>CAXKWD010000004.1:56040975-57240975 GCA_964059195.1 Ectobius pallidus | reverse complement strand
ATAACCGGGATTTGAACACGGATCTTCGGCTTAACGCGCCGTGCTCTACCATTGAGCTACCATGACAACATGCCAGTAAGACATCAAATTCCTCAACTGATTCAGAAGACAAGGCAGACCACGGGAGGTTTCTCCGTTGAGAACACACATCCAATGGCGTCCTACATTTGTAGGTACTTTGAAGCCAAGTTATATTTATATACTATTAATTAAGTGGAGGGAAAGGAAATAGACATTGAAGCCAAGTTATATTTATATACTATTAATTAAGTGGAGGGAAAGGAAATAGACATCGGCGCGTTAAGCCGAAGATCCGTGTTCAAATCCCGGTTATGACATAACATTTTTCAAGCTGATTCTTACTTGTATTAATATCCCAGACATGGATTTAATGTCTATTTCCTTTCCCTCCACTTAATAAAAACTTAAGTTTACTGAATATGTTTATTCCTTTTGAAAAAGCATAATAAATAATAACATTTCACTATTTTACTTTTCTATTCTGACTATCTTGTTTTTTCTTATAAAAATGTATCATTAAGTGAAGCATGCTATGATGCTATATCAGAAGCTATGATATCAGAAAGATCATTTTCAAGACTTTGTACTGCAAATGAGAAATATTCAATATTCATTCTCAATTTCCATTTTGTCTGAGTGATTTTAGGTGAGATTCTAATTGTTTAATATTTTAATTTGCCCACCATGGCTTTATATGAAGATGTCTGCCCTCTTTATCAACGGCCATTCTTTTACCCTAAAACTGAAAAAGTTGTTCATAGCCCCACTGAATGATTTAAATTGCTCATAATTATCATAAAACGAGATACCAAAACCTTTACCACAAATGTTAAGGCTTTTCTTACGCTTAGAAGGAAGTTTGGTAGTTTTTCAATAGGATATTTATGCATGAAATAATCTGGGAAATAGTGGCAGCTCTTTATTACTCAATTTTTTAAATTTTCATTCCTTGAAGTGATCGCTTAAACAAAAACACAAACTACATATCCATACAACAGAAGACCTGGATTTTAAATTGGATGTGTTGTTGCGATCTAAGCTATAGTCTCTATTTACCAAGGAAAGTTCATGGAAAGAAATAGCATATTCTACCCAACATACACTTGGATATAATGGCGCGTCAAAATTAGATTAATGATGTACAAAAGCACCAAACTCAGTAAGTTCCTGTTTGGATAATAGCATTTTCATACCAGAGTTCTTTAAACTTACTTTCGTTTTTGTAATAGTTCCTTAAATCACTCATGGTTTGGACATCTGATTGATTTATTTTATTGAGCTTTAGAACACAGTACTGATTATCAGGTTGTAGCTATTGCACATGGTAACAATAAACTGAAACTAAAAGCATTTCTATCAATTTTATACAATTTACATCACAAAATACAACTATTAACACTAATAGACGTTTATGACATGTCAAATTTTTTAAAGACTTTTATATCAGTCATAGCATAGAAATGAACATTCCTGATTACTTTTAGATATACTTCATATGTCATGTATTGGCATATTTCGGTCATTTTTGCAGATTTGGTCATATTGTGTACGTTTTTGCAATTTAAGGTCATACTTCAGTTACAGTTGTAGACATGATCTTATATTCAGAGGAATTAAATGGTTGATTTTTTTTATTTATAGTTTTGTCTATATTTTGAAAATTACTAATTCCTAGAAAGAGTTCTAACATTTTGGTCTCATTGTCAATGGGATGTGACCTAGTAGTTACCACTTAAAACTGCGCAGTCTTTCAGATCATCCAACTTTTCAAAAGACCTCTGTGAGATTTTATCTACTAACATTCATCACAATAAAGTAAACAATGTAAATTAAATAATAAAAAAAAAAAAAAACTTCTTGAAACATGAGGCGCCAGATTCTACATGCATTTAACAATGAGGAAAAATTATTTGCCTTCTTGTTATTGAAGTGCATTGGAGCAAATTAAAATTACTTTAGGAAGCAATCAGATCTGAGTGTCCATTGATGGAACTTCGATTGCTTTTAAGAGATCCGTTGTGAATGTTTTATTGGCATGCTCTTTGCTCACTGTCCTGGTAATATGTTTTTATTTGATTCACAAGTCCTTTGATGTAGTAATGTGGTAAGCTAGACCGTTGGTAACTCAGTCTCGTGATTTAAACTCAGCTACTTAACATCGTTAAGAGTCATGCGTTTTGGCATGCTGACTACATGTCTTCCATTCCTGCCATCTGCCATGGTAGATTGCATTTACAACTAAGTAAAGAGTGCAACATCCCTCTTAAACACACTCTATTTTTTATATAAAGTGTTTTAAAGCGAGCAGGGAAGTTGTATCCTGGCAAAGTTAAACTTTGCTAAACTTAACTGAAACTTAAAATTTAGCATATTTCATTTATAATCATCTTTATGGCCAACCAAAACTTTCATTATTTTTATTTTAACATTTAAGTTTTCTTCATTACGGTATTATTACCCACAGCTTAAATAAAAAGATATACTTTTTAGGATATATTTTTTAAACTTATATCAACTTATAGATGCTCATTTTCTTTTACATAAGATAAGTAAGTAGCTTCAAAATTTTATTTGCAATAAAAAATAAATTATGAGATGAGCATTAAGGATTTCCAAAAAATTAATTTTGCCTTGATACAACAATGAAACTCTGCTTAAGTGTCTTGAAAAGCATAAAAAATGTAAAGAAATGCAATGCACATACAAAATTAAACAAATTTGTTCTTAATGTAGTTCATTTTTTAAACTGAAGAACGTTTTATATTTTCAAACTGTGAGTTTGAACTATCCAAAATTTCAGATTGTGAGGGCTGTACTCTACTGTTTGTGAATCTCTGCTCACTACCACAATTACGTACCTATGACATAGGGATGATCTCCACTTCGTCACTAAGCATACTTATATTTTCAAGGGAAGTTCTTCCTTCAAGAACTTCAACTTCACACTTGATATTTGGCAGCACTCTGTAGAAGTCAGACTTACCACTAGGGCCAGAAATATCATATAGTTCTTCTTTGGGGTACTCCTTGCTACTGCGATGGGAGGATCTAGACCCTGAAATACTGAACATCTCCGATTTATAGTATCCACTATCATCATGTGTCGTATTTCCTGCAAGACTAAACAAATCACTATTATCTCTTGATGATATCGTAAAGCCAGATCGATTGTGTTCAGATTTAATATAATGATTATCATAATACTGATTATCATAAAACGTTCTGCTTGAAGTATGTGCATTGTTTGAAGAAACAAAACACGAGCATAAAGCGTCACTGTCCATTCCCCACTTCTTACACTTGCAA
This sequence comes from Ectobius pallidus, assembly GCA_964059195.1. Classification (NCBI taxonomy): domain Eukaryota; kingdom Metazoa; phylum Arthropoda; class Insecta; order Blattodea; family Ectobiidae; genus Ectobius; species Ectobius pallidus. Next base: position 57,237,648 of record CAXKWD010000004.1, on the reverse strand, counting down.
GCCTTGCTAAATACATTTTTTGCTAATTTTTGCCAACTTATTTCTTTATGATTATGTATGTTTCTTGCACTAAATAATGTTTTACATCCTATGTCAGTCTTCAACAGAGCACTGCAGTTGCTATTTGTACACCTGAAAAAAAAAGTCAATTACATATTAAATTAGTCACTTAAATAATTTTGATATTGAATTATACTTTAATTAGTAGGCTCAGGGTGTGAAATCATTAAAACATGGTGAAGGGGAGAAAAGTCCGAAATACAAGTAGGATAATTTCACTAATTTGGGAAATTGCAAGTACTTATAAATTCTTGAAACGAAAATGCATCCCATATTAAATGAAATGGGATGATAAAATTATGAAATAAATTACATTGCTGAAGATCTTGTGATCATTATATTACTTCTGTTCTATAGGTATTATTGCTGGAGTTTTCATAGAAACACTCATAGAATAAATGAATAACCAAGCAAGGTGGCCACACTTGCGTTCGGGAGGTCCCAGGTTCCTCAATATTCAAAGGAATATAAATAAATCTGAAGTATATATATATTGAACATTTTCTTTGCTATTGTATAATGAAAGGATCCTCTCTCCACTGAGAAGTTTTTTTTTTGGGGGGGGGGGGAATTTTTTAGATAAAATTGTTGATGGGTAGGAAAACCACCACATCCCCCCACACAAATTCACTCCCTACGTAGGCCTATAGTATTTACAAAATTCATATGCTAAGCTGGGAACACATTAACATGTTGAATGGATTAGCTGTGCAATTTTCTCATGGGACTATTGCAGTTCATATGGTCACTATGTATATACTTCCCTTGAATTGTTGTGCCAAGAATAATTCAGCATATGTATGGGACAGCAATGGCCACTGTAAATATTTTGCAATTAATGGGGTAAGCGCATTACAGGATGAGAAACAAATTGAATATTTATGTATATTTACCATACTAATTCTGAATTTATTTTAACAAGTGTAATGCAATAAGAACAATGCTAGTTTTATTCTAAGAGTACCATAATAAGTAAGTTATTTTTAAAAACACTTAAGTAGTAATTAAAAAGAACAAAAAGGTCGCTGCATTATCAAAGTAGCAAGGACCTCTGGTCTGACTATAAAATTTAATAGGTGGGATCATGGCAGTCCCTTGGGACCATAATTTTTAGAAAAACTTCAATAGATCTATTTTTAAGTGTCATATTGTTAAAGAAAAAGATTGTTCCAGTTTCTAATGAAATATATTAAATAGATACAACATTTATTAAAAGTGCAATGGCATTCAAGGTGTTAACAAACCAATGCATATAAGAATGGTTATAAAAATCATTTTAATTTCCTTTAAGTTATAATGTTCTATTTCTTTCCTGAGAGGTTACGAAGATTTATTTACTACCTTTCAATTCTGATTCAACTATGATTTATAAAAAATATGAATGCATACACAATAGAAACATCTGTTGGTGTACAAAAGGAAAATAATTAAAATGCACCCTAACAATATTTCTTACCACATGTATAAAGCAGGATTTTAACTGAGTATTCTGGGTTTCAAGATTATTTTCAAAAGGCAAACAGATTGTTTATTGTATTTTTATAAAAACATTAGATGTTTTATCTCTCTTCTTATACAGTGTGTCCCAGACAATGTATTCCTGTGGCATATATATTATAAAAAAAGTATTATATAATATTAGTTAAATAGTATTATAGGGTAAGAAGATGTGTTTTTTGCAGAAATTCTGTAAAATACGTTTGGCTGCTATCATTGGTTACATTATACTGTAGCTAAAAACAGATTGTCTGAACACTCTTCATATTTAAGGGCATGTAACCTTGTTTCAGAGTGAAAAAATGGAAACTAATAATTCATAAATACCTCCAAATGATGAATCCTCCTCTTGTCTCTCGAGCTTTTCGGTATTTATACTGACCACGTAACAAACACCGCTTTCCTCTGTTGGTTTTTGTTACAATAAAATCCCTCTCTACCCTATATAGAAACAAGAAAATGCAATATTCTTCCATCATTAGTTGTTGACTTCAGGTTGCTTGCTGAAAACATATATGTTAATTTGTATTATTGCATAGCAGCTTTTCTGAAACTTTTTAGTTCAGCGATCCCAAAATGTAAAAAACAAAATTACCGGCAATACTCTTTAACACTGTTAAATATTTTTCCCAAATAAATCATTATTTCAACTTTTCTTAGAATTAAAAAAGGTAGGATAAAATGCTGTTTCAATAAAATAAAGTTGTCCTATGATAAAATTGGCCTTCAATGTTTGAACTGGAGATTGAAAGAAAGAGTGAATTAGATGAGTCCATTTAGTGCTTGATGAAATAACTAGCTTCACATACATCCTACTTAGGGCCCATAGCTAGTGATGATGATAATAATAAATAATTTTATAATAATTATAATAATAAATATCAAGGTGTCCACAGAAATTTTAAAATAAATTTCCCTGTCTTTTCATGACCAAAAACTTACATTTCCCAGACCACAAGAATGAATGTTTACAAGGTTCTTTGTATAATAAAAAAATAAAAAATAAAACCTAGTCTTCTTTATCCCCATAATAAAAACAATAAAGTGCTGAAAAGAAAATTGCTTAGACTGAATTATAGCAGACTGGAGAAAAACACATGACCCTCACATTTAGCTCACTGACTATTCCTAATTCTTTTTACAAATTTCCCTGACTTTTTCCTTTATTTTACAAAATTCTATGATTTTCCCTGACCAAATTGCAATTTCCCTGACTTTCCAGATTGTGGATACCCTAAATTAATAATAATAATAATAATTAACAACTATTTAAGTACGCAATTAGTTCAAACTGTTTACATGACCTGACAGCAATGTGTTTGGATCAACATGTTTGTGTTTCTTGAAATGTGTGTTTCTACCTGTCGTGTATAATGCATAAATATTGACATATTCAAATTTGAACTTCGCCCTGTTTACTTAGTCCCTTAGCCATGCCTTAAATCTGTGAAGAAGCCTCTTTGTCTATGGCAGCCAAAGAAAACTAATTATAAGAATCATCTCCCATCACCTGGTAAAACTCGCTTATGTGTTTCACTGTGGGGTCATAATTATATGGACAATATTTAAAAAAAAAATCAAACTCTTAACCAAATTTAAAAGAAATCTTGGACAGTTGTTTTAAAATAAATGCATTTTTTAGTTTTACAGTAATACATAATAACATATGACAGCACAAGCTCTCTTGGGGGTTGTGACTGGCAGTTTGAGAAATGCTGCTATAACATTAAACAATTGTGAAACTGTGCTCAATTGTCCTGAACTTATTGTTGTACATATAAAAATTACTGTGAGCAAATATTTGGCCTTTAGAGAGCACGCTCATGACATAGTCTGCCACATACCATTCTGTCGATCACTACACTACACATTTCAATGAGCGCAAGTATAAGAACCACAAAAAAAGCTGGACTAAAATAATAGATGGAGCATGTTCTATTTTCCACAGAAATGATCCAACTTGATTACTGGTCTCAAGAATGAAGTTTTCGCTCACAGTAATATGGTCTTTGTGTGCTTGTTCGACCACCTGTCTGGTCTTGTGGTTAGCGCCACAGACCTTCTCTGGTGAAAGTTTTGTCATTTGTCATGGATCTGCAAGGCCCGAGTTTTATCCCCTGTACATCCTCAGATTTTTCTGAGGTAAGAAGGTATGGAACATGATGCACTTAGCCTCGTGATTTAAAATGAGGAGCTACTTGATTAAGTAGTGGCTCCAGTCACAGAAATCATCATTGACAGCCATGGGCATTGGTATGCTGACCACATGTCTCCCAATCCTGTTATCTGCCACGGGAGGTTGCACAGAGGTTGGATGATAGGCCTTGCCCCTTCAGGGATGCAGCACCATGTAGGCTAGTATGCTTGCTCACATACATGTAGGCCACCAACTGTCTGTTGTGTAGATGCTCTCTTAAGACTATGAAAATGAAAACATTTAATTCATAACAAAGAATGCGTGGACAAAACATTTGGAATTATTCTAATTGGAGGGGGCATCAGAAAGGATAATATGTAAAGAAGTAATATAACAATAAGCCTATTTTGCAATATTTATTATTTCATCCCTTCGTGGCAGAATAGCAATGTTAATTTCTCACAGAAAGAGGCTGAAAACTTCAAGTTACACTTTACAATAGGTACTGTAAAATTGTCTGTAGTCAGACAAGGGATTTTGAATCAGAAACTGTATTAACCAGTATATCATTAACTGTAATATGCCTAAAGTGACAAATTGGCCTTTACAGATTTTTTAATATGACATCCAGTATCCAAATGAAGACCCTATGTCTTGACTCCAGTCAGCTTTATGATACTAAATCACTGAATTCTGTAAATTCATGTTGGTTTTGTATGAAATTCTTTGAAGCAATTCCTGCCCTTATGTAGACATAGTGCAACATTACACTTGCCACATTTTGTTCTGGAGAAGCCTTTGATACAGAATTTGCATGTAGACTTGCGAGGAAAACTTCTTAGCCAGTGTCCTATAGCATCGTAACGCACAGCTCCATCTGGGCGGACTGCTCTTGGCTTTCAACCAGGGCAAACGAAGTGAACCAATATTACTGATGAATTACTTGAAACTTTGACGTAATGCTCAATCATCTTCACTACTAAATTGTCACTCATAGGCATAGCTAATCCGTTAGGATTCTTGTATCAGAATATATTTTTTTAAACGCTACTACATAATAATGTTTAACTTCATTTTTTCTGTTGAAAGTTTTGGGCACATAATTCCAGTTTTTTCATCAGCAGAATGAATGTCTACCATTTGTTCCTGATTCTCTGAATGGGATTCAAACCATTTTAAATCCATGCCATATATTCCTAAGCCCCCCAATCCTGCCACCTGCCCACGGTATATGACATGGTATTTGGATGGTAGTTAATTAGAAAATAAAGTAGTACTGCACCACTGTACATGAATGTACCTATACTAAGTATATTACTAAATATATTTTAGTAATCTAAGTCTGTAAGATTTCACAGCTTACTTAGAAAATATGTACAGGCATAGAATAATAATTGATATGACACATGGTAAGGATTACTGACTTTTGTTTTACATTAGTAAATGAATCAGAACTGAAATTTACATGAACATATTTTTTTATACCCAAAAGAACATAAGACTACAATCATTGACTTATCTTCGCTATTCTAGATTTTTTATCATGAAATCCAGTATCTAAATGAAGACCCTATGTATGACTTCAGACAGCTTTATGGTACTAAATTGCTGGTTTCTGTAAATTCAAGTTGGTTGTGTATGAAATTCTTTGAAGCAGTTCTTGCCCGTATGTAGACAAAGGGCAACATTGCACTTGCCACACTTCATTCTGGAGTAGCCTTTGATACAGAATTTGCATCTAGACTTGCGAGTTAAACTTTCTGGCCAGTGTCCTATAGCATCGTAACGTACAGCAGCATCTGGACGAGCTGCTCTTGGCTTTCTTTTCAAGGCTCCATCATGAATATTCTCAGTCTTTTCAATTCTACAATCAGGACAAATGAAGCGAACTAATATTACTGGCGATTAACTTGAAATTTTTGATATAATGCTCAATGATTCTTATTATTAAATTGCCACTTATACCTAATCCATTAACACTGATTAGGAGTCTTTTACCTAAATATATTTTTAAAAATTCTACATAATAATGCTTAACTTTTTTCTCTGGTGAAAATTTAGGGTACATAATTTTGGCTTTTTCATCTGCAAAATGAATGTCCAGCGGATGATCGTTAATTAGAAAATAAAAAGTAGGAAATAAGTACTATTGCAGCACTCGTTACATTACTGTACTAAATATAATTTAACAATCTCAGTCTGTTAGATTTCATTTATCCTAATTGTTATAGGCTAGTAATAATTCCTTATTTAGAAAATATATACAGTCATAGAAGAATAACTGATTCGACATATGTCATAAAATTTTGTGTCATGACCTTGTTTATTATCCTGAAAATGTAAACATTGTACGACGCCTAATAGCAAAAATAAACAGTTTTTTGCTTCTCCTGTAAAATTTGTGTTTTGTTAGTTACGCGGTATTGTTTCTTAAGCGACGATATGGTAAGGACTATTGTCGTTTGTTTATATTAGTAAATATGTTTAGTGTTCGATATCATTGCTCATATTTAGTTTTTGGGTATTTATAATTGACTACATAAATTTACAGTAACACTTTTTTAGTCCTGATACTGCTCAGAAGCCTATTATCAAAATATTGTCAATTGTTGGCTTGTTTGTCTTCAAGGGAGTCACACCTTCAGACGACAATATTTCAATAATAGACTCATCCAGGCTATCTATCTGAGCAGTGTCATGTCTAAAAAAAAATTACTGTATTTTTAAAGCATCTTGAAAAATACTTATGCGAAGTATAATTTTTAGGATGCATCTTATTACTCCTAAATCCAACTTACCTTTCTTTTTTTCATGAACCAAATACTCAACAAATTTCAACATTATCCATTTAAGTTTGTTCCATATATATATATCCTTACATACGTAAAACAATAAACCATTTTTTTTAACACCCTGAGAGAATAATTTGAAGTTTACAATGTTACACTCTCCATAAAACTTTAGGTTTTCTTGTAAATTTTTTGACAGAACATATCAACGAAATTTGTAAACGGGCAGGACAGTACACTCTTCTCCACATCACTTTCTTACAGAGTTCACAAATCAAATTTAGAGATGCAAATTGTATTACGTAAAAGTAGTTAGGTCGTTGCATGTGATAAAAGATTAAAGTACAATATATTGCTAAAATAAGGAATGCAATCAATATGAGGAAAGGAAACAAATAAAAAAAAAAATAGGAGTAGGACAAATAATTCCACTTAAAACTGAACCCCCCCAAAAATTACCATAATTAATAAATCTGGCAATTTCCAGTAGCTGCAGATTTCTCTAGAATGAAGAAAACATTTATAGTAAGGACATGGAGGGTAGCCATCTTGAGTTCACAACTGAAGAGGGTTTTAGCAGATAGACTAAGTCAACAGAAAAACAAAGAGCTTAAGAAGCAGGTACCAGTAATGGTTGTTGTATTGTCTAGAACCAGATGAGATCGGGGCGGATCAAGATTGTATTAAAGGGAGGGGACAACAAAAGGAAAGTTTGCAATTGGGGGCGAAAAGGAGGGGGTTCCGAGGGTCCTCCCCTGAAAATTTTGTAAAGAATGAGGTACAAAATTAAGAGGTTTTAGGTTTCCTGGGTGATTCCTTCAAATTTCTCAGTAGACCAGAACACTCCTTGCCCAGAGTTTTAGTCCTGTTAAGAAGTTTGTCAGTTTTACATATTGCATAAATTAAAATCATCAAATATTAAACTTTTACTTTTAATTTTAGGTAAGTGTTGGTCTGAAATACTGCACAAGACATCAATTAATCATTTATAGTAATAATTAAGGATAAGGAACTTGAAATACTGCTGTCTTGTGGGTTGTCATGGTTAGTCTATGCATTTGACATAAGGCATCTAGAATATAAATATTATTGTATTTTTTATTTAATACTGTTAATTCTGTTTAATTCTTTGTATTTTCATTTAGTCCAATATCATCTTGCAGGAATCATGGATTTAAATAAATATTCAATTGCATTTTACATTCCTCAGGATGAAAATGATTTTATTTTAATTTTATATTTAATTAAATTTGAATGTTATTTTATTAGATAATTGTTTTCAACAAATAAGAAAAGTCAAATCAACATAAGAGAAAAATCAAGGGGGGCTGTGACGATACAAAATTGCTCACAGGTCAATAAAACCTATCTTATCTATCTTATTTTCCTACAAATTAAGTGTTGAGTAGACACACATTAATGGTTAGACTTTCTCACACAGTTATTCATACCTGCTACATTGCTGGTAAAATGCTTGGTCCCCCCAATGATGAATCTAGGAGGGTCCTTAAGGCCAGAGTTAGGAGGAATGGCCACTAAGCCAATTTACTGCTAATGACTAATGAATGTGAAGTCTATGAGACACTCATGCCACAAGACTTCATCATCTTTATTTATGCGAAGGATCAAAGCTGAGACATACAAATGATTTAATTATGGTACCTATTTCTTTGTCTTCATTCATCAGTAACAGTAGGCTATATTCAAATAAACAAAACATTCAGTTTACACAATGTACTGTTTATTGCATGTCATTTCTCTACAAATTATGATACAAGTAAAGTGCGTTCTAAAACCACATTAACCATCGGCATCCTTTAAGGATTAAGTCATTGTCTGACCGTTAATGGAGTGGAACAAGAAAGCAGCACAGCTAGGGAAACAGACTGTCTCACACTCCACATGGATTCAAAGCTTAAGGGTAAAAAATTAAGGAATGTGTTCTGATTGGTTGCGAACAAAATTCTATTGGCTGTAAAGCAAGTTCAATGTCTACAAAACAAGTTCAAGACCCAAAATACAGAATCTTATTATCCTAGTCACCCTTCAGTTCAAGACATGTATGGCAGTCTGCCAGCCGGCCTTTGATGTTAGTGATTGGCTTTAGAATGCACTATAATACCGTGCATTCTTTTTTAAAGCAAACCCGTAAAGCACTTCACCTTCACTCGATCAAACTAGAGTAGAAAAAAGAATGGTAATGCAGCAAAACTCATAAAGCAAGATCTGAGATTGCTTCACTACTACTGCAGCATAAAGCACTGCTGCAGCGCTTTACGTTCACTTTAAAAAAGAACGCATGAATAGTAGCTACAGAAGACTGTTGTAAGGAAATAACCTTATGAAAGGAATGTTCATGCTACCTGGAGTCATTGCTAACAAAATGAAACTGTCAGGACCTTTGTCAATTATCAGCAAAAGTTCTTCAGTACATAGCAGTATTATGAAGTCCAAGTAATCAATCTTACCATTATGGATTTATCACTAAACTACCTTGAAATCATAACAGTACACAGTGTAATAAAATATTTGTCCAGTTATTTTTAAAAATACAAATGAATTTGAGATGTACTATCTTGATGTAGTATAAACTGTCAAACGAATATAATATTATACCTGGCATTATAGAATTAACAAGGGGAAAAAATACCTTTCCAACATTTAATTTTCAAACTTGAATAATTATTAGACAGTCATATAATGTAATACAATTAATCACCAAATTCCTTGTATTTAAATTTAAATGAAATGGCAAAAGCAGTAAACTGTGGTGAAACATCTTTGTCAATTGGGATTGAACCTGGACACGATACTTTATGTTTGTGCACCTTACCGAGACATAAAGAGCAGTTTAATTTTGTACTTCAACTTGGTTACAGTGAAAACTTATTGTTTCCACGTTCCTTATACTTTATTTCTAATTGTTAACAAAAACACATTTTTATCTCACATAGTTTAACAGGACTCAAAAAAGAGTATTTTTCAGCACTACACCGGACTCAAAAAAGAGTGTTTTTCAGCACTACACCTTTCATCAGGTACCAGTACAGATGCACGAATCCATATCATAAGTCAAGAATTTATTTAGAAAACATATTGAATTGTATAATGTTCTGAACCCACCAGTTTAATATTAATCTTCTTATATCATTGTATCTTTCTATCAGAACTTTAGTCAGAAAAGTTTTTTTAAGACCTGTAAAATTTCCCTTTACAACAAGTGGTTTCAGATCTGATACTTGAAAACCATACTTCTTACCTATCAGTATTTTTTATTAAACTTAGGATAAATCATGATACCCATACAAATATTTTTCAGGGTTTGAGTTACGTCCTGAAGTAATAATGTTTTTTACATGTGTCAATATGATACAATTTTTATTTTTCTTGAATATCCAAATTATGAACCCTACATCTGTGTTATCTTTTTAAAATTATAATACACATTGACTCATTTCTTGCTCTTGAAATTGTAGAAAAAATCTGATGTTTGATATTTGACATACAGAATATATAGCATTTATAAAACTTTAAATAGAACTAAATTAATTACACAATCTAATATAACAACAGAACTAACTAGATACTAAGAATACAATAACAAGGCATAATAAATAGTAATCTGACAAATGAAGTGAATTAAAATTTTATAAATACTGTTTATAGATGCAGTGGCTCTGCCAGGACTTTAATCTGGGGGGGGGGGGGGGGGTGCTGAAGTTTATAAATACATGAAAATAAAAATGTAAAACATCGTTTATTATAAGCAGGATGGAATTACACAGCCCAACAAAAAAATAACTTTTTGTTTGGTGTCTCAGATGTTTTACCAGATTTTGGCTATACTTAGTGTGCTTATTCCAAATATGTAAACAGTTTTTCTCTACCAGCTCTATTTTTGTTGAGGGGGGGGGGGGGGGAGGGATTTTATTCTAGCGAAACAAAATCTTGCTTGATAATATAGCTAGTGAAGGTTCTTGGCCATACTTTGGACACATAGGACAAAAACTGTATGAAGTACAGAAAAACTAAAAGCTGGATTATTTTTTGGCCCTCAAATTAATAGCTCATAAGTGATAAACGACCGTACAGTATGTGATAATATCAATTTTTTGAAAGACCCCATGTTATATTGTAATTGTAATGTTATGTAATGTTAGTGTGTTGCTTTTTTCTTCTCATGATTTAGAAGCTACAAAGAGGCACTGTTTTTTATTTATATCAAATGTAAAATGGGATAATATGCATAATGGTAATACCATATCTAAAAAACTAAAGCTGATGGGGCAAAACTAAATATGCCAAATAGGTATAAATTCTAAGGCACCAAAACGGCTGTTGGTCTGTGTTATTATTTCAATTTTCTATACAACTTATTCTTATTCAATGAAGCTATTATCCTATTGCAAACATCATTATTATTATTGTTGGCATATTATTATTATCATCGTTATCATCATCATCATCATCATCATCATCATCATCATCATCATCATCATCATCATCATCACTATAATTATTTTCCATCTCACCTATTGTTTATATAAAGATTTAGCACATCACAATACAAAGCAATTCTTTCTATGTTTGAAATACGCAGTTTTCGTACCAGTAGGCCTAATCACAACTGAATCTGCTCACCGATAGTCCGGGTTCCGTGTGTTTTTAAAGCTATCTCATGAAACGCTGTAGCAAACCAGAGTTTAGAAAACTGTATTCAGTCAGCTGATTGAATGTCGGAATGACAGAATAATTTAACATTGTTTGTTGTTAATGCAGTAATAGATAGAACTAAACATACTAAATTGTTTTGATTTCATGGTGATTTGAAAATTGCTATTTGACAGAAGATTTTATCATATTCTGCCATTATGAATCCTGAAGCAAACTATGTGCAGCAGGATTACGGTGTAAACTAATTATTAATCCAATCAACAATTTCAAACATTGTAGACCTACGTGAAATGTTTTAAACTGTCGTGGATTCTTATCACCACATGTAATGGAACTTCAGTGAAAATGAGATAATGATTCAAAGAAAAATCATTCTAATCTGGGACTCTTTTAACACCCCCCTCATTGGCTGCACCACTGTATAGGTATAGATGAGTTGAAAAATTAAAAAAAAATGTATATATATAAGCAACGAAATTTCAAGCCCACAAAACAGAAGACAACGCCACTAACCTCAAGAATGTCAGAAAAGAATTCACTCAAATTATTAGAGGAGTCAAGAGACAATATTGAAAAGATTTAATAAGCCATATAGAGGAAAATTATCATAAAACCAATTCTAGAGATTATTACAAGGCCTTTGATAAACAATTACAAAAATACAGTCCCCCTACATTATTACTGAAGAATAAAGATGGAAAAACAGCACATAACAATAAAGAAAATGCAGAAATCATGGCAGAAGCATTTAACAAGCTCTTAAACTGTGATGACCCGGAAAAGCTTCTACTGATTGATACACATACTCCTATAAAAACTAAACCAGAAAATATAAACCCGCCTACGGCAAAAGAAGTGGAAACAGCGCTTAAGGAAATGAGGAACTACAAAGCAGGTGGTGAAGACCAGGTCTTTGCAGAGATGTGGAAATACACCGGCAGTTCAGCTAAGACGTCCCTCCATATGGCATTAATGAAGGTTTGGATATCTGAAAACTTCCCAGAACAATGGACCACAGCAATAATTAACCCACTTCATAAAAAAGGGGATACAAGCAATCCAGATAACTATAGAGGTATTTCCATCCTAGACTGCACTTACAAGATTTTTTCAAAAATACTATATAATCGGTTTAAAGAACAACTAGATCAAGAGTTAGGTGAATACCAGGGAGGCTTCAGACCTTGGAGAAGTTGCACTGAACAAATAATAACTTTGAAATTAGTCATGGCATATTACAAAAAACGTAACAAGCCTCTGTCAATAACATTTATAGATTTCAAGAAAGCATATGACTCCATCCATAGATCATCATTAATAAAAATTTTAAGACATTTCGGTCTTCACCCAAAGCTAATCAAATTGGTGGAACTTACTCTAACTAATACAATTTCTAAAATAAAGTTCAGAGGAGAACTTTCTGAACCTTTCTTGGTAACAACTGGTCTGAGACAGGGCGACGGTCTGTCCCCTCTTCTTTTTAACTGTGCATTGGAGTACGTTATGAGGGAGTGGTACAGAAACAATCCGAAAAATATAAAAATTGGAACCCAAAAGGACAATATACAGTTAAATTGTTTAGGATTTGCCGATGATTTAGCATTTCTGGCCAATGATATTCAGGAAGCAAAACAACAAATTAAGTCTCTGCATGAAATAGCCCAAAATATTGGTTTAAAAATTTCATTTGAAAAAACAGAAATAATGCTAACTCAAATGCCGCTAGCAAACAAAATTGAGGTGGGAGGCCAACAAATAAAAATTGTAGAAAAATTTAAATATTTAGGTGAAATAATCACTTACAACATGAATGAGAAACCAGCATGGCAAAATAGAATAGATAAACTGGTTAGAGCACAGCATGTTACCAAGAATACATACAATAAAAAGTGCCTCTCAATAGCAACCAAATTGAAACATTATAAAACAGTGACTCAACCGCAAATCACATATGCATGTGAAACACTATTCAAAACAACTAACACAGTTGCAATAGATAGAGTACTCAAGGTAGAAAGGAGAATAGTAAGAACCTGTTTAAACAAAAATTACCAAGTAAATGGAGTCTGGAAACTAGCTTCTAATGAAACAGCATATAAAGAAATAGAACCAGTGACAAGTACAATGAAAAAAAAACGAATATCATTTTTGGGACATATTTTACGGACACCAGAAAATAGTATTAGCAGAAAAATAATAGAAAAATTATGGAAGAGTATGAGTAAGAAAAATATAAGATGGATTACAGAACTTAAGGAAGATATGGCAGAGCTACATATTACAGTAGAGAATTTAATATACAAGACAGACACACTCAAGACATTGAAAGACAAACACACTACACTACAGATGAAAATCAACAAACAGAGAATAGGAAGAGTAGTTCCAGAAGCAGAAAGAAAATTGCGGTCAGAAAGGATGAAGAAGTACTGGGCTGACAAAAAGAAGAAAAACCTCAACCAGAAACCTGACTAAAGTGGTCCTATGAAGGCCAAAAAATTAAAATTAAAATTAAACTATAAGCAACCAGTGGCGGCTCGTGACCGGAAAATTAGGTGAAGAGAAAAAAAGTGTGTATGGAATGCCACGCGACAGAAGTGTTTTAATTTAGGGATTTTTAAATTTTGGATTATTGGATTTTTTAAATTTTGGATTGTTGGACTTTTTAATATTGGGTTTTTGGGCTTTTTAATTGTGGATGTTTTATTATTAATTTTAGATTTTGAATTTTGGATATTTTATTTTTTAATTTTTTTATTTTTGAATTTTTTTATTTTTAAATTTTGGATATTTGGATTTTTTATTTTATAAATTTGGATTTTTGAATTTTGGATCTTTGAATATTTTTTTTATTTTATTTTGGTTTTTCGATTTTTTAATTTTAGATTTTTTAAATTTTGGATTTTGGGTTTTTTAATTTTTGGATTTTTGATAAGCCTAATCATTGAGTTGACTGTTTTCTGTGCAGCCCGTTCCGTCACAGATCACTAATTTCGTGACGATTTTGAGCGTTACATTAATTTCGTGACGATCTTGGAGTACTGGTTCTGTATTTTTACAGGACTCGTTGATACCAGCACCTTCAACAAGAGGGGTTTTAGCATAAATTGACACTGCACTATGATTTTCTCTACAGAAACTATTAATTAAAGTGAAGTCTTCTAATATTTCATTTTTCTTTAGTTATTAATATTATTTTTAAAAACGTGATCTCATGCTTCCTAAATATTGGAAAAGAATAAACTGTCCATGTTATGAACTTAACGACAGAACAAAATTGTCGACTGCTGGATTATCGCGCATGCGTGGACAACAACAGAACAATTGTCGACAGCTGGAAGGTCGCGCATGCGTAGAAGGCACCGTGGACGCTTGACTATTCCTATATGCAGAAAGAAGTAAATATCACGTGACTTCTTTACAGAGAAGTCTGGTGGAGACTGAGAGAACTGTTCACCTTCACTTGGTAGTCTGATCCCCTCAGTAAGAAGACAGTGGGATAAGCGAGAAAACGGCTGGTTTCCATGAGCCCACGCCCCCATTTTTAGTGGAACAGACTACCCATGCGTCTGGGAAGGTTCAGATTCAATGCTAGGAGGACAGAGGACTTGGGAGCACACTTGCCTCCTAGCGTTGACACCAGTCGTGGCGGGATATTCAAAATTGTAGAAATACATTATAGTAAAAACGAACATTCGTGATATGGAAAATAAACTTTAAAAATACGTATTGTAAAGGAAAAATACTGGTGAAGTGCTACTTCACCTACTTCCCCTGAATAGCCGCCACTGTAAGCAACGTTTTAAGCAAGAATGAATAATTGTAGTTTACTTTATTCTGCTCAGTGATAATACAAGTTGATATCTTTCTTGCCAAAAGGGTGGACATTCAAACAACAGATGCTGCAACGTTTGGCTATCCTCTCAAAAGTTACATGCATCATAATTCTGAATGTTGTGAAACCTATGTAAATATTGTTTAAATTTACCATGACCAGTTAATTGTGCAAGTTCAATTTAAACTCAACCTCAAATTCTAACACGAATGTTTCACGTTGAAAAATTAAGTTCTTATATATAGGATCTGCGTTTATAACTTTGCTTTTTAAATTTTGTGTGTTATTTTTTAATGGTTACTGACGTATTTTAACTGAATAAGACGTAGCTTGATTGGTGAATTTAATTATACATAATTAAAACTAAGCTTTGTTTACAGTAATTTCGCCACAGTTAAATTTCCTTGAATAGCATGGATTTATAAAAAATGTAAGCAAAATGTCTATAAATACCAAAATTGATTGTTCACTTACATGATGGTTAAATCAAATAATTTCTCAAGTGTACAGAATGTCCAAATCTCTCCAACTACAAATAGTATCACAGATAAATAAGGAAAGGGAGAGAATACTACACTCCTACAATATTAGCATATCAATAAGTTAAAAAGCTACTTTTATCTCCTCATATTCCATACTGCAAACCAGACCTCTCTTATGAATTGGGTGGCAGAATTGTAGTTCAGCATGATATATCCTTAGAGAGAAATAAGTTCAAGAATTTTTTTAAATTTGTGGTTTAAAAATCTTGATTTTGCACTATTCTTTGAATTTTGTTTATAATTTTGAAAATTTATGTTGTTTAAATAATTCAAGTTATTTTATTAAATATGTTTCACTTTTCTTTATACGACTTTAAAATAAAAATAAAATGGTCATTAACTTCCAATGATGAAAAAAGTGAAGTATGTCTATTTGATACATACAAAAATTTGTAATAAATGTAAGAGCTTACAGTTGTAATACAATTGTGTTGTATTTAAATCATCCATATTATCTATCACAATGTGAAGAAATAAGAAACTACCATCTATTATTATACCATCTCAGGCTTACAAGTTATCTCAGGAGATATTAAAAGAAAAACAAATTACTTCAGCCATTTAGCAATTGTACAACAGCTCTCTATATCACAATAAAACTACACGACATATTGGTATTGGTATGCAATATTTTAAAACTATACAATTTACAGAATCCAGCTAATGAATCCATTAAATTAATTTTTCAAAATATAGATCATTAGTAGGGCAAGGCATTTAATGATCATAAAATAGTGAAAAAATGACACGAAATTTAAAAAACTACCAATAAATTTACTGTTATAGTTAGTTTTTTCAAGTAATGAATTGCTAAAAACAATTTAATGGATCAGAGTGTGCTATATATAAATTTACAATATAAGATACACTTATTCTGTTACTAAGGATATAAGTAAATTTATACTACTTGGACACCCTTAGCAGAAAAGAAATTCCTTTTGAACTGGCATGCCCATCAAATTGCCCCTATCAAATATCTGTAAATAAAAAAAGTACCTAATTCTTTATTGCTACAAGACAAACTGCTATGAGGTTTACAATAAACCTGAATTAAAATGAACTATGAACACTTGGCGGAGATTCTCGAATAAAAATGATTGTCTTCTGTTTGAAAGTAACAATTTGTACATGAAAAAGCTCTCTACCTGCTATGAAACTGGACCTAAAAATGACTTAAAGATTGCCAAAAAATGACTTCTCTTGAAAATGACAAAAAATGCAAAATAAAGAAAAGAAAGAAAAAAAAAAAGCAGAAACAAACTGCCCTTATATAATCAATTATTTCATGATACACATTTATATAATTCGAGCTGTCTTCTTACCTTCATATAAAAAGATGCAAAATCATTAAATGCCTTGCTCGAATTATTAGTCAACTATAGAAGTGCTAAGTTACAGACTACCCTGGATTTATTTCCATTATCATCCGCTCCCTGGTATTTGTGTTGACGGATTTTCATGAGGTTCATTACTGTTAATTAATGAAATAGGCCTATTGGCAGATCGTCTATCACCACCCCTATTTTCACGTGGTGTTTCACCAGTTCCAAAATATCTATTTAGAACGTAGTTGAGTCGGTGTTTTGTTATGCCCAATACACTTATGAATGCCTTCTGACACACAGGTATCATATGTTCAAGTTGAGGAATGTAACATTTGGTAGAGCTTAGTCTGATATTGCGCAAATGTACTTTTCCTCTACGACGTTTTATAGGCTCTAAGCTACAATATTTCAGCAAGAAAGAATCTTGTGTTGCTTTAATTCTTGACGAATAGAATGATGAGTGAAATGCTAAGAGATCCTCCATTGTAAGTGTGGTACACCTAAATGAATTGGAGGAATGTCCACAAGTGGGATATACCGGCACTGTTTTAGGAGAATATCTGGCATACTTCTCCACATTTCTCTTCCACTGTGCAGGATTGCTCCCTCTCTTTCTAGAAGAGTTATTTGATACCAGTTGATGTCCTCTGTCAAGTGGTTCTCTGTCAGAAATTTGAGAAAAGAAATGCTAAGCAAATTAAGCAATGTATTTTGTAAATTTGAAAACAAAAAAGTATTTTTGCATGAAATTTGTGTTACATCTTGATTCTGTTTACATTATTCTGGAATCTTAGAAACCAAATTCTACATAATATTTTGATGTACTATAAATGGCATACACAAATTGTGGTTATTACCATTGATAAAGGAATTTACTTTTGTTTCAAGCACATCTCGGCAGACGTTTTACAATTGGCAAAAAAAAGAAAGAAAGAAAAAAGAAAGAAAGAAAAAAAAAAGAAAGAAAAAAAAAAGTATTTTTAATAGTTTTGTTTTTGATGCAAAATTCTTCATTTGAACGAAATTGTATTTTGGAAGGGAAATCTCGAGTTTCAGAGAGGCATTTTTAAGATTAGATAAATTATATATTTATCGAAAGTGTGACAAATGTAATATCTACACTGAATACAATTAATATTCAACAAACCACATAAATTTTGAGTTGGCAGGTATGTCAATGATACAAGTGTAAAGGTGTAAAAAAAATTAACTGGTTACTTTTCAATTAAAATTAAAATAATCTATGTAATTTATATATTAGAACTTAATATAAACTGAATTTTGCTACAGTTTAGGTCTATTTGAATTTAGGACAATTAATTAATTTAACATATTATTTCTGCAAGACAGCTGAATTTTGGTGCCCAGTAATTTAAATTTTCAAAGCACTCACATTGTAAGTAGGTCGGCCACTGACTGACTGTCTTCAAAAGGCAATCAAAATGCCTCGGTGCATCAAACACTGGAGAATATAATATAGATGACCTATATGCAATTTAAGTGTGTACAACTAAGGGGGGGGGGGGGAAATTGCAGGTAACTTTTATTATGGAGTGCTGCATTGTATTACATTCTTTTTAGATCGTAATTGTTCTCATTTCCATATTCCTTTAGTTCTGTTAATCCAGACTTTCGCTAATACACTCTCACCACTAGCTGGAGTGGATTATTGGTGTTTCTCTATACTGATGGAGAGACATGTACGGTGTCTTACAAGTTACAGGAGCTTAAGCTTAAATGTACTTGATCCAAAGATTTTGCACTTCTTTAACACAAAAAACAAACAAAAAAATTTATTTATAACTCAAATGACTATCTAATATCCTTAAGTAACTTTTGAGAGAGTCTACTGTGCTTATAAGACAGTAGCATACAACACAGTAACCAAATAATTTAATATGTATACTTAAGTGTTAGTTAATTTTTTGGCTTAACCCTTTCAGTCGCTTTGCTATTTAAGATTTAATATGACTTTTCATTAGGTCCACCCCCCCAAAAAATCAAATAATATAGCACTTAGGCAGATATCTAATACCAATGCCCCACTCGATTCGAGCGTATGTTAGGACGTAAAGAAAATCATTCAGAGATGATTTAAACTATTCATACTTGACAATACAAAAAATAAATAAACCTCAATATTTAAATCATTTAGAATGGAAATCCATGAAACAATTTCGCTGTTTTGTTATGCACAAATGTACTTTGCATTTAGTGCAAAAAAAGTGAGTTTTTTTATCACAGTCAACTTCTTTGCATCTTGTTGCATTTATCTTATTATCCAAAGCAGGTATGTGACCAATCTCATCATACTGAATTTCAACAGTGGGTCGTAGTTCAGTGACTTTAACAGCACCTTTATGTTTCTTTGTACTATACTCCTGGCATTCTGCAAATCTTTTAGGAAGTCTCCTCTTCCTAGAATTTCTTTCTGGTAAACCAACCAACGTGTCTGCAATATTCAAGCTGAAATGCAAGAAGTTCATTATCTGTTACTTATTCAGACCAAGTTCTTGATGTATTCTCCTCGTATTCCAGTATGAACCCATAGGACTTATATGCCTTCTTTCAGAGCATATGGAAAAATTTGTTTTAATTTACGTCAATAGAAAAGACGAGGGACTGCCCGCAAAGGTCTTGTGGTAAGCATCACTGGCTATGGATCTGCAGGCCTAGGTTTGATCCTTAGTACCTCAAATTTTTCTGAGGTAGGGAGGTCTGGAGCTATTTGATGGAGAAGTAGCAGCTTCAGTCAAGGAAACCATCACTAATGTCTGTGGCTGTCAGCATGCTGACCATATTCCCCACAATCCTGCCATCTGCCTACGGTAAATGATGCAGTGGTTGGGTGGTAAGCCTAGTCCTTTCAGGGATGTAGCACCAAAGAGTTTAGTTTTAGAAAAGATGAATACTATAAAACTTATCGACAGCATGGTATGTTACACTTTCAGTTGATTTATCGGGGAAGTTTCAAAGAAAGAAATAATTAGAATCAAGTTTCTTATAATTTTTTACTACTGTCAGGTGGTTATCACAATATGTCATCTGTCAATAACCAGACCTTAAAGTATGTGGAAAAATGAGGGTTGTTAGTAAAATTTAATTCATTAACTTGTTGATTAATCAAACGTTAATCAGGTCCACACAGTATAAGTTCGAGAAAAACAGCTGGTATAATATATTCTTATAATTAGATACGGTATGCTATAAAGAAGAAGACATATTTTTTTACATTTTAAATTTTAATTAATTGGCATGTGAATAATCATTTTTTGTAATATTATGGAGGTTGTTTGGGACTAAAAAAAAAAATAAAAAAAGGAAACAGTGTGATTTCAGTACAGGAAATGTTTACTAATGAGTACTACATAACAAGGAGTACACCGTGGCTTAGTGATTGAGGCAATTCACTACAAACCGGAAGGTTGTGGATTTGATTCCCCTATGAGATCAGTGGGATTTCCCCATTGGTCTAATCCTTCTGGTGGCACTATGGCCCTGGGGTCGACTCAACCTCTAACATAAATAAGTACCAGTATTCCTGGGGGTAAAACGTGGCCAGTGCGTATGGCTGAGAACCTTACCACCTTCCTGTGCCAATGTCTCAATCTGGGAGCCTCAACCTCCTGGAAACCCTACGGGTCTCCATGACCCATACAGGGATCACTTTACATTTTTTACTACATAACAAACTAAAATATATACTGACACATGAACTGGTCACTTTTTCTACTGCGTTTTTCTATAATAGCAGTGGTACCTATCCTTTCGCATGTTACCTGAGTTTCTTTAAAGACAGTCCCTCGAGTACCTTCCCCACCCCTACTCATTATGCTACCTGACTGTGTTTTGTAAAGGTCTGCAAATAGGCTATACTACAACAGCTTATCCAATATTTCCTTCCAATAGTTTGTAAAAGCAATGGTCATCATCAAGTTTGTTTCAGAAAAATACAATTAAGGAGGTATTATTGCCTTTACCTTTCTGAAAGACAGACATGAACATCAGCTAATTTTAATGGCCTGTCAATCATCCAATAGCTGAGGCTGACAAAATAATAATTAAACAATACACATGTCTTGTGCCATGCAAAACACAGTTTTATATTTTCTTTACTACACTGTAATTTTAATAGGTTTGGTTAATCGACTAAAGCACATTCACTAGTTAATCAGACTGAAGTAACCTATTAATTGGTTTGATTAATCAAATAAGTCGACAGTTCTAGTTATTAGTATATTAGTAGTACAGTCAGCTAACTGTGGAAGTGTTAACGGTTTTCAAGACTTTGCCTGTTCGGATGACAGCAGGCCTGTATTATAATTTATTAACAGAACTCAATATCCTGTACAAATAGAAAGAAACACACTATTGTTCATTAGTGGCATAAAGCAATAATACTCTGAATTATGAATTTTGATTAGGCTTTTTTGTAAGGATCCACACTGTGATGACATTTTTATGGATTTACATTTATGTGTGCATTAAAGTGCCTGTAGATTTACTGTGAGTGTAGACTGTGAGTCTTGCACTATTTTACAGGAATTAAATACATAATGGACTGGTAGTCGGATTCCACCAAGATTGCTACGATTACTTGTAACCTGAGAATATATAAATATAATATGATAGTGTCTAATAGAATTCAAAATAGCAATACAGATCTCACCACAAAGTGACTAAATTGGCAATTGGCATCTCTGTGTGGGCCTACATAGCTTCTGCCCTTGCAGAAGGGAATCTCGCTTCCAGACAGCAGCCAACATGACATAGAGAAGCTTACATGCTTCAGGGTGCTCTAGCGGCGAAGACAAAGCAGAGCTCATACAATGACCAAAATGTTTAAAAGGTGGGAATATTACTATGAAGGCAAGCATCTTGCATACGCTGCATGCCCAAATGTTGAGGTAGGAAGTCGTTGCAACTGGATTGCGACAACCAACGTGCACTTACATGTTTAAATTATATAAAATCGTTAAATATCACGTGAGGCATGTTTATGGGCAATAAAAACATATCACAAAGAAAGTTTAATGTAAAGTAGTTTAATGGGGTAAGTAAGAGAAATCTAAATATTCTGCAGGAAAACAACTGGCTGTTGTGCAACACGATCAGAGGCTGCCACTGAGGTTTACATCCATGTAAAATTACCTCCTGCAAGAGCAATTCCACTGGCATAATGGTGATGGCTAACAGTAGTTGTACACAGCTGTAGATAACTGGTCATAACAAATACCAAAATATAAAATAAACTGATGTGTATGTAATAAATCTTCATTAAAGCCTGTAACTGCCTATCCTTCTGTTTAATTAAAAATGGTCTTTCACATTTTGGGGTTTTGGTTCCAAAAATTTGTACTGTATAGACAATTATAAAAATGAAACTATTATATGCTAATTATAAGTGGGAACGAAAGTGATTAGTTCTTGTATTACCTAACATGAAGAAGATTTAAAATTCCCCGTTACTTAATACCAGTCGGCCTTAACAGCTAATGGAGTGCAGCATTGCTACATGAAACCTTCTGTCTGTAAAAATAATATATTATGAATTGTATATGAATTGGAATCTTACAGGAAATTTTCCATGCAATTGTAACTAAGACTTGAATTTCTTAATAAATAGTAAGTAAATTTTGACAAACTTACACTTTAGCTTACTCTTCATAACTTAAGCGGAATGGCCATTAAGACATTTTTGAAAAATAAACTGTCCTACTGTCACATAACACTGTTTGTACTAAGTTATCAGAAAAAGTTATTCCTCAGGTTCGCGAGCGACCCCTGGTGATCCCATAAGGGGATATTCACAGCGGATTTGTTACCGGGGTGCGCCAGTCTCCATCCTACTTAAACCCAAGGACACACAAACCCAGTCCTAAACCCGGGAAAGACACTTTTCACTACTGAAAAATCCCCGACCCGGCCGGGAATAGAAAACCCGGACTGCCTTGGTGGCTGGCAGTCACGCTACCAACTCACCCACGGCGGTGGACATCAGAAAAAGACTAGATGTATTATCCATGAATATGTTTTTGTAAAAAATGTTTCAGATTAGGTACTATGTCTTCTTTATTTTTATACTTGAATCTTATAATAGATAAATGTTGAGTAAAATACTGATAGGCACAATCCTAGTTCCCAAAACTCAATTTTTTGCTAATCTATCATTCTCGCAGTATGTACTAGTAAGGACAGTGAGTAGTCACTAGGCTGTTCAACAGCTGTTATGAGGGTTAAAAGATTTTAATCTTCTTCAATAGTAGAGATATAGTATTAAAATTTTGACAAACAGATAAAGTGAACTTTTATAGTTTGTTCAGTTGAGGTGTAATGTTGAAGCAAAAGCGCAAAAACCAATCAATCATAGTCAAAGAAATTGGAGACTGGAACTACAATCATGACCATCCAGGCTATCAAATAATGATTACTATTATTATTATCAAACACAGAAGGATCTTGAAATCTTGACAGCAGCATCAAACTGTGTAATAAAGAGCCTGTATTTAAACTAAATCAATTCTGTTCATGTTAATTTTAATATTACACTAAACTGAGTTCATTTTGCCTTGTACAAAATCCATTTGTTTCAACAAAATGGCCAAGAACAAGCTTCATTTGACCATATGCCATCAGCGACTATCTCTTGCAGAAAATAATAATTATGTGAACTTTTCTAACTGCTGATTGACTGCAAATGCCATGGTCAGTCAATATTTTTTTATGAATTTAAAATCTCAAAACCTAAAGAATTAATTATGGTCGAACATATGTCATATGCAACTTGCCTATAATGGTAATATGCAAATTATGAAATTCACTTTGCTTGGTTCATAAACATACATAAACATACTTGTATCTTAATAAATGCTATTATAGGCTCGAGACATAGTGTACTATATTGTTACACGAGGAAACTGCATAAATTTGATGGGCATAGTTCCATAAGAGCGTAAGGCACAAGGACGTAGTTTTGAGAAATCTTTATGTTTTTTAAACAATGTTACCACTCACAAGTAGGTAGTTTAAAGTTTAATTTTATAACATATATTTTTGAAAGACAGGCTAAATTAGTGTTCTGCAAATTTACAAGATATTGGGATTTTTCACAACTAGAGGTACCTAAACATGTTAAACAAAAACTGAAATATTTTTACAGTAGTAAAATCTTTTTACTTTGTATAGTATTATTTGTTTTTACTTTATTTTAGTAAAAACCTGTATTATACAGCTGCAATTGCATGTCTGCCAATGTTGAAACATAAGCATATAGCCAAGAATTAAGGTTAAGGTTTCTAGGTAATGCAGATATTTTCTACTTAATATAATTCACATTTGCCATTACCTGTGCTAACTTAATTAATACATTTTCATGTAATTTTGTTTGCCTTAGTGAGTATAAGGAATTATTTCGTGTAACATTGAATACTTTCATGCTTAAGACAGCGGCCATCTATGTTTACAAGCATCGTTCATCAAATGCTCACTAGAGGCGCTGTGATCGATTCAGCATCACAAACTTAACACAAATTAAGCTGAAACTAGCTCAGCGCTTGAAATCCAGCGAATTATGAATTTCGATACATTGTGTGATTGGAATTTAGAAACTTCTTATGGATTCATATAGAAGGTGGTCAAAAATAGCGCAGTAAATGAATGCAACGTTTTCCATACGTTAAATCAATAGTTTTCCGTAATGACGCCTTAGCATAAAGCATGTCAAATATCTCTGAAGCCACTCATTGGAAAACGGAATCTCGTGTGTTATTACAACACCTGTTCTTAAACTCAATTATTCATACATAATTTCAGTACATAGACTGTTTGACTAAACAATTAAGGGACAAGTCTTTGTCTTTAATTAGGGACTTCAACTAATGAATTTTATGGTAATTCTGATAATGACGTAATGAATTAACCTTATTGGTGAAACCTAACTCAGGGCGGCAAATCTCATCGAATCAGAATTAAGATGACATAATTTGTTTATGTTATAACAATTGCGCAACCAACGTGTATAAAAATCGCCCGGGGGCAAGCCGCCCCACTAGTCGTCAAAAATTCATCTCTAGAAGTGCACGTAACTTCTTGCCGTTTTTGAGCGGCAAGAGAACAAAGAACCTCAAGTAACGGGTGAAACATAACTTTCGTACATTCTTCGCAGTAACCTCAAATCATGTAAGTTTGTTCATCACAACACAGCCACGCCACTGCGAGCTGTGAGTTCACCCGCTCACATGCGGTACACAATCTTCAACGCAGTAACCTCAAATCATGTAGGTTTGTTCATCACAACACAGCCACACCACTTCGAGCTGTGAGTTCACTATTACATCGCTCATGCGGTACGCAATCTTCAACATTCATATTCAATAAGCGCATTTTTAACACACTTCTCCAGTGCAGTTGTTCAAGTGCATCAAGTCAGTACCACTCAACAAGTGCAAACAACTATGTACAAACATAACCTCATTCTCAACCTAACATTCCACGCTGTAATGTAACAGCAAGTACTCACTGCAATTAATATTCACTATTCTAAACATCTTAAATGCTGAAATCATTCACTGCAAGGTAAAGACCATTTATTGCAACGCATTTTTCACTTGTCAACCTTCAACTTCAGAAGAACGTCAACCTTCAACCTCAGAAGAACATCAACTCAACAGTGCAAGAAATAATCTCAAGATATAGTAGGCCTATGGACGGTGTTCAAGTGACTGTGTTTCATAATTTTTTTTCTATGTAATTCTCAGCAAGTAACAGTGAATTTTCTTTCTCTTTTTCTTTTTCATAAGCTTATATATACATATATAATTCAAGGATTTTAATTAATGATTCAATAGTGCATATAGTCTACTAACAAATAATCAGCTCCAGTGTTTGTTAATAAATAAAACTAACCTCAAAATTTTATTGAAATTTTATTTTTTGGTATTCTAATGTAGGGGCAAAATTTAGTTTTCTACCTTCCCTTATACAGTCCATCCTACCAGAACCTTAACCCTACATAATGGTCCTCCGGGCCGGATGTGTTCTCAGTGCACTAGTTAAATAAACCTGGAGCTCGTTAATTGTTTCATCTGTGTTCAGTGCAGTGGTTAGTGCAGTGAATGATTCATATTTCTCCTGGCATATTGCTTAGCCAGTTTGAGTGCAGGTAAGCAGTGGCATGCGCATGCCCAGTGAGTTGCATGCAAAGT
This sequence comes from Ectobius pallidus, assembly GCA_964059195.1. Classification (NCBI taxonomy): domain Eukaryota; kingdom Metazoa; phylum Arthropoda; class Insecta; order Blattodea; family Ectobiidae; genus Ectobius; species Ectobius pallidus. The sequence goes on along the minus strand of CAXKWD010000004.1, from coordinate 57,211,586 downwards.
GTTAGTTTTTAAGGTTAGGTTGTGCAGCCAACGCCTAACACAATACTCAAACACAAGCTACACTTACACTTGCAACATTACTCTCAAGTAATACATTATCATTACTCATGCCTTTATAGCTACAAAGTGCTAGGCAACTCAACACATAAACATTTTCACATCACATAGTGAAATCTTTGCTAGGCCCCAGTAAGCCAAGACGCAGGCGAGCGGTTTTTTTTTTTTTTTTTAACTTATAGATATTTGCTCTCATTGTATTCATTTCAAAATGGCGACTGTAGAGTCAAACATTAATACTTTGAAGTCGAAGCGTGCTCCACTAAAGGCTCAAATTACTCGCCAAGTGAATCACATCTCAGGCTATGTGATCACTAATGAAGCGTCCTTTCAAGAGCTTCTCTCTCGAAAGGAAAAACTACAAGAAACACACAAGAGGTTTGAGGAAATACAAACTCAAATCACTCAATTAGATTTCTCAGATGCCGAACTGGAATATGCAGATTCGGTAGAAGATGCAGTTCTTAAAGCTGTCTCATATGCCAAGGGCCTAATTAAGGCTCATGAAGACAGTTTACTCCAAGCCGCTGCCCATGAGGAAGCGCAAATTAATCTTGCTAAACTTAACCGTGTCAAATCTCAATTAGATGATTACAGTCAAATCATTTATGAGTTTGTCATAGAGAATGAACTCGCTTATCATGAGTGTGTCATTCTTCGCACCAAATTTGAGAAGCTTATTGAACAATACGAGGTTGAATATTCTCAATTTCAAGAGATTGAAGGGTATCACGACGTCGATGCGAATTGCCGTAAGGCTCTGGCCTATCTCAATTCTCTAATTACTAAACACAAGGAGATCTATCAACCTGAGCGTTCCTCTAGTAGTCAACGTTGGTCGTTAGATACTCCACCATCAACGTTACCAAAATTGCCAGAGATTAGACTTCCACGGTTCTCAGGCGATCCGGCAGCTTGGATCGAATTTCGTGACACCTTTACCTCTCTAATTCTTAATAATCAGCATATTTCAGAAATGGACAAGTTTCAGTATCTGAAATCTTGCCTAACGGCTGAGGTTATGTCAGTCATAAGAAACATCCCAGTTTCATCAGCCACTTTCGACATTGCATGGCGTACGTTGTCAGAAAGGTTTGACAATGATCGTCTTATCGCGAACACACACCTGGAACATTTGTTCGCGCCTCCGCATCTTGAAAGGAATAATGCAGAATCCCTGCAGCAATATCTAGACCACTTCGTTAGTACTGTGCATGCGTTACAGTCACTCAACACGGATGTTAGCTTGACAGACTTAATCATCTCTAAAGTTGTTCTTGATAAGCTTCAACCTAACATCATTAAAGATTGGGAATTTTCTATCAAACAGGACAGATTACCCTCTCTTCAGGATCTTTTCAACTTTCTTGAAACCAAGGTGCGGGTTCTCCAAATGACTGATTCAGCCATAAAGTCACAATCAAATAATAATTCTCAGAATAATGTGAAGACTACTCCTACTACCACCCCAAATAATACTAGGAATAAATCCAATGATCATTCTCGTTGCATTTGTTGCAAGAAGCTCATGGTACATAACCTATTCTATTGTGATGCTTTCAGAGCAATGGATCTCAGGCAACGAGACCAATTTGTTCGATCCCACAAGATATGTAATGTTTGCCTTTCGCCAAAGGGTCATTCTTCTTATTGCAACACTTACAAATGCAAAACCTGTTCCCTCAGGCATAGCATTCTTCTTCACGATCCAAATGCCCAACCGGCTAATACTGCTGGTGTTGTAGCTTCTCGTACATCACAGCAGAGCTGTTTATTGCCCACAGCTACAGTTCTCATTAACGATTCCAATGGTTATCCAGTCGAAGTAACGGCGTTGCTCGATACTGGTTCCACTTGTAACTTAATTAGCAGTCGATTGTCTAATCGTCTTCATCTGCCACCCTATTCTCAGCGTACTACCCTCACGGGAATAATCTCATCCCAAGTGAGTACTCATATAGTGGTACCAATTTCAATCCATTCCAATGCGACTTCTTGGTATTATGATGCAGATGCCATCGTCGTACCAGAAATCATTACCACAAAACTACCTAGTAAACCAATTGATACTCGCACATGGGACATTCCGCCCAATCTTACCCTCGCCGACCCACATTTCCACACTCCCAAATATGTTGATCTCTTACTTGGAGTGGAAATCTGTTCCCAAATTGTCTGTCCAGGGCAAATTACTGCCTCGCAGCTACCTGTCATGCAAAATTCTCACTTAGGTTGGTATGTTTCTGGAAAATTGCCTCCAGCTGATCCTAGTGAAGAATCTCGATCTTCAAGACGATTCCATTCAGGTCGTAAGTCATCGACCACTCCCAACAACATTCCTTCCACGCATGTGACTTCGTCACATTACTCTGCTTTTCTAACTTCGGACCAGGCTGTTAGCGATCAGTTAACTAAGTTCTGGGAGTTAGAAAAAATTTCCAATGAAGCCCCCTTTCCCAATGAATCATTCTGCGAACAACATTTCGTAGAAAACACTACGAGGGATTCTGACGGTAGATACATTGTCAAACTACCGTTTGTTGCTGAACCAGAAACTCTTGGTAGTACTAGACTACAAGCTCATAAGAGACTCTTATCCTTAGAAAGGCGTCTAGCTGGCAATCAATCTCTCTCTACTGAATATGTTAATTTCATGGCGGAGTACGAACGCCTAGACCACATGGAGCCAGCGGACCCTACTATTCACTCTTCCTTCGACTACTTTATTCCACATCATCCAGTCTTGAAACCTTCAAGCACTACCACGAAACTTCGCGTGGTGTTTGACGCTTCAGCGAAGTCGTCAAACGGCAAATCCCTTAATGACATACTTGCCGTAGGTCCTACAGTTCAACCCGACTTGTTCTCTATCTTGTTGCGTTTCCGCCTAAACCCCATTGCATTTACGGCGGACATCGCTAAAATGTATCGTCAAGTTATGATACATTCTGACCATCAGCCATTCCAGCAAATCTTGTGGAGAAGCTCGCCTACTGACCCAATCAAAGTTTTCAACCTGAAAACTGTCACGTACGGTACCGCTTCTGCTTCTTTCTTAGCCACAAGAGCTGTAAAGCAACTTACAATTGATGAGGGAACACATTTTCCATTAGCCTCCTTTGTTCTTAACAATGCAACCTATGTGGACGACATAGTAGCCTCAGCCCCTACTGTGTCACAAGCAAGGTCAATGATATCGCAACTAAATACTCTACTTCCACTAGGTGGTTTTCAACCTAGAAAGTGGAGTTCTAACATTCCAGAACTTCTCGAAGACATTCCTCTCGAGTTGCAAGAAAATCAAGATTTTCGCACATTTGGCGATTCCGATGTCACTTCAATTAAGGCACTAGGTCTCATTTGGCAGCCTTCTAGTGACTTATTGAGAATCGAAACTTCCATTGACTCTTCTAAACCATTCGTCACTTGCTCTAGAAGAGCGTTATTGTCCTGCATTGCTTCTATTTTTGATCCTCTGGGTCTAATCTCTCCAATTGTTGCTTACTGCAAGATTATCTTCCAGTCCTTATGGAAGGAGACCTCGTCATGGGATGAATGTATTCCTGAACCAGTAGCCAAGAAATGGATCAAGGTTCATGGACAACTCCACTTAATTTCTCAAATTACCATTCCACGACTAGCATTGTCACAAAACTCCAATTCCATTCAACTGCATGGGTTTTGCGACTCAAGCGAGGTAGCTTATGGAGCCTGTCTCTACTTACGCTCCATTGACCAACACGGCGATGTAAAAATCTCACTACTTTGTGCTAAATCTAGAATAGCGCCCATCAAAGCCACTACCATACCGAGGTTAGAACTCTTAGCAGCACATCTGCTAGCTAACCTAATCCACAAAGTCCTTCCCACTCTACAATTGCACATTACATCAGTGTACTTATGGAGCGATTCTAATGTAGTATTGGGATGGTTGCATCGCTCACCCATCACACTCAAAACCTTCGTAGCCAACAGAGTTGCAGATATTCAAGAATACACTGCAAATCACACTTGGCGTCATGTCGCATCCAGAGATAACCCTGCAGATCTTATTTCCCGAGGTGCCACTCCTCAAGACCTAGTACAAAACAACCTATGGTGGTCAGGTCCCCCTTGGCTATCAGAAGATATTTCTCAATGGCCAGGTAACAATCCACTAGTTGTCCCTGATTCTTTACCTGAAACCAAGGTTGTAGCTCACATTCAAGCCAAGACTTGTACATTCTATGAATGGCTATCGAAGTTCCCATATCTAAAGACACTTCGCATCATGGCCTATGTTCTCAGATTTCTAAATAATTGTAAGAAGCCTCAAAGCAAGTTGAAGGGCCCCTTAACAGCTGATGAAATCTCACTCTCCCTCCAGCATTGTGTTAAGGGCGTACAACAACAAGCATTCTCAGAGGAGGTTCAAATCCTCACCTCTGGAAATGACATTTCAAAATCTAGTAAATTACTCAGTCTCTCTCCCTTCTTAGATCAAGATGGCATTCTGCGTGTTGGCGGACGCCTTGAACGGTCTGAGCTGCCATTTGATGCTAAACATCAAATGTTACTACCCTCTAATCATTCCTTTACCAAACATCTTATCCGTCACACCCATTTTCAAATGTGTCATGCCGGCCCTCAGCTGATTATTGCCCACTTACGAGAGAGATTCTGGGTGCCTTCCTTTAGGAAAGTAATACGTTCTGTCTTGAGGCAGTGCAATACTTGCTTTCGTTTCAAGGCTCAGCCGTTCCAACAGAAAATGGCCGATCTTCCTTCAGCAAGAGTCACACCTATCTCCCCGTTCACAAATGTTAGTATTGATTATGCAGGTCCATATTCAATTAAATATGGCAGTCCCCGTTCTAAGATAACTACTAAAGCATATATTGCCATCTTTGTTTGTATGTCAACTAAAGCAGTACATTTAGAACTTGTAACTACTCTTACATCACGTGCTTTCTTAGCCGCATTGTCTCGTTTCACAGGCCGTCGAGGCATTCCAAGTTCTATCACGTCGGACAATGGTACCAACTTCGTTGGTGCCCAAGCTGACTTACAACAACTGAGCGAACTACTTTCCTCCCATGAACATCAAGCTTCGGTTCAAGATGCCACTGCGCACTTGAACATCAATTGGCTTTTCATGCCACCCCACGCTCCTCATATGGGCGGTCTTCACGAAGCTGCTGTTCGATCTACTAAATACCATTTGAAAAGAATGTCCACTTCTTTCACCTTTACCTATGAAGAAATGTCCACATTGCTGATTCAGATAGAAGCCATTCTGAATTCTCGTCCACTTATTTCACTACACGAAGACATTGAGGACTTCAATTACCTTTCTCCAGGACATTTTCTCATCGGTAAGCCCCTAGTCTCACTGCCTACACCTGATTTAACCGGCGGTTACTCTCTACGTTCTCGCTGGGACACACTTCACCAGTTTGTAGTTAATCTTTGGAAAAGATGGTCAACTGATTATCTTTGTACCTTGCAGAAACGTTCGAAATGGACGAAAGCTTTACCAAATGTTAAAATTGGATCTCCAGTATTGTTGATTGAAGATAACATTCCTCCTCTAAAATGGATTTTGGGCATTATTGATCAGATTCACCCAGGTCCAGATGGCTTGGTGCGAGTCGTAACAGTTCGGACTCCCACCGGTCTGTACAAACGCCCCATTGTCAAACTAGCTCCATTGCCTATTGAAGACGAATAAACTCATTCAAGCTTTAGCATCAATGTACTTACAATTTTCAATCACTAACTTTCAATTAATTCATACATTCAACAGTTTTATACATTGCTTCACTCCCATATTATGGGTGATTTCTGGAGCCCCAGGGTTGCGATTCCAGCATCTCCTCGGCAGTTGTTTTGACCTCTCGCTCTTTACTGACAAAGTTTATTGAATACTTAATCAAAGGAGCGTCTAAATTTGATCTAAATCCGTTCTCGGACGAACCTTTGTGAAAATTTATCACCCCTTTCATTATAATCGACGGAACTTGGCAGGCAACCCCTCAGGTTGACCTGACCTTATCGCGACGCCACGAGCGTTATTGAACATGTCCCCCAGGGCACTGAGCCTGTTGGTGTCTTGGGTTAAGTCACTCGTGCATGCTTGGTATGTTCACCAGTGTCTATTTCTACTACGATTTTCCATTTTTCATTATTTCTCATATTGTCATGTGCATTAAATGGATTGAACGCACCGCGTTTCAATCCAGCAGGCGAGTATGTTGAAACATAAGCATATAGCCAAGAATTAAGGTTAAGGTTTCTAGGTAATGCAGATATTTTCTACTTAATATAATTCACATTTGCCATTACCTGTGCTAACTTAATTAATACATTTTCATGTAATTTTGTTTGCCTTAGTGAGTATAAGGAATTATTTCGTGTAACATTGAATACTTTCATGCTTAAGACAGCGGCCATCTATGTTTACAAGCATCGTTCATCAAATGCTCACTAGAGGCGCTGTGATCGATTCAGCATCACAAACTTAACACAAATTAAGCTGAAACTAGCTCAGCGCTTGAAATCCAGCGAATTATGAATTTCGATACATTGTGTGATTGGAATTTAGAAACTTCTTATGGATTCATATAGAAGGTGGTCAAAAATAGCGCAGTAAATGAATGCAACGTTTTCCATACGTTAAATCAATAGTTTTCCGTAATGACGCCTTAGCATAAAGCATGTCAAATATCTCTGAAGCCACTCATTGGAAAACGGAATCTCGTGTGTTATTACAACACCTGTTCTTAAACTCAATTATTCATACATAATTTCAGTACATAGACTGTTTGACTAAACAATTAAGGGACAAGTCTTTGTCTTTAATTAGGGACTTCAACTAATGAATTTTATGGTAATTCTGATAATGACGTAATGAATTAACCTTATTGGTGAAACCTAACTCAGGGCGGCAAATCTCATCGAATCAGAATTAAGATGACATAATTTGTTTATGTTATAACAATTGCGCAACCAACGTGTATAAAAATCGCCCGGGGGCAAGCCGCCCCACTAGTCGTCAAAAATTCATCTCTAGAAGTGCACGTAACTTCTTGCCGTTTTTGAGCGGCAAGAGAACAAAGAACCTCAAGTAACGGGTGAAACATAACTTTCGTACATTCTTCGCAGTAACCTCAAATCATGTAAGTTTGTTCATCACAACACAGCCACGCCACTGCGAGCTGTGAGTTCACCCGCTCACATGCGGTACACAATCTTCAACGCAGTAACCTCAAATCATGTAGGTTTGTTCATCACAACACAGCCACACCACTTCGAGCTGTGAGTTCACTATTACATCGCTCATGCGGTACGCAATCTTCAACATTCATATTCAATAAGCGCATTTTTAACACACTTCTCCAGTGCAGTTGTTCAAGTGCATCAAGTCAGTACCACTCAACAAGTGCAAACAACTATGTACAAACATAACCTCATTCTCAACCTAACATTCCACGCTGTAATGTAACAGCAAGTACTCACTGCAATTAATATTCACTATTCTAAACATCTTAAATGCTGAAATCATTCACTGCAAGGTAAAGACCATTTATTGCAACGCATTTTTCACTTGTCAACCTTCAACTTCAGAAGAACGTCAACCTTCAACCTCAGAAGAACATCAACTCAACAGTGCAAGAAATAATCTCAAGATATAGTAGGCCTATGGACGGTGTTCAAGTGACTGTGTTTCATAATTTTTTTTCTATGTAATTCTCAGCAAGTAACAGTGAATTTTCTTTTTCTTTTTCTTTTTCATAAGCTTATATATACATATATAATTCAAGGATTTTAATTAATGATTCAATAGTGCATATAGTCTACTAACAAATAATCAGCTCCAGTGTTTGTTAATAAATAAAACTAACCTCAAAATTTTATTGAAATTTTATTTTTTGGTATTCTAATGTAGGGGCAAAATTTAGTTTTCTACCTTCCCTTATACAGTCCATCCTACCAGAACCTTAACCCTACAGCCAATGAATACCAGTATAGTCGTTAATACAATAGATGATTAGCAAAACAATCTATTGTGAATGAAGTTACACTTCAGAAATGCAAGTTCAGTTTTTATAAACATTTGTGTAGCACTGCGGAAAATAAAAACAGTTGGTAAACACACCTCAATAACAGACAGGAAGTGTGCCTTACGCCTGTATGGAACTGTTATGAAGTAGAATGAATGTGCAGTCTCACAGGTCTTTCCTTATAACTGAGCAGAGGTGTAAGGCACAAGTACAAACAGTTCACTGAGTATTTAAGAGATATGAGGAGAAGGCATAAATGTTAAAAACTCAAAATTAAAGAATTATGCCTTATTCCCTTATGGAACTAGGCCCTTCATTTGTATTACAGAAGATGTGAAAAAAAATTAACTGGTTTTAAACCAAAGTAAGACAGAAATAGTTGCACATCTTTATTCTGATGGCCTACTGGTATACCCAGAGATCCTTAACACGTGACATGACCCATACGCAGATAGAGCTAGAGCCTTGGGCTCATCTTTTGAAACTGTTCCTCGATTCTCCAATGATGCCTTTATCACACTTGTTTTGCAATGTTCTATTACTGTATTACCAACAACAAAATTTTATTAAATTCTTTTAAAATTATTATTGATCTTAATCACAAATTACTTTATTTCTGTTAATCCGTATTTTTATAATATGGGAACGCTCAGCCCCAGGTGGTCTAGATTAATATGAAATCTCTGTAAAGATGAAGGTAAGTGTATCTAAAGTACAAAAAATACAAGTTACAGGAAATTTTGCTTAAATGTTCCCGATCCAGATTAGAAGAGTCTACAAGACTCTATTGCAATACGAAACACATAAAACCAAATTCTTAACTGAATACATATACTTAAGTGTCAGAACTTTTTTTCCATAATCCTTTCAGTCACTCAGTTATTTAATTTTCAAAATGATTTTTCCGTTATAGTCAAACCAATAAAAAGTCGACTAAGGACATAATAATTGAACAGATATCTAAAACAATAGCCAATATGATCTGAGGATACGATCAAAATGCAAATAAGAGCAGTTAGAGAGCATATAAAATCAGATATACTAAACAATATAATAAAAAAAAGCACACAAACAAACCTCAAAATCACTTAGAATGGAAAATCTTGAAGCAATTTCGATTTTTTGCTATGCACAAATGTACTTTGCATTTAGTGCAAAAAAAGTGAGTTTTTTTATCACAGTCAACTTCTTTGCATCTTGTTGTATTTATCTTATTATCCAAAGCAGGTATGTGACCAATCTCATCATACCGAATTTCAACAGTGGGTTGTAGTTCATGAGTTTTCTTCACTTGAGGCGTAAGCTCGAAGATTTCTGCTAATTTCTTGGGTAGTCTTCTCTTTCTAGAATACCTTTTTTGTGAATCAACCGATGGGTTTGAAATATGCAAGCTGAAATGCAAGAAGTCCATTATTTGTTACTTTATCCAGACCAAGTTCTTGAAGTATTGTTCTTCTGTTCCAGCAAGAATTTGCAGGCCTTATAAAGACCATCTGTGACAGTTATTTAAATTCTGAAGAACTATATGATAAAAGTTTTACAAATGAATTACAAATAATTGTTAATAAATAATAATAATAAAAGAAGTTATTAGAAATTATTCCACATAAGAAATGTTTCTGTCAAAAAACTAAAAACCTACGGTATTTTATCTTCATACATACAACAGGTATTAGATTCTTTATGTATCTGTTATTGTATCCTGCTATCATTGAACAGTCCTCCTAAATTAACTACAGTACTTAAAAACCATAAAATAGAATGAAATGTGTACAAACTGAACTCATCTCTGAAGAGTATAAAAGGCTTCAACACTTATATTAAAACCTTATGAAAATTTGTTGGCATAATTGCTTGTGGAAACACCTTCTGAGTTGAAAATATGTCATGAGAAAGGTGGCCAATCAATGAACACCTTGACTGAAAGGGTTAAGTCTTAGGAAACCTCAAGTTCTAGTTTTTCATGTTTCAATTTTTAGTTTAACCATAACCAATCTCCCTCAAAAATCATCAACTAACTAACAATGCACTCAAACTAAACCTTAGAACAGGAACTGTACACTTGCAAGGAGAAACTGTGAAAGAAAATCTTTGTATAATATTATCACCATTCAGAATATTAGTGATGGGCAGAATCAAATGATTTTCCTCAAGTATTATAAAGAATCAAGTGTTCATTCAAATGAAAAAGTTTTCGGATGAAAGCAGAATCCAAATACTTGTCAATGTGAGAAAAGAAAACTCAAGTCAATAGCCGAGAAGTGAGAACTATCAAAATCTGACTCTATTGATAACTCAAATCGTTATTCAAATGTTCAGTTCAGCAATTTCTTCGCGTACTGCTATTGTTCCCAGAATGGGTGTGTCTCACAGGTCGATTTAGTCTCAATCAGCACTGTCAAATATTGCCTTAATCTCATTGTACTACAAGTGTTTGCAGAGTAAAGATCCATAAGATTAGTACGCTGCCTTGTCTGCTCTGGGATCTTCTGTTAAGAATAGGCAGTTTGGGAACAATGTGCGCATGGTAGCTGTGGGTTCATGTATGCCTTTCTTGCCTGCAAAGAACGATACTGCATTAACGAAGATAACCAAAGTGATAAGACTACGTGGGCAGTCTGATGTTATCGAGAACTTTATGCTTCTCCTAGTATTAAATCATTCAGATACTTTTTATACGATTCTTGATATCTCGAGAACATTCAAGAATTGAAAAATCCAATCTTTTCACTCGAAAACTTCCATTACTACAATATACTATTGGATAGAATAATAGCTATTTATGTATCAAGTACACAACGCAAGGCTTTAACAGACAAATCTAGTATTTCAGATTTTTTACTTGGTTGTACACAAAGTGTTCAAACAGAACAAAAAGATCTATACAACAATAAATAACAATAAACGAAAATTACTTATTGAATGTAAATATAATATGGGACGTTCACATGAATATTATGGAAGAGCGTATATAATACTTAAATTCCTTCACTTTCAGACTTCATGCTTCTGCACTGTCAGCAGAAAAACTGTCTCTTCCCTGTGCATTGAACAGATAGGCTTCCTTTCCTGGAAACAGTATATCTTTCTCTTCCAATCTTCTTTCCTAGGACAGAAGGCACATCTAGTGGCTTTATAGCATACTGGATTTCCACCCTAGAGTGTCCTGTCAGCCTGGATTGGTTTTTCACTAGTGGGAAACAAATTAAGTGGTGCTTGTATTCCGTAGTTTAATTGATTATCGTGCCTATAATGAGGAAAACATTGAAAGTGGTGCTGGGTTTTCATCATACTGTTTTCAAAATTCATATAACAATAGCCATATGCTAAATTCCCTAAACTACAGTGCTTCAAACTGGTTCCATATAGGTTTAACCTAACAACCACCTTTCTCTTTGATGTTATTTCTTCACCACTGGAATATGCATATAGTAACAAGCCTGTTTTGCAAAAATCTTGCAGATCTCGAAACTCAACTAACCCTACCAAATAATTTTAATAATAGGCTACAATTCATAATACTTGTATGTGAGTATACCTGGGCTCTAAGATTCAGGAACAAAGTACAACAGCTTTAGTTCTCTCAAATACAGCAATACCTTATTAACCCTTTCAGAGCTAAATTTATATCTTCAATTGAAACCATCAGTGAGCTCTAAGTTTGAAATGAATGAAAAAAATGTCAGTGGAATAGCTGGCTTCCATAAATAATAAAACTAATATGTGGATAAAAATCATAATATTTTACATAAAGCATTACTCTATTAATCTATTTTTATTCTGAAAGAACATAGTTTTCTTACAACTTTCCTGACAGGTGGGACTGCCATAAAGAAGAAAGCATAACAATACAACATTAATAATAAAAAAGACAATATAAATATTTACTTCACAAACAACTTGATATGAAGAACAGAACAGATTTGACATTATAGAAATTGAATATTTTCAGTGCACTGGATGTCCAAACTTAACTGCATATAATTTCATGGACAGTGAACCTTTAATTAAAGCGAAAGAGATGCAATGGATTTATTATGCGGGTAATTACAGTATAAGTTTTGATGGGTTGTTCATCACTGGATTAGATTCTACTTTATTGTGAAAACTCACCACTAATTAAATTAAAATGCTAGGTGTGTAACTATTTTATTATGTACAAAAACACGTGTTGTTTGATATCTTCCTGAGTTAACAATTCAAATGTTCAGATGATATAATCAACTGTACTAAAGACAGGAAAGCTGCTGTCCTTTAAACAAACTGGGAAGTACAATATCTTAAAGCATTCTGAAATTCAAAGTATATTGTTATGCTGGATTATCGTCTCCATTTCTGTTCTGTGATAGTTTGTCAAGAATTTATTTGTGAGAGATCTATGAGGTTTTGGATTTCTTCTATGACCTCCTCTATTTTCTCGTGGCATTTCACCTGTTCCATAATATTTATATACTACACCCAATAGTCGGCATTTAGTAATTCCAAGTATGCCTAGAAATGCTGGTTGACAAACAAGCAACATATCCCCTCCTGTTTTCTTCACAAAACATCTACAAGTAGTTTCTTTTGGTTTTCTTGTAAAATTTCTACCTCTGTGACATTTAACAGGTTCCAAAGAAGAGAATTTTAACAAGAACGCATCTTGTTCTGCTTTGATTCTCGTTGAATAAAAAGCATGATGAAAAGATTCAATATCATCCATAGTTAGCAAATTGCATTTAAAAGTACTTGCATTGTGTCTGCAAGCAGGAAGAATAGGTTTAGACTTTGGCGCATATCTGGCAAGCTTTTCTAAGTGTCTTTTCCAACTGCTTGTTGGTCTCTTCTTTACTTTTTGATAGCCTTCTGGAACTGCCGCATGTAGCTCCATGTTCAGAAGAACATCACTGTCACAGATTTGAAAAATTAAGTGAACATTAAAATGCTACTGTCATTCACAAGAAAATGTTAACTTATATTTAAATCACATAAAAGAACTGTATTTTCCAAAGTGTTGGAACCAGAATACAGGCTAGGAAACCAGTCAAATATTGACTTACAGCAATCATGTTAATTGAGTTGATAGTTTAAAAGGGAGTCATATATAGTTCTAGATAAATTAGAATATGCTCATATTTTACCAAACTTTATACATGGAATCCCACCAGCAATCCCTTCCAAATGACACTTCACGAAGGTCCCTCGGGTTGAACTGTCATTAATGATGTGGAGTGGTTTCTAACATGGTCTCTTTTCTTTTGTTATGTCATTGTTTAAATCCAGGCTTCATGCTGATGTGGATTGTGGTTTTATGGCATGGGCAGGTAAGGTTATGGAAGGATGCAAGTCAGGATCTAAACACAGAGAGACATTGTAAGAACTCTAATTCTTGTTGAAATAGCGTTTATAGCTCCAATATAATTAATGAAGCTTGAGATAAGTGAGTAAAACTCTAAAAGGTATAGTCACAAGTACCGGTAGTCTGCAATGGAAGTGTGCAGCAACAAACTACATAAATATCTCTTCGGAATTCTTTATTAAATGATTCTTAATTATTTCCACATCCCATAAGATAATGCGGTTGGAAACTTCGGTTTACACAACATGAAATGAATTTCTTAATTCTTCCACTGGCAATACATATAAATACTTCACAATACCATAGGGTAAGTTCGTAGCACAGGAAGACTGCCTACTCTGCTACTCAACTTATTTATAAGGAGGGAGGAAGTTTCAAATACAAACAAAAACGACAGAAACAATCCCTATACAGGCCATGAAGGCCCTCAGGGTTCCAGGAGGTTGAATTTCCCACATTTTAAGACATTCGGCACATAAAAAGGTGGTAAGGTTGTCAGCCTTACGCATTGGCTGCTTTTATCTCCCAGGATTGCTCCTGGTCTTATTACTGTTACAGGCTGAGTCGCAATCAGGGCCACAATCCCACTGGATCGATTAAGCCAATTGAAAAATCCCGACCTCCTCAGGGATCAAACTCACGACCTTCTGGGTTGGAGTGTAGTTCCTCAACCAACTGTCCCACAGTGTACTTCATTTGGTTTGCAAACTTAATCACTGGCACTTTTGAGAAGTTTAGTAAAAACTAGAACTTTTTCCAAATAAAGTAAAAGCTGCAGGTAAGTTTTGCATAATCAGTTAGTGTCTAACTATATATATATATTCACCAGCAAAAAAACTGAACCATCTATATTTTCTTTCAAGTTTTCATCATTGTGGAAATAATTTGGGCACTACAATTCATTTAGTCAATTTTGTGATATATAACAATGCAACAATGTAGCAATGAACACCTAACAATGTAAAAAGTATCTGAAAGAGATATCGATTTTCTTCCAATAATTTGATTACTTTTACGGAAAATTTTATATGTTTATATGATCTTTTAATGTGCTGAGGAAAATAAAATGGTCATCAGGTGCAATCATTATTTTCTCCCTGAACCTGGTTTTCTCCAGTCTCTCTAAAGTGCTGATACACCTATTGTGTGGTCATTCAAGGGATCACAAGAACTGACAGTCGTCTCCTGTATGGCAAACTAGCGAAAGTGCATTAAATATGTATTGGACTTTCGCTAGTTTGCCATACAGGGGACTTATAATGTTGACTATACCCATCTTCCATTACCATGTGACCATTCTTACTGAATCAGTAGGAAAGATATTTTTACACAGTAAAGTAATGCAAATAATGTCTCAAAAGAGCTCATTAGTCTATAAAATTCTTCAGATTTGCTTGTAATGAGCATGAGAAGTTCAAAGAAAATGCTGCAAGATTAAAGCAATTATCTTGTCAGAACAGTAACGTAATCATTGTTACATTGTTACATATCACGAAATTAATGAATTGCTAAATTAATTTCAACACGCTTAAAATTATTTGCACAACACCATCAAAGACGAACATTTTAAAGAAAATAAAAATGAATCAGTTTACTTGCCAGTAAGTGGAGAGTATGAAATTTCATTCTATAATATTTTTTTAAAAACTTATACTGTTTACAGGCAAACACACACACTGGAAGGCAGACAAAGAGAAAGACAGTCATAATATAGATGGAGCTAGAGATGGACAGAATGAAAGAATGACAGGCGAACAGACATATACATACCAGTACATACATATGAGAGTCATTTGGAAAGTAAAGAACGTTTTGATCTGATGAGCTGTGTAGTTCTCCCACAACCACCGCTGCTGTGTCATTAACCTTTCCATTCCTTTGCGTCAGTCTGACGCAAACAGCAAGCTTCTCCAGTTGTTTGCTGTTTACTTGTGCAACCTTAATAAAATGTATGACTAAAGTAATGATCCCGCTAAATGTGAGGTTTGTAGCGTAATATGCTTTTTGAATGTGAAAAAAATCCACCTTATTGAAATTTACAGATAGATATAGATATAACTAATGTTTATGGAAATGTGATGAATGAAGCTTCAGTTTGAAAATGGTGCATCATGTTTAATGGTGGATGGAAGAATATTCATGATGAAGAAAGCTCGGGCTGACCTTCAGTTGTGACGAACTTAAATCAAGGACTGAGGAAAAAATTCAACAGGATAGATGTTTCACTATAGATGTACTGAGTTTGTTCTTTCCTGAAATTTCAAGAACAGTTCTTTATGAAATTGTTAGTGGTGATTTGGATTTGGACTACTATGGGCCATGATGAAAGTGAAGATGAACTGAAAGAGCAGGATAGAGATACTAGTTCAACAATTTGGTAGCAACTGAGTATGCAGAAGGCACAGAAAAGCTGATGAAACACTATGAGAAATGTTTAAATTTGAATGTGGACTATGTAGAGAAATAGGTAAGGTATCATATATGTTGTAAAGTAAGTTATGTTTCATTACCTTAAATAACAATGTTTAGAGAAACAAACGTTCTTTACTATCCAAATGACCCTCGTACATACATAAAAATATATACATATATACAAGCATACATACCTAAATACATTTATACTAAACTAAAACTCCGTGGCGCTACATCCCTGAAGAGACAAGGCCTACCACCTGACCGCTGCATCATCTACTATAGGCAGATGGCAGGATTGGGGGCATGTGGTCAGCATGCCGACACCCCGGCTGTTAATGGTTGTTTCCATGACTGGAGCCGCTACTTCTCTATCAAATACCTCCTCAATTTGAATCATGAGGCTGAGTGCACCCCATTCCAGACCTCCCTACCTCAGAAAAATCCGAGCAGGTACCGGATCTGTAGTCAGTGACGCTAACCACAAGACAACGCAAGCGGTCACATACATTTATAGGCTTCAAAAAGAAAAAAGTTTTGATCTTAAGAAGATTTTAAAACAAGTAAGGTGAAAAGATAATTTTCAGGGCCTAATAACTTACTTAACACCTATATACGGGTGTAGCAAACGATGTAGGACATCTTTCTAAGATTTCAAGTATTTTTAAATTGATATGTCAATTAATAATTGATAAGATTGTTATATCAACTAATACAAAGATAGTGTCCAACATAATGACTATGATAGTGCCCAAACTATATGAGTATTCTTCTTTCTTAATTCTGGTGATGCACAGAAACCAGAGGAGACTTCCTGAAAATTTCAGCATGTCTACGCTGCCAATGTAATTAAATTTACTGATGAAAAACCTATCTAGGAATATTATTATATGACTGAAATTACGACAAATATTCATAAAAACAGTACTGCTGTCAATATATCAGGACATATGTTGAGAGAATCTGTACTAGTTCCAAAACTTAAAAAAACTCAGCTCTTTCTTTAATACATTACTTAATATGAAGTTTGAGCAAAAAAAGATAATTAATACAGTGCATGCCGCTCATTGTGATCACTTCAGGATGCAGCTGATCTGATAATATTAACCAATTGATACCAGTAGCCGAAATAATTAACTGAAGGTTATTTATTCAAACATTTATTCATACATAAGATAATACACTACAAAAACAAAATGAACAACTAGATTCATTCATACATACAAGATGATTCAAGTTGTGAATAAATGAACCACTCATAATATAGTATTAGACTGCAAGCAACTATTTTTGCAATAAAAAAAGTTTTTAGTTGTTACTGTTTTCAAAGTGAAGTCCATTAAACAATATTTCATACTCATAGTGTTTTTGAAAGTTTACCGACTTTTGTTGAAAACCGCTTAGTAAAACATTTAACGCTTGTCTGTTCAAATCTTTTCATTTTACACTAACAATCACTGTATGTTATAACTCAACTGTTAAACTGAGGGGTGAAACTTTTTTTTTTGCTTAAAAAGAAAGTTAGGAAATACCACCCCCTTAAACAGGTCATCTTGTGAGCTGGGAACAGTATCATTACTTGCAATACAACACAATTCAGTTGAGTTAGAAACCAAATCCTTAAAAACAACATTTTGAATGACGGACAACACTTGGAAATAAATCAGAAAAACAGGACAATTTGATAACATAAACCGAATCTTTCATCACAATAAACAGCATTTTTGTCAACGTACGAATATTAATCCTTACAAGACTTCATAAAAATGATAACATTACCCGACTAACATTATCCGTGATTACATTAAGCAGCATTCACTGTATCATAGTAATATGCCAGACCTTTTAGGGAAACATAAGATGGAAGCTCATACAATTTTAAACTCACCATTGTGATGTTAATTTTATAAGTAGCAAAACATTATTTTTAAATGTCATGTTGTTTCCACCAATCTTTGTGTCGCATGCCCATAATATATCTCATCCAAATACAAAATTTTGTTTTTCTATGATTTCTCATTCTTGAGCTATGCTGTTCACAGACAGACGCACACACCTACCTATAGTATCTATGGTACAGCTAGAGAATGTAAAAATCCCTTTTGGCTCAGGCTACAGGCGTAGGTGATTTAAAAGTTCATATTTTTTGTCCTGTGACCTCATTTTCGTCACCCATTGCAGTAAGGGTTGGTTGTATCAAAAATGTTTCAGACATTAGTTTTATATACCGTATTTTACAGACCATAAGACACTCCGGACCTAAGACGCACCTTGATTTTAGGATAGAAATTTAAAAGAGAAGAAATTTAATGTGATTCTAAACTAACAAATTATAACTTTGTACAATGGAATCAGTGTAAATCACTTCTAACTTAAAACCTGCGTAGTACGAAAATCTCTTCTGTACAGGTGGCATCGCGTAAATTTTGGCTGTTTAGAGGTCATTGCCTTCATTTAAACTACCCGGCAGAGACAACTTATTTCGTATAAAAGAACTCGAACATTCCTTTCTTTTCGCATTGTATACCCTCATTTTACGATTGTGACAAGTGCACTGAAGTAGGCCTACAGTCTGCCAAAATTTGTCAATCTTATCGTTTAAGACACTTTGTTTATAACTGTGGTATTCAGACATTTACCACAATTTTAGTTTTTTTAATGTACTTCAGACCATTGGATGCACCCAACTCTGAAGGCTCTGTTTTCAAAGTAAAAAAGTGCATCTTATGGTTCGTAAAATATGGTAATATTTAGAAGGTTTACAACAAGTTTGAATGGCCTACTAAAGGAAACATGATTGTTTTGTTCTTCAACTTGCATACCATAAAGTATAACTAATAAATTCATATGCTGTTTTGCATGGAAAGGTGTTGATGACATAATTATTTAAAGTACTGTGCACTTTAAATAGCCAGCGATTCCATACTTGATTGCTCGTTTTCTCAGTTTCAATTTTCATGCAGCAAATTCAAAATCTATTTTCTCCCACAAAAACAGAGAGACTGCTCTGATTTTTTCCATAAGGTATTTCACATTGTGTGCAAGAAAATTACTAATACAATTTTTAATATAAGCAAGGAAGAAGCAATAGTAAAGGTGAGCCAAAATCAGTCAACTCAGAGAACCTTATATGGTTTGAAAGGCAAAAATTCAGTGCATGTGTGCAGATACAGAAACTAAAAAAAGAAACAAGGACTAAGCAGTCATCAAGATCATCTATAAAAAAAAGTTGACAAAACCAGATGTCAGACATTCTAAGCTAGAAAGAACCAATATGGTAATAAATCTGAGCCAAAATCAGTCAACTCAGTGAATTGATGAAACATAACAATCGATACAATTTTTTATCTTCAAGGATAGGCTACAGTAGAACATTCAAGAACTTAACAAGTATAACTGTTAATAATGCCCACAAGAATGTGAGTAAACAAGAGAACATTTTAATAATAACCTTGACTGTCCAGGTGGTGCCGTGTCATCATATCTAAAACAGACGTTTCGGCCCTCATGTTGTGGCCTTCTTCTGGGTTGACTGAACTATGATGTTTTGTTTTCTACTTTTGTTTATATGGTTACGGTTTGATTAGACAGTCGGCTGCTAGGTCGTGCATGAGGTCATTATTGGTGTCTGACGTGAATGGTTATCATGGGAGGGCCTTTCTACATTAAACAGAGTATTCCACGCCAAATTTATTTGTAGACCTGTATCCCCATTTATGTTGTTGGGGTGCCTGCCGATTTCCCAGGTTTCTTTTATCCTCCTAGACCACCAACGGTCTTCTTTGAGTATAATGGTGGTCTGGTCAAACAATATCGCATGTTTTGTTTCAGTGGCGTGGAGTGCTATGGCTGATTTATGACTGCTATTTTTAGTGTCTTATGTGTTCATTCAGTCTTTCTTGTATCGTACGGCCAGTCTCCCCTATATAAACCTTTCCAGAATCACACGGAATTTTATACACTCCTGCTACCTGGAGGGGGGAACCTTATCTTTCACATGAACTAGTAACCATATAAACAAAAGGAGAAAACAAAACATCATAGTTCAGTCAACCCAGAAGAAGGCCACAACATGAGGGCCGAAACGTCGGTTTTAGACATGATGACACGGCACCACCCGAACAGTCAAGGTTATTATTATTTTTCATTGAGCCGTGGAAGCCTATGAGAACAAGAGAACGTTTTCATTGCATTCATATAGATTTCACATATGTTATATATATAAAAAAAAAGTCAATGCAGGATTCTACCAGTACCATACACAATGTGCATGCTCCAGTAATAATTGTTTTGCATTCTGTATATTCAGGGCAAATTACCATATGGTTGGCAACACTGATAAGAAATTGTCTCACTGTTTGAAATGAAATGCGTTTGCAAAGTTATGACAGCTAAGAGCAAATTTGTATCATTGTTGTAACTATGCATGAGCGATCCTAAGAAACCGCCACTAAGCAACACTATAGGAATATCATAGAATCGTTTTGTAAAAGAACAAGAAAAATTTATTTATGAGCATAAATTTTATAGGAAATGAAAATATGAACACTATTTTATTTTTCTACAGTCACCATTAATATATATAAACACTTAAGTCGTGTAACCAGCTTTTGTATTCCGGCACCTTTTTTTTTTTTTTGTATTGAAGTTTTTCAGTAAAAAATAATGCGCATACATTACAGATCTTGAAACTTGAGAGAAATTTTAATGAAGTTTGTGAAGTGCCTGTTTTTATGAATTTTCTCATGAACTTTTTGTCAACTCTTCACTGATGACAATTGGTAGTCCTGATCAATCCTCCTCATGATCATCTGTCCTTCCTTTATTAAACAGTTAGCACCACTTACACACATTTCCATCATTCATTACACCTTCCCCATTCACTTCAACAATTTGTCGATAAATTTCAGCAGAACGGGCTTTTTTGCATCTAAAACCCACGACATAACAGTTGGTGGGATTATTAATTGACATGGCGGCAAATAACTAAACAACCGACAATGACAGAGTTGAAACGTACTGGGGCTGTCATTAAACAGGCGTTACCTGACATCCTGTGTGAGCACAATGTGCAATTGGTTCTTACTTAAAAAGAAAACCTCGTAAGTCAACTCGCATAAAAGCTTGGGAACTACTGATCTAGAGAAACTGGAGTAATACTATCCACGAAAGAATTAGATGACTGTTTGAACATGTCTTCAGAATTTTTACATTTTCTATGACCGCCTCTATTTTCACGTGGCAATTCACCTTTTCTGTAAAATCTGTTCAGTGTATATGCAAGTCGTTGCTTTGCAATACCAAGTATTTTAACAAATGCTCCTTGACATACAGGTACTTTTCCCCCTTCTAATGTATTAACAAAACATTTACTGTTAGAGAGTTTTGGCTTGCGACTAAAATCTCTTCCTCTACGACGTTTAATGGGTTCTAGGATGCAACATGTTAACAAAAACATATCTTGCTCTGCCTTAATTGTTGATGAATAAAATGCACCATGGAAAGCTTGTACATCTTCCATTGTTAAAGTGCTACATTTAAATGCACTTGTATTATGGCCACATGCTGGATAAACTGGTTGAGATTTTGGTGAATAAAGGGCTAATTTCCTTAAATTTTTCTTCCATAACTCTGGTCTACACATCCTTCGCCTTCGCGGCACTCCTCCTTGATGTTCCATCGCATCTGGATGATGGCTGCCAAAAATGTAAAAGAACAAGGATCTACAAATCAAAATAACCTGGTAATTGTGTGAAGGCAGTAAATAAAAATACACACACACTGTCTGCATCTAGGTTACTGATGAATGTGTTCAGCATGCTTTATTTAACAAAATCAATGGTAACTTTTTAGGAGTGGGTATCTATTTTGATTCCTCATTAACAGGACTGAGGATGATCAAGCAGATCGAAATGCGCATATTCAAATGAAATAGATGCCACAAGTTCAATTGACGCAACACAATACAACCACAAGCCATTACCAATCCAGCTATTTTTAATTAATCAATTTCATGTTTCTAGTGGTATATATCGTAAAATTATTAAAATGTATAGAAATATCCGCCTAATATACCACTATATGAAGCAACGAAATGAAGCAATCAGGAATATTGAAATAATAATTTTAATAAGCATAATAATTTTAACTTTTAGATATCACAAATTTATTACACCGTAAGACAATAAAATACAATTATTGAAGAGTTTTACTGGAAATAATAGTGAGCTCAATTATTATTTCAATATAGCCTGAACTTGGGCTTAAAAATTGCTATCATAAGATACTGTTATAACAGATAATATAATAAAATTATCATTCAAAAAGTGTGTTTTTCAATTCAATAGTTATATTCCTGATTGCTTCATATATTGGTATATTAGGCGGATATTTCTATACATTTTAATAATTTTACAGCTATTTTTACTTCTACAATCAACATTTAATTACTAAACTTCAGTGTACTCAAGCACAATTTTATCTTAATGACTATTTGCTGAGAAGTCTTCGGCAAATTTTACTTATGTTCAACAGATAGACAACAGACTGCTTTATAATTAATCTACAGTACGTAGCTCCAGTGTACCTAAAATTAACTTCATAACACTGACTATACTCTGAGATATATATTCAGCAAATTCGCCTACACTTAATCATTAGGACATATTGGTTTGACAACATAAAGTTTTAAATTTTAAAATTTTACGTAAAATATAAGATAATATAATTTTAATGGTTTATGTTTTTAATTTGGATACATATAGCATATTGCTATTTAAAGTATAAATGTGTATTATGTGACTGCATAATTTTATTTCCATATATATTTTAGGACAATAGTTAAACATCAGCACCATCAAGATATGGAATACTTTTTGAAGAATGCATAACGGCATGTATGAGGGCATTATACAGGAGTGTTATATGTGTGTGAATCCAATTAATATTAAGATATTGTAGACTAAAGGAGGGCTTAGTGGGCGTTGGATTCATTGAACTTTTGGTCCAGTTTGGTTTGTGGTTAGGTGGACAATCTTTTTTTTATAATAATCTTATGATTAGATTTCAGACTTTTAGGTCACTAAAAATGCTGTTTTAGGTACCTAAAATAGGTTCTAAAAATTGGAAAATAGGTTCTAAAAATCGTAAAATAGTCTCTTATAAAATCGTTAAGTTGCCAATTTTCTGAAATATCTCAATTGCAATGCAGAATATTATATTTATTGAAGTCACCATTAATCAATAATCATGATAAAACACAGATATAGGCCTATGGTATACAGAATTATATAGACCTATTACTAGGACCTGTATTACTACCATAACAGTGAAAACCTAATTCCTGCGCCCAGAAGCTACGCACGCTGGCATATTCAACCCCTTGTATCCCTCAGTGATTCAGAGAACTAGTTTTTTTAACTAGATGTGGGAGTCGGGAGAAAAACACTACATTTTCATGGGAATTCCAAGGAATTTTTCTACTGAAGACGAAACATTCCTTCCTATTTAACCACGTCATAAATGTGTCATGTACTGCACATTCCGAGCTAAAAATTTAGTATGAACTGAAAATAAATGCGAGAATTTATAACAAAAAAAACTTATTTTGAACTTTAGAGGAAAAACAAGTAAAAAGGCAATATTAGGCTCTAACGTAAAAATAGGCTGTTTTAGGTCCTATAAAAGTATCAGTTTTAGGCATAATCACTTATGAAACATGCATATTCAAGTTTTCGTCCATATATCACTTAAGGATTAAAATAGGTTTTTACCTAAAATCCTTAGTCTACTTATGATGTTTACTGAGACTTCATATTTCAAAGCCATATTATTTTTTATGCACCTAAAATATGTACAAAGATATTCAACTGGGGGTGGGGGGAGAGAGAGTCATAGAAAGTCTGTTTTATGTTTGTAGCTCTTAGTAGTTACAGTAAAGGCTCTAATAGTCGCAAGTTTATGTTGCCAAAATAGTTCCAAAGAGGAGATGACAGAGAAATTATTTTTCTAAGTTAATGAATAGGATCTCTGCCAGAAAAACAGCACACTGAGGATGAGTACATTCTCATGTTCCCATCTTGAGAGGTTCGATGTAACATTTTAAATTCTAATAAAGAACAAATTTCTTATTCCTTGCACAGTTTATATGACACTATTTTATGATCACGTTTCCTTAAATAATGCAAAAAATAAAGAAGTACAGTAACTATGGTCACTTTGTGGTACCAAATTTCACCATCAGATCTCTTGTTCGCTATTGTGAAACTTTTCCTCTCAGATTAATTGCATAGGTCTTGAAAATACCATCAGTTTTTAGTTCTTGAAAACATGCCAAGTAAAAGTGAAACATCCAATCATTTTTCTGGAAAAGTATGTAAAAAAGGGTTGCCTCGTTTCCCCTTGCTTTTATGTTCCTATAGGTTCCTTTTTTACATAAAATTAAGCTGATGGAACCAAACACTTTCTCTACTCTTAAATCTAAAATTCAGAATTACGTGTCAATAATTTGTAATATTTAAAGGTAAAGAGTGGCCTACAGACAGACACATCATTTGAAAATCAACTTTTTGCGAGCACAGCAATAAAAAACATACTTAAGCCTATCTGCTAAAAAACTGAAAATAGTTTTATACAACTTCCATACTTTCTTTAATCTTCATACTAGAAACGTTTATGAATACCTTGCAAACAAAAGGCTCAACTATGTGGTACTGCAACTGTCTTTTTTTGCAACTGAAAAGTAATATTTCACTGTCCATTTAATTTTTAGTAATTCTATTCAACAATCGTCCTTACTTGTTTATAAGCAGAACTTTGCACATGCAGTGTTCCCAAAAGAGAGACCAGCTCAAGGGAAACATAAGATAGGAATTCAGAACATACTTAGTCAAATGCAGGCAAAACTTAAAAAGTCAAAAAACTCAAATAAGAAATGATCAATGTTTGGTTTCTTATAATATCTTTTTACACAGTATAAACAAATTATGTAGAATCTAATCTAAATATTTTCCTTTGACTATTCCATTCACACGGCAATGCATATCTGATACTGACCAATAACGTTTTGCAATGCCTTGGATATCAAACAATCACGGTCGTTTATCTCATAATATCTTGCAAAATGTCAGCTCGTTACTCGATACGTCAAGTTATCAATATGCAGTGATTAATATCTATTGCTGCCAGTGAACAAGATAAACCACATTATTTTCTTTTTACTTAATCATTTGGAAACTGATTCGAGTGTTCATTCTTTAGTATGTTGTGAACTGACAACTGACACAATGGTGATTTGACTTCAAACCAACAAGTAAGAAAGTAATCATTAATAATATAATCTGATACATTTTATTCATGGAGCAGTCTTAATAAAGCCCACTTGATATTACTCATTTCATCAGATAGTTTACTTTAATAAAAACTTTATTCTCCTCAAAGCCTTGAGTTTTTCTTCCTATCGTTACCACCAAGCATTTCCATTTATTTGACACATGTTAAAAAATACACCATTATTAACCTCAAATATGTTCGAGATTATTAATTCTGAATGGTGATTAATAATTTAAAGATTTACAATACAGGAACTGCAGGATATCGGGATAACTGCACCCTTTATATGGGACAGACTAAAGACATCTTATTAAAAATGATAAAACATGAAATAGTTATTTATGATCTAAGACCATAATATAGAAGTTAACAAGCAAGTACTATGTTAGCAAAATGTGTTAGTTTGAATCGTAAATTTTGAAACAAAAATAATTTCAGGTCGCTTGGGCTTATAAAAAATACAAGGTGACACGTTCAACTATCTTTCATGATTACAGGAATAGAAGGGTAAAAATTACCATACTAGTTAAAACTTGATATAATTCAATCTAATCTAAAGTCATCATTATCACAATAATATAAGATATATTAATTTATTAGTAGAAACCTCATATCAGATCTTAAAACACAAGAGCATAAAATACATAGTTGGAATTAGGGCTGTACTGATTAATCGATCAAACATTTAATCGTCGATGAATTACATTTTCCGATTAACCGGTTTAGTCAAATTCTGAAAAAGTTTTTCGAGAAATGGGTCAAATGACCAAACTCCTTTCTCTCGCTTCTCCGGTCTTGTCACATCATGTGTCAATCAGCCTATTGTGTCCAAATAATTCCTGTTCTTCAGAAACCTGAAGGGTAGTTTAGTCAACAAACTCGTGTGTCTCAAGTCTTGGATGAAAAAGTAACCGGAAATGTAAGTTTTGTATATATTTTTTCACTAGTTAACTAATAATGGTATTCATTAATTCTGGATTTCTTCTGATTATCTGTAGTGTATTGTAGTTATTAAACGTGAAAAACGATATATATATATTTCTTTTTAATATATATTTATACAAAACAAAACAAGACCACCCGAATGAGCAAGCGCTCGTGCTCGGGCACAGTTCAGCCATTTACATTATAAAATACAAATTACAAATACATAAAGAAATTATAATATTAAATCAATACCTAAACAATAATAATAAAAAAGAAAGAACAGAATAGTAAAAAGAAAAAAGGAAAAGTAGTAAGAACAAAAATTGAAACCATGAGTTATTACAAATTATTATTACAAAATATTAAATGTACACTTTGGTTTCGTTTAAAATACCGACCTGCTTGTCGATTAATCAGTTGATTAATCGATTAAAGTCAAGCGTTAACTCGATTAGAAATTTTAATTGATTTTCAGCCCTAGTTGGAATATTGTCAGTTGGAATTACTATCAGTAAGGTATTATTTAACATGAAATTTTACAAAACATTTTACATGCAATCCCACATCACACTTTTGGCACCTTGTAGTAGTCTTTCCATGACACCCCCTACAATGAGTCTGTTTAGGTTGAGGTATCACAAAATGTTCTATGCCATCAAAACGGAGCCCTTCCTTAACAACCTTTGTTCCCACAGGAACACAATTTTGAATGGAATCAACAAAAATAGTCTGTTTTCAATTTCACTCTATACCATCCCTGGTGGGGCAGAGGGAACTTCCTAACAAAATTAAATTTGGAATATCTTTTGACATACAACAAATAACACCATGCTGTCATGAATAATTTCTATAGAAAACTAATTAGCAAACACATGACAATTTTTAAAAGATTCCACCAAAAAATCAAGTACACTTGCATTGGAAAATTCTTAATTTTGTTTCTGTTCTTGGTTTAATTTCACTTGTTTGTTAACTTTTATGAGACATGGAATAAACGAAAGCAGTTTTTGTCTTTTGTCAAACACAGATGCACGTTGCACTTTTCACATTTAACTCTTGAGCGTCCCTTGCATTGTTGCTTTTTGCATCTTCCTGCATATCCACTTACATGACAGGGAAAATGTTCAACTCCATCATATTGAACTTCTTTGGGAGGTTTAGTGTTTCTTCTCCTCTGAACTGTAGATTTCTGAGGTGCAGAAGCACATGGTTTGCCATTTTTCCTGTTAGTAAATTTATAATAGTCATAATGTAATTCAATATAGTCACAATATGCCAGAACCACGAAGGTGTAAAAATTCGCTTTCTGACTGAAGTGGATTGCTGGCATCTATTTACAATATTAATCTTTGTTCTTTAAGAACAGCGAATGTTGTATCTTCTTTCCTTGGTGAGTAATAGCTAGTTCTGCTTTATTTGTTATGCTACAGTAATGAATGTGACACATTTGTGAATTTTGGATTTTTGGATATTCGTGGTTCTAGTATATCAGTGATGTTATATGGAAATCATCTTTAAATAATTGTCACCTCCAGTCAGAATTACAAAGTTATTGGAAGTCAATTAGAATTTACTAATAGCAACAGAAAACAATTTTTCTACAGTTATTTGAAGTAACAGTAACAGTTGATTATATTATGTAGTTACATTAACAGCATCACCTTTCATTTTTTAAGATTAACATCAATATTTCAGTCAAGTGTTGAATCATGGATAATTCATAGTGTGCTGTAAATAGAGAAAGGTTATTGCACCATATCCTATAGTAAATAGCCATTGTGGTAATGAATTGTCTATATCTACCCGAACAAAAAGTACATACAATGTGATTCTGAATACATTAACCCTTTCAATGCTACTGATATCTGTCGCTGTAAAAAATGAATGCAGGCAGAAGTATAAGTGCCAGATGTAAAAAACTAATTTAGTGAAATGCTTTATGAAAAAATCTGAGGAAGTTTATACATACACTATGAATGGAGCCTGGGTCTAAGCAAAATGCATATATTTATTTCTAGACTCTAACATAAACAGAAATGTTATATTTTGTAAACACTTTTCGAGAAGCAATTTTAACTTGATTTGATAGTGCTTATTTTGAGGAAAAAAAAATTTTGCTTGCTTATTTTAAGACTTTGAATTGAAATAGCATATTTTACTCAAAAGCTGTGACATTAAAAGAGATTATTTCACTCCTAGATAACATTATCACTGGTTTTTTTTCTTTTGTCGGCTAATAGAATTACTGAAAAATCCAGGTTATAAAACTGTCAGATTTCTAAAAAGTTTTCCAGTTTAGAAACAGATATTCAAAAGGAATTCATTGAAGAAGAACTGTGTTGATTTTCACATGCACCTATGACGTCCTGCAATGATGATATAACGTTTTCACTTTACAAATCGTTCTTCACTGACAGACTTACGACCTTCACATGAAAAAATCAGCATATGATCCTTCCATACATACTGTACCAGTCGTGAATAAGATAAGATTTCTATAAAATTAATAATTCATTTGATTTTTGTGTAATTTATTTTTGCTTATTTTGGTGCTTATTTCTTACATTTTCATGCTTATTTGCTTGCTTATGTTACTGTTTTATTTTGCCTATAAATCTGGGCTCTAGTTATGAATGTCATTCACAGAAACAAGCTATTCCCGTAAAATTCCTTATCGATTTCAAATTAATAACGCATTGATGATTTTACTTCATAGGCCTACATAAAAACTCAAGAGATCTTCGAAGACTTCAACAGATGACTCACACTCACATTGTACATGCCAGAACAAAATAACACTTTTCTTAGTATCCCCGCCTACATCATTTGGAAAATGGCTTAATAGACCTGTAACATTGTAATTGTAACATTCTTTTCCTGTAGTAGGCAATTAAACAGCTCAAATATTAGTAACTAGACCCAAATACTTATTGCAGACTGGACACAAATGCAATGTGTGTACATGATACAAAGGTTCAATTGTGATGAAATTCATTATGTTCTGCACATCCAAGATTACAGTTAGGTGTGTCTGAACTACAGTTAGATTACATCGGAGCTCTAAGAGCTTATAATATCTAAAATCAAAAGTTATACCTTCTCCTACATCCCCCACAACTTTCTTCCTCTCCTAGTGCTGATACCAAACTTGACGCCAAGAGTGTTTCCTGGGCAACCATATACAATAAAGTCTCGGTAGTTTGAGGTAGATGGGACCGAGCCTACCTCAAATTATAAAAGCAGCTCCGACTTACGAAATTACACAAATCCGACTTATGAAATTACACAAAAAGTCTGGGTACACGAAAAATTCCTTGTGTTTGTCACAGTATTTTAGACAATAAAAACATACAGATTGCCTTACACTAAAAGACACTGTCAAGTTCTTTTGAAAATAAAAATAACTATGAAGTTTGTAGGGCCTAATTTAGTAGTGATGAAAACAAATCACACTCTTTGTTACATAAAAAAAAATTGTCAAGTATCTTCTGCTTTATTGAACAGCACTGTTTCCAAACAGCAATTGGGTTCACCTTGGGTTTATCTCAAAATAAAAACTTTTCAAGAGACCAAAACAAAGTACTGTATAAGATAATTATGCCGCTGAATCTATATTCTCAATAACACAACAATGAGACCAAAATGCAGTGAGCTCCTTCTCACCTAAAGCATCCATTGAAACTAGAGTAGATACGTGATATCAAAATAACAATACATCTATCTTCATTCAATAGTCTGTGATTTCCGAGTTCACAATCAACTGTAGCACCAAATTCGATCATTGTTCGAATACAAGGCTCCCACGAGAAACATTAAGCTGTTTTTTGTTTGTTTGTTTAATATTTCACGACTCAAAATGGATAATTTGGTAAATATGAAGTTCCTCTTCTTAACCCTGTCACCCACGTCTGCCTTGTATACGGCAAAGCACACTGCAAACTGACAATTTTTAAAATTTTCAGCTGGATTTGTGGGAATATCTAATTATTGTGACTCGAAATATGAGACTCTACTGTACTTCAAAATCTGATGCATCGAAATGTGATGTAACTTATTATTTAAAAAAGCGGGTTTTAGCACACACCTATAAAAAACTTTTACAATTGACTGCAAAGAGGTAGTGTGCTAGTAAATTAAATCATTCCAAAAGATGTAAAAAAAGACTTGCACTTTACACATATACGATTAATTTCACTGTGTTCATTACAAACGGCTTGACTGCACTTTCCACATCTCTGTTTTATTTTGCGATCTCTTGTCCGGGGACATACGTGACATCTTTTCTTGTTGAGCTTTTGTTGAGGCTGTGGTGAAGGATCATCACTTCCACCAGTGAAGATTGTCGTTGCTGAGTGCAGTCCTTGTGGAAGGTCTACAGATAGTCTGCGAATGTGAGGTTGGTTGAGAAACAACAGATAAATATATGCTTCCAAATATTTCGATTTTCAGGAAAGAAACTGCAATGTATACCCCCCAATAAATTCCACAAAAAAATATGTGAATAGGAATTAAATCACTTAAGTTCAAGCTAGAGAACACTCGTCACAGTTTCGTTATAACTGGCTTTTCTGAGTGTTATTTTACCAGAAGAATTTAAACTATCATAATGGTAAAAAACGTGTCATGCTGCACATTTGAAATACATTTTTCTTTCAACGCAAATGTAGCAGTAACAGGAATGAAGGTACATATCATTAGCCATGCTGCCTAATTCATAAAAATATGCTTCTGCATTTTCTTTTCCAAAGAAATACTGAATAAAATATTGTCAATAAAGTATATTTTAAAAAAATTAACACACAAAAAAAATGAATAGAACCTTTTTTGTAAGAAATCTTATCTATTTTAAGTTTGTATATGTAATAATTTTTGCTAGGACTGATAATTACAGACAAAAGACAAACAACATTGAAAACCCACCTTTACACAGTTCCCCCACCCCCTGCTCACACCCCACCCTCCTGTACTCTTAATATGATGTACTGTAGGTACCAATGAACAAACTTGCCAAATTTCAAAATTCCGGTGTTTGTTTTTTTTTCTTTCTTTCTTTCTTTCTTTTCACTGGATCATTATTTTGTCTAATTTGACTGGGCTAATTGGAATTCACTGAGAACTACTTAAGTCAAGCAGAAAGCTGCAGAAGTATTCATGAAGAGATTAACTTGTTTACTGAAAGAAAAATCCAAACCACAGGCAAAATTACCTGCTTGTAATGGAATTGTTTATCCTATAACGGAGAAGGAAAAGCAAAGTCCTGGCAAAGAAACACTTAAGGGAGACTAATAATGGTCTGTGGAACACAACTAGTGCTTATACATTAAAATAGTTGATGAAAGGAATATTTGAACTGTACATTTAAAAAAATAAAAAATAAACAAAATAAAATGTTACGTTCTATTACTAATACATATGGGCGGTGAAATATTCAAAGACAGGTTTTTATAAAAATTTTAAGAAAGAAGTCTCTGCTAATAAAGGAATGTTGTTACTCAATAATGTGCCTTATTACTCTCGTGAAGGCCAGCATGATGAAGGCAACATTTACATTAAATTCCTTCCCCAAACATATTTTCTTTTACCCAGCAAATAACCAAGCCTACTCTGAAAAGTAGGTCAACGCTTCTGCATCGATTTGCTTGCGGAAGGGAACTCTGGAAATTTTGGAATTCAGTTTGTTAGATATGCCTGTGGTGCCAACAAGCCATAGATGGATGTTAATGCACTTACCCTAGCAGCATTACGAAAACTTATTTTAGGTTTAGTGCAGGCACTACTGGTGGTTTTAGGATGGTGTTTCAAATTCTTCAGCTAGTACTGCCACCATAGATGTCATTAGTAGTATTTTAGTAATCATTAGAATCTTAAAGAATGTCAAGGTGTGGAAGTGATGGAAATGGTTAGATGTCAATAAAGGAGAAAAAGGTAAAAAGCAAGTGATATGAGCAAAATGGCACAGGTGATGAAGAGATCAAGAATAAAGGTACAGAAGCTATAAACACTGTACACAGCCAAGTTAGCCCTTTCAGAGCTGGAAGTGATATCAGCAGGTTTACAAGTTTCAAACCAATGAAGAAAATTTTAATGTAACAGCTAGTTTTCATAAGCAGCAATCCTAACGTGTGAATAAAATTTCTCAAATTGTAACATAAAGCATTTCTCTTATTAATTCCATTTTTCTGCTTTTATGTAATTTTTCGGGGACACATATGTAAGTGTAAGTTAGTATTGTTCTGGACAAAACTTTGTTGTATTCAGAAAATTGTAACGGCCCTTCATTTACAGAAACTGATCAATGACCCTTTCAGAGCTAAATTTATACATTGCTAATACAGCATTCATCAAGTGAAATCACCAGAAGCCACTAAGCTTAAAATCTTTGGAGAAAATTTCCATGCAATAGCTGTTTTCCATGAACAAAAATCCTAATACTTGGATAAAAATCCTCATATTTTACATAAAGCATTATGCTATTAATCACAATCTCTGCTTTTACACAATTTTTGAGGTGACGCATTTATATGTCAGTAGCAGTGAAGAGGTTAAGAAAGTTGCGACCTAAAATCAGATCAAGAAAAAGGCAAGTTTTTTGTTAGACTAAAGTGACAATGGTATAGTACAGTGAACGCCGCTTAATCTAATTGCGGATAATGTAATCCATCTGGTATTATTATCACTTTTATGACGTCCCGTACGGATTAATACTGATACATTGATAAAATACTGTTTATTGTGATCAAAGATTTGGTTTATGTTATCACATTTTCCTTTTCCCAAGTACTGTATGTCATTCAAAATTTATTTTTTAAGGGTTTCGTTCCTAACTTAACTGTATTGTGTTGTACCAGAGGTAGCAATACTGTTTCTAGCTCACAGGATGACCAGTTCGAGGGGGTGGCATTCCCTAACTTTCCCCTTTTAGCAATAAAGCATGTTTCACTCCTCAGTTAAGCTGCAGCTTTTGATTTATGAAGGTAACAGCGCTGACATGCAGTGATGGCTAGTGTAAAATGAAGAGACTTGAACAGACGGGTATTAGATGCTTTGCTACGCGGTGTTTACCACAGATCAGAAGATTTCCAAATACACTCTTAACTCATAACTGAGTACTGCTTAATGGACTCCTAAAGGAAAATAAGAACAACTTTTCACTGATTGTAATAACAGTTACTTTCAGTCTATCAAAACATTTGTTCCTTGTTTTAAAATTTATAATGCACTTAAACGTTTTTCTATACGAGTTAGACCTACTTTTTTTTTTGTTTTAACAAAAAATTAACCATAATAACACTTCTTCTTGCACGAGGAATGGTTACAATGACAGAAACACTTGGCCAGGTGTTGGAGTTCTGCCTGAGCAATGAACTATGCGTAACAATTGCCACAACAGAGTTAGGGTATCCATAGGCTATAGCTCAAATCATGCAACAAGGATAGGAGATACCTGAGGTAATTCACTACATTTCCGCAGATGACTAAACAGGAGAGCAAACATCACAGCCATTGGTGGGAAGTATTTAAGATCTTTGTTTTGATACTGTTGAACACGATAAATAAAACAGGTGACCAGCGAGACAGTGTCTACTCTCATCAAGTATAACATACAAGTCACTGAGGCAAATCCTTTACCTATTTTTGAAAAATTTTACACTCGAAACTGCACTTTCACATACACAGGGTGTTTCCAAATGTAGATATATGGAGACCAGAATCTATCAGCTGGAGAAACTTGTCATTTGAAATTTGTCCTGACAAAATTTAAAAGTTCATACCTTCTATTTCATATGACAACTCTTGCGTGACAAAATAGTGCCTGTTTTCCCCCTAAATGTGACCTTAACAATTGCAACTTATATGCAGGCTGTTTCAAACTGATACTATGATATTTATATCATATCTATTTTTTTCCATGGGCCGCCAGTTGGTCAGGCCTAACATACAGAATAAACGTAATGAATCAAGTATGTCACATTAAAATGTCATAAAAAATTTATAAATAATATTTTTGTTCAAATGCATCTCACAAGATACAATGACAATATCAAAAATACCAAAACAGAAATACTAGCAGTTAGTTTTCCTCACAGGATATGTTGCAATGAATAGCACAACAACACAATAATACTAGAATTGGGCAGGTTTGAACTATTCTTCATTTTGAATGGTAAGAAAGGAAGCAATTTCTTTTTTCCAAGAAACACAATCGTAAATTACATTTCCTACAAATAACAAATGTGAACCCCTTGTGACAAAATCTACACCTTCCTTTTTTCATATGAATTGGAAAGTGATCCACACCATCATATCTCATATCATCATTAGGTTGTGGAGCTACAGATTTATGATTTTTCACTGGAGGTGACACTGGATCTTCAACAGTTTGTTGGTCATGCTCCTCCAGGATTTGAATTTGCTCCTGGAATTCAACGCATTCCAAATAACTGGTCTCCTCTTGCCATGAAACATTTTCTCTGAAATGTTACATAAACGTTTAAGAGACTTCAATTGATATCGAATACAATTTTGTTAAGTTATGTTCAGCAGAATGAGCAGCAGTGTACTAGACAGACGTGAAGAATAAAAAAAATAGCAGAAATAATGTTATTCCCCCCCAAAATGGACAGATATGGAAACATTTTTCGAAACATGAAAATACAGCTAAGCAATCTTTAGATTTAATTTATACACGACGGTAAGTCAATAAGTATCTGCAATTTTTTAATCTTCTATATGTCTGTGCTCGTGCATGTCGACATGTTGTTCATTTCTCTCTGTTGTGGGATGCTTGACCGTTATGATACCACAGAGTGTAGCGCTGTTGCACATTAAACATGGCTGCATCGCTCAGCCTTTGAATCAAAGAAAAACAACATGCAGTGATTCGTTTT
Organism: Ectobius pallidus; assembly: GCA_964059195.1. NCBI lineage: Eukaryota > Metazoa > Arthropoda > Insecta > Blattodea > Ectobiidae > Ectobius > Ectobius pallidus. Next base: position 57,176,592 of record CAXKWD010000004.1, on the reverse strand, counting down.
TTGTTGGCGTCTGAAGGTGTACCAGGAGCCAAAATCCACACAATATGGGAGCAATGTTTTGTCACAGTGAAGAGTGTATAAATGGATTGAAATGTTAAAAAAGGTTGGACAAGTGTGAAGGACGACAAAAAAAACAGAATGCCCATCCACATCTACTAGTGAAGCCAACATTGAGCAAGCGCATATCATGATTCAGACAAACCGAAGAGTGATGTCGATGAAGTGGCAAACCATGTACAAATTAGTCATGGTTCTGCATATGACATTATTCATAACAGGCTTAGCTTTCATAAAGTCTGTGCAAGGTGGGTCCCAAAACAGCTCACTGAACAGCACAAGCACAACCGTGTGTCCATCTGCCAATGCTTACTGGGCTGCCATGCTAACGAAGGTGAGGCTTTTTTGAAACGAATAGTCCCGGAGACAGAACTTGGGTTCATCACTTTGTGCCTGAAAGCAGACTCTAAAGCATGGAATGGAAACACCCTGCATCTCCAGTCAAATAGAAATTCAAGAGTCAACCCTCCGCAAGAAAAGTTATGCTCACACTTTTATAGGACTCACAAGGGGCAAAACTGCAACATTACTTGGAGAAGGGCTCAACAATAAACAGTGCACGTTATAGTGAGATGCTGAGCAATGAGCTGAAGCCTGCAATTCGAACCAAACGTTGAGGCCTACTGTCGAAAGGAATTTTGTTGCAAGACAATGCATGTTCACACTGCTCAAACTAGAGTAGAACTCCAATTTTCCGGATGAATTGGGACCGGACCCAATCCGGATAATGGATAATAATGAAAAAAGGTAATTGTATGGAACTGTACTTAACTTACATAAAGCCTCACATCTTGTACATGGGCCTATCAGTCAGTGAATTCTCTTGTTGACAAATTATTGATTTTGTCGGGTAAAAATTTTGCTTTTTCATACATAAACAGTCCTGAAATAGGATTTCCCAGTACTCGCTGCAGAAAAAACTACTTGAATACACACTCAAAGTGATTCGGATAATTGGCGATCCAGATAGTTGGATAGTTCGTTCTCAAAGTGATTCGGATAATTGGCGAACCAGATTTTTTAAAATTCACAATTTACAATTCAGTGTTCCAAATTACACGAAAAATACATACAAAAGTTGATACACCACCCGAAGAAGCAGAGCTTGTGTTCGGGGGTGGTTCAGTTCAATATATTAGAAAAACTTATACCAAATAATTACTTAAAGCAATACATAATTTGGAGAAGTATGACAAAATATTATGTATAAAAGGAAAGAACATGTTCTATTTACAATACAAAGGTACGAGGTAATACAATAATACATAACAATTTAGTTGTTCAAATTTTAGGAAAAAACAAATAAATTAAGTTCAATCTAAATTTTAAAGTTTAATATGAAAAATGTTATAACAGTAATAGTAGAAAACAAAAGTAATAATTATATAAATTTTCTAATTTTAGACCTAAATTGTTTGTTGTTTAAGCTATTTAGATCAGGATGGTTGGTAATAAATAAATTGAATAGTCTTGGGCCGAAACTTGAACAGTGCTTAGCTCCAGCAGTTGTAACATTTTTTGGTTCAAGTAATAAATTTAATTGATTCTGTCACGTGCTATATACGTGAGATTCTGACTTGTAATTGTCACGATGTTTATGAAAATAATCCAGTATGACATACTTGTAAATTTGGTCTATGGTGAAAACGTTAAATTCAGAAAATAATAATTTGGAAGAATAGTCAGGAGGCTTATATAAACAAATCTTTATGATGCGTTTTCAAAGACAAAGCAAAGGGCTGAGGATCGTTTTTGCAACTCCTCCCCACCCAATTATGCCATATTAAAAAATAGAATGAATTAGGGCTAAATAAATCATACGTAAAACATGAGCTGGTAAACATGAACGGAGAATAACGAATTTATAAATGACTTTACGTAGCCTATTGCATAAGATAGTTGGATAGTTTGTTAACTGAAGTTCTACTGTACTGCAAAACTAAGTTAGAGCATCCAGCATACGGTCCTGATCTCGCCCCATCAAATTTACAACTTTTTGGTACACTTAAAGATGCCATAAGGGGTCGTCGATTCATAACAGACCAAGTACTGAAGGAAGCGGTGCATATGTGGCTAGCTACTCTGCCAAAAAACTTTTTTTCTGAGGGCATCAGGAAGCTTGTGCAATGACTGATCAAGTGCAATGAGAAGCAAGTTGACTATGTTGAAAAATGCAGTAATTGAAAGTTTTGTATTGTTGTTGCAATATATTTAAAAAAGAGAGTGCGGATACTTATTCACTTACCCTCGTGGATAATACATGTAATGAATAAAGCAAGTAACACTAAAACATCGTAGAAAATTAAACGATTATTTTTGTTCAAAAGCATCTCACAAGATACAATGACAATCAATGCCACATTTAAGGGGGGTCCTGACCCTCCAAAAATGTGAGATTTTAAAAGCATTAGTTAGAAATAATCAATGTTCTGTGGCATTTAAAAAAAAATCAATGTTTCGTGGCATTTAGGAAGGGAAGATGCCAGTCATTTATGGTTATCAGTTTAGGACCCCCAAGAAAATGACTCCTAAATACGTGCTTCATGACAATGTCAAGAATTGCAAGAATAAAATACTGGAAGGAATAGCAGTTTATCTCATAGGATATATTGCAATGGATAGTTTAAAATGAAAATAATACTAGAAAGACGAACAGGTCTGAGCTTCACTTCATTTTGAATGGTAAGAAAGGAAGCAATTTCTATTCTCCAAGCAGCACAATCGTAAATTACATTTCCTACAAAGGACAAGTGTTTGACCCTTGTGACAGAATCTACACCTTCCTCTTTTCACATGAATTGGAAAGTGATCCACACCATCATATCTCATATCATCATTAGGTTGTGGAGCTACATATTTACGAATTTTCACTGGAGGTGACACCGGATCTTCAACAGATGATTGGCCATGCTCTTTCAGCATTTGAATTTGCTCTTGGGACTCGAAGCATTCCAAGTTACCAATCTCCTCTTGCCATGAAATATTTTCTCTGAAATGTTATATAAATGTTTATATCAGTGGTCTTTAACCTTTTTAAACTAAAGGGCTATTTCCTTTTTGATGGAGACTAGCGGGCCGCATTGATTTATTGATTATTAATAAAATTAGGTAAACTGATGTAACAAAGTGCCAGAATGCTTTTGAAAATTGCAATTATGAAATGCAGAAAATAAGTTATTTTTTAAATCGATTCCCGAGTTAAGCTCCAGATCAATTCATTAAGCAGGTTTTACGGAAGAACAAGGGTGTAGTTTGATAAGCTTATATGAAGGAATATGTGGCTAGTGTTATTTGTAAAAGCTAATTGTATTGCAACTTCCAAAGCCATATATGAACACTCTAAAACAATATGTTGTCATGAGAACTAATTTCCATTTCATAAATTCTTTCTAATATACTATCATAAATGGGTGCTATATCGGGCATTACTCCAGTACCAGTCAACCGATTTGGCCAATATCAATAGTCTTCTTTCCATGGACGTTATAAATGCGTACACCAAGTTTCATGAAAATTCATTAAAGTGCATTTGAGTTATCGTGTGTACAGACACATGGAGGGACAGACAGATGGACAGATATTTTCCCATCCCTCACACAATTTCATAAGGTACCATTCTGGCACTTAAAAACATGATACATAATGGAAACATATCAATTATATTACAATATTTGAAGGGATTACTTAACATTATAAATGTGTGTTTTTCAAGCACAGTAACATTCTTGAATTTAATGTGAGACCTGAAACTGTTTCTTTGTCCCTAAATTGTCAATATTGGCATTGTTGTCAAAATTAGTATTTTCTAGTGGGCTGCTAAATTCTCAATATTGGCACTGTGGTCAAAATTAGTATTTGCTAGCGGGCTGCCAAAAATTAAGCCACGGGTTGAAGAACACTAGTTTATATGTTTAAGAAACTTCAAGCTTTTCCAGCTTTGGTTAGATTCCAGCAAAGGTAAGAAGGTTGAAGCTGTCCGAATCAAGCAGCAGCCAAAGGCTTGGAAAGCTTCAACCTTGTTATAGAAATGTTTATAGCCCTATGTTTGATATCGAATACTATTTGCACTGCAGTTTAAAACTTTCACAACTTTAAACAATTTTTTATATAAGGAACATTTTTAATAATAGAAGACACTTGTGTCTTTGGATATGAATCAGTTATCTCCTTTGAGTCACTGAAAAGTTGTGCCAATAACTGTAATGATTTTAATTAGAAGTAATGAATTTTATTCCTAGCAAAAGATGACAATCAAGACTGTGGAAAAGATACGAAATGCATGTTGCTGGCAAATTAGGAGAGAATGATTTAGCGTGAAAGCAGGCTATGTTTGTTTCTTTTCGTGGATAGTTACCAAACCTTGTGTTGGATTTATTAATGGTTCAAATTGTTAATAAATAAATAGTGATATCCATACTTGTGTCAGCGCATGGTGTCATCTGTTGTCTACTTTCTGATGCCATCAGATCACTATTCTCTGTGCTTTAATATCATCTAAAACTAAATATTTTGGGCGATGTATTGCACCATCCATTGAAATGAGTGTTAAATCAACTGTGTTGTGACGACATGCAGCTTCACTCTGAACTTACATGCTCTTGTTTCGGAGGAAACTAACAAATTATTTGCAATTGTTTGTTCATTTATGATTACAAAAGAAATATGCCAATTAATTCAGCACCACCAGTTTGCACAGTGAATAATATGTTAGCAGTGAAACGGTGTGATTTACATTGTGGATTCAATCTCAGCCCTGATTGATGGCATTCTTATGATTGTGTTAATGCCACAGTCCCACGACTTCTGCTTTATTCCATCATCATGAAGGCAAATGCTTGGTTGGAAACTTCATCTCCATGCTCTTCCACTAGTCATTTCACTTAATGTAATTTGCTGTCACATTTTACCCTCTGTTGAACTGTGACAATAAACAGAATTTGTGCATGTATGACTGCCTGGTTGGCTCCTTCTATCCTTCCTCACCTCTACAGCTTTGGGGGACTGCAGATTTTCTTTGTTCACCCTGCTCCTGCTGGAGGCAGGTCTGTTGTCAAACCTTAAGCTGTACTTAGAAGCAAGTTAGTGCAGTCTGGTCTTCAAAAGACTGAGAGATGGGCTTTGTGTAAGAATGTGGGAACAGGATCACATGCAGCAAATGGGAATCAGAAAAAAACAATCAATCATTATCTATCACAAATCCAGGGGTGTAAAAGAATCTGCATACAGTAACATTTTTCTGGAGATGACTGTGGACATTTGTAGTACACAACAACTGTGTGTAGTGAGCTGACTGAATCTCTTTCCCATACTTACTCACATAGTATCAAAAATTTATCAAGATAGTGTTTTAAGTTGATTTAACCTCTTCTTTCACAGTTCTCTGACATATTTTTTATTTTCTCTTTATTATTACATTGACTTTTTTTTGTCAACCATCGCTCATAAGTTATAAGTTCATCTCTGTTAAATGTGTCTAAAACTAAACTAAACTAAACCCCGTGGCGCTACATCCCTGGAGGGACTTTGCCTACCACCCGACCGCTGCGTCATCTCCCGTAGGCAGATGGCAGGATTGGGGGGCATGTGGTCAGCATGCCGACACCCACGGCCGTTATTGGTGGTTTTCTTGACCGGAGCCGCTACTTCTCTATCAAGTAGCTACTCAATTGGAATCACGAGGCTGAGTGCACCCCTACCAGACCTCCCTACCTCAGAAAAATCCGAGGAGGTACCGGGAATCGAACCCGGGTCGACGGATCTGTAGTCAGCGACGCTAACCACAAGACCACGCCGGCGGACATTAAATATGTCAGTAGTGGTACAGTAGAGCCTCGGTAATTCGAGCCCTGGTATTTCGAGGTTCCGTGTAATTCGAGCTGGTCTTAAGAAAACTAAAATGTTCCATAAAACTAGAGTAAAATCTCGATTTTATAGCCTACGGTGTCCGCATGTATGATTTACGCACTTCCGAATGTGTTACATTTTGAACTTTCTTTCAATTTTTCCATGTATAAAAATGCAGGTAAAACTGTCCCACTTAGGGGTTTCGTTCATAAAACACAGAAAGAACCTTGGCTTCAGACTGTTAATACATTTCTATTACAGATTGACAGAAACCGTAGACGTAACACAGGTATGTAGGCTTACTATACTGTTTATATATTTATTTTTTAAACCATTATTGTGCTCATTAAACATTTATTTATGATTTACCCATTGACTTAGTGATATTTCCGTATAATCCGAGTTTTTTGTAATTCGAGGTAGCCTCAGCCCCAATTAGCTCGAATTATCGGGGTCCTACTGTAATTGTTTTCCCTTTGCAAGAACTGCAAATTCTCACTAAACACTCTTCCTCTAAATGCTCGTTTTCACAGCGTAAGGCTTTACACAACTCATGGGCAGCACAATCGTTAATTACTTTTCCCGGTACAATTTGCTGGTAATGAGAGCCAAGTTTTCATAAACTGAGCACGTACAGGTATTTATATCCTTGACTTTAGCTGGTACTATCCAAAAGGATGCATAACTTCATTTGATGTATGGTAAGTATTTTCAGAGATAAATTTTTTATGGAGGTTAACCTTAAGTTAACGTTAAATAGCCTTTTCTGTTTTTTTGGACTGTGACTGTGTCCTTTTTGCCTGGACACACTCTGTTTTCATCCTTATCTAGAAAAGTTGTGACATATTTCCTTGCTACTTTTAAGCCTCTTTCTACTCTCATTTTAATTATTTTTTTGGTCACTAGCTTGAAGCATTTTGTGTGATAATATGTTACCAACTTGAGATTGGTACTGGCACTTATACTTCTTAACTACTTTACCAGCAGTACTAGATACATGTCTAGATTTTGATCGAATTCTAAAATTTTCTTTCAACTGTTTTGCTAAAACCTCACCAAAGAGCAACTTCTTTTTTACTTCAGGTGAAAAGTGTTGACGTCTTGTAAGATCAGTCAGATTTTTACCGGTGTATCTTTCTTTGCTTCTTGCAATCCGTATACTTTTTTCTGTATATATATGAACTTTTCTTCATATGCCTTTAGTTTATTCTCTAGCTTCTTAATTGTGTTTACCAGGAGAGCTCTATTTCTTTGTGTTTCATTTCCCCAAGAACCAGCCAGCTGTTGTCTTTGGGTTCATACTTCCGCTTGGACCAGGTTGGGGACTAGGTGGCAGTGTGCTTTCCTCTATCACTTTATAAATTTTCTCATCCCTTTTCTTTGACTCATAGTATCTCTTAGTTCTTTCTCGCCAGTCTTTTCTAATCTTTCTTTGCTCTTCTTGAGTCATGTCCGCTATAAGTTTAATTTTTCCTGCTTCTTTCCTTGCATGGTATCGCTCTCTTCCCTTTTTCTTGGCTTCCTCATACCTGATTGGATTGTTCTTTATCGTATCCCTTAATTTTTGCATGTACTCTTTTTTTCTGTCATTTGAAGTTTTCGATTTTTGGGGGATCTTTTCTTTTCTTTTCTTGGCCATTATAACACTGTAAAAATAAAGCCTACATTTAGGGAAGTGATACAAATTTTAAATACTGGGTGATACTGATTCATATGTTTTTATTATTAAGTATTCATGGAAAATCAAACAAAATTTTAACTAATCCAGCTTCATTATTTAGAACACTAAGCGAATTTTATACTAAGGGCTGTGTTCACCAAAGCCGATAATGTCTGATCCTGGTTTTTAGACTGAAAAGCTGCGATATTGTCCATTTTGCGTTTCACCAGCTAGAGTAACTTGGTTTTTTGGTAATATCCAAGCTAATGCTTTACCGGTGAAATATCGGCCAGCAAAACAGGATAAACTCATCTAACTACGACATCAAGATGGCGCGTAGACGATTAGAACATCTGATCAACATGAGAGATGATCACAGTGTTACGTCATGTAATACCTTTTCTCTTGCTTGCCTTGAATTTAGTTCAGATGGCTTTGATTTTTCATTTGTCATTTATATGCTTACAGTTCAATCCATTCAATGTATGTCTTGACAATTGTTATTTTAATCTCAACTCCAAAATGATTTATTTATTTTTTAAATAACTACTAATTTATCAATTCTGTTTTATTTTATTTATTATATATTTAGTATAGTGTGTTTTTATGTATTGATTAATTAATCTAATCTTTAAGTCAAGCTATTATCATTGGGTTAGCGATTTTTTATTGTTTCAACCTTCAGTTGTCTCTATTATTCTTCACTACTTCTTCTTCAAAAAATGGACAACGATTTGGTTGTTCCATTCTCATTCTCTAGGGCAATGTGCTCTATTCTACAAATCATTTAGCACATCATACAGTGTTAGGGAAAAACCAAATATAAGGTGCATCGTCGCATGAGGCATAACCCGCCCTGACCCACCCCCAGCGAAGCACTTTCTTTTATACCACGATCTAGCGAATTCTTCGAGGATAAACAGGCTGACAAACCGTTGGGTACAAGGCAAACCTGTGGGTACTCTCGAATTTTTAATATTTGGTACAAGGGGCACTCTCGAATTATTAATATTAGGTACAAGGGCCATTCTCGCAGTTTTAATATTTGGTACAAGGGGCACATTCGCATTTTTAATATTTGGTATGGTCGGGAGAGTCGGCGACAATATACAAGGATAGTTTGGTCACCCTGTTCACTGAAAAACAAAATGCGAATATCGAGTGGGCGGAGCCTATTTGGCACCTTATATTTGGTTTTAGCCCAGTGTTAAATTCGGGCGAAAAGCCTTTTCAACTTCATTTTGTGTTGGATTAAGAGATCCAATTATCTTACATCGTATTCAACATAATTTTCATCACAAGGATTCATCTACAACGTCGCTAAAAGTGCTTCGTTCTATCTCTGGACATTGTACCATCAAAAGGAGATACCAATCATTCAATTTCTGTGAGTAATATAATTCACAAACCAAGGTACGTTTTTCCAAGGACTACGATTAGTCTTTTAATTCGATGAGATTATTAGTCATAAATGAATTTTATGCAACTGTGAATTGAAAAATAAATACAGACATTTATACTTGAAAAATATTGTGTTAATAGCTTATTTGTACGATCTTGCTTTTGAGCTAGTGCTGTGAATAGCTTTAAATTGAGCATTCAATACAACCTTTCAGCTTTTGAAATAACAATCTCTACAAGCTATATTTTATTACGTCATCAAATGGTCCTCCGAATAATACAGTCCACCAGTGCATCTATATGTGTACCTGGATACAACTAGAACTGCAGGATTCAAGAAGTGCATTTAATTCCAAACCTCAAGCTTATGTTAATCAAGCAACGTCATCGCCCAAGTGTGCATAATTCTTGTATGTCAATTTACCCATTTGAAGATTGGAAATGCAATCCAATTCTTCTCCTCATATCTCCACCCCCCGCATATTATCGCCGGGAATCGAACCCACAAATAATTTTCAATACGGTCCACTATCAGAGGAAGGGTCGCCTGGCGGTAACACACAGTGATGAGGAATATGAAGCAGAACACAGAATAAGACACCCTAATGGATAAAAGAACACACCTTGTACTTGGACACCTATGACGACAATTTCTACACAAGATTCAAGGGGAAAACGAAATTATCTGCTATAAGCCATGCCCCCAAAACAGTGAGACATCTAGTGACCATTTATAGAACTACTAGTGAGACACAGTGTGAGGGGAAACTTTCATGTTGCTTTGGCAATGTATACATTCAGTATACAGCAGCCAATAGTCAGTCTTCCCCCGCTGTTTCACACATCATCTGCTAGATGACGTTGGTTCTCTTATGAAAACTTTAAGGGTCAGACAAGTAGTAGACAAAAACCAGGCTTTGGAAAATCAAGGTGACAAACTATATGGTAAAACCCGAAAGGTTTATTATTTGAGATAATGGATTAATTGTAGTTTTATTATCCACGATACCGAGAAATTTTATCAGTGTTGGTGAACACAGCCCTAAGAGTATAAGACAGCACAGTATTATAAAGCAGACTATGGCATTGTACTCTCTATTACTTGTTCTCACCTCCTTGGATAGGAATCAAGAATAACAGGAAAGGAGGTGAGATTTTTCTCTAATTTGTTGAACAGCTTGAGAACATTTGAGATAAGGAAATCTCAGTTTTAGAGTTTAACTCTGCATTCCTTATAATTACACTTGGATTCAGGGTAGGAACATAGTGTAGGAGATGTACCTGCAACTCAACGTTGCAATACACAACCGCTGTCTCACTCACTCCCTTTTATTCTGTTGACAAGCCGGCAACCTGCCTGAGAATCGGTTGCCGGCTTTCCCCAATCCTTGTCAACAGAATAAAAGGGAGTGAGTGAGACAGCGGTTGTGTATTGCAACGTTGAGTTGCAGGTACATCTCCTACACTATGTTCCTACCCTGAATCCAAGTATATAATTTATAGCAAGTAAATAAAAAGACATACAACTTTACCTTTGTATGTAGGTTTCAGAGGTGAGAAAGTCCAATTATCAAATCTGAACTTAGCACTTTCACACAAAGAAAACAACACAGAAAAACACATGGACAGCTTGGCTTTATATAACTGAAAAGATGGCTGCCAAAAGTTTAGAGTCAAAGATGCTAGACAGGCTACAGTATTACCTTATTGGAAATTTTTGAAGTTTAAATTTTTTCACAGAGGTGAGATGTACTTTGGGGACAGGCATTTTTAGTGATATATTTGTATTTCAGTTAAGCAATGACTAATTTTTTAGCCATTTATCTTATTATAACACCAAAATGGGCTTCATATTAAGATTTGTTTAATTATGAAAGTATGAAAATGGCAAGTCAGGCATGGGGACATGACACGGAGGTGAGATCTCACATACTGCGCCCTAAAATGCAGAAAATTGTCACTTTTATTTTAAAAATGGACTATGGGATCAAGTAGGCCTTATTTCAATCTAACTTATAATAATTCATAATCTATAAATATTTATTTTACACCAGAAAATCAAATGCAACATGAATCTGCCCTTTTTTGGAGAATGGCCCGCATACAAAACACTGTTTATACTGTGACAACAAGTTTAATGAAATGAGCGTGAGACTAGAATCGACAGTGAAATCTCAATATAATGATTTTGCATGAACCAGAAAAAAATAGTTGGATATGTTATTACTTTTTCAAAAATTAACAAAAAGTGTTTTAATTTTGCCGTTAAGTTATATAGGGAACCACTCTGTAACTGAAGTTTTTTTTAACTATTTAAGGAAACCTAATGCAATTTTGTACATGAACTTCTTACTCTAACCTTAAATTAATACACTATACTATTACGCAGTATGCCCACTAGGCTCATTTTGAGTGAACACGTTTTACGTTACAGTATCAGTTAAGGAATACATGGGATAATTTTTATTTTTCATTCTCTTGAAAAAGTCGGACATAATAGTCTGTTTCACTTTTTTCATGGAGAGGGGAAAAACTGTATTGGATCAAGGGTCACTAATGACTTCTGGAACACAAGGGACAACTGACAGACAATTTGTAGAGCTTCGGAAGAGGCAATGGTTTCTAACATCATTAAGGTTGGTGTAAACTTTGTCCTTTCTCTTCTTCCGCCTATTTGTTCTGATTTTCACTTTCGCAACATATTTTATTGTTGTACTGGGAATAAAGTGCATTACAGGGATTTTGATTGTAATCATAATGGAGAGGTTTATCGTTATTAAGAGTATCACAAAATAGAGAGGAATTTTACATTATTTTAATGGAATAAACGCCAGAACTATAATATTTTAACATTACATAGAGTATTATCATTATATCGGTAATCTTGTACAGAGATTTCACTGTAGTATGTTCCAATCCCTTTTTTGCTAATAAACTTCAGATGAATTGCTTCCAATCTGGCAATAAGATGTAATTTTTAATATTCATATTCATAATCAGAAGTTATTTATTTATTCTGCCAACTACAGAATTTCATTGAAATGGAAAGAAATGACTTAAAATGTTCATTATTATTATTATTATTATTATTGTCTTATTTTCTCAGCTGTATAGCTGGTGCTAGGAGTAGATGCGGGCCATAGCCAAAACATCATCACTCTTCTAGAAATTTGTGCACAATACGTGTAGTGTTCAGAACGACAGCTTTTTGCATTGTTCTAAACAAATTCAGATCCAAACCTAAGGCTCTGATGTTCTCTAGCAAGGCTGACGGTATGATACCTGTGGTTGAAATTACTACTGGCAGGATTTGAGCTTTGTTTAGCTTCCATATAAGTTTAATTTCACACTTTAGTTCCTCATATTTCTGTGTCTTCTCAGTGCTTGTGCTGCTTAGGTTGTGGCTGTTGGGGACAGCTATGTCAATCAGAAATGCTATCTTCTTCTTCTTATCTATCTTGTCTATTGCAGTGTACTGTTTGTATCTGGTATTGCAGTGTACTTATTAATATTATTATTACCACTGCTAATGAGAACCACAGTCACTTTAAACTTTAAAAAATGTGAAATTCAAACCATCGATGTTCAATAACAAAGCCATGGGTTTGTATACACACTGAAACTATATATAAAAATATAAAAAAAACTAAGTTTCAATTCTTAGAGCTTTCTGAAAACTTATTTAAAATATTTTAGAAACACTTTTCAATCAAAAGACTGGTGTCTTCTTTAGGAGCTTGTTCGCGATGAAAACGCAAACTACACGCTGCATACTTAAAATAATGAAACTAGATCATGGATGTGAAGAATAGAAAGAATGGAACAACTGAAGAATTTGACTGCCAGAAGAACTGCCCCCTTGTGACTATTCACCAAGCCATGTAGATCCGTGAAAAAGACAAGAGAGACAATTACCTGAGTAAAGAAATATTTCTACTATTATTCTCAGTTGAGTAGTGCAGAAGTGCTTTTGCAGTGTAACAAAATGGAAGACCTTAAAGGCACAACTAAACAGTATTTAAATGAAATGAAGTAGAAATACGAAATTTGTCTGGGATCACACAACAGATTTAAAATTTCAAAATGGTGGTGAACCCACAATCATAGATATGGCTGATGGAATCAAAACCCTCTACCTTTTCAGTGACAACAGTGTAGGAAAAAACAAAAACATTTTGATGGTCCAGTTCTTAAGCTTCCTATCTGCATCAAGAAGATTTAACCCAATAACATATCATCATGGCTCTGAGCTGGTTTATGTAAAGAAAAATTTAATGGATTTTTTTTTAGTATACCAGAAGAGAAAAATATCTTATATTCAAGAACCTCCTTCTCTGTCATCTCCCAAGCATGCCTACCACTGCTTATTTCACCTCGGCTCTCCTACCCCAATTTCTCAAACCTTGGAACATCGTGTCAACTGGCCAAGAAGACGCAATGCAAAGGTTTGTGAAAGCCCTCTATGAAGTGTATTATATAGTTATTAACTTACCTACTACAGTGCAATGCATATTATAAGCAAGGGATATGCAAAAAAATTAATTTGTAACTTTTATGAATACATATTTTGAAAATAATTTTTTTCTGAAAGGCAACAATTTTTTGTAGGTTTTAATCTACAGATACTTAGCTTATGCTAAGGTGATGTATTTTATCAATAACTAGCTGAAAAGGCCCGGCGTCGCCCGGGCTTTGTATTTTGTAATTTGAAATTAACTTTTGGAGGACTTTCGATTTTGAAACTCTAGGTGCTTATATAATATGTATGTAAAACTTGAAATGAAGAAAAAGATTTATCACACTCAAACTATTCCATCAGAAAACGCTAGATATAGCTTTTTATGGCTCATAGAGGATGTCGAAAGCTGCATTCCGTTGCTTCTACACATCATGCTTGGGAGGATTTGAAATAAGAAGAAACATAAATTAAATAAGATTGTATTGACTTGACGGAAAATTTTATTTCTCATTCTCATGTTACCATACAACCGTTTCGGTTCTGAAATAAGAGAAATGCAGTATCACTTTCATACTTTCCTCCCCTAAAACCCGGGACATAAAATACTGCGAGCATAGGACTCAAAATGTTCCATCCCATGCTTAGGGCCTATGATAAACATCCTTATTTCTCAACTAATACAAAGCATACAGCTATGGATAACGTATAAGCGGAAAGGATTGTTTACCTACTTCTGATATAGCCTACTCACACACTTAAGTTATCCCAGCAATACGACCTCTTATTCTACATCAAAATGTGAAGTGAGAAAATATTTCTTGTGTCGAGGGTAGAGAAAGTTATGTGACTGCATTACAATGTGCTTTATTCTCGTGGATTTTATTCAAGAATTATTTTCACAAAACATTAGCATCAGAATTCGTTAAAGTCCAATAAATTATTATGTAGTGTCCAGAGCCCCATGTGAACTGTGTAAACAATACACTGTTGTCTTGACAACTGAATGGGATTTCATTTTTTTTGCATAATATTCTCAGAAATTTTATAATTTTCAAGGGAAGGACTGATTTGTTTCAATTTTAATGTTGACAGCTATACTTCCCGGGCTTAACTGGGTATGTGTGCAAAATGTCGTGTAAATTGGTAAAGAAATGTAGATTTGTATAAGGAACAAACATACAGTGGTATTAATCAGACGTGGCAGTCCAAGCATGGATGCTCAGTAGATGCAGACGAGTCCAATAAACATTCGTACTGCATGGAGGGGTGTATGGGTTAGTTGTGTCGTTGCTTTCAGTGCGGTAACATCGTATAATGCAGTGAAGAAACAAGAGACCTTGTTACAATCGCTTCTCCTCTCTCGCAAGCGAAATACAACATTCTTACCCCTCTCCATGATTCCCCCTACATGCGTCACCCCTCTCACGCGCATCTGACTGCCGCCTCTCTTTAATATCACTGTACATACATACACACTTTCGATTTTATATATTAGATAACCAAATTTCCATGCTACAGCCTATGCTAAGTTGATGTCCGTTATAACCAGTAACAATATTCCTATTTTTATTTGAAAATATCAGTATGCCAATGGGTTAAAATATATCATTCATTCGTGCCTTGCGATTGAGCCTTTGCTCAGTTTGAAAAGGTTAGACGAAGGAAGGAATATATTTTTGTGCGAAGAATGGTATCTTCTGCCTCAAAGAATTTTAGTGTTCAGTAGGAAATGTTACTAGATTACAAACTGTCGCTACAAGAGACAGTAATTAATTATTTAATCATTAGTTAATTAGTTAATCATATCCCATAAATATGATTGTAAAACAGAAATTCTCAGTAAGTTCTAACGATTTTCATAGAATAACTTTAGATTTTATTTTAAAAATATGTACTGTATAGTGCAAGAAACAGATATACCCAACTTTATAATAGATATACCCAACTTAATTCTTACACTTTTAAAAATATTTTAGGATTGGTGGCGCTACTGTCTGACGTTTCAACTTGAAACTGTTACACGGGCTGTACCAAGTACTATACCAGGACTGGCAATGACTCACTGCATAGGGAGAACTTTCTATAATCCTAATATAAGTGTTTTACAGGCATGCTTCAGTTTAATGCAGCTGTAAAATATATTACAAAGATGGTATGAAATGTTCAGAAATAGGAAAATGTAGGCCTACCTACTGCCGAACAGTACTTTAGTATACGCATTTCTGGATATCAGATTTTAAATTGTTTTTATACTATCCAAGAAATCCGGTAACTACTGTAGAACTTGTTTATAATTTTTAGAGCAGATATACAAATGTCCAGGAAAATTCTCAGCACATGGGGGCACTAGTAACTTGACACCTAATGCTAATCTTCACAACTTCTAGAAGTTTTTAGTTTTTCTGTTAAATGAAAAAGTGTACAAGTGTCCGACAATAGGAGCTGTCTGTAAATAGCACCACCTACCCTACGTCTGAAAATCAGTAAAATGGTACAAATTAAACTTTACTTTCATACTAAGTAAAATCATTACAAGGTTTTACTGATTAAAATAACATAAAACGTTTTTCTCATTATTTTCAAAACTTTACTGTTGGTCATTATCTGGTTCTTGCAATCAGATCTTCAATTTATATACCACAGTCCAATACAAGAAACTTAGTTATGGGACTAACAAATAGGAACATTGGCTAGTTAAAGGAAGGCCATCAAGGCTAACAAATAAACAAATTTAAGATAATTTATGACAAACTCTAAACATACAGGAAAATACACATAATATTTAACTTACATTTTATATACTTTCTTAATGAACATTCTTACTATGAAGACAGCAACTATCTGGATCTTGCACATTGTAAATAGACAAATCTATACCATTTAACGTAATAGAACATCAACATAACAAAGAAACGTACTGCCATTCTAAATACAGAGTACATTCAGGAATATAATGATTTTCAACAAGGACAGAAAAAAAAATAACAGATGTCCAGGTAGGAGAGTGGTTTATAACCTATGAATCTTCCTTTTCAAATCACAGATCCAATCAATAGTGTTTCAGCACATGTATAAAATTCCCATGAAAAGTTACAAGACGGTTTGATCAATCTAAGGAATATTTATGATATCATAATGTCATTACAGACACACTGACCAGCTACAGAGTAAATATGTTGCCCCATAATTATCACACAGAATCAATTTTTTAAAAATAATGTGAACTGACTAACACACTTAATTACTTCACTTACCAAATTTTTGGTAGAACATGTTTTGCATGCCTTCACATGCATCCTCAACTAGTTGTCAACTGCTGGTCCTTGTTTGCTAGAAGAATTTCAATGTTTCTCAGGTCTCTATGTATCCCGCCACCAGGGATACTTAGAGATTCTTCTAGCAAACAAGGACCAGCAGTTGACAAGTAGTTGAGGATGAATGCAAAGGCATGTGAAACATCTTCTACCAAAAATTTGGTAAGTGAAGTAATTAAGTGTGTTAGTCAATTCACATTTTAAAAAATATGCTATAACTTCACTGCGTAAGTTACATCATAACTTTTCATAATACATATTCTAGTCTAGAAAGAGACTCCGATTCTAATTATCTGACAGTTCTTCTGCTGATTATTATTCTATGTCTGAACATAACGAAGACAACAAAATCAATTAGGAGGAAGAGGGATCATTGCTTACCATCCCAGATTGACAGAGGGATGAAAAGTCATAAAGATGTCTTGAAGCATTTGTCAATAATTTCTCTACACCAATATTTAACCCAATTTCTTGAAATCCCTGATTAATTGGGATTTCTGTTGTCTGAACAGTATCATCATTGGGATGAAGTCTATTTATGCAAATTTTACTGTGATGGCCTCGAAGATCTCTAGGTAACTTTCCCTCAACTAATAACTGTGCAAGTCTACGTAAGCGTTTCGAAGAAATATTGAACAAATTCATTAGAGCCTTTTTACACACTGTCACTCGCTCCTGTCCCTTCATTACATGATAAACAAAAGTATTTGCTCTAGGTTTTCTGGCTCTGAAAGGATTACGAGGACGTCTTCTTTTTATACCTTGAGTGTTTATCAAACTTTGTAAATAAGCATCTTGTGCATCTTTATTTCTGAAGGAGTAAAAATGCTTGAAAATTTCTCTCTTGTCCAGCTCAGTGAAGCGTGAAAAACAATTTTTATGGCACCTGCAAATAAAAAAAAAATTATGACAATGATATTGAAACCAGCATTATGAAATGCACCAAGTTCAATAATTGAATTTGTTAAATGTATTAACTACTTACCCACATGGTTCACCGCATGTTTTTGCTGGTACTTCTTTGCCACTATAATTCACATATTTATTTCCTGATAATCTGGCTTCCTTAATTATCTCTCTTCTGTAATTCATTCTTCTTGTCACTGATCGATTAACATTCATTTCACTGGAAAAATTATTAAATGTCCATCACCTTCTTCATGATGATCTTTGTTCACAATGCACGAAAGGTCAGCTCATTCGCAAAAGGCTCTATAGGCCCAACTACGTACTCTAAAGAAAGAACTATCAGCAATGGGAGCTGTAAGTTAAATTATTTCCACATAAAATCACTAATAAGAGACATAGTGATAAAAATTGCTCATTTTAGATTCCTCCCAACAACTATGAACATTTCCCAATAGTGTATTATAGATAAACATGAACACACAGAAATAATTATTGGTGCTTTTCTAGCAAACAAATGGTACAATTCATTTTCAGAGTTATTTTGCAACAGAACAAAAGTTTTCATTACTTATAATTTCTAGTAAAAAAGTAGCCTATACTTAATAATTTTAAAGAATAGAATACTCATAAGAAATATACACTGAAAATCTTTGGGAGTTAGATTCCCGACCATGACAACAGAAATGAACCCTACAAGTGTCAAGGCTATGCTATTGCCAATAAGAAATACTGTAGGCTACATTTTAAGTTATATTGCAAGTGCAATAAACACTGTATTTTATATTTTTTATATAATCCAACCATACACAAGAAATGCATAAGCTATAATTCTGCAAGAGTTCTTGCCTGGCCTACTTTCTTGAGCTCAAAATTGCTAAGGAAAAGTATTTGACATTTTTTTATAAACTCCAATTTTAATCCAATTTTACATGAGATTAAGTAAAATAAAAAGATAATATTAATACATAAGGCACCAGTACGTTACATTCTATAGGGTACATCACAGTGCAGCTGGTTGAAGCTTTGCACTACAAACCAGAAGGTGCAGGTCCGATTCCCAATGAGTTTACTGGAATTTTTTCCATTGTCCCTTATAGCCTACTTCAGGTGGCAACTACAGTCATAGACTCAGTATCAAACTGAAATGAATAGGCTACCTGGAGCAATCCTGGGGATAAATGCAGTTGGTGCATAAGGCTTTCAATGCTCCATGTGCCATATCTCAAAAATCTGGAAGCTTCAACCTCCTTGAACCCCTTATTTAACATTATGTTCTACATAGAACTAATTAAACTACAACAATTATGGTGTTGTATCATTGATAAAAAAAAATGTACATATATATACAGTGAGTCCCACGCAAGAGTTGGCCAACGACGCAGGTTCCTGCGGCGCAGCAAGCACAGCTCCAACTCCCGAGCGATCAGGTGAAATATCTACGCTAATAAAGCTGCGATCGGTGTAATGATTGAGGTTCTCACAATTACAATTAAAATTACAATGAAAATAAACATGTATCTCATCACAAGAGATGTTGGAAATGTTCTCCTCTTGCATCCACATAATACTGGCACCTTTTTAGGGAATTTTCTTTCATGTGCATAAGTTCAGCTTCCGAGATAAAGTTAATTTCTCTTGTGATATTGTCTAAGTTCTTCTAATGTATGGGAAATTGACCTATACACTTTATTTTTCAAGTTTCCTCATAACTGTTAGAAGAACTTAAAGACAATATCACATAGGCCTATTACAAGAGAAATGAACTCTGTCTTGGAAGCTGAACTTATGCGCGTGAAAGAAAATTTCCTAAAAATGTGCCAGTATTGTGTGGATGCAAGAGGAGAACATTTCCAACATCTCTTGTCATGAGGTATGTGTTTATTAAGTGTCAGTATGGTACTTTATGAGATTGTGTGGGGGACGAAAAAATGTCTGTCCGTCTGTCTGTCTGTCCGTCCGTCTGCCCGTGCGTCTGTACGCACCATAACTCAAGTACGCTTTTTCGGATTTTCATGAAACTTGGTATAAACATTCATAATGTCGATGGGAAGAACCCTATTGATATTGAACCAAATCGGTTCACCGGTACCGGAGTAATGCCCAATTTAGTGCCTATTTCAATAGATTATGGCGCCTTTCTCATAGAAAGGCGCCATCACTCAAATACGCTGTAACGGATTTCCATGAAACTTGGTATACCCATTTATGACGTCCATGAGAAGTGCCCTATTGAATTTGAACCTAATCTGTTGACCGGTACCGGAGTAAAACCCAATTTAGTGTATATTTTAAAGACGCGGTAACTCAAATACGCTTTACCGGATTTTTATGAAACTTGGTATACACATTTACAATGTCCGTGGGAAGACGTCCATTCATAATGGATAAAATCGGTTGATCTGTTTCGGAGTAATGCTCAATTTAGTGCCTATTTTATGGCAATATACGTATTCAAAAGAATTTATAAAAAAAATGAAAATCAGTTATCTTGACAACATAGCCTATTGTTTTACTGTGATCTTATAAGGCCTTGGAAATTAAAATACAGGTAGCTATGACAAAAAACACTGTTGTTTTACATGCGCTTATCCAACTAGACCGTTAAAATGACCCAGGTGGCCGAGATGGTAGACCTTTCCTCTTCCGTAAGCCCTGCTTAATGAATAAATCTGGAGCTTAACTTGGAAATCAATTTAAAAAAAAAACATATTCTGCATATCATAATTGCAGTCATAACTGATTAAACAAAAACATACTGGCACTTTTTTACATCAGTTTACCTGATTTTATTTTCATTGTAATTTTAACTGTAGGCTAAATGTGAGAACCTGAATCATTACACTGATCACGGTTTTATTAGAGTAGATATTTCACCCGATCGCTCGGGAGTTGAAGCTGTGCCCGCCGTGCCGCAGGAACCCGCGTCATTGGCCAACTCTTGCGTGGGACTCACTGTACTATACAAAACTGTGTTCACTAGATCATTTATCATTATTTCTACTGCCACCCATCAGTTTCCCCACCTTCTACCTCACTTATATCACTCTCATCTTTTTCTTCTTCAAGTAAACTTACTATTTTGTTTTCACCTTGAGCTATGTTATCTATTTCTATATTTACCAGTTAGTCAACTTTGTTGTTAGGCTATTTCTTGTTAAAATAAGAAAGAAAAGTCCTATCAAACAAACAACATTATACAGCAAAACTTTTCCCCTTCAAGATTTAAGTTCAAATTTAAGCCAGCAGTTGTCACAGCCCAAGTCAGATAACACTGTAAATGTTGATTTTTCAACGCTGGTAGCATGCACACATAAGACTAAAAAAAAGTTTAAGCTTATGCACTTATAGGATTAAGGCAATTAAAATTTTTAACCACATACTAGTTAAAGCTACTCCTGCTATTCTATGGGATAAGGAAATGGCTTTCAAACACTGAAAAACCCAAACATAACTCAAAACCTTCCTCCCTGCTCTTCATTAATGGTAAGCCTAACACGACATCAAGAACAAGAGGTTCAACAAGAGGACGAAAGGGCAGCGTAAAAACAAATTTGAAATAAAACTGTTCATAATTAATGCAAAGAATAAAAACATACCAGTAATAATAAAAAATTCAAAACGATATCCTGGGTGAAAGAAAGCCCATAAAGGACAGAAGCTACCAGATCAATTAAATTTATAATACAATTTGCATCTTATACATTGCAGTGTACTGTTCCTGTTCTATAAATATGTTATAATCTGCTTTTATTGGATATTATGGATATTTATGGTGAAAAGACCTATTAGACCACTGATATAAATGGGAGACAAATGTTTAAAATAGTGCTTCTAATACTATTAATAAGTAATATTAAAAATGTTGGGAAGATATAATTTTTTGATTTTATCATACAACACTTCACTGTGATAAATTTTTTCTGGTGTCTGATATTTATATTTTTCATCAGTAGCATGCTCTGGAAAAGTGGCGAATGGCAAAACCTCAATCCCAATTATTTTCTGGAAAAATGCAACTTTCTGACACATTCAAATTTTCTCCCTTTTCACATGAGTTATATTAAACTTTAGTGCAGATAAGTTTTACTGGGCTTCACGTAGAACACATAGCCTATTTTATGAAATAAAATAAAAAATTAAAAAGAGTTGGTGTATTGGGGATATGTTATGGTTCTGTTACACTGTGAACAAACAGGAGATGAAACGTTCAGTCTCCAATGAGGTCACTGAGATTTTTCAATTGGCCTAATTATTTTTGTCACACTATGGGCCTACAGTCAACTCAACCTCCAACAGAAATTAATTAGTAGGCCTATAAGGAGCAATTCTGTAGGTAAAAGTAGCCAAGGGATCTTTGTGCTCCAATTGTCCAGAAATCCAGAAGCCACAACCTCCAATAAACATGTGAGCCTTTATGGCCTATGTAAAAGTAACCCATCACAATGAATAAAGTCATCCAAGAACAAAAATAAATAAAACAAAACAAAACAAAATTACTTGGTTTTTTACATTAAGTAACTTAATCACATGCTGGATTCAGCTGGTGGCTGGGTCCGAGGATAAAGCTTCATTTCAGACAAAGAACATCAGAAATTGGGGCAATGGTGGTATCATGAGAAACCAGTATAAAGCCAAGTACGGTATTAGGAGAAAATTTGTTCACAACAAATAACGCATGGATTGACTGGGAACTGAACCTAGGCCTGAATCTTTAATTTTGAAGCAGAAGGCACTAATAACTATGGCAATCTGATCACGTCTAGTGCTTTCTTTCTTCGCTGCACACACATATAGTGTTTTTTTCTTTTTTTTTGTGGGGAGGGTGGGTTGGTGCATGCAAATTAATATTTTATGTTGGTGGTCTTACAACAAAGTTAATGAATGCCAGAATATTAATTAAAACTTTTGTTCTATAATATTCGTCTCTGTATATTCATTCGAATAAAATTTCAGTGTTTAAACAATTTATTTCTTCTAACAAAACATCCTTCATGTTTTATTACTTGGTAATTAGTAATTACTAATCTTTGTTCAGAAGTTCTGGATAAGCATAAAATCTCATGTGAAAAGATGAAATACCTAATTGCATTCACCTAGAATCTGAGTATCCTACCTTATGTTTCCCAAGGCCAGCCATCTTCCCATTCAACTAAGTTTATGAAATCTTTTACACAATCAGATATTAACCCTTAAATAGTAACAATTTATTTTGTAACATTAATGGTAATAACGGTCTTTCAGACAATATTTTAGCCTTGAAGTGTTTGAAACAACAAAAATCATGTTATCAATGGTAATGACCACAATTAGAGAAACTGTCACTCAGGAAAACTAGGTATCCCTGCTCATATAATGTATGTAGGCCTACATCTCGTTAAATATTTATCAAATTTTGTAGTTAACAAAATACCAAAAATAACATTCTAAGCAATTTTTGTTATGTATTATCTTCAGTATTAAACACAATATCAATTAAAATAATTCCATGTACAGTGAAACCTCTTTTATCTGGGAAAACTGAAACCGAAAATTAAGGTGACATTATTTACTCTAATGCAAACTGGATGTTACAGGCCAATACCACATAACAACCCACTTATTTATATATAAGTAAAACAAATTATAAAACTTTTTTACATTCAAGCGCTGTTACAACAGCACACAAAATTTGGGATATTATAGAGCAAGATTTTACCTGAATAGTGAAAGTCAGACACCGTGATTAGCTAAGCTAGGGTTTACTAACCATGGGATTTATATCCTATGTATGTGTTATGATAGTAATACCAATAGGCATGGCAAGGCATGAGAGCAGACACTCTCGCACGTGAGTCGAAACAGGTGACCAGTAACTTAGTCACCACACAGTGAACGCATCCCCAGCCCATGACATTGCAATTTTCAGTAAAGAATGAAAAATCAGTACAGATGAATTGGAGATCAAGATCAACAAGGGCCAGATGAACAAGGTTCTACTGTAGCCTATAACTTTCCATATCTTTTATTAACTTTTATCATTAGCTACTGTAAAAATCAATAAATTATAGCCTAAAACCTTCCCAGGGGTGAGAAAACTTGTGGGAATTTAAGTTAGATGCATCTGTTTGATATGACTGATACAGTAGGCAACCGATAAAAACTAATTTCTCAGAAATGGTGACCATATTACAGACTGATAGTTGTTATTTATGTACATATTTATATTTAATAATTTAATGCAATTGTAAAATAATTGTATATATTTAATAAGTTAATGTATTAAAAAAAATGTCAAGTATTAGAAAGGTGAAATCTTAGAATCCGATAACCTTTAAACCTTTTCATTTTATGATGTTATGTTTTTGCTACTGTTCTGCATAGTATTCTTTAACCATGAGGTAACCTGTGATTGCAAAGGGAGAATTAAATGTTACTGTCAATACACAAAAAATGCGTCTGTTCATATCTGAGAGACTGATATTACCATTTAACGGTTAAGTAAGAAAAATCTATTTTAAATTCAGATTCACAATACCTGATAATAGGAGACTCAGCAGTAGTGCACATTTCAGTCTTGAAATCATCTTCTGTATGCCTCGCTTCAGTATTCTGATGATCTACAAGCATCATGCTGTCATCTTCTCCACTGCCATTATCCCATCTGCTTTCTTCATCGAAAAGAGTTGCTCTCAGATCATCCTGAGGCTCTTCTTTCACTACTACTTGTTCCATCTTAGCCACCTGTTCTACACTCTCCCTCCTATCACTAACAATGGTTGCTTGCTCCCTCCCATCACTGACACTGATTGCTTGATTTCTCCCATCACTGATAATGATTGCTTGCTCTCTCCCATCACTGATACTGGTCGCTTGCTCTTCAGAATGCTAAAAAGGAGAGAAAAAAGAAAAATCACTCAACGGTAAAAGAAGGGCTTTTAACGGTAGATGATAATAATTAAAAGGAGAAAATTATGCCACTAAGTGGTATAAAATTATAACACTTTTATTACCATTTAATTATTGCCATATATGATAACTAAACAGACTCAGTTCATGATAAAAATTGAACATTTTAAAATTCACTAGGCCTATGCCTTTTATAAATGTAAAATTTCTAATGGTGATTCCAAAATCATCATAACTGGTGGGTGAAAAGCATTGTCCTTAAGTTGGCCCTGTACCGGAAAATCCACAACAGGCGTCTGTGCGTTTCAATATGGCTGGCTCCAATCTAACATTCATTAATATTATTTCACAAATTTTAACGATTCTAAAAAATAGTGAACAATACACGTGATAAAATTACTTTATTTTGCTTGTATGATTGCAAACATAATCTACTTGCAAATACTCGCAAATCCTAAATATTACCCAGCTTATACAGGTGGTTTTTAATAAAACGAAGTGAAGGAGTACCACTATCTGGACTGGTCATCAGAGCTCAAGCTATGAAGTTCTATAAAGATACAACTGCGATGAAACTGCACTCTATTATCGATTGCTTCCCTCAAAAACGCTGGATGTGAGGAACACTGTTAATAAATCAGGAATAAAAATGAATAAGGACAGAGTGACTTTTCTTTTCGCAGTAAACAAACCAGGAAGCCATAAAGTTAAACCTGTCTGCATAGGGAAAAGTTGTAGTTCTTCGAGGTGTTTTAAACATGTTAACGTGTCTTCACTACCATTATTGTACAGACATACGAAGAATGTATGGATGACTAGTGAAATTTTCACAAAGTGGTTCCTAAACACCTAGAAGTCAACTTGCTTGAATAATAAATAAAATTCATATTTCGTAAGCTTCTTCATCACTAATAGCCCCTTGACTCTGAGCGGTCATTTTGACCTCATTTCCATGTTAATGTAACAGAAAAATCACGTCCATGAATAAGGGTTAATAAAAACAGCAGAAATGAGTGCACTAAGAGCTATATTAGGAAAAACGAAATTAGATAGAGTAAGACAAGAGTATGGAATAGAAGAAATTACAAAATTTGTAAAAGTAAGAAGTAAAGAGTGGAATGCCCATTTAGAGCGAGAAGGAAGAAGATTAATAAATGATGCACGTAATATGAAACGAGGCAAAAGAGAGTGAGGTTGACCCAAAAAATGGTGGATAGAAGGGTGTCTGTCTTCCCCTTCAGAATCAGCATTAAAACAAACAGGCAAAGATCTGTACAAGAGAAAATGCAGAAAGAAGAAACCTGGAAAGTTGCGATTAATATTATTACTAAACAGCAAAAAGTTACAGCTCATGACTCTACCAACACAACAGTCAAACAGACATACTCTTCCAACACAATGGGTGAGCAGTAGTATGTTCGGTAGTTGCTTCCCATAGACTACACAAACTCAAACATTGGTTTAATATTACGAGGGCCCTTCAATAATTAAAGAGAGAAACTGACCTGGAGAAAAAACAATTTATTTTTACAAAACAAGACTTGGGTTACTAGCTTTTTTATACCAGCTACAAAGAACTCTTTGTATTGGCGTCGGAGCCAATTTCCCACAAATTTCTTGACATCCACGTTATCCTAGAACTTCTTCACATGTAATGCCTCCTTCAGTGGAGTGAGGAAGTTGCAACTTTAACAGGTCGGCCAGAACGGTGTTTATCAGTCACTGATTCTCGACCACTTTTGAACTGTTCTATCCACTTGTAAAAATTTCCACGGTTCATACAACTTTCACCATACACTTTAGTCATTCTAGAGTAAGTTACATATTAGCTGGTTTTTCACCTTCAGCATTCAAAAAACGAATCACAGAACGTTGTTCAACCAACGTGGAATTTTCAAGAAGACCCGACATCGTTAAACTTAATTTTGAGGTTATAAACAGAGCAATGTTGATCCATCAGCTGATTAGAACTCATCCCAGTGATGCCAACTTAAAATCTTAAATGTATCAAACTTGTACTACCAACCATCTTTTCCCCAGACCAATTTGTCTCTTTAATTATTGAATGACCCTCGTATTTTCCAGTAGGCCTAAACCAGCAACATATTATGTGACTGTTTTACAGCATAGAAATAGAACTCATAAAACTAGGCTACATAACTTTTAATATCCTGTGGAAGCAAACAGCTTTTCAAAGCATCCATAGCTAAGTGAACAAGCCTGCCAGCCTGCAATTTCAAAAAATCTGATCATCTTCTACAAGATTTTGCAGAAATACACAAAGTAACTCGTTCACTCTGGTCTCTACCATTCGCTAGCTGGCAACCAGGCGACCATGTAGTTCACACTTTATATTATTAAGCATTATTAATAACAGAGTTTTTATATTGAAAAACTAAACTTTTGAGAATATAGAACAATTAAAATTATTAAAATTTACTTTTTAATAATCAATTTCTCCTTTTGGTGTAGTGAGCAAGGGGAACCATTGCTTCCCTTGCTTCCATGCCACTGCAAACTACTAGTTACTATAGTTAACATCAGTGAGAAGCACTGAAATTAACCTAATGGACAGTTAAGAATACATTACTTCTATGAACTAACAGGCCTACAGGATTATTTGTCTTACCTGTTCTGAAATAGCAGTTGCAGAGGTCTGTGGAATTGGTAATATTTGAGGAGGTAATATTGGATGAATCTCTGCTGTGAAATCAGGTACATTTTGGCACGGAGGCTGATTTGTATAGTCTTGTGGAATGCTTCTAAATGCAGAGAAAGAGGCATTCTCCGGGTAGTCCTTTGCAGATTGTGATTTTCCTCTTGAGCATCCATACACTCTAGGAGCATGTGTAGATTCTCTTGAAGAAAAAGATGGCTCTTTAGTATACTCTCTTCTTGAAAACGAAGTTTTTTCTGAATATTCCTCTGCAGTGTCTTTAAATACATGAGAAGACCCATGAGCACTATTCCTTAATGTTTCTTCTGATTTTAAACAGTTCTTTTGAAACTCGTGAAATACTTCTAGTTTATGAAGACAATGATGGCAAATCACTTTTGGGAGAGGATCATTTTCTGAAATCTGAAAGGAAGAACAATTATTAATAAATTAATTTAGTTAAGAAGTAAAATGAGACAATTTGCTAGGCTATTACACTGTATTTCATATAGTCACACTAATTATTTATTGAAGCAGTGTCATGAAAATATATTAAAACCATTACATTATTTAGTTAACCTATCGCTCAGTACAGGACAATTTCCAGAACAGTTAAAAGTAGCACTAATAAAGCCACTACATAAAAAAGGGTCAAAAGAAATGATAGAAAATTACAGGCCAGTTGCATTACTATCCGTTTTCTCAAAAATCTTCGAGAGAGTAATGTACATAAGGTTATACAAATTTCTAAAAAAATATAATCTAATATCAGACCAACAGCATGGATTTCGTGAAGGAAAGTCAACTATAACAGCAGTGGCAGATTTCCTTAAACATGTCTATGAAGCAATAGACAAAAATGAAATTTGTATGGGGTTGTTTTTGGATTTATCGAAGGCATTTGACTTAGTTAACCACAATATTTTGTTACGAAAACTAGAATTAATAGGTGTGCGTGGAGTGGCCTTGGAATGGTTTAAATCATATTTGGTCAATAGAGAACAAATGGTAGAGATTTGTTCTGTAGATAAAGAGACTAAGATCATCTCCCCAAAACTTTCACGAAAAAAAGGCGTCAAGCTTGGTGTTCCTCAAGGATCTATCCTGGGACCAATACTTTTCTCGATTTACGTTAACGACCTAGGGAAAACTTCAAACAATACTGAAACGGTGCTATATGCCGATGACACTAGTGTTTTCATTAAAGGGGACTGTCTGAACAATTTGCAATACCAGCTAAATTCCGTGTTTGATCAACTATTAGAATGGTTTCAAAGAAATGAATTGAAGGTCAATGAAGATAAGACAGTAGCAGTGCTTTTTCACCATACTCAAAATAAGAACCTAAACCATAAGACTATCACACTTGGCAATAAACCGCTAAAATGTGCAAGTGAAACCAAATTCCTCGGCATATATTTAGATGAAAACTTAAAATGGCATTCGCACATCCAAACTCTTTCACGAAAACTAAGTCAAATTTGTTTTGCAATAAGACTAGCAAGGGATTCTCTAAGTCTAGGCTCATTACGCGTACTTTATTACTCATACTTTCACTCTTTGTTGTCTTATGGAATTATTTTCTGGGGAAATGCAGTAAACAGTAAAGTTGTTTTCAAAATTCAAAAAAGGGCTATTAGGATAATGATGCAGAAAAGTAGTAACAGCAGTTGTAGGGAATTGTTCAAACAAATCTCTATCTTACCACAACCTTCACTATACATATATGAGGTACTACTTCATGTTAAAAAGAACATTACTTTATTCCAAGTCTCTTCACAAGTTCACTCCCATAACACTCGTTATAAAAGCAAATTATCCATAACCACTCATAAAACAACTTTGTTTGCTGAGAGTTTTCGCTACAACAGTATCACATTATATAACTGCTTACCAGATACACTCAAGGAAATTTCTAATTACAATGTGTTCAAAAATAAACTAAGTCACTTTATGTATAAACACTGCTTTTATAGTATTGTAGAGTTTACTGAAACCTGTGGAAAAGATAGGGAACGTAAAGGTAACATATGAATGTATACATTTCTACATTTCTAGTAATGGTACAGTGAATATATAGGGCAACAAAATTTTAATAACAACATGTTCAATGTAAATTTCTAATCACGATGAGTGTAAAGTGAATTGTAAACAAAGGGGGTGAAATTTTAGTATATTTAGTAGAATGTTATTGTCTATTATTGATACTGTTACACATTTGTATTTTAATTGTATTATTATAATTTTGTAATTTTGTATTGACGTGTCCATTATCTTGTATAAGATAGAAAGGATGAATAAATTTGAATTGAATTGAATTGAATTGAATTAGCCATACAACAGGTGATAAAATGTAAAAAAATGCAAGTAGGCTATCTGAAGAATTTTAACAGTCACATAAGCTGCAGTGTATATGAAAAACTACCTTTATAAAACTTGTAAACTACATCTTCATCTATTTAAGAATCTAAAATATTAATTTTATTCGTTCCACTGTAGGCTTACTTGTAATCTATTCTATTTGCCAATTTAAAAAGTAGAAAACACCGTAATGTTTAGTGGTGTCTCATTCAGACTAATTAAGTTATGTTTATAACAACTGAGAGTGAAAGATTGACCACTATAATAACTTAATCAAGAGGGTTGATCATGGTGTGAAACTTGTGGCTATCATTTGGAAATAAGGTAAAAGTCTGTGACTACAATACATTTCAGGAAAGTCAGGCACAATATGAAAATGGTGACTATCAATTTCTAAGCCTTTCTTTGGGAGTTTACGAGTGTGGTTTGAAAAGTTCTTGCAATCACCACCACAGGTCAGCACTAGCACAACCAGGTTCCCGCACAATAACGAGTCATCCTTTCTGAGTAATCACTTGGCACGTCAATCCTCTGGGTTGAGAGGTGCTGTGTGGATGCATCGCTATTGTTGTTACCGTGTACTGATTTGTGAAGATGGAAAAAACCGAGATTCGAGCAGTGATAAAGTACTTTGCAAAGATGGGTATGAAAGCAAACGAAATTCATGCCGAGTTTCAGAACACTGGGGGGACTGTGATCCTTCATATTCAACTGTTGCCAAGTGGACAAACGAGTTTAAATTTGGTCGGGAGAGCTTAGAAGATGATCCGCAAAGTGGTTGGCCACTGGTGTCACTACCCCAGAAATTATTGCAAAAGTGCTCAAAATGGTCTTGGAGGATTGCCGACTGAAAGTGCGAGAAATTGCTAATGCTGTAGGGATGTCATCTGAATGTCTGTCTGACTGGAACCCTATAGCCCCTATGTTGGGGTGAAGGGGCCTCCAAGTGGAGGTTTCTGTTACCTATATGAATTTGGGTATGCTTATTTTCCAAGAGAGGGCAGAGGGACAGGTGGTAAGCCTATCGCCTCTCAACCCCTCTCAGGAAACTAAGGTATTGCTTGGACGTGAAAGGGCCGAGAAATTTGCCCAGAGACTCTAATTTAGGCTTGGAGTTCTTTTATGTTCCATAAATCTACAACACAGGTCCCCCAGCTTAAAGTCCCTCCCGGAGGACACCGTGTCCAGGATTTTTACGACCTGAAAAACCCATCGACCACAGAAGGGTTTGATCCCGCAACCTTCGGATCTACAGGTGGGCACGTTACCTCTAGACCACCGTGGCCGACTCATCTGAATGGGCATATCACATTTTAACTGAGGAATTGGGTATGAAAAAATTATCTGCGAGATGGCGAGATGAGTGCTGCGACAGTTGACGCAGGATCAAAGATGCATCAGAGTGGATGTTTCTGAACAATGTTTGGCCCGATTTCAGAGAAACCAAGAAGATTTTTTGCGCAAATGAAACATGGGTCCACTACTATACCCCAGAGACAAAACAACAGTCAAAGCAGTGGAAACATGTTGATTCTCCACCACCAGAAAAAGCAAAGGCAGTATGGTCGGTTGGAAAGGTCATGGCATAAATTTTTTGGGATGCAAAAGGGATTCTGCTGATAGATTATCTTCCCACTGGTCAAACAATTAATGGAGAATACTATGCTAACCTTCTGGACCAATTAGGCCTACAGCAAAAGATATGTGAAAAAAGGCCAGGTTTAGCAAGGAAGAAAGTCTTGTTTTTTTAAGACAATGCATGCTCTCACACGTGTCATTGCAAAGACAAAAATACATGAACTGAGGTAAGAATTGTTACCACACCCGCCTTATTCGCCTGACATGGCTCCATCAGATTTCCATCTCTTCCCAAAGCTGAAAATTTTTCTTGGTAGACGGAGATTCTCTTCAAACGAAGAACTGATAGCCGGAGTTGAAGAGTATTTTGCAGGCCTGGAGGAATCTCATTTTCGGGAAGGGATCAAGGCATTGGAACATCGCTGGACCAAATGCATTAGTCTACAGGGAGACAACATTGAAAAAT
This sequence comes from Ectobius pallidus, assembly GCA_964059195.1. NCBI lineage: Eukaryota > Metazoa > Arthropoda > Insecta > Blattodea > Ectobiidae > Ectobius > Ectobius pallidus. Next base: position 57,145,002 of record CAXKWD010000004.1, on the reverse strand, counting down.
AAACATAGTTTCAACGTGGTTGCGTTGACCTCTGGTGGTGATTCCGAGAACTTTTCAAATTACTCTCGTAGATTCTGAAGTTGCAACTAAATTATAGTACCGGTAAACTAAAATATGAGATTGGTTAATTGTGTCATTGGAGAACAGAGGAATAGTTTAAAAAGAAGACTGAAGGCGAGTTAATTATTATTATTTTTTTAAACTCATATGTGGGTCATTCCAAATCAAATCATCCAGAGAAACCAACATTTTGCACCCCACCCCCTCAGATTTTCTTGAAATTTTTTTTACATCATCTATGGACAAATATAACAACCCGTATTTTTCATTTTGTGCAAATTCACTTTAGTTTTTTTTTATGATTTTTTTTAAAAATTGCGTGTTTTTAGACAATTTGTTGCTAGGAGTGCAGGTTGAAAGTGGCACGTTTTGGTAAAAAATTATTTGTAAAGTTGTTACTTAATATTAAGTCATGAAACCCAACTGTTCTTACTTAAAATTTCACCAGGATTCCAAATATCTTATTGAAAATAACATTTGACTCACATAAAACTTTGTTTTTACTCTTCAAAGTTGGTGCTTCTGAAGTTTTTTCTTCCGTGCAGTCATATAAGTAGAAGTTCATAACTTTTTTCTGCCTGGTGGTATCAGGCTGAAAAGGGTCTCATTTGAAAGAGGATGAAACGTACTACAATAGTATCAAATAAAATTCATGGGTATTTGATGTTATCATGTTATAAAAAAAAGAAAAAGTTTTATGGATGAAAATTTCCATTTTAGCATTAACTGTTATCATTGCAAAAGTTAGATTAGTTATATTAATTTTATACAGCAATTAACATATAGATTTGTTCACTCTAATAGACCTAAAAAAGGAATCACAAATTTTGTTTTGAAATCTAGGGTATTGTTAAGAATTTTTTTAGGTGACAGTCAGGTGAAAAGTAGATCTGTAATATGCTAAAACATAATAATATAAGACATATTTTTTGTTTGAATGAAATTTAACTTTTACATGTAATGAAAGATTTTATTTTATGACTCTTTAAAAACCCAAAAATGAAATGATGTAATAATAAAAATTATTACAGTAATTATAATATTTTATTAATCCAACAAAATTGGCATCAGATCATTTAAACATGATTGACCACAGGGTCCTGAATAAAATTAGTGCATGCCTCAACAGTTACAATACAAACAAATATAAATAGACACATAACATTAACATAAACAATGATTTTAACTGTTCACTTCTCTTGGAGACACAAGACCATTAAGTATAATATAAATGTCTGTGGAGAATACAAAGGGAGTCCTTTATTACTCCCAACAGGATGGTAGGTATAGCATTATCATAATACAGTGAGTCCCACACAAGAGTTGGTCAACGACGCGGGTTCCTGCGGCGCGGCGTGTACAACTCCAACTCCCGAGCGATCGAGTGAAATATCTGCGCTAATAAAGCCGCGATGGGTATAATGATTCAGGTTCTCACATTTACAGTTAAAATTACAATGAAAATAAACACGTACCTCATCACAAGAGATGTTGGAATTGTTCTCCTCTTGCATCCACACAATACTGGCACATTTTTAGAAAATTTTCTTTCACGCGCATAAGTTCAGCTTCCGAGATAAAGTTAATTTCTCTTGTGATTTTGTCTTTAAGTTCTTCTAATGTATGGGAAATTGACCTATACACTTTATTTTTCAAGTTTCCCCATAAATAATATTCACATAGCCTACTGTTAGAAGAAATTAAAGACAATATCGCATAGGCCTATCACAAGAGAAATGAACTCTGTCTCGGAAGCTGAACTTATGCGCGTGAAAGAAAATTTTCTAAAAAGGTGCCAGTATTGTGTGGATGCAAGAGGAGAACATTTCCAACATCTCGTGTGATGAGGTACGTGTTTATTTTCATTGTAATTTTACTGTAAATGTGAGAACCTGAATCATTACACCCATCGCGGCTTTATTATCATAGATATTTCACCCGATCGCTCGGGAGTTGGAGCTGTGCCCGCCGTGCCGCAGGAACCCGCGTCATTGGCCAACTCTTGCGGGGGACTCACTGTAGTAAATCATGTGACTCACAGACAAGAGACCAAACAAAAGAACTTGTCAGTACAGGTCAAGAGGAACATTGGCTTCTCTTACCTCAGTTAGTTTTGAAACTCTGTTGTGACAGTTCATCTTAGTTCATTATTAACAAGTATGCTAATTGTGAACAGTAGGTTTGTGAAATAGTTTTTCTAATAAGTTAGAAAATGTGAGTTTTGGATTTAGTTTTTTGTGCAGTGAGTAAATTAGAATTGTTGATGAATTACAATATAGGCTAATTTAGGTAGACTACTTGCTGTAAAAATGAGTTCAGATGAAGAGTTGATGTTATCACCTAAAGAACAGTGCAGTGTGGGACTGATAACTAATTCCCAATGTCATAGTAAATATTTTACAGATAAGGAAGAAAATCTGATGGTTTCAAATTTACCTGATCAAGTACAGGAAATTCTTAGTTGGAGGATAGCAAGAACATTGATTCCTACTTCTAATGTATGTTTGCACCACTTTCTATACTATACAGAGTATTATGAAAATAAACAAATGAAGTGTTGTGACCCAAACAAAGTCCACAAAAAAGTAATTAAAGCAGGGTTAAGACTGATTACATTAAAATTTGCTAAAGAAGTAAAAAGCAAAAAAGGTATCATATTAATTCCAGGCAAAAAGATTTGTGACAACTGCAGAAAAAAAGTTGTTTTGCATGATGATGATGATGAAGAAGAAGACAACGACCAGAAAAGTGTTTGTAGTCAGTCTTATGAAGGAGAATTTAGTGGCAGTAGTGTTTTAACACCTGCGAAGAAATCTAAAAAAAATTGATACACCTTCAAAAGTTTTAGAAAAGTATGAATTAGACTCAAGTATGGCAACAATAGGAGTTTCACCAATAAAAGTTAAATCTTTAGCATCAGGATCAAAGGTAAAATATGCCAAACGAAAAATAAATGAAATTAAAAGTAAAATGCAAACAAAGGTTGCACGTGTTTTGAAGCTACCAGAAAATGAACTACAATCTGATTCTTCAATTTCATCAACAGAATCTATATCTCCAGTAGCACAAAAGGCCCAAGATTTGGACCACCTAGTCAATGCCATCACAAACCTTTTTTTGGCCAGAACACAAAAATACTGGAAGAGAGGATAAGTTCTGGGTCCCTTTTACAGACATAATTTGCTCCATAGATATAGGCCTACCAGAATTAAGTTCTCAAGTCGGACGAATGATGTTCAGTCTTTCAAAAAAAAGTGAAAAAAAAAAAAACATTAATGCTGCCTGGCCAAGGAAAGATTAGGCCAAACACATTGGTAAGTCATAAAATTGCATTATCTTTAAGCACACCCAAGCTACCTTTCTTTTTAATCCTACCTAAAAATCTTAAATATTAGGCTATCCTTGATATCAAATTGAATTTATGACTAGTATTTTTAAGCCTAATAGAGTGTACAAGCTGTATTAATTGTTGTATAAAATCAATATAACTAATCAACCTTTTGCATTGATAACAGTTTAACGCTAAAATGGAAATTTTCATCTATAATACTTTTTCTTTTTTTATAACATGATAACATCAAATACCCATGAATTTTATCTAATACTATTGTAGTACATTTCATCCTCTTTCAAATGAGACCTCTTTCAGCCTGATACTACCAGGCAGAAAAAAGTTATGAACTTCTACTTATATGACTGCACGGAAGAAAAAACTTCAGAAGCACCAACTTTGAAGAGTAAAAACAAAGTTTTATGTGAGTCAAATGTTATTTTCAATAAGATATTTGGAATCCTGGTGAAATTTTAAGTAAGAACAGTTGGGTTTCATGACTTAATATTAAGTAACAACTTTACAAATAATTTTTTACCAAAACGTGCCACTTTCAACCTGCACTCCTAGCAACAAATTGTCTAAAAACACGCAATTTTTAAAAAAATCATAAAAAAAAAACTAAAGTGAATTTGCACAAAATGAAAAATACGGGTTGTTATATTTGTCCATAGATGCTGTAAAAAAATTTTCATGAAAATCCGAGGGGGTGGGGTGCACACCCCTGGATGATTTGACTTGGACTGACCCATGTTTCTTTAATGTATTTAAAGCAAGTATATTCAATACTATTGTGCTATAATAATTTAGTGAATAATAACTTAAACAATCACCAAGAACAGCTACCGCTATACGGAATTTGCAAGGTTTACCAACGTTGAAAATTAGTACTAGGCCTATTTTAATCTCGGTGTTGGATACATATCGATTAGGCTACTTATGCATAAGTAAATTCAGTACCGGTAGCATCATAACTTAGTTGCAAAATATTAAAGCATTCACACCTTAAAAAATCCTAAACCAGCTTGATGGACCTCAGATATTAGCCATGTAACAGCCAAAAGAAGGGTAACGTTAAAGCAATTTAGAAAACAGTTTAACTGGCATTCATAAATACGCCTACTTCAACAGACAGCTCACGTTAAAGAGACCATCATTATCGCCAAGAGACAAAACTGGCATAAATACTGCTCAACAATCAAGTACTTTAAAACACCACAACAAATATGGTGCCAAGTGAAATGGTTCACTGGAAGACAAGTACAGTGCGCCCGAGAACATTCTCCGCAGTTGCTATTTGCTGGAGAGAGGGCTAGCTGGAGCAGTTACGTTGGCAACACAAGCTTTTATAAAAACAAACAGTCAGCTGTGTATGCAGGCAGGCAGAGGTCATTATCACTTTATCAATGGGTGCATTGTCTAATTACTAATCAGTACATATTGCAGTGTGCAAGCATTTAGATCGAATATTGTGACAGCACTTCCAGCACCTGCAATAATCGGCTGTGGTGAGTACCAACTTAACTGCTGCTGCTAGCTGCCTCTCCAACAAGTAGCCGCTGCGGAGACTATTCTCGGGCGCACTGTATAACACCAAACAGAATATGTTCGAAAGGACTATACAGGGTGATTTTCTCCAACATGTAGCTCCCTCCTTCATAGCAACAACATCTGACCCACATCAATCACTCAATATTCCTATATCCTGGTCAGAAAAAGCTTCAATCATATGTAAGCACAGACATACCAGATCAGCTCCAGGACTGACTTAATATGATATGAAATGCTAAAATATGTGAAACAGAGCTTGCAGGCTCATTTTGAAGTTGGATTTAACACCATTCTACAGAGACATTCATATCCGACAACCTAGAATCATGAGAAGACAGATAGAGAAAATAATCTGTGGTTCATGAATGCATATATTCCAACCTGGAATCAGATGACTGTTGTAACAATACTGAAGCTTAACAAAACAGGAATGCAACCAGTACATTACAGACCCAATAGGCTATAGCCTATTAAGTGCTACCCTCCGAAAAATATTTGTAAATATTCTCAACCAACGCCTGTCATTCTACATTGAATATTATCCACAATAAACAATTCCGAGTTCGGAAGGGGTACAACAGCATATTAAGTATAGGCCTACCACATTTGATCAAAGACATTTAGGCTACACCGGATGGTATAAAGAAGAGAACACATTAGCCATTACCACTGACCTTAGTACAGCATAATACAACAAAGTTAATTAACCATACTATGTGCAAAATTGGGACAAATAGGCATCCCACAGACATACAGCCGAAGCATAATACACTTAATGACCAACAGAAAGTTTATGCTGCACTCATACTATATAACAGGCAAACCAGAAGGACGTCCATGGGAATTCCACAAGGTTCTTCTCTGAGACCTTTGCTTTTTAACATATGGGTGATTCTTCAAATACGGGAAAATTTGTGTTCCGGAGTGATATTTCCCTTCAAATTCAACTTAAAAAAAAAAATTAAAATTAAAGTTTGTTTCTACTACTTCCATACTACAACTATCACTTTGAAATGTCACTAACTTTAAATTCTGATATTCCAAAATCAAATTTAATTCAATGAAATGTCATCCACATGCCCTGTCCCAAACCTCGGTTTTGTATATTCTAATGCATTTTTCCACAAAACAAAATGTTATTTCCTTTTCAACTTTTTTCCTGTCAATGAGTATGAATGTGTGAAGAATATTAACCCCTAAAAAATAAAATGAAATAAAATTGTCACCCCACCTAATGAACATAAAGAATGTCCCAAGGGTTTTTGGTCATCCACATGGCTGAAAAGAATGGAATTTTTTTTTGCAGAAATAAGAAATTTGTATAACTGGCAACAGTGTTAGAAAGCCAACAGGGCAGCTTGTGGTTGAATTGTAAGGTTGAATTTTGCTTGCTTACTAACAGTTTGGGATTAACAACGGACTTTGCATCATTTTCAAGGAAAGCGTTTTTATTCCCCGTCATTAACATGGCTTCTAGAAAGTAGGCAGAAAGTGAATATTAATTAATTTTGATTATGCACTATGATAAACCTTCCAATTCAAAGTACTTGACTGAAGTTGAGCTTACAGAGGTTTAGGAATGGCTTGCTGAGACCACTTAAACTCCTTTTTTGTCATCCACATGCCTGATTTTTGTGTCATCCACATGTCTCATGAAGGGGTATGTGGATGACTCTCAAGTCATGTAGATGATAAATGTAGGATACTATTGTGTTTGCGGTGTCTGTGACCTGTACTTAAGATCTTAAAACTGATTTAAATTAATTTCTGCTTGATTCCCCCCTCCCCCAAAACCATAAAAACACAGTCTCGTTAAAATTACATTAATTCCGGAGTATACACACAAATTTGAAAATTTGGTGCAAAATCAACTGAAGTATGCTGAGAAAAATATGAAATCACATAAAGAAAAGCAGATTGTTGCCAAAGTTAGCCATTAATGTGGCCTTCTGCCATCCACGTGAACACGGATGTCATTCACATGGCTTTAAAAAAATTAAGAAATTAAAATAAATAAAAATATAAACATTTAAGCTCTGCTGGTGTCATATTATAATCAAGTAACCCCTGAAGTATTTTAGTAATTTTTTTGAGATTTTTTAAACAAAGTAAAAAATTTGGACTTTACACACTCCAAATTTTCCCTTATTTGAAGAATCACCCATATACTCTAATCACCTCCATACACTAGGCTTCAAGACCAGCAAAATCCTCTGTTTCCCTGATGAGATTATTTTATATTACAAATTTCCAAAATCAGTATCTAGGCCTAAAATAAATATTCAGGACTTACAGGATGAGATCAATACATTGACCCTTGAACTGACGGGGAAATGGTATATTGCAACTCACCCGAGTCCCCCACCCCTACTCTCAATCCCTCCCCTAACAGCGGAATTTGAACTACTAGCAGCGACGGTAGCGCCATCTCTTAATGAACTGATGAAACAGAAAAAATAATTTGTTTCTTCTTTATTTTCTTCTTTTCCCGTCTCCTTCCTCTCACCTCTTCTCAGGGTTGTTATGAAAAAAGCCGGCTTGGTTTTAACCGGCCGGTTTTATCCACTTGAAAAAAGCCAGGCAATTTTATCCGGATAAAATCAAATAGAATAAAAATAATTGAAGTTTCTTTCATGTTTTTATTTCCAAACATCATAAATTTAAGTTACAAGCTCAGAACCTGTAGTTGGCCTACTTAGGTCTACTGAGTGCAAATGTAGAGCTACCAGTTTTATCCACTTGAAAAAAGCCAGACCGGATAAAATCAAATTGAATAAAAATAATTCAAGTTTCTTTCATGTTTTTATTTCCAAACATCACAAATTTAAAAGTTACAAGCTCAGAACCTGTAGTAGGCCTACTTAGGCCTACTAAGTGCAAATGAAGAGCTACCAGTTTTATCCACTTGAAAAAAGCCAGGCCGGATAAAATCAAATTGAATAAAAATAATTCAAGTTTCTTTCATGTTTTTATTTCCAAACATCACAAATTTAAAAGTTACAAGCTCAGAACCTGTAATACTTACTGAGTGCAAATGAAGAGCTACCAGTTTTATCCACTTGAAAAAATCCAGGCCGGATAAAATCAAATTGAATAAAAATAATTGAAGTTCTTTCATGTCTTTATTTCCAAACATCACAAATTTAAAAGTTACAAGCTCAGAACCTGTAATACTTACTGAGTGCAAATGAAGAGCTACCAGTTTTATCCACTTGAAAAAAGCCAGGCCGGATAAAATCAAATTGAATAAAAATAATTGAAGTTTCTTTCATGTTTTTATTTCCAAACATCACAAATTTAAAAGTTACAAGCTCAGAACCTGTAGTACTTACTGAGTGCAAATGCAGAGCTACCAGTTTTATCTACTTGAAAAAAGCCAGGCATTTTATCCGGCTAAAATCAAATTTAATAAAAATAATTGAAGTTCCTTTCTTGTTTTTATTTCCAAACATCACAAATTTAAAAGTTACAAGCTCAGAACCTGTAGTAGGCCTCAGTTTTATCCACTTGAAAAAAGCCAGATATTTTATCCGGCTAAAATCAAATTGAATAAAAATAATTGAAGTTCCTTTCTTGTTTTTATTTCCAAACATCACAAATTTAAAAGTTACAAGCTCAGAACCTGTAGTAGGCCTCAGTTTTACCCACTTGAAAAAAGCCAGACATTTTATCCGGCTAAAATCAAATTGAATAAAAATAATTGAAGTTCCTATCTTGTTTTTAATTCCAAACATCACAAATTTAAAAGATACAAGCTCAGAAACCTAAAATTGTATTTAGTGTAATTTAATACAGTGAGTCTCATGCAAGAGTTGGCCAATGACACGGGTTTCTGCGTCACGGTGGGCACAGCAAATAAAGCCGCGACCGGTGTAATGATTCAGGTTCTCACATTTACAGTTAAAATTACTTGTAATTTGTAATTGTAATTGACGTGGTTATTTTCATTGTAATGAAAATAACCACGTACCTCATCACAAGAGATGTTAAAAATGTTCTCCTCTTGCATCCACACAATACTGGCACCATTTTAGGAAATTTTCTTAAGTTCAGCTTCCAAAATAGAGTTAATTTTTCTTGTGATATTGTCTTCAAGTTCTTCTAATGTATGGGAAATTGACCTATACACTTTATTTTTGAAGTTTCCCCATAAATAATAGTCACATACTGTTAGAAGAACTTAAAGACAATATCACAAGAGAAATTAACTCTGTCTCGGAAGCTGAAATTATGTGTGTGAAAGAAAATTTCCTAAAAAGGTGCCAGTATTGTGTGGATACAAGAGAAGAACATTTCCAGCAGCTGTTGTGATGAGGTATGTGGTTATTTTCATTGTAATTTTAACTGTAAATATGAGAACCTGAATCATTACACCAATCGCGGCTTTATTTGCGTAGATATTTCACCCGATCGCTCGGGAGTTGGAGCTGTGCCCGCCGCTTTGTAGAATCCCACGTCATTGGCCAACTCTTGCGTGGGACTCACTGTACCACTTCACTGTGTAATTCCCAGCAATAGTTAATTACCGTATTTACTCCAATATAATGCACCCTCGAATTTAATGCGCACCCTGATTTTGAAACTTAAAATCATAAAAAAAGAGTTTGTTAGCGAATGTAATGCGCATCAATAGGAGGATATTTTATTTGGAATTTTGTCTTAGTATTTATAGAATAATGAACCAACACATAAACATTTACAGTTAACTGCCAGATTTAGGCCTACAAGTAGGCCCATAGGCATGGCTCATCATTATTCACTAATGTGTTCATCACTGGAATCCTCAGAGGTGCTTATTTTTTATTGCTAAATGGACAAACAAAATGTTAAATGCATGTTTCACAATAAAAGCTGATACCACTCTTAAATGAGTTTAAAATCGACAATGCACAATATTCCACATTTGCACTATAAAACTGACAAAAACTATTTTTTTCATTATGTTTCAGAAATTAAATTTCATATGGTGTAGGCTAACGATAAATTGAACGAAGTCGAGAATTATAGGAATGCCTTGTTATGTAGATCAATATTACCTCCGGCCTACGAAACGAATTTGTACTAGAATCTAATGCGCACCTCAGTATTGAAATCTACAAATGGACAAAAATAGGGCATGTTATATTCAAGTAAATACATGGTAAATTCACCATTCATCATAAGACTCTTGCATATTTGCTTTATTCTGCCTGTTGATGTATACAAGCTTCTGGGCTTTTTCATTGCCTAGTCTGTTTCTCAATTTTGTTTGTATTAACCCAAATGAAGAAAATACTCTTTCGATTGATGCAGAACTGGCTGGCATACGATGTAAAGATTCTATGGCTTGACAAAATTCCAGCGATAGGTGATTACGCTTCAGATTTGTGTAATTGATGGAGAAATAAGTATAAAAAATCCCTTTAGGTAAGCCTACAGGCCACAGGCTGAGGTAGATTTCATAGTGCTTTTTATGAATTTATTGGGTAAGTGTAGAATAAAAACTGAAATATTTTTTATAAAAGAGAGTTGTTAATTATGTATTAATTTATATCTTTTATTATTTCATTTTTAATTTGGCCAAGGATTATAGTTCTAAAGATATTTAACTATTATTTTTAATATTTCAAACTTTATTTCATTGGTCATTTTAGCCTCAGTTGGTCCTCATGAATTCATTTCGGCATGCCTATTGGCTGGGGTATATTTTAAAGTGTTTCTGATTTTCAAAAATTCAAATCTCTCCTTATATGAGAGCTATTGAGAAACTAGTTGTTGATTTAAAGATTACTCATCAAGAGCTTTTCAACGATACCCCACAAACATGGTTTTAAACATTTTTAATTTCCACCCTCACCCCCACAACCACTGAATCATTGGTGTCTAATTTATGCAGACAAAGTTTCCCTCTAAACCCCATAGGGCCCTAAATATAATTTTTTCAAAATTTCAACCCGCTCCCACCTCCCCCAACCAGGAAAAATTGATTTTAGCCGGCTAAATTTGATTTTAGCCGGCTAAAATCATGATTTTATCCGGCTAAAATTGAAAAAAACCGCTGGTCAGGTCTTTTTCAATTTTAGCCGGCTTTTTTACAACCCTGCCTCTTCTTCACCCTACCTACCTATTTGAGACCTATCCATAATAGTAAATTTTGGATCGACCGGGATTCGAACTCGGGACCCCTAGCATTATAGCTAGGAGTCTTGACCATTACGCTACGAGGGAATGTTGAGCACTGAAGGAAGATTTCGTATAGAGCCAATCCATGTGAAAGTGGACAAAGGTGGTTACATCTATTTTTTACGTGACATAGACATGTTATATATCAAAGTAGGCTATAGGGAAAAGACTGTAGAATTTGAAAATAGATTCACAATTCTATTAAATTAAAGTTATCTATATAATAACAACTGCTGAGATGTGTATTTTTTTCGTTGACTGAAATTTATAATTTAACATGTTGGCTAGTACTGCATTATACTCATGGAATCAGTAGATTTGCTGCAATTTTTAATTTCACCCACAAAAGCACAAATGAGTGAAGATTTTGTTATCAGAAAACAAATTTTTAAGATGAGTTTAAGTGAAGATATTCATCAAATCAATTTTCAAGGTATCCTTGTCACACCCATCACTAAAAACATGTAATAGTTTGGGTAGAAAGCCAAGTAATCATTGTATAAAACGGAAACTTGGTAAAAGTTAAGATATTTCAGTACAGAAGACACACCTAAAATATAATTTTGAAATGCCTATTATTTTGGCTTAATTTTGATGTGACGGGTGTGACACATGTTGTGTGACGGGTGTGACATATGTTGTGTGACGGGTGTGACACTTATGGAAAATGCCTTTTGCAGCTTTTGTATAGTGATTATTTCATGCAGATGTTGAATAAATCATATGTTTGCATTAATACTATCTTTAAAATGGCTCTTGGACTTCCGTGGTAGAGAACAGAACTTCTTTGCAAGACGAAGAAACTACGATCTACCAGCTTTGGCTATGGATGACATAGGTGACCAGTGGAAATGTCACAAATGTTTTAATGTTGGTAAAGAAGTGAGGTAAAGATCTAGTGATCCCCTAGAGGCCATGAAGACTTTTAGGGTTCAAACGTTCAACCTTCAACATTTTTAGACTTTTAGCACATGAAGGTGGTAAGGTTGTCAGTCTTATGCACTGTCTGCCTTTACCCCAAAATTGCTTCTGGTACTCATTTCTGCTAGAGGATGAGTTGACCTCAGGGCCATAGTGCCAGCAGAAAGATTAGGCCAATTGAAAAATCTCAAAAACCTCATCAGGAATTGAACCTGTGCCCTTCCGGTTTGTAGCACAGTGCCTCAACCAGCAGCATGACATTGTACCCCAATAAACTAAGTGAGAAGTGATAGCCTAATTAATTCTGTGCCTGATTTCTGTACTGGTAACTGTGTATCTTAGAACTGCTAAGAAATTCAGACAGACAATACCTCTAACAGCCTATGAAATGAGTAGGCCCACATGGAAACAAATGAAGGAGTACAGATAGAAAAACAATCAGCCAATCTAAATATACGTACACAATATTATTTTTGTATGAGAGACAACAAAAATGTCCTGGTGACAAGAATAACCAGATCCACATCAATTCAGTAAAAGTTTGTGAAGAGCTCAGGCTTCCAAGTAGTCCAGGATTTTAAGTAGAGGACAACAAAAACTGCCTAACTAGTACCAGAGGAACATTTCACTTCACAACTTTACACAAGCCTGTTAAAAATATGGACAGAGTGGAAAAAAGACTAACAAGGGAATTTTTTTTATGCTGGTGTTGGGATTCCCCAGGATTGGTATATTATCACAAAAAATTTTCATGAAATTCATGCAAAATGATACAGAGGCAGAAGGTGCAAAGTGTGGTTAGCGTTGCAGATTACAGATCCATCGGCCTGGGTTCGATCCCTGGTACCTCCTCGAATTTTTCTGAGGTAGGGATGTCTGGTAGGGGTGCATTCAGCCTCGTGATTTAAATTGAGGAGCTACTTGATAGAGAAGTAGCGTCTCCGGTCATGAAAACCATCATTAATGGCTGTGGGTGTCGGCATGCTGACCACATGCCCCCCAATCCTACCATCTGCCTACGGTAGATGATGCAGCGGTCGGGTGGTAGGCCAAGTCCTTCCAGGGACGTAGTTTAGTTTAATTTAAGTCTCAGTTATAAGTTTATGTTGTCACATCCGACATGTCACACCCGTCACGTCACACCCGTCACACTGACAAAGTAAATTTTCAATAACTATATAAATATTTTTGTAAAATCTAATTATGCATTTCAGTATGTTTATCAGTCCTCTTACTTGAAAAAATAAAACAAATATAGTGAAGCTAATCAATTCACAGAAATTTCAATTAAACATACATAAGAAAAAACCTTTGTCCAATTATGGTCACACCCGTCACATGCACAATATATTTTCCAGCTCAAGCATACAGCCTTGAAAAAAACATTAGATCATATTTTGTACTTTCAATGGGTTGGTATGTTAACACAAAAAACTTTGATGACATTCCTGCAATATGGTTCAGAGGTAGAAAGAAATAAGTGTAATGAAATCTGTCCAAATGTCACACCCGTCACTATGGATTGGCTCTATAGGCTATTTGAGTTATGTTAGGGGGATTTCATGAGTTTTAACGCAAGAAACGGTTTTTATAATTTTGAGATATTTTGTTAGTTATGAAAAGAGAAGTGTTGGTACAAGGGAATTTTCCTGCATCAATTAAGCCATATTTAATGTTATAATACGGCGTTTTTTATAATTGTGAAATATTATGTATGGTACAAGCGTATTTTTTATTGTGAAATATTAGGTGACATGTCAATTGCAATTATACATTACTGGCACTGAGCAGCGGCTACAGGCATGGCGGCATGGGCTGCGTTGAAGCAGGGCATGCAGCACGCGGCAAGCAGTCAGGCGGGGAAGCGGCCAGGCGAGTGGAAAGGGAGCAGAGCGAGTCGCAAAGTACTAACTTCCCGAACTGACCAACATGGGAATGGAAATCAATGCAGACAAAAGTTCCTATATTATCTTTGCCAGGACAATAACAGCACCAGAGAAGGCCTCACATACATATACAGCAGGATCCAATTCATTATCATTCATACATAAAATATCTTGGAATAATTTAGATTACATATTATCAGGCAATTCATAATACAAGTAAGAATCAGCTTGAAAAATTTCATGTCATAACCGGGATTTGAACACGGATCTTCAGCTTAACGCGCTGATGCTCTACCATTGAGCTACCATGACAACATGCCAGTCTGACATCAAATTCCTCAACTGATTCAGAAGACAAGGCAAACCACAGGAGGTTTCTCTCCATTGAGAACACACATCCAAATGGCGTCCTACCCTTGTGGGTACTTTGAAGCCTAGTTATTATTTATATACTATTAATTAATTAATTAAATTAATTAAATTAATTAATTAATAGTGAAATTGAAGCCTAGTTATTATTTATATACTATTAATTAATTAATTTAGTTATTATTTATATACTATTAATTAATTAATTAAATTAATTAATTAATTAATAGTATATAAATAATAACTAGGCTTCAAAGTACCCACAAGGGTAGGACGCCATTTGGATGTGTGTTCTCAATGGAGAGAAACCTCCTGTGGTTTGCCTTGTCTTCTGAATCAGTTGAGGAATTTGATGTCAGACTGGCATGTTGTCATGGTAGCTCAATGGTAGAGCATCAGCGCGTTAAGCTGAAGATCTGTGTTCAAATCCCGGTTATGACATGAAATTTTTCAAGCTGATTCTCACTTGTATTAATATCCCAGACATGGATTTAATGTCTATTTCCTTTCCTTCCACTTAATTAATTCATAATAATAATATGTTGATTGCGCACAAGTGTGCAAGGTTTTGTCACTATGTACAGTCTTCCGTACTGAGTTCGGTTACACTTTTTGGGCAACTGGTACAGCTTAGAACGTGGTATTTGTCACATCGTCTTCCGCAATATTTGCAAACACAGTTATCATATATTTCGTGGAAGCTGTTCGTAGCGCAGAGGTTGTGATGGTATCCATGCACTGCCAATCTTGTCACTACATGTCTCATACACTGGTTTGTGCCCGTCTAGTTCCTGTCTACCATGGCACTTGCTGCGTAGAACGGCTCCTCTATCTGCCTTTTCTTGTCCATGTTTTCTGCGACCAGGTCGTTATAGGCAATTGTAGCTGGTAAGAGCATCCTGTGTCGGAGGTCCTCGATTAGGAGGGGTTCTCTAGTCAGTCTAGTAACGGGATCGTGTGTATTTAGACACCCCCAGTGTTCTTTTAAGGTATGTGGCTTTGACCCTCTCCATCACCTGCAGATCTTTCTTTTTCAGATGCTCCCATATGATCTGGATTCCGTATGTCAGGATTGGTGTAATTTTCGTTCTGAAAAGTGTTAATGCTGTGGCTGATATCGCTGATGGCTCTTTCTTTGATATGGAAGGTATAGGTGGTGCCCTGTGGTTGCATTGTTATGCCGAGGTAGTTGAATCTGTTCACTTTCTTTAGTGGTTCACCTCCACAGATGATTGTCTCTGCAGCTGTTTGCCTTCCACCCTTTTTGAAGGTCATAGTCACAGTCTTTTGTTTGTTCAATTCTAGGTCATTGTCTTGGGCCCATTGTGTTAATTTTTCGAATGCCTCCTGTAGTGTGTGTCTGGATGCGGATTCACACTACAGCATATTGATTAACAAGCTCTATAACAGGATAAACCTGTTCCGATACATAACGGCCAAAGACTGGGGTACCGGTAACCATAATTAAGGCATTGTGTACATTGTACAATAACTTTATCAGATCTACACTTGAATATGGCAATCAAATCTTAGCTCCCCCTACCAAGAAATTGCAGACCTTTTTAAATTGTGACTTATTACTAATTACACAACTAATTCCTTATTATGCTAGGGAATGTGTTTCTAGTGTAATGCACTTGTTTGGTTGGCTATGTTGTTTAGTTCATTGCTGCCTACATCACAACATTGACTGATAGTTGGTAAAATATATGTGAGAAGAGTTTTCCAATACACGCAGATCCAAGAGTCAGACATGTACAGAGGTGAGAGGAAGAGATGGGAAAGGCAATGAAAAAAAAAAAAAATGAAAAAAAAAAAAAAAATTTA
Organism: Ectobius pallidus; assembly: GCA_964059195.1. Classification (NCBI taxonomy): domain Eukaryota; kingdom Metazoa; phylum Arthropoda; class Insecta; order Blattodea; family Ectobiidae; genus Ectobius; species Ectobius pallidus. The sequence continues at coordinate 57,128,895 of CAXKWD010000004.1, read as the reverse complement.
AGGATAAACTTTGGAATATGTCCCTCGAAAATTTTCTAAGTCCGAAAGTTCACGTTGATATGCTATGAACTGCGAAGATTCCCGAAGTGCCGAGACTAAGAATGGAGGCAACATCTGAAGTCACTGCTGCCAATATATGCACCAAAACCCCAGACATGTGTTCTGCAGATGGGTTCAAGTCCCAAAATGTGAAACATATATAGTGTGCCCCAACAACAATAGAGATGCTGCCACTCTGTTTGCCTTAATTGCGCAGCATGTGGATTTCGCTTCTACAATCCATACTGATTGTTGGAGAGGCTACAATGGCTTACTGGGTGGCGGGTTCGCAGCCCATATCACTGTAAACCATAGCCAGCATATTTTCGTAAATCCGGTGACTGGTGTTCATACGAACAATATCGAGTCACGTTGGAGATCTCTCCGAGCACGCCTATCCAGGGGCGGTATCAGACGCGAACAGGTAGGCCTAGATACCCATTTGGTAGAATACTTGTGGCGTCTGGACTGTAAGCACCGACTAGCAGATCCGTTTCAGGAAATGATAGAAGATATCAGGACTGTTTATCCTGTAGACTAGAGTTTAAAGTTAAGTAGGTTTAGCGCCTTTACTTGTACATAAATTATTATTATTATTATTATTATTATTGTAAATATTGTACTAGTGTTTGAGGTATTGTAGGCCTACTAATTTTAGAATTGCATACATTCATTTCCATCACACGTAGATCAAACAAACATTTCGGTACATTTAATTTAATTGGAAGTGCTAGCTGCAGCTTCACCCGTAGCGTTACTTGTAGCGTTACGAAATTGCGCATTAGAGTCAGTGTCTTCACGTTGGAAATTGGCAGCGTGGCCTAGGGTAGACAATTCCAGCAATGTTGGCAGCAGTACATGACGTCTCCAATCCAAAATGGCGCGTGCCTGGTAAGTAAAGAATCCGTCGAATGTGCAATTAATCTGTTAATATAAATAAATGATATAAACGTTTGTGTAATTAAAAAAAAATGCAGAAAAAATGTCAATGACGCGTAGGGGCCTTAAAAATTCTGAACAACAAAAAATACGCAAGAAACGGCAACTTTTTTTTAAGGGACATATTCCAAAGTTGATTTTATCAGAGTTTCACCTTCTTGCACCTAGATGGCGCTAACATCGCCGCTAGATGTCTCCCCCACCCAAAACCCCTACCTTACTTTCCAGGAGGGTCCCATTAGGAAGTAGGAGTGGGGGACTCTGGTGTGGGAAGTATTATTTTGGTTTTTCCCATATCATTAGCTATCCTGAAATATTAACTTTTGTCACATAGGCGGTGTTGTTTCATGCCACGATACACAGGCTAGGACTACCTGTACAAAAAGCCCCAAGAAAACACTTTAATTCGTTTAACATACCTGTACAGGTAAACAGTCAGTTATGAGAGATAACACCTGACGTTTCTTTCCTTCGCCATCGAATATATTTAACACTAATATGCCAGTATTCGATGAACAAAGTCGGCACACTTGCTCGACCCCATCATCAGTTCCTCCATACGATGTAAGTGCTAGCATTTTCAATATTTACGTCCAACCAAGTTGCCTTATATAACCCGCAAAGTCCACCTTATCACATTAACACAACTTAATTGGAATTCCTACATTTAACAGCGGTTATCCAACGATTCACACACACGCATGTAAACTTTCCTACCCGATATTTTAACAAAACGACGGAACGCCATAAACCTCGTTGAATCGATTCGCTCCCAGACGTACCCTTCTTCTTCCGTAAGACCGCCAGTGCCAGCGTTGACGGCGAACAGACAGTAAACCGTAAGGTTTGTAAACTGGTTGTAAGATGTCGCAGGAAAACAACGAAATTCAAAATTATAGCTACAGACCATTAAAGTATCTTCAGTTTTTTACTTGTTAGTCTAATAAAGCGCTCAAATCATTGATAAAGCTCATTAATGCAAATGATCAGTGGCGTACCAGGGGGGGGGGGCGGGGCGGCCGCACCGGGCGCCGTAAAGGGGGGGGGGCGCCAAAATTGAAAAACAACTTTTTTTAGTTTAAGAAAAAATATTTTTTTTCAGGCAAAATATACGGTTATACAGGTTATATCTTCTTTATTAATTTGTTAAATACTGCAGTAATATTATTTAGAAATGAAATAAACACTTCGTTTTAAACTATTCACAGACAATGCGAAATAGATTGTGGCGCCGAGCACACAGGAAAAGTTTACAGTGTACGGGCGAAAGTGTTAGGGGGCGACTACCATCTAGTTAGCCTTGGTACGCCATTGCAAATGATTCAATACAGGATTTATAGTTGAACAACCATAAACAGTTTCTATGAAAGATCGAACTGTTATAAAAAATAATTTAATAATAATTGTAAATATTTGAGCTCTTACAACAAAACTAATAAAAGTGTTAAAAAAAACTATACATCATACAAAGAACTGTTTATAGATGCTAAACCTCTGTCACAGTACATAGAGTAATCCATACCGGTATTTTTGTCACTTTAAAGCTCATATTTTCATCAGCCCACAACTCCAAAATATTGATCTTTCAATCAAGTTATATGATTGTTGTGTAACTAGAAAGTCCTACGATTATGTTAATAGTTCAGAAACTAAGGATTTTAAGTTGTAAATGTACGATTTATCTTGTTTTGATACGGGAACTCACTCCCAAGTTTGTAAAAGTATTTTTGAAACACTTGTATAACAAATGTTTTATATTTTTAACACTAACAAATAATTATTAAAAAGTGGCAAGAGACATTTCTAAATCAAGTCATGTGACCATTAAATCATGCAATACCATCATGCAAATTGACCTTATAAATTCACAAATGAATGCCCCTATTCACAACAAAATTGTCACCATTTATATAAGGTTGCTTTGGGTATTATTTTATTACTTCTATTATTATCATCTTATTATTAGCATATCCAATAGGTAAAATAATGTTTAAATTTAATGTTTATGTTGCAGAATTTCTCAAAACACATAACTTTTAATGCACAAACTTAATGGAATCTGACTTTTCAATTATAATAAATTCCTTATCATTTATAGAAAAATAACAGTGGATGGACTCCTGTGACACCTGTTGTCCTAGGTTGCAGCCTACTCAGTCTAGGCAATAATCCGGGTCTGGTGGTGTAGATACTTTATGTTTTGATTAAAGTAATTTTTATTTTATTTTTCACTGATCTAGTTAAGAGTACCATAATGAAAATTTAATTCTAAACTTTTGGTGTTTATGCATATAATTTAATAAGCGATAATTTTATGTTGTAACTACTAATAAGGTACTTTAAATACATATATATATATATATAAATTGTAAAATAATCTAAGTTATTGTGATTTTGTTTCCTAGTATAATAGAGGCCTAACACACATTACATACACTAAAATTAAGATATTGAAAATTACAACAAAAAATGATCTACTTTTAAAATAAGTGTGGAAGAATTAAACACTTATTTACAAAATAAAATTATGAACAGACAGGCATAATACTAGAGATTGGAAAACACTACTACACTCATATTTTTCATAATGAAGCTAAACAACATTTAGTTTGACTTGCAGACCCTACCTACAGAGACAGTATTTTTGCGTTGTGCAGAGAATGCCCGGTCTGCATGATGGCCTGGAAGCAAGTCGTCTGCCAGTAAAGGTTCATGTACATAACCCCTCAATTCAAGTGGATGGATTTCTGAATTAGGCCTACAGTTAGAATAGTCACCTACCTTTTTCATAGAAGATGTTGAAAATTATCTCCATCTACCCCCACACATAATATATGATATTATTTTTTAAGAAAGTTTGGATCCACAAGCATTAATTCTTCTTGTGAAATATCTTTTCTTATGTTCTCCTTCAGTATGAGGGCTATTCTTGTACACTTTGGTTTTTAAGTTCCCCAAAAATAAAAATCACATATAGTAAGATCTGGAATCTTGCTGGCTATAACCTCTTACTAATTCCGGGGTGCGCGGGCAAAGAGTCCACCATCCAAAAAAATTTAGATATGTCCATAGAGTTATAGATAAAAATGTTCTCTACATTTGTGTTAAGTCCAGTAAGTCATATTCAAAATTGTACGGTAGTTATGGATGTGTGCCTCATAGGTTTATCCATCTCTAAAGCTATGTTGGGCTGGTATAGTGTGTTAAGTCACTCTAATTCTCAGTAACAATAAAGTGGACTTAAGTCTCTTTGCCCGCGCACCCCGGAATTACCCTATCTTCAAACACTTCTTCAATTAGATTTGCATTTTTCCAACAAGATTCTACTATAGGGCATACTGCAGATCTCTTGTTAGATTTGCATTTTTTTCAACCAGGTACAGCGCATACTGCAGATATCTTGTTACATTTAATTGAAGAACAGCATGGTTTAAGTCTATGGCCCTCTTGGAACACATGCTTGGCAAAGACTTCAGGTTGTCTTCATAAGAAAGGTTCTGATTCAAACATCCAAGGTAACTTCGTAAAGGTGCCTTCTGATTGGCTGAATAAAAAATGAGCAATGTCATTTGGCCCGGATGACCTTGCAGGTGAAAGGAGGCTCTGTAAAAGCTATAGAAAGAACATTATAAAAATAATGACAAAACACTGTCCATACCATGGATACATAACTGCAGCAAAAAAAAATAAAAATAAAAAATAAATAAATAAAGTCAGTACCAAAAGCACAAAAAACTAAAGCTAAAAATTTCGACTGAACCGATTGTGCTATCAGGATGAAATTTTCACATAGACACTTTCTGGCTCTTGGAGAAGGTATGGTGAAAATTTCAGACCTCTAGGCCAAAGGGCCTCGAAGGAGTATGCGTACAAATACACATTTTAGGGTAGTTAATTAATTTCATTTTCCAGTGGTATAGATATAATTGTTAGAAGTATATAAATAGCCGCCTATATACCACTCAAGAATAAATAACAGAAAAAGCAAAGCAAGTAAACCAAGGAAATGCAAATTAAAGAGTACACGCTTAAATGATAAAATTTTTTCTATTTATTATTAGTTATTTGTGGTTATGTATGTAAGGAATATGTAGTATACCCAGTGTAGAAACATTGAGCTCAGTGTTAGTATATACTGGTTTTGTATCCTGTTTTAACTTATGAATTTTATGTTTTTAAACAGGATACAAAACCAGTATATACTAACACTGAGCTCAATGTTTCTACACTGGGTATACTACATCTATTAGTACATATTCCTTACATACATAACCACAAATAACTAATGATAAATAGAAAAAATTTTTATCATTTAAGCGTGTACTCCTTAATTTGCTTTTTCTGTTATTTATTCTTGAGTGGTATATAGGCGGCTATTTATATACTTCTAACATTTTAGGGTACTTTCAATATAATAATACTCAAGATTACAGTTTCTGACCTATGTTAATAATATTTTCAGAGCTTAATTTCTATGTTTATATAAACAATCATCAAGTGAAAGTTTGAAATCTATGAAAAAAATTTTGATGGAACAGCTAGACTCCATGAATGATAAATCGTAACACATGGATACAAGTCCTCACATTTTCATAAAGCATTACTCTAATAATCTTATATCCTTGCTTTTATACAGTTATTTATGTGATGCATTAATTTGTCAGTAGCAGTGAAAAGTTAAAGTACTAGAAGCACAAAAGTTTTGCGTTTATAGATCCGTAACACATTTTCCAGTTGCAAAGACAACATTAAGATTGAGTACCTTCTTACACAACCAGAACTCCATTATTCCACGTGGAATCAATGTATGAAAAGGTTTACTTTGTAGATTTTCATATAATAATGAAATATGGAATAGTCTGGGGTTGAGAAAAATATATATTATCTGTTGTGTCAAAAGAGATCCTTGCAAACCTTCATTGAAAGAATTAGATCTTTTCACTCTGCTTTGTGAATATATTTTAAATGAAAATACGGTAGTAAAAATAAGAGTAGACTAAATAAGACTAAGAGTATTCAAATTCACAATACCAATAATAATACTTGAAATAATTCACGTATGCCATCTGCTGTTCAGAAGGAAGCTCATTATGAATGTGTTAAACTGTTTGCCTTCCTAATTAAATAAATCTGTTGGCAGGAAATAAAAATAAATATCTTTCAAAACTGTTCTTAAGAAATACCTATTAATGCAAGCATTTTATTTGAAAAAAAAATGTATATATTATATATATATATATAAAAACTCAAAGTCGAATCAAAAAGTAAGTCACACTAGATCACCGAGAGAGCACGCTTTGTGTCGTGACTGTGGCCAATGCGGAGCAAGCTACAGTAACTGCTGACATGTCCGATAGGAAGGTTGGTGTGGTACCCCGTCGTGTTGTGTGTGCAGAGCAGACTAGGCTCAATGGTGCGTCAACTGGAAGTTCACTCCAAATTGGAGATGCATGCAACGATCAGATTTCTATGGGCTAAACAGCTCAATTGCACGGACATTCATCGTGAAATCACTGCTGTGTATGGTGAGCATGCAATTTCTCACCCAGGTATTGTAAAGTGGTGTAAGCAATTTGACGCCGGACGCATGGATCTCACGGACGAATATCGCGAAGGCAGGCCTGCAACGTCCAGTACTGTTGCAAATGTTGTCCGTTTGGATGGGATCATGAGAGAGAATCGGCTCATTGCTGAACATTTCGTATGGCAGTGTGTTCTTCATTGTTCACCAGCACCTTGGATTTCGTAAACTATGTCAAAGATGGGTCCCACGTCTGATCACTGATGTTCACAAGGGACGTTTCCAATCGTCACTGGCATTTTTGCAACAGTATTCTGTGGAGGGCAACGATTTTCTGTGGCTAATCATCACAGGGGATGAAACGTGGTCCACCACTTCACCCCCGAAACAAAGAGAACATCGATGGAATGAGTGCACACTACATCACCACCACGAAAGAAGGCCAAGGTCCAATCTTCAGCAAGAAAGGTAATGGTGACAGTATTCTTTGACATGGAGGGTGTGGTGCACGTATAATTTAAGCCTAAAGGCATGACAATCAACTCGGTTTCGTACTGTCAAACGCTGAACCGGTTGCACAAGGCAATTAAAGAAAAGTGGCGGGGAAAATTTAGTGCCAGTGTGATTTTGTTGCACGATAAAGCAACACATTACACGGCCCGCCAAACATCCGAACTACTGCAGTGATTCAAGTGGAAGGTATGGCAACATTCTCCTTACAGACCAGAATTAGCGCCATGCGATTATCACGTGTTCGGTAAGCTGAAAAAGGATCTTGGTGGATGATGATTCCGAAAGGATGAGGAGGTGAAAGAAGCTGTCTCCAGGTGGTTACATAGCGCTGGAGGTGATTTCTACGCATCCAGAATCGAAAAGTTGGTTGACTGTTCCGAGAAATGTTTACGGTCTCTTGGGGACTATGTGGAAAACTGAACATACATTGTACGTTGTCATAGCTATGTTGCCTATGTGTAGGTGGTTTCATAAATGGCCATAACTTGGAAGTGTAACTTACTTTTTGATTCGCCCTCGTGTGTATATATATTTTTCTCAACAATTTTTCGAAATGATGCAATCTTTGATTATTATGTGCAATACATAGTATTTATGCTCAGTTTTAATTAATGATTTAAGATCACATAATAAATCATGCCACCAATAATTTTAGATGCCGTTTTCCATCCTGCTTAGGCTGCCTAATATATAGGGATTGTATTTTTCGGTAAAATAAAATGGCTGATTTCGGTGCTAACTTTCTTCTATTTTGTGGGTATTTTGCAAATAAAATATTTTATAGAATTATCCTTATGGGGATGCTATGGCACTCTGCATGCTAAGTTCTCTTTTAGAACCATGAAGCATGGCCATACTAGAGATTAAATTGTTCTTTAAAATCTACAGAATGCATATATAAACTCAATTTATTGCTAAAAAAATATGCAAAATGAAAGAGAAATCGTGAAGAAGTGAGCACTTATATAATCTAAAATGGTGTAATTTATATGCACAAAAGTGCCAATTACTGTGGATAAAATACAAAGTCTGTTGAACCTACTTACTGCCACAATCTAACATAAGCATCCCAAACTCGGCACAAAGACAGCAGAAAAGGAGTGTCACTGAATAGCATATATTCCTCAGTCTTTGCTGTAATCGATTGCAAGTATCAATAACTTCTCGAAAGCCATAGACATAGCAGAAAAGGAAGCATGGTATATAAAATGAAGGAAAAAATCGCATTAAAATAAAATGATTTTGAATCAAACTTTTTTACACATTTCTTATTTTATAGATGGAAGGGGCTTATTTTGCGCATGTTTAGACATTTCACACAACTGAAAAAATTTCACAATATTTCGTGGCTTCAATTTGCTTAATATTGACTTTTATGCATGTACAATCTAGCTAAGAAAAACTGTTAAGTAAAATTTTGCACTTAAAGGGTCTCTACTAATACAGTTGGGGAAGACAAGAAACATGGCTGTAAGTTTTCCTTAAACATAAATTGCCACAAAAGGATAAAGAGTTCATAAACTTCCTTTTATGAAATTAAAATTGTATCTGCTCAATATATGTGAAGCAAACAATTTTCATTCATTGACTTGACAGATGTGCAGTGAAAGTTAAAATTAGCATTAATGAGAATGAAATGTATAATGAACTTTCTGCTTTGAAATCTCCAATAAAGTCACTTGATAGTAAGCTAATAAAGGCTGTAAGTTATGGAGTTCACAGATATGTGTTAGACCTTTTCAAAATAGCACTGCACGATCCCATTATTCCAATTATAGTTTCTTGAAGTTTAGGCTGATTTATGCAACCCTGGGGCTGCATGTCGTTATAACACAGCAGAGTTAGCTACCATGTGTTTCAATGGATGGTGCAATACATCACCCGAAATATTTAGCTACAAATAGCAGCCCAATTTACAGAACAGGGAACTGATGGTGTCAGGAAGTAGACAACAGATGACACTATACACTGACACATTTGTAACCCCTCTTGCTGAGAATATCTTTAATCTATTGGCATACAAAGTGGTGCATCGGATATATGCGTCAGTAGCACGAGCAGCAGTGTTTTGTGCTGACGAATATATACTGTATCAATGAAAGGCTTAATACCATCTGACAGGAAGCAATCAATTGTCTCAATATATGAAGAGTTGGTTGAACTGAGAAACTTTAAGAAAATAATAGCAAAAATAAAAACATGTTGAACCTAAACCTAGTCATTAACGGACACAAGACATGATATAAGGTGAGCATGGTCATAAACAAAATAACTTATAAAATACTTATAGGATTGGTGTTCTAATAATTGGAACAACTATTTCAATGAATAAATTATTTAATGTCAGAAACATTGATACTTCACAGGGCCCTTTACTCCAGGCATAGCAAAACACTGCTTATGATTACATTTTGACTCTTTATGCATATTCCCCTCCAGCCCCACTCACTCCCTTAGTATGAATTCTCCTCCTAAATAGGTACTATGCACACTGCTCAGCACACACTCATAGTTCTGGCAACTATTTTATTTCTCCATTCAAGCATAAGATTTACAGGCCTTTGATGTAATCACCACCATTCCGTGCAACATGTTCACAGCGATGTGGAAAACTTTGGATACCTTGGCACTGCTTAATCTGTTGATGGTCCAAAGAGAGCAGTGGGCAAATGAGTACTATAAGCATCTTAACACAGTTATTTCTGCATATCCATTAACTCATGCGGAACTCATATGGATGCAATTTTCCTCATTTTCAGGATGTCCTTTAGGATGTGGAGCAAAGTCTCATTCCGATCTGTCTCCACTAATGCAGACACGGTCTGTACCATGTCATCACTTACTGGTGGGTGACCCGATTGGTTCCACACGAGTTAACGGACATGCAGAAATGGCTGCATTATGATGTTTCTCGTATTCACTTACTGACCGCTCTGTTCACACCACCAACAGATTAGGCAGTGCCATCAGGATCTAAAGACTTCCACATCACTGCCGAACACGTTGTATGCAATGGTGCTGATTACATCAAAGGCCTATAAAACTTAGAACCATGTACATATGCTATGTATGGAGAAATAAAATAGTTGCCAGAGCTAAAAAATCAACCCTTGTACTTTCACCATGGTTCCATCAGTCAATTTTTTTGGATTTTGTTTTTACCAGAGCCAAATTTTGAAGAAATAACAAAATAGCCACAAAGAAATTAAACAATTATAGGGTCATAGGTGTTGATTCAATCCTGAGTTAATAAAGATGGGAGAGCCAGTATTATCTCTAGAATTCAGAAGCTAATATAGGGGGAAGAGGGAAAGTAAGCTATAAATCCGCAAACCATGATGGAAGACCCCTCATTCAATGTACACTGTCTGATATTCTTCTGTCTTTATTATCGTGCCATAACCCACAGTTCACTGCAATTCCCTAAATGAATGTCAGTTGTTACCATGTGCGTCTGTAATGCACGAGAAACATATGTGATATGAACTTGAACAAGATGTTGAACGTAAAATTGTACTGGAAATTAACACAGTGAAATTATAAAACATAATAATTATATAAGGAGGTGAAATTAACACTGAAGTTCACTTTTGGCAGATTACCTGTACTAGTTTTGGTGTCATCACTACCATTTCCAACAGCTAGCTTGAACTACACTAAAAGTGAAGTTTAGTGCTAATTTCAACTCCCTATATAAATATTAAGATGTTGAATGTTGTAGAATTTTCAACTTTTAGTGTACTGATTATTCAATGAAGATTGCATGTGAAATTGTAACTCACCAATATCCTTATACACAGTGGTGATATTCAAGGGCCAGTTTGTGATAACTGTAATTGCTTGCAATCTTGTTATAATCCATTAATTTTGAAGGAACAATAATGACCAAACTTGAAAAAAAGACAAGTGAAGTTGAGTTTAAAAAACCAACCACATACTATCATTCATTTTATAGTATCACTTCACTGTAAAAAAAACCCACTTAAAATATTGTGAACAATAATTTGTTGTCTGTGTAAGTACGAATCATGGGAAATATCAAATCCCATATGCACAGCTAGTTCATCGTCACACCTTTTTCCGTTACTGTCATTCATATAAGAAATATACTTAAACTTCCCTCATTCCTTTATATATTTAAACGATTCTTATGAGTTGGGCTCTAAGTTTACTACCAGAGTTCAGGTTACTGTTGCAAGGAGGACTGAATGGGCTCTCAATTAGCTTCCCGAGTTCGAACTATGAATGCAAAGGCCTTAAAGATCACAAGTAGGCTTAATGGACTTACTGCTTCACATACATTTGTAGCAACCCCATGTTTGGTATCCAATGTCATGATGCTGAATGAGAAACACGATTCTTGAAATAGAACGGCATCATTTTCAATTCCTTTACAGCAACTCCTGCATACTATAAAAGAATAAAAGAACAAGAAAATGAATTAGCAGCAGAACTCAAGCAAGTATTATAAAATGTACAATGGAACGCCACATAAAACTCAATTTCACTGAAATGTTCTTCACTCCCTCTTCAGTTCTTTAACAAAGGATTGATAATTATAAAGACATATGCCTCCAAAAATAAATTTTAGAAGACAGCAAAAATAAAGTTTAAGGCGCATTTTATAAATTACAGTTATAACTAGGGCTGTACCAATTAATCGATTAAACTGAATATTCAATAAGGATTAATCGCATCGATTAAAAGATTAAACATTTAATCGTCGATCAATTACATTTTCCGATTAATCAGTTTAGTCGAATTTTGAAGAAAGTTTTTCGAGAAATGGGTCAAATGACCAAACTCCTTTCTCTCGCTTCTCCGGCCTTGGCACATCATGTGTCATTCAGCCTATTGGGTCCAAACAATTTCCGTTATTCAGAAACCTGAAGGGTAGTTTAGTTTTGCAAGGTATACCGTGAAACTGAATATTCAGTATAATAAAGGCAAGAAAGCTATCTTACTAGAATCTAGCTGATTTTGCTGCACACACAGGCAGAGTTAGCCATGAGTACAGTAAATCTTCGTCTCTAACCACTTAAAATGCCCTGCTCATGAGGGGAGTGCAGGCAGGGAGACTGAGGTTGGGATCTCTGCTGCAGTATCTCTTGTGGGCAGGTGGCTGGAACACTATTTTTATTAGACTGTAATTATTGAATGCACTATGAAGTCCTGTGAAATCAAAAGTCTATGATCGTCTCTTGAACATTCAAATGTCAACAAACTCGTGTGTCTCAAGTCTTGGCTGAAAAAGTAACCGGAAATGTAAGTTTTGTATATATATTTTTTTCACTAGTTAACTAATAATGGTATTAATTAATTCAGGATTTCTTCTGATTATCTGTAGTGTAGTAATTATTAAACGCGTAAAACAATATTAAATATACACTTTAGTTTCATTTAAAATACCAACCTGTTTGTCGATTAATCGATTAGTCAAGTGTTAACTTGATTAGAAATTTTAATCGATTTTCAGCCCTAGTTATAACTTATAAGTATTAGTCCTTCACCCTCATTAAGCATGCTTATTCAACTCTCTAGAATATTACAATAAAGGCATATTGACTTTTATTTCAGTTTAGAATGCAGCAACTGTGCCTCGTCAATATAAAATATTGTAAAATGGGTCAATCCATATGAAATCATCCAATAATAAAATAATTTGTTGCTGACCTATTTTATTTTATTTTTAAGTATATATTTTCTGTTTCTATGTGTATCTGGGAGTACAAAACAATTTTTTTCACATTTTTATCACTAACGCTTCGGCAACTAGTGGCTATTTTGCTTAGAAGGATCTGTCATTTTTGGCATTTTCAAACGTTAGCGGTAAGTTAAATAATTATTTTATTTATGAAGATATCAACTTGAAGTAAAAACCATCTTAATTTACAAGAAACATTCTACAATTCATGTTATGACCAACAATTTGTTAGGTCTTAAGGAAATAATCTAAAACTTTATTAGAAAATGCAGTTCCGATTAGAAAAAATTAACAACTTTATAAAACTTTTTTTCATAGAAGGGATGAAAACACATGTTTCATATTTTCCCCCCACAAAGATATAGTAGATCACTAGATGCTAGTAAAATTTGAGATTATTTATATAAATCCTTTAGGTTTTATGAGTCTTCAAATATCGAGATTTTGCAAAATTGTTGATTTTCAAATTAAAATATCTCAAATGGGACTGAAGAGAAAAATCTGAAATTTTCTCTAAATATTCCTCTAGTACCTAGTAATCAACATATAAAATTTCATCACTGTGTTCTGACCAGAAGTATTTTATTTTTAATAAAGAAAATGCTAAAAAATAACACTGTCAAATGAGCGATAACGGTGTTAAAATACAATAAAAATTGTCAAAAATAATATAATTATTTGTTGTTGCTAGTAAAATTAAATATGTCATAAAACTAACATATTAAATGTTCCATGGTAGTAGTCATAAGGTTTGTTCGCAAAGCAGTCAGAAACCAGGAACAAATCGTTCGCGCATGCGCTCTTTCTCCACACGCGTTCGCAAAGCGAGAATCCGTGATTCTGATTTCAATCTTCTGTTCGCAAAGCTCTCACGGACAGTTTCTGTACTATAAGAAAAATTTGCAGGCTCTACCATGAATTGTTATCAGAGACATGCGCAGTAACCTATTTTCACGCGCCTGACTTCTCCCTCCAAATCCTTGCTCCAGATTTATAAGCATAGGCTACTTATATGTATGAATAATGGAAGATAATTAAAAGTTTCCCAAAATATAGTTTATATTGCCGATGTATATTTCATGTATAACATGTTAAAGGGAAATATATATTTTATTTGCATATCATATAGATTAAACGCAGAAACTATCGATTCCAAATTCTTCTAACCGTTCGCAAAGTGCAAATCACGGGTAAGTTACAGACTGGACATGCGCAGTACAACCAATTCTCAAGCAGTCACGGATTTGCTTTGCGAACAAACCTATAGTGATCAATACTCCAACAGAAGGAGACCATATTTCCACATTTGCTGAGCAAGCCAGAATATGCTGACTTGAAAAAGGCCAGTCTCTGCAGACTCCTCTGTAGCTCCTTTGTTCAGTAATCAGTAGCTGTGCTTGACTGAAGATATCAAAAAAGTTGCCCCTTCAGTTAAAAAAATTGTTTATTTTAGCGATGGAGATGGTAGCCAGTACAAAAACAAAAAGAACTTTTTGAATATTTGCAATCACTTTGAAGCTGAATAGCATTTCTTTGCCACTTCTAATGGAAAGAATGCTTGCGATGGGATTGGAGGGGGTACAAAGAGGGCTGTCTCGATGGCTAGTTTGCAAAGATCATATTTGGACCAGATACCTTCAGCAGAAGAAGTGTTCAAAGTTTGTTCTGAAGAAATTAAAGGTATTTCCTATACACTTTTATAAACATTTTTTAAACCTTTGGCTCAGCTGTGGAACAAACTTCTAGCATCATAAGGTGTTACATTCACTCAAAAAGTGATATTTATGGTGAACACAGTATTTCCATTTTGCCCAAATTTGAAATAAGACCTTTCGAAGTAAAGGACATTGTTGCCTGCATTATGATCAGAACTGGTGGTTTGGTGAAATTGATATTTTTTTAAGTGAAGGGGCAACTTTTTTGCTATTTTCAGTCAAGCACAGCTACTGATTACTGAACAAAGGAGGTACAGATGAGTCTGTATTGCTCAGCAAATGTGGCAATATGGTCTCCTTCTGCTGGAGTATTCATCACTATGACTACTACCATGGAACATTTAATATGTTAAGATATATAAGCATTCATGAACCACAGATTATTGTCTCTGTTGGACATTACATGAGAATATTATAGGAGAAAAATTCCTCCGGCACTGGGAATAGAACTCAGGACCTTTGGCCAATGGTTTGGCCAATGCTCTACCAACTGAGCTAAGCTGGAGCTCAATTCACAGCACCAGATGGAACCTCTCTCCTATGACTGATTGCCCTAATGGCCTACCTCACAGACAGACAAGTCATGTCATATGCAGTCCGGCTTAGTTCAGTTGGTAGAGCATTGGTATGAATTTTTCTCCTATAATATTCTTTAATATGTTAGTTTTATGACATATTTAATTTTACTAGCAACAACAAAAAATTATATTATTTTTGACAATTTTTATTGTATTTTAACACCGTTATTCGCTCATTTGACAGTGTTATTTTTTAGCATTTTCTTTATTAAAAATAAAATACTTCTGGTCAGAACACAGTGATGAAATTTTATATGTTGATTACTAGGCACTAGAAGAATATTTTGAGAAAATTTCAGATTTTTCTGTTCAGTCCCATTTGAGATATTTTAATTTGAAAATTAACAATTCTGCAAAATCTCGATATTTGAAGACTCATATAACCTAAAGGATTTACATAAATGATCTCAAATTTTACTAGCATCTAGTGATCTACTATATCTTTGTGGGGGGAAAATAAGAAACATGTATTTTCATCCCTTCTATGAAAAAAAGTTTTATAAAGTTGTTAATTTTTTCTAATCGGAACTGCATTTTCTAATAGAGTTTTAGATTATTTCCTTAAGACCTAACAAATTTTTGGTCATAACATGAATTGTAGAATGTTTCTTGTAGATTAAGATGGTTTTTACTTCAAGTTGATATCTTCATAAATAAAATAGTTATTTAACTTACCGCCAACCTTTGAAAATGCCAAAAATGCCAAATCCTTCTAAGCAAAATGGCCACTAGTTGCCAAAGCGTTAGTGATAAAAATGTGAAAAAAAATGGTTTTGTACTCCCAGATACACATAGAAACAGAAAATATATACTTAAAAATAAAATAAAATATGTCAGCAACACCCATTGGATGATTTCATATGGATTGACCCAAATGTTAAAAAATCAAATATATTTTGGGCAACTTGTGGCTATCTTCTGGGAATAATTAAAGAAATTAAAATCACAGCCATGTCAAATCATCATTATGTGATTATGCAGCTATGTTGGCTGGCTCTGAACTTAATCTTTTAATTATTCACTGATTTTTCCAGTTCAAAGGATCTGAGGTGCTACTTGTGTTCCCTGCATCTGTCTTCTATTGTGCCTTGGTTTGTCTGACGTACAATATAAATTCAAACTCAAGACATTACTAAGATCAGAATTGTAAGACAAAACCTCCAGAACAAAAGTCAGTCATTTACAAAATAAAGTGTAATGATTGCAACAATGTATGCACAGGTAAAACAAAAAGAAACCTCAATACTAGATGGAAAGAGATTTCAGAAATAGTAGACAGGGAGAAATTGGAAAGTCTGCATTAGCAGCACATGTATGGAATTCTGATCATGATGTGGAAAAGGAAAAAAAAAATCTGAGATGTCAGAATTACAATTTCCATCAGTTTCTCAATAACAGCCCTTTTACTTCTTTCACAAGGAAATGCATGGAAGTAATTGGTATTATTTGTTTGGGGGAATTTTATCCCTGCTGTCTGATCTCAACGAAATATTTCTTCATGTAGCATTTATTAATAGGGGCCAATTTGATGTCAGGACAACCACATCTCAAACTGATAAGTTCTTCATAGGTTATCAGATGAGTCAAAGTTTTAAAAGGTTCGGACTTCAGCCTGAGTCCATCTTCTGCGAGATTTGCCGAGAAAAATTGAAATCATTCATACTTATCTCAAGATTGATTCCTCTTATAGAGATATCTACAAGAAATGTAGGAAGCTCTCATTGATTTTAGCTGAAGATGAGAAAGTCTTTGAAACTGGCCCTATGTAAGTATTCTTATAATAGCAAAGGGGAGAATTAATTATTTCAATTTCTTAATTAAACGCTAAACAAACTGGATATTAAAACTACACAAAGGAATATTATAAATCCTAATTTTCTGATATTACAAAAACTCATGGAAAATGCTAAGTACATTTATTATCATTATAGTATAAAAGAAAAGATAGACACAGGGCACATTAAATTTAATACTACAAATTCTCTTTAGCTGCAGTTCATGTGGTGTTAATTCATGTGCTACATTGGTCACTTTTTATTTCAATATAAGAAAAAAAAACTAATAATTTCATGAATTTTGTATCTTAGTACTAAATAAGTATGAACATTTCAAACATACCATCTTCACTTTTGGACTTCTGTCTTGTAACAGATTTTCAAGGTCTCCCTGCAGCCTTTGCGTCCATTTTGAATGCAGTGCTCTACAGCAATATCGGCCCAAAAGCTTTAGAAGAATACAAGTCCGGGATTTTAGAATGGGACAATGATGAGACAGCAAACGACTTAAATCAATGCCAAAATGTTCTGAAATGAAATGTACCGTAATTAATTAATAGTTTTAAAATAAAAAGGTGGCTGCATTGTCAGAATAGCAAGGACCAATGTTATAGAAGAGCTCCCATTTTCCATGCAAAAGTGTTTCTATTCTTGTTTAAAAAAATTACCAATTTTTTAGAAAAAAAAAATAACGGGTATAAACTGTGACAATACATAGATTCAAACCTTTCAACCTTTAATATTTTCAAGTAGTGTTTATAGGAGTGGTTGAGAGTCTAATAATTTTCCTTACCTTCAATTCCTGTTCCCAGGATTATTTGCTCGACGATAGCAGCATTTTCAGGTAGTGTGCAGAGAACATTAGTTAATATGGCCACTAAGTCTGTAACTATTCTTAATTTTCTTCGATCTAGTAGTAGAAATTGTTGAATGAGTGTAGTTGCATTCAGAATTACCACAGCATCACAGAACTGAATGATAAAATCTTCATGACTATACACCAGATAACATATTAAAAGGTAAACATACTGTAAAGCCTGAAGTTCATCTGCACTTAGATCAGAAATTATGCAGACAAGTTCATCAAGAGATAAATTTGGATCATCGCTATCGTATCCTTTATGTCTTGCAAGCAATTTTGATGCATAAATTAGATTTGGAACTATTTTCGTTTCCAGGTATACCTGTAAAAAAATTAAAGGAAATGTTATTCTTTAATGACAAGACAGCAATAATATGCAGTAGTGCTGCATAATGTGAGACATCACAACATACAGTCTGGAATTGCCTAAAGCTTGTGAAATCAAGGCTACATTTTTCAAGAAAAGTCAAGAAGCCTCCACAGCAGGAAGCATAAGAAGAACTGGGATTACCGACTATAGAGGAAAAGAGCCTAACAGACAGTAAAGTAAAATAAAATAGTCCTTATACAGCCTGTGAAGGTTCCAGGAGGTAGAAGGTCCCAGACTTTTCGATATTCAACACATGAAGGTAGAATGTTGTCACCTTTAAATGCTGGCTGCCTTCACCCCCAGGATTGTTCCTGGTATTCTTTTCTGTTAGAGCCTGAGTCGACCCCAGGGCAATAGCGCCATGATTAATAGGAAATATTCTTTATCAGAATAAATAAATTTATGAGTTTTATACAGGATTACTGGAGAGCTGTGAAATTTGCAAGATGCGATAACATAAATTATTTTTATTTTGACAAATGTTCAAATGTTTGCAAACTTTTCTTTTAGTCACACATAACCCCCAAATATTGTAGGCTACTTTTGATTTTAAAAATAACGCAAACCTACATAATAATGCAAAAAATAAATATAATCCCACTCTTTAAACGAATCTATATAATAATGCAAAAAATAAATATAATCCCACTTTTTAAATGAATTCCAGCAAAAAAAGTTTTATTTGGAAAAAAAACCTTAACTTCAATTAATTAAAAGAACATTTTCATAATTTCACACACTTACTGTTATTACTTCATGACTGTCAACAAATAAATGAGTCAACCGTGTTGCCATAGAAAGAGAGAGAATTTTCGCTACAAAATGAACTGCTCACTGCACATTATACAGCCAAGGAGGAAGGACCACAGAATCAGTCTGTGTCGTGACACATTCAGAATACGTAGACTACACCATAAATTCTAACTTCTATGGCTTCCCAAACTTTCTTTTGGTATGCTGAAATAAAAATTCTGTTCAGTATCACCAATTTATTGAAATTTTAAAACGAATTTTGATTCAAAATAAAACCATTTTCACAGATCTCTAAGTATTACGTATCATGAGTATATAGCATTGGTATCTTTATAGGCCTACTTTCCACTAAACTTGAGACAGCTGGGATTCTCCCTCCCTGCAACATATGAATGGAGCCTTCCGAAGTGCATATATCTCCTCTCTTTTGGAGACATTTGTAACTAACTGTATACTTGCGAGAAACACATTCTTCTGGATTTTAAAGTTAAGGAGACATTGTTTTCTCATACAAGTATTCTCGGGATCTGATAATAACCGGGATAAAGCCTTTATATTTTGAACCCGGCCATGGTAATACTATCATCGGCATTTAAATAACCTTGCTGTATGATAAACATGTGATGGCAAAGCCAGCTTAAGTGTACAATATTTATGATGTCTGATGTTTGCTCTTTTATAATGAAATGAGTCACATATCCCCTACATTCAGCTTGAAAGTATCTTTCATTCAGTTATGTTTGTAATTCCTAGGCAATGAATGTGCCGGGACCCAGTGATGTAAGCCATGGCCGTGTTCAAATAAATGCCTTTCCTTGAGACCCTGACACAGACAAACAAATGATAAAAGTACTAAATGATTATACTAGTTAAAATACAATAGATTAATTTACACACAGTGAATAGTTAAAAAAAATGCTGCACAATGTTTCGAGTAGTCCCTCAACCCTTCCTCAGGTGCCTCCTGAATCACACTGCTCACAAGACAAGGAATCTTTGGTTGGTAATTCAGGAGGCACCTGAGGAAGGGTCGAGGGACGACTTGAAACGTTGTGCAACATTCTTTTAACTATTCACTGTGAGTAAATTAATCTATTGTATTTTAACTAGTATATACATGAAGACAGTGGAATTCAAGGACCAAATATGGCTAATTTTGAAGATACTAAATGATTCTTTCACTTTGACAAAATTTCAGATTTCTTCCTAAAAAATGTAACTGATGGACTTTTTTTAAAAGCTCATGGGTTTATGATATACTGTATTTAAATGGTACCGTGTGCAAAGTGTTAAGCAATTAAAATAGTTAATTGAAAATTAAAAATTACCTGTTTAATTTTGTTAACCTCCTCATCTTTAATTTCATCTAAAGCAAATGGAATTGACAGGAGGCAGGCAATGTACTCCATAACTTTGCAACTAGCTGTGGAGTTACGTAAAGGTGATGTGATCATGCCAACAAAACTACATTCTTGTAACAGATCTACATCTCCATCCATTGCTTCTTCTATAATATGTCGTAAAAATGCCAACCACTCTTCATTTTCCAGTGGATTTGTATCTACACTTGAATTCCAACTATGTAATGTAAATATGCCTTGACTTTTACAAGAGTTTTCTTCACTTTTCTGAATGTTCATTGTGGATATGGAGAGATTATTTGCTTCTTTTCCATCAAACTGACTTTCACTTCTGTGGTGAATTTCACTTGCACTTTCTGTTTCAATCTCATTGTTTTTTGACAAACTTTGCAGCTTAGAGTTGATCTGAAGTAATTTTTTATGATGGTCTACAATAGATTCTTGTTGCTTCAAATTAGAACTATGTAAATCTTTCTGTTGGCTTGCATTTGATTTAGATATATCTTCTGAACTCTTCTGATCTCTAATGCAAAGATTTAAAGGTGCTGCATGAGATTTGGAAGGTGATGCATTTATACTAACATCTTGAGTAACACTATGTGTACATAAATGTTTGTTATCAGCTATTTTTGAGTTTCTTAGATGTTTACAAAGTGCTTCAACATAAAAACTTGGACTAGAATCTGCCTTCAGTACTTCATTTTGTAACACACTCCCTATTGTATCAATCGATTTCCTTGGATTTTGTATACTTATACTTTCTTTACTTTTCTGAGAGTTATTTGATACTTTCACTTCTTTCTTCAGTTCTGTGTAAGTATCAACGGAAATGGATTTCTTTAAATTGTTTTCATTCAAACAGCTACTTACAGCATTTAAACTCTTGCTTTCTGTCGAATTACAGCTTGAATTCATTTTCTTAACACTTGCCAGAAGACTAGATTTATTAGAGTTTGAAAAGTGCTTTTCAGTTTGGAATGCAGAAGCACATTTATCTGAATTAAATGGGATGCTCTTGTTTGAAGATTGTTTTGTTTGCAATTTTGGTAAAGAATCAGAAGATTTGTTCAGGCATAAGGAAATTACAGAACTGAATGGAGCCTTCATTTCTTGAACAGAAGGAAACGAACACCTTGCATTTGACAGAGTCTTGTTAGCTAATTTTGAAGATGGCACAGGAACAGCTGTCAATTTTTTGCATGAAACATTCACTTTTGTATCAGAAAGTTCCAATGGATCTTGATTATACTGATTGCAATCATCATCTTGATTAACCAAATCAAATGAATCCTTTGTTGTCCCACTGCATTTAACTGCCTTATTACTAGAAAAACTTCCAGGTCTTTGCTGCCTGTCTTGTCTGACCCATCTTTCATATTCTTCATATTCTTGCAATGTATTTGTTATTAAACTGAAAAAAAAAAAGTACAAATTAACTCTTCATCGTAAATCATTTAAACAAAGATCAATTCTACAGCACAAATATGATTTAATCCTTATTTTACCAGTAGAACTTTTTACAATGAAGCAACACAATATATTATATTTAAAGAAATTAAGTTGATAAAAACACCACAAACTTCACTATTTTTTTACTTTAACAGCAATACATGTTTCGTGGAAATTAATCTACATTGTTAGTTGCTATAAAAAAAGATCACTGTTTGGAAATTCTGTTGTAGGTTTGGTTATTGAAAATTTAAAAAAGGAAAATGAGTGTATGGTAGCAGGGAATTGCTCTATCCTAAACCAAAACCACCTCTGCCGCTTGCACGGATCCTCCCAACTTGGCCGTCACCTATCCTAGTCTGGTGAGAATGAACTAAGCTTGACTTTTCAAGTGCTGGTCTAACATTGCCTCAGAGGAGGCAATTTGAGGAGTTCAGCGAGTCCCACAGGCAATATCATGCTACCTGTAAACTTTACACACTTTCATGGCCAGTGAAAGCGTGAGACACTCATACTAGGTGCCTTGAGATTTCGGGTACGTATGGTTCAAAGTCATCACTGGAAGAATCCTTTGAAATAACTGAGGTAAATTTCAGTACAGCAACTATGTTTCATGGAATACATTTTTAATACATGGATAAAAATCTGCACTTTTTAAGTTAAACCATTACAATCTATTGATATTTTATAATTTTTGCCTCTAATTCGGACACATTTAAGCAAATTTAACCCACCATTACAGTTACGTCAATAGCATTATTCAAAAATTTAAGCTATGAATTTTGTGACAAATGTATGTAATATCTCTTAACGTTACACTGCATATCGGTAATTAATAAAATACAATACAATACAAAACAATAATGTTTTATTTTACCTGGTAGAGTAAAGGCCATGTCTTCCACTCAACCAGGGGGGAAAAAAGATACAAACAACTTACAATATTACACAAAAGAAATAAAAGAAGTTTTAAGATACGTTAATACTTAACGATTTACTATTATTAACAATTGCATCAAAAAGCCTTAAAACTAAAAGTAAAATTAAACAATATATTAGGCCTATGTTACTTGATCATTATAAAATGCTTTTGATATTAGCTAGCTTTTTAGGACTTTCTTAAATTTGTTAGTAGGTACTTCAACAGCAGAACCGGGCAACTTATTAAAAAATGTATACTGCTTATATAGATGACTACAATACAATGATATATACAATGTAAAAGTCCTCAGAGGAACAGATACTGGATCAGATCACTACATGATAAAAATAAAAATTAAATTCACCCCATGGACAAAAAAGAAATCCCAACCCAAAAATAAGAGAACCTACGACCCTCATAAACTGATAAATAATAAGGAATATGAAGAACGAAGTAGGAATATTAAAATAACAGATGATCTAGAGGAAATAATTCCCCAATTGAAACAAATAGCTGAACAAGTAGCCCCAAAAAATCCAAGGAAAAAACACCCATGGTGGAACGAGGAATGTGATAGAACGGTGGAGGATAGACATCAAGCCTGGTTAAGATATCAGAACCAAAGAACAGAAGAATCAAACTCTGAACTCACAAAACAAAGGAAAATAACCCAAACAATAATAAGAAGTGTCAAACGCCAATATCAAAAGGATATACTTCTAATGATGAAACAAATAGTGAGAAAACAAACTCAAGAGATTACTACAAAATATTTAGTAGACAACTACAAAGATATGAACCTCCAACCTTAATGTTAAAAGATAAAAATAATGAGATGGCGCATAGTAATAGTAAAAATACAGAAATTTTAGCAGAAACATTTAACAAATTACTAAACTGTGAAGACCCCTCAGAACTTCTTGAAATAAACACTGAAACCCATGTTAAAACACCGGCAGAAAACATAAACCCACCCACAATCCATGAAGTCTACAAAGCCTTGAAAGAGCTTAAAAACTATAAAGCAGGTGGAGAAGACCAAACATTTGCAGAACTTTGGAAATATGCAGCAGAACCAGTAAAGATATCATTACATCAATGCATTGTGAAAATATGGAACACAGAAAAACTACCAGAACATTGGACTACAGCTATAATACATCCATTACACAAGAAAGGAGAAAAATCAAATCCAGACAACTATAGAGGAATTTCCCTTTTGGATGTCACATATAAAGTTTTATCAAGGATTCTGTATGGTCGCTGCAAAGATCAACTTGAATTGGAAATTGGAGAATACCAAGGAGGATTTAGGCCTTGGAGAAGCTGCCCAGAACAGATAATCACCTTAAAACTAGTAATGGAGTACTACAAAAGAAGACAAAAACAACAAGTTATAACCTTTGTAGACTTCAAAAAAGCCTACGATTGTATTCACAGGTCTTCAATGTTGAAGATACTAAGGAATTTTGGACTTCATCCCAAATTAATAAAATTGATACAATTGACTCTAACGAACACCAAATCTAAAGTAAAATTTAGAGGAGAAATATCGGAACCGTTTATGATAAAAACAGGGCTAAGACAAGGAGATGGTCTATCACCATTACTTTTCAACTGCGCTCTAGAGTATGTGATGAGGGAATGGTACAAAGAAAATCCTAAAAACATACGAATTGGAACCAAAAAGGATGGAATAAACTTAAATTGGTTGGGATTCGCAGACGACTTAGCGTTACTAGCTAATAACATTCATGAAGCCAGAAATCAAATAACTAGCCTACAAAATATATCACAAAAAATAGGACTTCAGATATCATTTGAAAAAACCGAGATAATGGTAACAGACCCACTAGTAACCAATCACATAACAATAAATAACAAGAAAATAAAATTAGTAGAGCAATTTAAATACCTAGGAGAAATTATAACACATAACTTGGATGAGAAACCTGCATGGCAAGCGAGGACTAATAAAATGATAAAAGCTCAAAAATTAACATGGTCTACATACAATAAAAAATGTCTATCGATCCAAACAAAATTAAAACATTACAAGACGGTGGTTCAACCAGAGGTGACATATGGAAGCGAAACTCTTTTTAAAATCACCCAGAAAAATAGAATAGACAAAATCCTGAAAGTAGAGAGAAGAATAGCTAGAACATGCATAAATAAAAAATACCAAAAAGATGGACAGTGGCGGATAATACCAAATGAAATGGTGTACAGAGAACTAGAACCTATCACAGATACTATACGAAAGAAAAGGATCTCTTTTTTTTGGTCACATTATGAGGACACCAGAAACTCGACTGACAAGAAAAATTATAGAGAAACTCTGGAATATGAAGCAACAAGTAGGATGGATTACAGAAATTAGAGAGGATATGACAGAATTAGAAATAACTTTGGATGACTTGAAAAACAAAACAGGAAATTCAAGGAAACTTAAAAATATTAAAATAAGATTTAAGCCAAAAATAGACAGACGCCAGACAATAAAGAGGGTATTTACAGATGAAGAGCGACAGAGAAGATCGAAACGCATGAAAAACTACTGGGCAAATCGGAAAGGAAGACCGAGAAATGATTGACTGAAGTGGTCCAATGAGGCCGTAAAAGCAGAAGAAGAAGAAGATGACTGTCTACGCATTTATTTAATCTGAATGCCAGCAAATCTAATTTCAAAATCATTCTGCAGTGTTCAGCTGGATCAGTAGTTCCCAACCCGTAGAAGTCTGTGGACCACTCAGCCTGAAATTGAATCATGTATGGACCACCCCTAGCCCCCACCATACTCCCTATCAGTTGTAACCCTTCCTCATAACCAAATTCAAAGATGATTTAGTAAAACAGATTTTAGAACACATTGTTTATTATTACTATTAATTAGAGTACAATACAACTTAACTGAAAATTATTTAATAAATAAAAATTACTTTTTTATAATGTGGGCTATAGCTGCTACTACATAATAACCATATAATATAAAAAGTCTCAATTTTAAAATTTATGTTAAAATCACAATTTTGTGTTAAAAGGACATTGAAAAAAATTTAACCTCAATTTTTCTCAGTAAGACTTCTGTGCACAAATTTGTTTGACATGCTGAGGAATTGGAGTTATACTCTTTCTTAGAGCTAATCTCAAATCACTGCTTGTATAGCTAGTCGATTTCTTTGCTAAGAATCAACAATAAAGTTGAAAATCACTGCTGTAGGCCTACTGTGGGAAAAACACCAATTTACCCACAACACAATTTAATTGAATTATCAAAGAAAATTGTAATTAATTGAGCGACACTGAACACTATGTCGTTTCTTCGAGTAATTGACCTTATGCTGTGATTATTATTTAGTGTGTTATTTGAGGGCTTTGTCTCTGTATTGTGAACTTGTTATTCTTTTCCTTCTTTTTCCGGAATTATTTATTTCTCTTGAGTAATAAGTACAATTTATGACATGTTCTCTTATATTCGTTGTATTTCTAAAAGGAGAATGTTTAGTCACAATCGTAACAATTCATAAGCTAAGTTGCAATAGCTTGCGTCATGCATGCAATAATTAATGCTATAGAGTAATAATAGGAAAGACAACTTTTGTTTGTTGGGTTTTTTTAGTAATAAAGAATATCTTGAATCAAAGAGCTTCCTTCGGGTAATACACATTGGGAGGAGAGTAGGAAATTGTTAAAATTATTACTCACTTTGATTTTCCAGCATTCTTAGTTTCCAGTTCCCTTTTTTGCTTTTCTTTCGCAACAGCTTGAGATGCAGTCAAACGTTTTGTAAGTGGGAAAGTTACTCCTACAAAAATAATGACAAATAATGAATAACACCACAGAACTTACAAATCTTTGTTCAAATGTAACTGTAACATTTGTAAGTATGTGAACACAATACCTGTATCACTTAATATGAGGACTCTATTTTTCAAGAATGGATGGTGCAACAAGTCTGGCCATGATAACCGTTGAATGGGATCTTTCTCAAGTAAACCCTATCAACAAAGACATAAAGAGATTATAAAGAAATTCTGTAATTGCATTATTACAAATTTTTCTAACTTTATATATATAAATAAATATATATTTATAACATAATTCTTTCACACTGGCCGTGTGTAGGCTAAGATGGAAAGGTGAAGTCAGAATGAAAAATTCAATGCCATAGCCAGGATTTGAACCAGGATCTTCGGCTCTCCGTGCCGATGCTCTAACCAACTGAGCTATCATGGCAACGTGCCGGCACAACATTAAATTCTCCCACTGACTCACAATCCCAGATTTCAATTTCCTGATATATTTATACATTAAAATCACAAATATATACATATTATATTATATATTTCTATCTTCTCTTGCATGCCGGCCATCACAGGGCACTGGATAACTGACTCCAGTGACACTGTTTAGGTCATGCTGCTACTTCCACCTTTGCTGAAGATTCAAATAATAGAATATACAAATGAAAAAAAGAATTTCACTGAGCTTTCTTGAAGTACACGTTAAAAATGTTGCCACTTTCTCCACAGTCTTAAAACACATGATTTTGAAGGCAAATTACTTAAGCTAACGTCTTTTGAAATTTGTGAATGAATTTTTCATGTGATTGTTTTTCAGAAGAAAAGTTTCAGTTAAGGAACAGTTTTAAATAAGAAGAAAAGATAACCTAAGAAAGCTCTGACTAAAAAAATCTTAATGATTTTTGTACAAGAAATGAAGTGAATCATAACAAAGTCATTGTTCAGCTCATGAAGTTGGGATTCCACAAATAAAATTGTGAGGGGAGTTAAAAATTAGAGTTTCAAATATTAATATTAGTATGAAAACATTTCCGTACCCAATCTTGTTACAAATTTGAAGTTCCATCCATATAAAATTTATACGTTATTCTCGGATGCCTTTAGACCAGAGTAGACAGCATTTCCAACATCTCCTTTAAGATGGGTGAGTTAAATTCTTTTCATTTGGGTATCCTCTTTCTTGAATCTTCGGAGACAAGACATATGCACACACACACACACACTGATAGACACAGACAAACATAGATAATTAAAAAAAATCCTTTTAGACTTGATGGACTTCAAATCATGTAAAGATGAAAATTCTAACATTGAATTTCACGGTCCAACACAAAAGTTCCTTTAGCTCTATCACCTTGGGTGTATGTGACGAACATAAAAATGCACAAACATTCACATTACCAATATTCTGCTGTACCTTTTTTCCTCCACACTAATTAGCTGTGAAAAAACTGTATACCTGTATAAAACTGAGACAATCTGGTGACAGAAATTCAGGCCATTTCACAACTTCTTTCAGAAGAAGAGTCATCAAGTGTACAATGGATGTTGCATAAAATGGAGGTGTTCCCACAAGTAGCTCATAGATAATACAGCCAAGAGACCTGTGAATATAATATACATACATATATATATATATATATTCTATGAAAACATAATGCAATTATTTACCGGTACTACATGTACATGGCAAATTCTTGACTGCTGTAGAAAGAAAGGGAAAAAATTATGAAAATTAGGAACCTTCTATAAAACAATTCCATATTTTAATCAAACTGTTGACAAAAAAAGGCTCGTGAACAACTTGTGAAAGTACTTTGTAATTGTATTTAATTATACAGTTTTTATGCTGTACTGAAAAAACCTGAGTATCTTTAAGTTTCATCTAACAAAACTCAATCCAAATTTAGGATGAAACAGCACAATCAGAGTATACCATGACAGAACATAGTAATTTTGTTTGTAACTTCTCCCTGATATAATGATTACTTAAGTAGATTATTTACCAGATGAAGAATAAAAAATACTATTGTGCCAAAAAGATGAATTCATGTTTTAAAAAATTCTTTAAGCCATAAGGTTTAATATTATCAACACAGATTTTCTGATAGTATTTTATCATGGAAAGCAGTATGTAGGATTTTTTTCCCTGCTGCATAATTACCTGTTTTAAGTACAATTTTATTAATTACCAGAAGTATGTAAAGAGATTCATACTGTACAAAAAGGATGGTTGACTCTTGTTCGTTGGAAAAGTTAACGTTCTGTTCATTCTCCTCGACAATGGAGCTTCAGATTGGTTTTGAAAAGTCGTAATTAATTCAATTCACCACCTGGTTAGTAGCCCGGGAAAATATCCTATGTTCTGTATAGAATTCACAAGTGCCATAACGTTTGTTCGTAGGAAGTCGGCCATAAACTTTATAAGTTGTGTCTGATACAGATACAAGATTGTAAGATTGTGAGCTTGCTTCCTGGTAGATAACTTTTTGATGATATTTTGTAAATAAGCAATGATATGACAATCTTTTAAAAAACACTGTGACCCTTAATGGACCTGTAAAAAACAAATGTCCTGGAAACTGAAATTAATAAATCATATTTTTCTTCAAACAAAAACATATTGATCCCAACAGTACTAGGAAGGTTAAAATAATTGTAAAGTTCATTCGAGATCCGAACCTAGAGCCAGTATTACTCACATGTTTTGCAGGGCAGCAAATTAACGACTGAAGTCAGTTTGCTTGCTGATATAGATCCAGCATAATACGAGGGTCATTCAGAAAGTAAGTTCAGATCACCAATAAAGAAAACAAAAACACCAATAAGTAAAAAATATTTATTGCAATATTTCCAGAGATTCACTGCTACTTCTCTACATAGTCATAACTGTTATTAAGGCATTTATCTTAGTGGTGTTCCAACAATTGTATGCCCGTGTCATAGGACTCTGCAGCCAACGTCTGGAGCCACGAAATCACCGCCATCTATACCTCAGTGTCATTGTGGAAACGTTTTCCTGCCAGAAATCGCTTCATGAGACGGAAGAGATGGAAATCACTTGGTGTGAGGTTGGGGCTGTAGGGTGTATGGTTGAAGACCTCCCATACAAACTGAAGCAACTGATTCTGTGTGATGTTGACTGTATGGGGCCAGGCAATATCATGCAAAAGCGTAATGCAGTTGGTGGGAGACAATATCAGTGCAACCATTTTATCCTACCGCTGTTTAAAAACTACTGTTGTCACAAGACTGAAATTGCACTGCAGTATTCCTACATACTCCGCTCTACTGCTACGCATGCATAAGCGCGTCCGACTAGTCATGCCCTCTCTAGATGCGATCGGAACTTACTTTCTGGATTAACCTCATGTCTGACTATATAATTCATATTGACTTTAATGGATATAATACTTCTCAATTATATTCTTATTTAATTCTTCAGAAAAACCTATCCACAATCGGCTCCTCATTCAATTAAAATAAAAAATATCAGACTATTAAACAAAATATAACTAATTTCAAAAATTAGTTATGTGTTATATTGTGTATGCAGGCTGTGTCAAGGCAAGCATGCAAGTATTACGCCTATGTACATGGAATTTATACCTTTCAGGTGGCCCGTCCTTTTTTCATCCGGCTGTGCGTATAAAAGAAGTAAACATACCATTAATCAACAGCAGCAGCATCAACAAAAACAACAGTATTATTTTAATAACTCATATTAGAAAACACAATGAAGTGGAGTATCAAGTCTGCAGTTGTTCTAAATAATGTCCCAACACTAATACTAAAGTAGTGAATGCTTTCTATTTATATATTTACTTTTTAATGGTATAATATTCACTACGAAAGCTTATTAGTAGAGCCCGAATTTATAAGCAAAATAAAACAGTAAAATAAGCAGGCAAATAAGTACCAAAATAAGCAACAACAAATTACATGATAATTAAATAAATTATTACTTCGTAGAAATATTATCTTATTCACAGTTGTTACAACTATGTAAGAAAGGTCATTGCAGATTTTTTTGTGTGAAGCTCCTGTGCCTGTCTGTGAAGAATAATCTGTAAAGTGGAAATGTTGTTTCAACATCACAGGCACACGTAAAAAGCAACACACTTCTTCTACGACAAATTCCTTTTCAATGTCTAATATAAAATGTTTCTTCACTGGAAAGCTTTTAAAAATCTGACAGACTGTTTTATAACCCACATTTTTCAGTAATGCCTGTTGCTCACGGTCAAATTTTTCTTTCAATTTATTGCACAACTATCACTTTTCAACAAATTGGTATTGTTAACGATCAAATTCGCCTTTTGGCAAACGTTTGGTTATTCGCGTCGGCATATAGGTCATGTTCTTATTCTAGCAAATAAGCTGTCAAAAGGCTGTCAAAAGCCAATCAGCGCAACGAACGTGAACAGCCTGCGCCCCGGGCGGTATTGTGGAGAACTTGCTGTCTGCAAGCCAAAAGATTGCAGTGCAGCCATTTTCCTTGCTCACATATTCTTCTTTTCCTAGCGTAGCAACTACATCAAAATAGCATGGGTATATACCTGTGTAGATATCGTTATTCCGAACGGATTAGTATAAAAATCATGACGAGAACACAACTTGTTGCCATACAAAAACGAAATGAAAATTCGAAGCGGGATGGCATAGGAGCCGTTTTGTGTATGCACGATTCACGCTTGCTTCCATCATTTCTTCATAGCCTCGTGGCAGGATGCTAGACCGTGGTGCTAGAGGTCTCGGGTTCGATTCTTGGTGAAGTAATTTTTTTTTCTTTCATAATTATTTTAAATGATCGTAAACAATGTATGATTTTAATATTTCAAAGCTTCACGCATTGTTTGCTTTCTTTTATATGAAAAATTCAAATACACAGGGCAAAGGAAACAACAGGATGTGAAATTTATAAAATTACAATAATAATTATAAATAGCTAAAGTATTAATGTTCGGCAGATTTAAAGGACAACTTTAATAAAATCTTGGCAAAAACCAAATATAAGGTGCATCGTCGCATGAGAAATAGCCCTCCCCCAGCGAAGCACTTCCTTTTATACCACGATCTAGCGAATTCTTCGAGGATACACAGGCTGACAAACTGTTGGGTACAAGGCAAACCTGTGGGAACTCTCGAATTTTTTATATTTGGTACAAGGGGCACTCTCGAATTTTTAATATTAGGTACAAGGGACACACTCACAGTTTTAATATTTTTTTACAAGGGGCACTTCCGCATTTTTAATATTTGGTATGGTCGGGAGTGTCGGCGACAATATACAAGGATAGTTTGTCGCCATGCTGCGCGGAGAAACAAAATGTGAATATCGAGTGGGCGGAGCTTAAACCGTACGTTATATTTGTCTTTCGTAAATATCATAACACTGAAATAAATTAGTTTTGTAAATTATCTTAATAATGTGATCTTGTCCCATCCCAATTAATCTGGATAATTGTTGTCTTTTAATGTAAACGATACAACAAACTACCATTTCCAGCAGAGTATGAGTAGCTGAAACTTTAGAGTACAGGAGTCTACCACTAGGTAGCAGGGTAATACTACGATGTTGCGAAATTTAGTACACAGAGGGAGAATCATTTGCTAGTATCCATTTGATGACTCATTTTACCGTTAGCAAAGGTGGTTTTGTTTAAACGTTTGCTTAAATTTGTTGTACAATAAATTTAACGAAACAATTTGACCGTGAGCAACAGGCATAATTCTATTAGCTGAAAAAACAAAGAAAAAAAAGAGTACTAATGACTTCTAGGAATGAAATAAGCACTTTAATGTGACAGATAAGAATAAAATATGCTATTATAATCAAAATCATAAACTAAGAAAGCAAAATTGTTTTCTGTCAGCAATATCAAATGAAGTTAAATTTCTTGTCAAGAAGTGTCATATGAAATATTACATTTCTGCTTATCTTTAGTGAAAGCGTAGCAAAACCCCATTTTAGAAACTTTGGAATTACTGTCTGTTTATGTTTACGAGTTTGAAAATAAATACGCATTTTGCTCAGAAATTCGGGCTCAAACAGCTTACTTAGCTAAAATGTGAACACATTCACCAAATCTGATGTACACATACATACAAGCTCTATACTCACCACAAATCAGCATTGTGATCATAAGGTTTATGATCAAATATTTCTGGGGCCATGTATAAAGGCGTTCCTTTTATGGAAGTCAGAACATGAGTTCGAGAATTCATGCTTCGTGCAAATCCAAAATCACACAGTTTTGCAAGCCCATTTGACTGTAGAAGTATATTTTGAGGTTTCAGATCTCTAAAATGCAGGAAACATTGAAATGATTAATGCACTAATGTCTGGAAAGTAAACAAACTTTTACAGTACGATCAGAAACAACATAAGTTTCTGGTGCTCAAAAAACAAGGGCTGAGGATGACCTTTTTAAGGTCGAAATGCATCCCCATGGTACTCTAAAGAAGAAAAACAGCTGCCATTAAATGTGAACAGTTATATGTACATTCTGAACACAAAACTATCTACAAAAAGAAGATTCACCAACGAAACCATAGACGACCAACTCCTGGAAAATTAAATACACGGTGGTGTGGGTGAACTGTGAGTAACACAGCATTTTTAACAATATTTTCACCACAATGACAAGCTGTTTTTTAGAGAATGTGTGTGAATAAAACTCTAGACATTTTATATATATAACAAACCTAATAAAAATTTAAATTAAAAAAAAAGGGGATAAGACATATAGGCCTACCATCATATGAACTGCAGAACTTTTATTGCAGTTTAACTTTGGTAAATAATAATTTGTGTATTTTTATAGATCTATTAACAACAGTGTTTTTTAAATTTTTCACTCTCATAAAGTTTTATACTTAGATATAAAAAAAAACATAACAAACAACACAGGCCTATTAGCAAAAAATAATAACATATATATTGTAATTGTAAACTGTATCTCTATAAAAAGAAAATACAACCTGTAATATTGGCAGCTAATATTTTTTTTCTTTAAGAGTATCAAAGTAAAAGAATATATTGAGAGTATAAGGAGGTTTTTTATCTAGTAAAAATACAATAAAACTATAATACCGTACAAGCCTGCAATATTGTTGGTACAATATCAGAATCATATTTTGCACAATATTATATAAAATAAAAGTAGAAGATTTTTAGAAATAAGTGTGAAGGATCTATTCGTTAAAAATACAACTTTACATGAAGTTTTTCAAGCCAGAAATTAAAGATGTTTTAGCTGTTTGAACTTATGCTCTTCCCTTTGCTCCAGATTTATTCAGCAAATAAATTACCACCTTGAAGACACATAATTCATTTTACAAGAGGGGGGGGGGGGATGAAATGAAATTAATTTTTTATGAAACGTTAAAATACCTCATACCACTTTTTACCTCTCTGCTTGTCACAAAATTACAATTTTTTTCATTCACTTAGAAACTTCAGGTGACAAAATTGTTTTCCAGGAACTAAACCGGGGAATATTTGCTCTCTGGTACAGCAACTAAAATCGGGGATTGTCTCCGGAAATCTGGGATGTCTGGTCAGCCTACACTAATGTGAAGAATACAATATTCTAAATCTTTCAAGATTTTTTGTTGATATTCACTCTACGGAGTTCTCATAGTGTATCACAGTAACAAAGATATAAAACCAAATACAATGATTTGATAAATAAGAGGAATATGAGAAATATGTAACCCAGTAATATAAATACAAACCAATGTTAAGATTATATAACTTACCTGTGGAGAATTCGATGAGAATGTAAATAATATAAAGCAGAGACTAAATCAACAGCAATATCATGCACTTTTTCTTCAGTTAAATAACCTTCTTCTGCAAGAATTTCATACAGCTCTTTTTCTGCATATTCGGTGACCACTACAATCTAAAATGCAACAGAAAGTGATATAATATATTGAGAGGTAAAAATGAAAAGCTCACATTAAGAAAATTATGTGCTTAGATTTATGTATGTAGTTTTTAAGGAATTGTTAGTAAATTTTCACTCAAAATTTAACCACAAATATACTTGGAAGCTGAACTTATGGGTGAGAAAGAAAATTTCCTAAAAAGGTGCCAGTGTTGCATGGCTCTTGTGATGAGGTACGTGGTTATTTTCATTGTAATTTTAACTAGAACTGTGAGAACTTGAATCATTACGCCATTAGCGGCTTTATTTGCATAGATATTTTACCCAATCACTCGGGAGTTAGAGCTGTGGCTGCCGCGAGGCAGAAACCCGCATGATTGGCCAACTCTTAAGTGAAACACACTGTATAAGGGTCTGTCCATGAGAAGAGGTCCACATTCTCCAAAAATTGAAAGTAATAATACAGTGTTGATTGGTACACCAAAAAAAGCTATAATACACTATTTTTGATAACTCGATTTTAAAATATGTTATTTTGGGTATTTCTCCATGTTTTTGAAGCCCAAACTTACATTTGAATTTTGCAGCAAGTACTTGACAAAATTTGTATACTAAAAAAAATTATATTTTAATTAAACTACCAAGACATGGGACAAAAACATTTGCTGAATGTTTCTCTGTGTTTTTAAGGTATGTTTAATAACATTTATTTCAGCATAAGATTTTTCAAAATGCAGAAAACCCCACTTTGAAAAATGACAAGTATTTGCTGTCCTGATACTAACAGAAAATACAAAAAAGTTGTGTTATAATGTTTTCACTGAGGCTATGTGTACAAGATGCTAGGAACTGCTAGTTTATGACCCAGGTAATAGATAGCAGTAGACACATTTTAAAAAAAATCATCTAGAATTTTTTTATAATGTTTTGTATTATGTCCTGATACTAACGACTTCTGGAGAGAAACTCTAAAGTGCACACTGTTGGACTGCTTTTGTGTGCATATTTTCAATATATTCATATAATTTCAAGAGAGAAAACTGTAGGCACATATCTGTCAACAAATAGATATACTTCTGAATATATTTACAAGTCAAAAATATTTTATTTCCTTGCAATTATAAGCTGTACGTATGCTTTTTTCAACAACATGGGCAAAACAAATTGTGAAAGGCAGAAGTTATTTATGGAAAGTCACAAGACTGATGAAAAATTTAAATTGAAGAGAAAGAACGTAATAAAGAATTATACAGGGTGAAAAAACTGAAAAAGAAATAACAGCACTAGAAGCAACATTAAGGAAAGGAGGCAGAAAGAAAAAGACTAAGCCGTGCTACTAAAAAGCAAGCAGATAAAGCTTTCATCATCTGCTGTTGGTAAAGCCTATAAAAGAACTGAAAGAGCAATGCCATGGAGTTCTAGAAAAAGTGGCATATATATATATATATATATATATATATATATATATAAACTTTCTTAAAATTTTAGAATAGCCTACCGCTCAATAAAAGTCAAAATATGACTTTGATACAATTTCATATAAATCTATTCTCACTGTGCTAGAAGGAGTTCCTGTCTTAGCTTCATATTCAAGACAAGCAGTGTGCTCCTTTCCTGAATAACAATACAATTGCATTGTAAACATGTATTCTGTAACTTCGTAACGTTGGCCTCAATGTATTTTAATACAACTTGTTATGTTCTATTTTAAAAAATTAATATTATATAATAATAAAATCAGGTAAAGGGTCATTCCATGTCAAGTGAACCAATGGAAAAACGTGACCACCTCCGATTTTAGTCATACTTGGTTGTCATGAAGTACCACCTGAGATATGTTGAAGTACAAAATATCAGATTTTTATGTGTTGTAGTTTTCCAGTTATACCCTTCTGAAATATGGAAAAAAACCAAATTTTCTGCATAAGTGCAATCACAAAATGACGCATAAATCAAGCTAGAATTGACATAGATGAGTGGGAAAAGTACCAAAATGTAGCTTATATTATGAGCTTTAATTTGATATGTCACACGAGTACTTTCGAAAAAAAATATTTTCAAGGTTACCCAAAAAAAATTTGAAAACTGAATTTTTCAAAAACCTATATTTTGAAAATTTTGAAAAAAATCTCACAGAAACATACATATTTCAGCATCATGTCCTACAAGTTTTGTTATGGGATCGAAATGGGATCATATTTTTTTACATTTATAACAAATACTATGCACGCTGGGTAAGAATATATGACACAGGAATATTGCACTTAATTCTAAAATCCATTCCTTTGTCCAGGGAGTTGTTTACCAACATGCATATACCAACTTGTGCAAGTGGTCAAATGGGTATGAGTAAACACAGTCTGCAAGCATGTGAGTCAGCCAGGGAATGCAAGTTGTAACCTGTTGGACCTGGCTTCAGTTGTGCCTTGACTCTCATGCAGTGTGCTTCCTTTCTTCAAAGGCTGTACAAAGACTGTATTGCTGCATGTAAAGTAGTGGGTTCAGTGATTAAAATAGGCATTGTGTATTTCCCCAGTATGGCTGAAAAAGTAAGTGAAACAGCAAAGATTTTCTGCTGCAACCCTTTCAAGAAAGACAGACATCAGGGTGTGAAAAGAAGTGTGAGGCCTGTTACTGACTGGATGTGTGACATGTTTGACACCATTGTGGTAGGTATGAAAATTTGTGACAGTTGTAGGAAAGAACTATCAAAGCAGAAACAGGTTACAGATACAACAGATGACTGTTTAGTACCAGTAGCCAATACCACTAGGCCTACTAATGTTGATGAATCATTTGTAGCTTTAGATGTTACCTTAGAGTACCTTAATAAGTCTCTAAGCTCTCTAGAGGAGTCACCTGTTGCTAAGAGGAAGTTGCAAATGAAATCATACTGTGATAAAAAATACAGTAAAATAAAAAAATGTTTGACAGAAAAGGTACTAACAGCAGCAAGTACAAATACAGAGAAAACTGTTGACCATAAATCAGAATCATGTGAAGTCATTTGTCAGCTAAAAGAAAAGTTTCAAGAAGAAAATATAAGTGTTAGTGAAAAATTGCAAATTTTAACAGTACTACCTAAAAGCTGGTCATGCAGTGAAATACAAAATGAATTTCAGGTTAGCAACAGAATGGCAAGAAAAGCTAAAGCATTGGTGAAAGCGAAGGGTATTCTGGCAACACCAAATCCTAAACCAGGAAAGGTTTTAAATGAATCTGTGATTGAGAAGGTAATAGGGTTCTACAACAGTGATGATGTCAGCCGTCTTATGCCTGGAAAAAAAGACTTTGTTTCTGTGAAAACGGGTGACAGTAGTAGAATTCATGTACAGAAGAGGCTAGTGATGGGCAACTTGAAGGAAGTGTACGAGCTGTTCAAAAACAAAAATCCTACTGATAAGATTGGATTTTCGAAATTTGCTGATTTACGACCTAAACATTGCGTCTTGGCTGGAGGAAGTGGTACCCACACAGTATGCGTTTGTACAGTGCATCAGAATGTTAAATTAATGCTACAAGTGTTGAAATCCAAACAAATTACACTGAATGATGGCACAGATATAAGTAATTATAATTCCTGTTTAGCGAAGTTAATGTGTGAAGAGCCAGGCACAGCATGCCACCTTAATGAATGTCCTTCATGTCCAGGTGTAGATAATTTGAAAGATGAGTTACAGTTGCTGCTAGATAATGAACTGGTGGACAACATTACATACAAGCAGTGGGTTTCTGTTGACAGATGTAATTTAGTAACCTTCATCAAAACTGCAGATGAGTTTATAGAAACTTTGTGTGAACAGTTGTTGATTTTGAAGAGACATTCTTTTATTGCAAGAAGACAGGCAGAATATTATAATCACTTGAAGCAGAATATTGGAGTAAATGAAGCTGTGGTATGTATGGACTTTGCAGAAAATTATTCGTTTGTACTACAGGATGAAGCCCAGTCTTTTCATTGGAACAATGATCAAGCAACTATTTTTCCTATAGCAGTCTACTACAATGATCATAATATACACTACAAAAGTATTGTATGTATCTCTGAATGTCTACAGCATGACACCACTGCTGTTCATTTATTCCAGAAAAGGCTTATCTCTCATTTGAAGTTGGAAGTAATTAGAGATTTGAAAAAAATTTACTACTTCTCAGATGGTGCAGCTGCGCAATTTAAAAACAGAAAAAACTTTTCAAACTTATGCCACCATGTTCATGATTTTGGAATTGAGGCAGAGTGGCATTTCTATGCAACAGCCCATGGGAAAGGAGTATGTGACGGTCTGGGTGGTACTGTGAAAAGACTTGCAGGAAAGGCAAGCCTACAGCGGCCATACGAGCATCAAATCATGACACCAGCACAGCTGTTTACATGGAGTGAGGAAAACATCGACTCCATGCAGTTCTTCTTCTTCAATGAAGCACAATACAACAAAGAGGAAAAAATACTTGCAGACAGATTTCTGTCTACAAAAGCAATACCAGGCACACAGAAGTTCCACAGTTTCATCCCATTGTCAGATAAAGTGTTGTTGACAAAGGTATTTTCAAGAAGTGAACAGTCATCCACTTTTTCAGTGTTAGGACCACGTGTGCAACAGAGGCTGAAGCTAGCAGAAGTAAAAGGATATGTTACATGTGAGAACAACAATCATTGGTGGCTTGGTGTAGTTGTGGACAAAAATGAGACAGCACAGATAGTGGAACTGATGTTTCTGCACCCTGCAGGTCCTTCTCCATCATTTACTTTCAAAAGTGACTGTCCAAATAAACTGACTGTGCCTCTCTCTCAGATCCTCACCCTTGTGCAACCTACATGTCCCACTGGCCGTAGTTATTACCTCTCGAAGGAAGAGATGGATGCGGCAACCATGGCTCTAGAAAATTACTGTAGACAATAAATTCACGTTTTTGTCATTGAAGAAGGGAAGGTAACATGTTTTCTGTAAGTTTTTCTTTTTGATTGTAATGAAATTTTAGAATTAAGTGCAATATTCCTGTGTCATATATTCTTACCCAGCGTGCATAGTATTTGTTATAAATGTAAAAAAATATGATCCCATTTCGATCCCATAACAAAACTTGTAGGACATGATGCTGAAATATGTATGTTTCTGTGAGATTTTTTTCAAAATTTTCAAAATATAGGTTTTTGAAAAATTCAGTTTTCAAATTTTTTTTGGGTAACCTTGAAAATATTTTTTTTCGAAAGTACTCGTGTGACATATCAAATTAAAGCTCATAATATAAGCTACATTTTGGTACTTTTCCCACTCATCTATGTCAATTCCAGCTTGATTTATGCGTCATTTTGTGATTGCACTTATGCAGAAAATTTGGTTTTTTTCCATATTTCAGAAGGGTATAACTGGAAAACTACAACACATAAAAATCTGATATTTTGCACTTTAACATATCTCAGGTGGTACTTCATGACAACCAAGTATGACTAAAATCGGAGATGGTCATGTTCAAAATTGACAAAAAATTGGTTCACTTGACATGGAATGACCCTAAACTGATATGACAAAGTGCCAGTATGTTAATGTTGAATCAATTATAATTGCAATTATGATATGCAGAAAATAAGTTTTTCTAATCAGATTAAAATCGACCAGCGTCAGCAGAACTACAGATTTGTGATACCTTGACAATGCGCACTCACATAAAAATAAAAAATAAAAAAAAAAAATATCCATGTCTAATTGACCAGTTCCGGGATTTGATATGTCCAGAATACGAGTCCAAGATGTTACCATTTGGCCAACTCAGTCAGTTTGACCGTGTTGTTTGATAAGCATATGTGAAGGAATAGTGTTAACTGTCAAATTATACCGTTAGACAAGAATTAAAAAACATGTGACCTTTAATTAGTTGTTACTCTGGTACCGGTCCACCGATTAGGTCCAAAATTAATAGGCTTCTTGCCACAGACGTTATAAATGCTTATACCAAGTTTCATGAAAATCCGATAAAGTACATTTGAGTTATGGGGTTATTGTTATATAATACCATAACAATGCACTAAATTGGGCATTATTCCGGTACCGGCCAACCGATTTGGTCCAATATTAACAGACGTCTTCCCATGGACATTATAAATGTGTATACCAAGTTTCATGAAAATCCGATAAAGCGGATTTGAGTTATAGCGCTTTTAAATAAAAACACTAAATTGGGTTTGACGCCGATACCGGTGAACCGATCTCGTTCAATATCAATAGGGTTCTTCCCATGGACATTATAAATACATATACCAAGTTTCATGAAAATCCGATAAAGCGTATTTGAATTATGGTGCGTACAGACACGTGGACAGACAGACAGACAGCAGACAGATGGACAGACATTTTTCCGTCCCCCACACACAATCTCATAAAGTATCATACTGGCACTTAATAATGACATTAGTTACAATTATAATTTGACTGTAATATGTTCATCCATTTGAAAGACATTTTGTCCTGATACTAACTGTCCGGATACTAACGCACATGCAGTTACAATTACTAGTATTACAAAGTATTAAAATTAAAAATCCATAAAACAAAATATACCAACTGAGTCTTGAATAGTGTATGATTCAACTGCTTTAAGCAAAATTTGAATACATGCAGAAAATTAGGAGGAACTTTCACAATAATTCATTCAAATTTTTTAACCTTATTTCCTCGTCCGTATACTAACAAAACAAAAATTAACAATAAACAGTATATTTTTGCCATCAATCCCAAATAAGATACTGGGAATATAAACTAAGAGTGGTGTTCAAGATGTATACAGCAAAATTGTTTTCTGTAAGTCAAATATCACTTTGTACTTCAAATTATGAAGTTTAAATTTCAACCAAAGTGTCCTGATACTAACAATGGACAGTCCCATAACCATATTGATGCCGACAAAAAGAATGCACATCAAATGGTTCTTAGATAAATTTTGTTGCTACTCATTGTGCTGGTGATACAGTTACGTTAAAAAAAGGCATTATGAAGTAACAAAAGTGCTCGTTTCTGGTAACTGGATTGGAATTTTAAACTGAAGTTTATGAAAATATAGAAAAATGCTGTATATCCAATGGCAAGGAAGGAATTTTTATTTGACAAGTCAGAGAAACTTTTGACGAGATGGGGAAATTCTCCCAATTAATTTGAACCCTGCCCCCTTGAAAGAAAACCTATATTAAAGGAGGGAAAAAAATCAATCCCTCTGTATTTTGTTAAAGAAAGGGTTTCTTAACACTGAAACTTTTTTGGACTTCTATACAAATGCTTCAAGACTACTACTATGACAGCCAAAAGAAATCTTTCTATTTTTTATTTACAGATTATCAGATTCTGTTTTCCTTACCTCATTCTTTGTTTCAAATGAGTCTATCATCTGAATGATGTTTGGATGAAAAAGATGTTGCTGAATCTGAAATTCCTGCCTGAGACTCTTTAACTCCTCTTCTGATCGTCCTCTCTGTGAAAGAGAATGTTGTAGAAAATTTAGACACAACAATACCTATTTGTGACTGATTCATATCTGTAAATTTTGGATCGACCGTGAAATATTATGTTGTCTCTAAAAACAGCTGTTTTGGGGTACAAGGGTGATTGTACTTTAATTACCTACAATTAATATTGCATAGCGCAGTATAACATGCAGTAGAGAGGGGAAAGGATGCAATCGGCCTTGAGCAGCAAGCAACTTGAAGCCTGGCAAGGGAAACGTAGGGGAAGCAGGCCGTCACCATGGCAACACACAGCGGAGAGTGGAGTGAGAGCCAGGGTGCCACAAGTATTGGGTTGCAAAAAAAGGGAAAATGGTATATTGTGACTCATCCGAGTTCCCCACTCCTACTCTCAATCCCTCCCCTAGTGGCGGCATTTGAACTACTAGCAGCGACGGTAGCGCCATCACTTAATGAACTGATGAAACAGAAAAAATAATTCGTTTCTTCTTTATTCTCTTCTTCTCTTCCTTTTCCGTCTCCTTCCTCTCTTCCTCTCACCTCCTCTTCACCCTACCTACCTATTTGAGACCTATTCCTAATAGTACATTTTGGATCGACCGGGATTCGAACTCAGGAGCGCTAGCATTATAGCTAGGAGTCTTGACCACTAAGCTATGAGTGAATGTTGAGCACTGAAGGAAGCTTTTGTATATTAGAGTTATGTTAGGGGGATTTCATGATAACGCAAGAATCGGTTTTTATAATTTTGAGATTATTTTGTTAGTTATGAAAAGAGTAGTGTTGGTACAAGGGAATTTTCCTGCATCAATTAAGCCATATTTAATGTTATAATACGGCGGTTTTTATAATTGTGAACATTATGTATGGTACAAGCGTATTTTTGTATTGTGAAATAGCCTATTTTGTTGCAAGGGTCATTTTTATAATTATGAAATAATGTGGAGGTGCAAGGGTATTATTTTTTTTACGAAATATTAGGTGACATGTCAATTGCAATCATGCATTACTGGCGTTGAGCAGCGGCTACAGGCATGGCGGCATGGGCTGCGTTGAAGCGGGGCAGGCAGCATGCGGCAAGCAGCCAGGTGAGTGGTGAGTGGAAAGGGGAGCATGGTAAGTCGCAAAGTACTAACTTTCCCAAAAAAAACAGCATGCAGTGTGTCGCAGCATCCCCCACAAGGCGTACAGGTACAAAACAGTCTGGCCCTCTAATTAGAATGTTATCCTAATCTGGCCCTCTAATTATTATGATGTTATCCTATCTTCCTTGTCAGTGTAATGTTTGATTCTCCCTGAAACACATACCATCATTCTCTTTACCATCAACGGCGGACAGTAAAATTAAATGATAAGTTAACAGATATATGGGTCAGGTAAAGGGAAAAGCTTGGACTTA
Source organism: Ectobius pallidus (assembly GCA_964059195.1). Lineage (NCBI taxonomy): Eukaryota > Metazoa > Arthropoda > Insecta > Blattodea > Ectobiidae > Ectobius > Ectobius pallidus. The sequence goes on along the minus strand of CAXKWD010000004.1, from coordinate 57,085,841 downwards.
CGTGAGCCCTTTATTTCTCGATATTATCATCTTACTATCCTCAAGGATGATTTTAAATCATTTTATACCTTCATTATCCTTTTGAATGCGACTGTTTCTCCTTTTCTTCTACATTTGGCCTTGTAGACTCTCCCAAAGGAGCCCTCGCCGATCAAACCTAGAACTTCATAATTATCCATTCCTTACACCCATCTATTAGTACTTAAGAAATGAAAACTAATACGCATTTTCTTCATTAATGTGGCATGAACGATTTGCTTTCTAAATTCTGACAGTAACTATCAAATATTACGAAGTTAAAGTAAATTGTCACTTTACAAACACAAACAAACGTCCACCGGATGCCATTTTTAACACTCCGCCCATGCTCCACATTGACAAAAGAACACACTGCACGTTAGCAAACTCTACCAAAAAAAAGTCAATTGTTAACTAGTTGTTCCGAACCATTCCGAACCGATTGGCGTGATTTAAAAAAAAAAATAGGTACATAAAAAAAAAACGAAAAAGTTAGAAAGAACGAATGAGTAGTTTAGTAACTTTAAAGTGTAAAATTATCATTACGATCCTTTGTCTCCTCACTTAGTGAGCATAACAGGTGTTGGCTGCACAAATGAATGGCTCTTGTTTATTTGCTCTTATGTTTGTTTTTTGTTTTGTTTTGTTTTGTTTACAAAATAATTATCGAACATAACCTTACGTTCCGAGGTTGAAAACAGATAAATGTACTGCTTGGTTTGAGGGTTTGAGGTAAACAAAACATGTTAAATCATGTGGTGCACTGATGTATTAGTCGAAAATAATATACTGTCTAATCATTTTTAAGTAGGCCTACATGCAACGAAAGAGAAAAGGCCAATCTCGCTAATTTGAATGATTCAATTGGGCTAACTTGCCACAATCAGAAAAGGTTATGTATTTTCATAAGATATCTAGGCCTGTTTTAGAAATTTAAAGAGGTTTAAGGGATAGAGCTGATTGCTAATCTAGGGGTTATCTGCAATTCTCTGGCATTCTCTTTATGTAACATTGGTTGTAAAAATGAAGATAATGTCATTACCACATCGCATCACATCCCCGAAGGATACACAAGCCAAATGAAATCTGATTAATGCACTCACGTAACCCTCTTTTGGCATAACCCATTCTTTACCCTAAGCATGGACAATACACATTTCTGACTTCACATTATGATATATAATAATAATAGAAAAGCGCACAATGTCCATGATTAGTTTGAGCAGAAAGCCGTGAGTGAGCCTGTCCTCTCGGGGCAAACCATCACATGATATCTGTCACAAGTCCGGTGGCACAACGCACACACACAGCCCTCATTTGGGATGTGATACGTTTTATTTTGACACACTAGGTGGTGGAAACCATGAGTCGCAAATCTTGTAGTGATGTGTCTAAGTTCATAGTCTGTGTTCATCCAGTCTGATATATAATAAGAGACCGTATTGCAAAGAGTGCACATTCAGTTGTTTCTACCTGATGCAAAGCTTTATTGTTCATCTGGCAAGACTGAGTTTCTACGAACAGTGGGTGGCTTATAACTATCTTTCAGAGAATTTTTAGGAAAAAAGTTTTAGCTCTTGGTATAAGCACCTCATGTATCGACTGATGACTGCAGAAGAATTGCATAGTTTTATGTTGTAACCATTGACATTAAACTTTGTTGCTAACCTTTTAACAATATGACACATTACAGTGTAAATATTTAATTTATTTATATTCATTATTTGCTGTCACCAGGTATAATGCAGCAAATATATTGGTGGTTTCTGATTTTATCTGCGCTAGCTGCAATTCCGATCCAACTTAGCCTGTCTATAGAAAAATGTTTCAGCAGAACTCAGAAGCTTCAGCACTATCTTGCAACGAAAACACCATATAGGTATACCAACAATAGAAATGACTCATTTATTCATTATGCTGGTAAGTAGGCTAATATAAAATTATGAAATAGCCTAGAGCTCTATTCCTTTGCAAGACAGAATAAAATAATTATTTTTGAAATAACCAGTAAGTTGTCTTTGTATAGAGAAGTGAAAGCTTTAACTGTCAGATTTGTAGTTGCTCCCCGAAACTTTTGGTGAACTTAAAAATTATTTACAGTTGTGTATTAAGTTATAAGTTATGAAAATCCATCCATCAGTCCATGAAACTCACTATTTCTGATAACTTATTATGGTACATTCTCAGATAATATTAAGTCAAGTTTGCATGACTCTACTGCACTAGGTTAACTATATGCAAGTAGTTGATTCAAGGTCATAAGAAGATAAACAGCTATGGAATAGCCTACTAGAGATGTATAATGCTTTTATCTATGCTCTAATTTAGTTATAGGGAATTATGAGGGCAAGGCATTTAAAAGTTTTGAGTTTGTAAGCTTGCAGAAATCTCAGAAAAATATATCTTTCACAGGATGTGATCCTCTTCGCATATGGATGATGATTCGGCATGGTACTCGCTATCCTAGTATTAAAGTAATACGAAGGATGAGAGAGCGGCTTCCACAGCTGCGAGATTCAATATTACAAAATCATAAATCAAAACGTGGTAAATATCTATATGCAAATAAATTGCTTGAGGTAAAATTATACAGTAGAGTCTCGATTATCCAACCTTTGGTCATCCGACATTCCATATTATCTGTCACTTCGTGGTAGGTGAAATTTGTTCTTTGCTATATTTTTGGCGGACTTTATAACCATATTCTGTAGTATCCCACAATGTCGAACTATAAAACTGTGTAAACAGGATCAGCAGTTTCAACTGTCCGACACTGACATCTAAATTTAATAATGTAATTAATGGTCATGAAAATGAAGAAGAACCAAGCCTAGAGCAGAGGAAGAAAAGCAAACAAGATGACAATGAAGTTTTAAGTGTCTTGGAGATGGAAGTAAATTTACGTAGAATTTAAAGCTATAGACGTATTGTAATATTTCAGTATTTTTTAATGTATTTCTTTGTTATTCTGCATTATCCGGCATTTTCAATGACCCGATGTACTCCAGGACCAGTTTAGGTCGGATAATCGAGACTCGACTGTATTTCAACATTTCGACTTTCCCATGAATGTGTACAATTTGTACTGCATGATTTCACAATAATAATAGATCTCCAAGGCACTGTTATAACAATTTTCCAGGAATGTTGTGTAATGAAGAAATAGCCGAACTTCAGGCCTGGTCACCCCATGTCGAGGAGGCTGATGAAAAACGTCTAGCTCATGAAGGAGAAGATGAAATGATAGAATTGGCAGAACGATTTCAACATCGCTTTCCTCAGCTCTTACCTGAAGTTTATACAAATTCAACATTTAAGGTAGGCCTATACTATCGACAATGACCCTCATATGTATGTCACTTTTGTAAAAACTTCCCCCCCCTTTTGTATATATACAATATGCTTGTAGATTGAAGATGTAGATAGGTGGGAATTCGAATGTTTAACAAGAATGTTTTATTAGAGAAGTTTGAATGCTATAAAATATTTTTAACTAATATACCCATAGCCTATAACCAACGTACACATGCATATGCATATATTTAAATATCAGCAGTTTTATTTTTCTACTTCCATTTCTTAATATTCAATTTTCAGCAGACTAAAGACTTCCAAGAATTTTTTAAATATGTAGTACTGTATTTACTTATGTTTAAAATATGTTGGCCAGTATTGCTCAGGTATACTAAAAGAAAACTTATTTTCAATTACAAGGCAATGCTATTGGAAAAAAGCTAAATTCTGAAGAGAAATTATTTGGAGTTAATATAAAATAATTTTAAAATATTTTTATTTCATTTTACATTAGAATGTTAGTATGCATCAATTACATTTTTAACCAGCAAATGTGTAAGTACAAGAAATAGTTAATTTGTTATACCGGTAGTATAACTTATGGTACATATAATGTTAAAATTTTCAATTTTAATCACACTACAGAGTTTATTATTAAATTGCTGTTTTATTTAGAAATATTTCATATATCTACAAATTTGACCTGTTGACAATGTCGTTGACTAACATGGAAAAAACGGTCATGGCCCATGAGTAGTTCTGTCCTGTTAGTTCATTCATTATGCCAGTTGAACTTGAGCCATTTCTGGTACAGTCTAACTCCTGGCACAATAAATGAGCTGACACTTTTAAATTAATCTCGTTCATGTGCTGTGTTGAAAGAGTTAGCTCACCAGAATGTGCTGGTTTGATCCAGACTGTAATATTTCATTGACAAATATTTTAAGTTAGCCTAATGTGTTTTCTTATTTATATTTTTTTCAGTTCCGGTTCACAGCTACGCAGAGGACTTCGGAGAGTGCTCGGCACTTTGCTGTAGGACTTTTTGGAAGAAGAGTTAGTCGATATGTTTGGTTTCCTGAGGCTGTATATAAAGATCCCATTCTTAGGGTAAGCCAGTTCTGAGTTAATTAAGTACAGAAAGCCACCAAAAGAAGGACTAAGATATACCGTAATGTTAAAACATCTAATTTCATTATTATAAGTTATTTAAATAGAACATGTTCTGAGACTCTTGCCTTCGTCACAGCAAAGTTCCATGGACGTCTGTCTGTGTCTCCTCTGTGTCCTGGTATGTCAGGTTAATATCTAGTTAATATGTTAAATAAAAATCAGGTCCTGGATTTTGGGTTGTAAAATCAGGTCACCTTAGTATGTTTTACCTGCATTTCTAGAAGGAGGAAAGGATTATTAGCAGAAATACAATACTTCAATGTTGTAATGTTTTAATTTACAGTTTTATAAACTCTGTCATCGCTGGCGAGCTGAAGTTGACAAAAATCCCGAAGCTTTGATTGAAAGAATAAAATTTGAAGAAGGACCAGAAATGACAGCCACTTTGAAGGATATAAGCTCTCGTTTAGGATTCAATCAAACTATTTCTATTGGTAAGTTTTGAATGGAAAATTAATTAATCAGAAAATTCTGTTCTCATGAAGTTAATTGATTAATTCAAAATGAAATTATGAACTAATTTCCAAATATTAGCACTTGTAAGTTAGTTCTTTGCTATGCTGCATTGATATAATGCCCATTTGAAAAATACGTTATTCATTTACAGATGATTCTTTTCTGCTATATGTAACTTGTGCTTTTGAGACCGCTTGGGATCACCGAGCGAGATCACCTTGGTGTGCTGCATTTTCTGAAAGCAACATGAAGGTAAAAAGATAAAATGTAACTCAAAATACTTACTGAGTGATATATTTGAGGATTATTTTAGAGGTTTTTATAGTACTGTCATGCTGTGATCAAAATAAGTTTGTGGCTAAACTCAGGCTGGGTTCAATTGAACATTTTAGAGCTGCAATAAAACAAAAATAGTAGTTAATATCTCCTGATTGATCAAATTTTTACTTAATTGAAAACCATTTTACATAAGAAATGAGCATAAAACCACATGTATCTCGAACTAAATGTTAATAAATGATTATCATAAACTTGAGTATTTTAAATATCACATATATGTTTGCTGTGTTCTACAGGTTCTCGAATTTGCTGAAGACTTGGAGTATTACTGGATTGATGGTTATGGCTTCAATATTACTTACAGACAAGCGTGTCCTCCTATTCGTGACATGATGCAGCATTTTCAGTAAGTTAAAATTATTACTTAATGGTAAATATTATAAATACACTTTCTAGTTAGATCAAGACCTCCCATCAGTCTATCTAAAACGCCAAGAAGCTCTATTTACCTGCTGACTTTTTCAAGCTAACCAGTATCTATAAAATATAGAATTTGTTAAATAGCATACTGTCTTCAATCTTTGCTGTAGATCATCATAAGTATCAATAATCAAGAATGCTTCTCAGCAGACGTAGAAATAGCAAGAAAGAAGAGCATGTTACTGTGATAATTAAAGAGTAACTAAGACAATAAATATAATTTACTATATGAGTTGACATAAATACACTTCAATGCTTCACTTACCTGTTGACAGAGTGTTTGAAAATGGGGAGGAAGCTCCTTGAAACGCGTCATACTAAAATATGGTAAATGAAGCATTAAAGTGTGTTTATGTCAACTCATATAGTAAATTAAATTTATTATAGTTGCTTCACTGTGTAAAGTTCCACAAAGTCTTTATTTATTAGTAACCAAGACACTTATGATTTAAAATCATATTTGGTCACATTTCTCTTGCATTTAATTTTTTTTTACAGATTTCATACAATCCAATACATTTTTGGATATTTTGTGGATTTAATTTGTTTAATAGGTATACTTTAACCTTTTATAAATCTAATTACAGCTAAGAAAGACTGTTTTGTAAAATTTTGCATTTACCCATAAAATACGTTCCCTATTACTTGCATATTAAACTACTTCTAGAGTCCTTTTTATTTTTTTTTTGCACTCCTTAGCTAGTAAGTGTTACTTACGAAAGTTGTTTACATGGATCGTAAGTTGACATTCCCACACAATCGTGATGCTAAGGGCGTTGCGATGAGGTTAAATTACTTACGGTCCAAGCACCACGTCATAATTCATTACGATACACTTCATAATACAAGCCTTTATGGACACGGCCCCCAGGACAAATATTCGGTTTCCATAACAACAAACACATGCGAATCACTTTCTGAAATAAACATCTATTTTCAAGAATGTATTTACATAATATTTTCAGGTAATATCACAATTAATATAATTAAATTGATATAAATAATCATCGTGCAAAAAATAGCATGCAACACACGGGCCGTAAAGGCATTTACGGGTCTCGAAAACTTAAAAACCCTCGGCTGCGTCTCGGGTTTTCAATCTGTTTCCTCGACCCGTAAATGTGCCTTACGGCACTTGTATCGCAATATACTCTTATTCTTGTGTGAGAGGTTAACTCAGCTTGTGTATTAACGATGAAACCTTACAACAACAAAATTTTTATTTAGTAGAACAGTAGAACATTAAAATACTACAAAAAAGTCAGCAACATCCTACATCACTCCTTAAAGCTTTGTCTCACATAATACACGCACTTAAGAGTATTTAAAAAAAATGAATAAAATAACTCATCTTTGAGAAAAATTGATGATATTGTTCACTGGATTGCAGGGTTGATGACATGTTATTGCAGCAACATAGTCCTCAGGCAACAGTGTATTTCTCACACTCCGGTACTATATTAAAAATGCTGTCTCATCTTGGCTTGTACAAGGATAAACAGCCATTACTTCACAGCAACTATGCTACACTGGGGAAAGATAGAAAATGGCGAGTTGGTGAAATTGATAGTTTTGCTACAAATATTGTATTTGTACTTTTCAGGTATGTACAGCACAAAGAAACTTTATAACAGGCCTAGTGTTGTGTATTATGCTTGCTAATCCAATTAGATCTAGAATAGAACATATTGTATTAAAAACACGTACACCATGGATTATGATGCATTGGAATTTATTTTTTACTTCTAACATTTTTACAATAACAGAACTCTGTTGTACGGTCACTGTTTTAGGATTCAATATATTTGTGGTAAACACATAGTTAAAGGCACATCTAACAGGTGCCACTGTACATTAGCTGTCCTTGAGCTAAGTACTCCACAATTCAAAATTGAACTCGCTCATTGACTGTTGCTGACTGACCCATTCATTATCAACAAGGACTACAGCAGTCCACAGACCTAGTAACTCAAGACTTTAATGGTGGAGCAAACTCTTCTCCGTTTTAGATTAATTCCTTTCACTTCTCATACACTGACTGAACTCACTGTAACAGACTGATGCCAATCCTTGACCATAGGAGTTCTGTCACATGTAAACTCGCTCATTGACTCATTAACTCAAACTCTTGATTAACTAATAAAATATCGGTGAGAAGAAAATTGTTCATATTCCACAAATCTTATCTTTCGGCAAAATGAATGAAAAACTTTGAATTGGTGATATCCTTTGGGGAAATAGGGTAGACGTGATATGTGAAAAAAATATAATAAATTTTTATATTATAGAAACATACTAAGGTCATAGATTATGTCTCTTTTCCACTTAAAAAATAGAAAATGATTTTTAAAATTTGTATTTTGCTTAACCTTTTTACTGCTAACATATTATTCACTATGCAAACAGAGGTTGATGAATTAATTTGGAAATGTCTTTTGTAATCATAAACGGACAAACATTCTGTCAGTTTCATCCAAAACAAGAGCAAAAGCACAGCACGTATTTCTTGAAGATTAGACTGATTTATGCAACCCTGGAGATGCATGTCATCACAACATGGTAGAGATAGTTACCATGCATTAAAAGTGAAGATTAGAGTTAGGGAGCATTCACATTGAAGTAGCGTAGCATGCGAGTCGCAATACTTGGGTGCAGGTTGTGCGCTACTTATTTTAAATCCCAAATAAACAAGTTCAAGTCTTCACACCGAGATAGCATGGCAATAGTGCAGCTCGCAGAGTGCGACATTCATTTCTTCAGATAGATCTGGATTTATTTCATGCGACGCTACTCGAGATGACACATGCGTACAGTTGCCTTTTCAACTGTTTTCTAATTGTTAAGAAAATTCAACACATATTCGCTTGTATAGCAGTTGATTATGGCAAAGATGTCTTGAAAACTGCTGTAAAGAGAGCTATTTAACATACAATTTGTACATGCGTAGACTATACGATATGGCAATCGAAACTAGTAGGAAAAAAGACTGGATTAAAATTGCTGAAACTATATCCTCTTTAGATAAATTACATTATTTTAAATGGGTTTATCAATTGTTCAAGTGAAAATATATAATTTACGTTAAACTGCAGGACTCATATGTGCTACTTCGGTATGAATGCAATGTGATCCATGCAACTCGATATGCAGCCTGCATCCAGGTAGTGCGATTCGCATGCTATGCTACTTCGATGTGAATGCTCACTAAAGAATACAAGTCTTCATCTAGGAGTTATGAATATAAAATACAAGTTTTCAGATATTGGCCTATTAACTCCATGTGGCACTTCATTACATCAATTTACCTGATTATATTATTATTATTATTATTATTATTATTATTATTATTATTATTATTATTATTATTATTATTATTATTATTATTATTATTATTATTTTTATTTTTATTATTTTTATTTATTTATTTATTTTTATTTTTTGTTCGCGCATGAGCCCATGTAGGACTACGCAAAGTACTTAGAGGCGTTTCTGTATTTTCCTTTGACTCCATATTGCTTTCATCCTTTGGCTGTGAGCTTCCTTCCTCTCATTTGTCCATGTTGTTCCAGTTTTTTCTTCGGTCTGTCCTCTTGGTCAACTTCCCACTTATGCACCTTGATTCTAAAGCTATCTCTTTTCAAAATATCTTCTGGAGTAATTTCTGCCAGTTTTAAGTCATTTTTTACTTCACCAGTCCATTTCATAGTTTGTTTAAAATGTCCGTTTATTTTTATTATTATTATTATTATTTTCAAGGTTGGTTAGGCTAGGTTAAATTGCATTAGATTACAGTATGTTATATGTCATTATCATTACTGTTTTCCTGGAGAATTACTGACATTCCTTACTTTCCTCTGATCATTATATACTATGTCATGCCTACTATAAATGCCATCACATTTTTAACATACCCTGTAGTCAAATTTAATCAGATTTCAATTTAAAGGAATTTCGCTGTAAAGAAAATAATTAGTTATACTGGCCATGTGAGTTCATCTTACTCTAATATCATTTAATCGATTAACCATTTGCCATGGTTTCTTTGTTGTTTACAGCATTATTTATTTATTTAATTAATTTCAGGTGCGGTAAACAGCTTAAGGTGTTAACCTTACATCAGGAGAGGCCTGTAACACTACCTGGCTGTCCAAAGTCAGAGTTATGTCCATTAAATGTTTTAAAAGAACTATTCAGTGACAGCTTCCCAGACTGTAACTTCAAGGATATATGTGGTGTGCATCCTGGAGGAGTCTGACACTTAATATTTTAAACTTAGACTAGGAATTATTTTAGCTTTCCTGCTTATTGCTTTTGTGGAGCGCTTCCTTATGTTAAAAATAAGTGATACCAGTGCTGTGTTGTACGGAGATTGAATTTTTAATAGTGGTAACGCATGTCTAGAAATCTTACATCTAGTATATGCATTATATCTCAGGCCCAAGAGAATAGTTGACCTACAGAAGTTTCTAAGGAGTTTGCTTCTATACAATGTTGCAAAAAAGGTTGCTAAAACTGAATGGCTAAAAATAAAATGGGGTTTGTTGAGCCTCAGTGAGGAGTACATGGAGGAATATTATCCTTGTATTTGCTGTTTCTAAAGTTTTATACATCAACAGTTTATCAGTTGGAATTATAAACCACAATCCTATTTGAGATTTTTAAAACGTTTATACAATTTTGACCATTTTCGTTTTATTGCTCTTGAGGCACATAAAGCGATACAGATACTATAACTTCTAATCATGCATATTGTTTGCGGGACTCACAGTGAAGAGGTCAAATTATAAAAACCTTATTTTATCACTCAACTTCATTTTTAAGTGTTTACTTACACATAATGCATTTCACTATCGACTTGCTTGCATCCTCAGATGAGGTCCACTCCTGGCTCCGATGTTGGGCTGATAGCTGTTTCTGTAGGACCAATCATTCTGGAAATAAGTTCGCTTTCCTTTGGCATGTCAAAATTTACTAAATTATTCTTATTTCTTTGGATGAAGATTTTTTCCCATATAGTCAGATCAACCGGTTTATGTACAACTTTTAATAACTTTAGGTCATCTTCAAACTCATGTTCATTGGTCCAAGATGGGCAACCGTAGACTTTCCCCCCTAAACTCCATGACAAATTCAGTAAAGTTTTTAAGGATATTAACATCAGATTGGCTCCAGTTAACAAATGCAGCATAAAAACTCTACTTAATTCGGAACAGAGTGATAAAATTCCCCCAACAAGAATTCAGGCATTTATGAGTTCAAATGCAAAGACTGTGGAAAATTTTATATTGGCAAGACAAAAAGAAATTTGACTTTAAGACACAAGGAACACTTACGGGAATATAAGGTACAAACAATTAGAAATCTTCAGTTGCCCATCACTATTAGACCAATGAACATGAGTTTGAGGATGACATAAAGTTATTAAAAGCTGTACATAATCCAGTTGATCTGATTATATGGGAAAAAATCTTCAACCAAAGAAATAAGAATAATTTAGTAAATTTTGACATGCCAAAGGAAAGCGACCTTATCTCCAGAATGATCCATCCTACAGAGACACCTATCAGCCCAACATTGGACCTGGCAGTGGACCTCATCTGAGGATGCAAGCAAGTCGCTTGTGAAACGCGTTATTTGTAAGTAAACACTTAAGAGTGAAGTTGAGTGATAAAATAAGGTTTTTATAACTATAACTTCTGTTTAGGTGAGATTCTAAAATTGTGTTGCCACTAATAATAATCCCAGCCACATATTATTTTCAATTTGTGGTTCAGGTAACAGAAGAATCTCTCTTAACCAAGCAGAATGGACTCTCCTAGTTCTGGATAATTGGACAAGCCAAATATGCTCTTCAGACATAAGTTATCTCTTGGTATTTTATAACACCAGCTTTAGAAATTACAGAATGTAGAGTTTATTGCTCAAATTTACTAATCTGCCTACCTAATTAAGGCTACAAATTAAACAAATTTGGTCACAATATTTCATTACTAAAAGCAGAGAAATAAATCATAGCTGTTAGAAAATTGAATGCACAACACATATGGTAATATGATAGAAAGGTTTTCAGTCTAATGTGACTGAAGAGGTTTCTATTAAACTCTTTAGGGGAAAATTTGTCCTGGTTGGGAATTGAACCTGGGTTTTCAGCTTTGTACACTTGGCGAGACCACCCACCTCCTCAGGATAGTACCCAATATTCATCTAGACCCGTATCAAACTTGCTGCATACATACATATTGGGAGATCTAATTATCTATATTAATCAGCTTTGCAGTGTTTGTCCACTGGGCTTATGGACATATGTTTTCTGCCCCTGCTGCAATGAAGTTCATGTTACTGATGCTGGCTTTGCTCTGCTCTGCAGTATTGCATTGACTGTGATGCGGTGTAGTTCAGTTTGAGTTGGAGTAGTGCAGTTGTTACGGGTTATTTATTATTGTGTCTATTTAGTCATAACTATTGCTATTGCTGACCACATGCCCCCCAATCCTGCCATCTGCCTCTGGTAGATGACACAGTGGTCGGGTGGTAGGTCTTGTCCCTTCAGGGATGTAGTGCCACAGAGTTTAGTTTAGTTTATATGTTTGCTATTTTGCAGTGTGTATTTATGTATGTCAACTCATCAAGTGCAAATACGATTTGCAGAACAATTCCCAGCTGTAAAGGTTCCAGGCTGTACAACAATCCATAATCTGTATAATAAATTTTAGGGCACAGGTAGTGTTCAGTTTATCATTTTGCAACTTTAACTATGGCAATGGTTTCTAAAAGAGGTACAAGAAATGTAGGACAATGACGGTGGCCAGTTTCAGCACCTCCTTTTATAATGGTAAATTTTGATGTTCAACTCTTGTTTTGCTGTTGCCAGTTAAATGAATGCTGGTTATGAGAGATTTTACTGTTTTACTTATCACTTCTTTTGCTTTTAATTGCATTTTTTCCTTATGCTTAGTTTTAATTTTAGTCTTTAAAGTAAAGGAGAGATAATTTAAATCAAGCTTATAAATTGCCATGTTTACTTATGTAATTCTCTTCATTTTCATAATCCCCTTTTGTCTTTTAAGAGAGAAAAGAAAAATGTATTTAATATTGCCATAATTTTGGAGAATTGACTTTTATTCATTAAATCTAAAAATCTACTTTGTTTTTGGTTATGTGAGACGTGTATACAAAGTCTTAAGTTTTTACAATGGCTTTAAAAGGAAAGACTAGTGCTGAAGTTGGGCTGGATTGGTCCGGAATGGCTCTCCAGCAAAGTAAAAATCTACTCTTCATTATTCTGGCATAAACACAGGAAGGTAAAAAGTACATATGAAATTGGCATATATTTTGGCAGCACTTTTTCTAATAAAGAACCATTATTAGGGTCTTGATATCCTGTTCTTGTCGCAACAGTTGAATTTTCATATACAAGTTGTTATTGTAATATAATTTCTATGTGATTTATTTCAAAAGATAATTTTACTACAGTATAATGTTTGGTATCATAAAGGGTGCGGCAAAACATCCTCCCTATTTTAAATTTCAAATAAAAAACACATGGATCGAAATAAAGAATCTGTTTTAATATTAATGGTATCTACACAGTGGGAGTTTAGGGTTTTCAGTATAATACATTAGTTCACCTCACTGCGAAGTGTCAATAGACCTTAATCCTGTCTCCGTGCTCTTATAGCCAGATTCACCATATCAGTTGTGTCAACGTGATTATGAAAATCGTGTGAGGTCATGTGCAAACATCCTTGAAGCTGTACCAGAAGATGCTGTGGTCCTTTTTAGCAATGATCACATTTTCACTTATCTGGATGTGTTAATAAACAAAATTTCCGTTATTGGAGTGGACAGAACCCTCGTGAACTTCATGAAAAACCTCTGCATAGCGACCGTGTTACTGTATGGTGCGCACTTGGATGAGTCGTGATAATTGGTCTTTACTTTTTTGAAGAGGATGGTGCTACTGTGACAGTAATCTCTGAAAGATACACTCACATGATCAACACTTTTTTAAAACCAAGACTCAATGCACTGCTGACTGAACAGGTATGGTTTCAGAAGGATGGAGCCATCGCTCACACAGCTCGGATTTCTCTCCAAGTGCTGAGACAGATGTTTCCCGGGCGCTTAATTTCTTTACATGGCGACATATCCTGGCCAGCCCGATCACCAGACCTTACACCCTGCGATTATTTTCTGTGAGGATATCTTAAGGGTGAGGTGTTTAAACATCGGCCGAGGACTTTGCCAGCTCTAAGAAATGCAATATTGGAAGAGATTGGTCTTATGCCTCAAGAAATGTTGGTTAGAACGATGGAGAATTTCCGAAGTCGCATTCAACAATGCATTGATAGTGAAGGACCCCACTTGAGTGACTCATTGTTCAAAACATGAAACTTCCCACTGTGTAGAATCATTCATGTTAATACAGCTTCTTTATTTTGATCCATGTGTTTTTTATTTGAACTTTAAAATAGGGAGGATGTTTTGCTGCACCCTGTAAAAATGAAAAAAAATAAATACCTACAATATGTGTTTATGGTTTCCCCCTAGAAAAAATTTCCAACTTCAGCATGGAAAGACACTATTCTCATAAAACAAAAACTACCCTTAGAGTATAGCTTACACAATTAAGGACTGTTTTCCATGTTACTGCTTTTTATTGATAAAATATAAAGATATAATATCTTTGATCAGAAAATAGTTATTTATGCAACAAGTATAGAAAGCTACACTTTTCTGAATGTGTGAGAAATTTTCAGAACGAGCCGCAAGGCAAGTTTTGAAAACTAGCAAGTTCAAAAAAAGAATCTTTCTATACGAGTTGCATACTTAATTTTTTCTGCTACCTACCTCAAAAGTATGTAGGAGAAGTGAAGGAGATGCAATACAAATTAATGATCCAGGCCTCCTGATAATTAGCAGTAGAGATAGTGAGAAATGATTTAGTGAAAACTGCATTGCTAGGGCCCATTGCGCTAATAATACTCGAATAAATAAATAAATAGTGTGCAAATCAAAACCCAATTCAGTTCAAGAATGGCATACTTTTAAGGTAGGTAGCGGAAAAAAAAATCATTATAGATCAAAGTAATCTCGTTCAGGCCATGTTACAGGTTTTAGAAATACCAGGTCAGCTGTCAAGGATTAACTGTTAAAAATGTGAAATTTTAATAAGTTTGTAGAGGTGTAAGAAAATTCTCAAAGTGAATGACTATAAAATTGCAAAACATAAAGTAACTCTTACCTTAATGTAAATTCTTGAATAAATAATTTAAATACTTTGTAGGTACAGCAGTGTGTGATTTCAAGGTGGAATCATTTTTATGCATGCTGATTAAAGAGCTCACCATTTTAGTTTCAGAAAAATTTTACATTGGAATTATGCAGTAATTCTTAAATATACAGAACTTTGTATTATTTTATAGGAAAAAATAATTGCTTTTATTTTCTTAGTCTTTAAGTTTTCATGCAGCTTTTGGCAGTAATATTGTACCTAATACACTGGTGGTAAGGTAAAAATTAGTACCTATTGTTAGTAAGTTCCCCGTTTCACAGAAATCTAAGGAAAAGGAATGGAATAAAGTGTAAGACAAGTAGCGGTAAAACTAAATTATCCCTTACATGTTAAAAAACTATTTCCTATCAAACAGTGAGCTCTAGAATAACCATTCTTTACCTATTTTAAACTGCAGAGTGCACATGTAAAGCATAAAATGTTTCAAAAAAGTCTGAGTGTTAACACCTGTTTTGTGGCTTCTTGAACGTACCCCATATTTTCTACCTTTTTTGCTAGCTTTAAGTATCAACTCTCCTTAATTATCATCTTTCTGAGTAATTTGCTTACTTTTATGCTTTGACACATAATACTGGATGGAATCTGAAGTCAGTATTATGTTAATATAGGCAATGCCAAAATGCAGTTTTGATAGTTTCACCATTCACTATTTAGGCTATATAGATTTTATTCTTCTGATTAATTTACTTTTGTAGCTATTTATCCTTTTCCAAATAGAAATTAGCTTATAATAGATCTTGTATGAAAGGAACATCTTGAGCAAGAAAAATGGGATATTAACCATCATATTCCCTTATTTTCAGGGTGGATCTTACATTTGACTATTATCTAGTGTTACCATAAAGTTGTGATAATTCTAGTCCTTAGAGACCTGGATTTTAGTTGTCTCTGCCTTCATAAATCTGAGACAGTATGGTGATTGAATCCCGCAAGGATAATATTTAAAGAAATCTGTATTGAGCTAATCAGTTGAATAGCAGATTATAATTTCCAATTGGGTTATTTTAAACATAATCAAAAGTGTAATATTATGTTAAAGTTAATTTATTCACTCTGCTACTTAAATTGTTACAGTATGTAAGTAATATGTTATATTTTAATGAGAAATAAATATTTTAGCAATAATTTCGTTCCTTTTCATTATCCTGAAGTACAGGTAAAATCAGCTGAGGTGTTGTCCGGCATTGCTCCCATTTCCGACCAAGCTCAAGCAAACTCCCATACAACTCGAACAGTTCATATGGTAACTTACTAGTAGTAGAATCTGTTAGAGTTAGTGCTTTTTTTCTAAAAATAAAGTTGCGGTATTCACCGAAACTTTTAAACTGAATCTCACAGGACTTCCACACTTCTCCCAGAAGGAATTTTTCTGAGTTAATGTCCAACAATCAGGCCTATCATGATCAGAATTGTTTCTCCCTTCAATTGCAGTAAAATTACTGGTACTTGCGACATTCTCTTCATATTTATTTTATTCACTGTTTGCGGGGTTTATGACATAGGCGTAACCAGGCCGACCATATGGGGGGGTTATAACATCCGCAGGGTCTGGGGGGTCCGGGGTCCTCCCCCGGAAAATTAAAAAAATTAAGATGCAAAATAACGAGTTTTAAGCTTCCAGGGGACTTCCCCCGGAAAATTTTAAAAATTAAGATGCAAAATAACGAGTTTTAAGCTCCCCCGGAAAATTTTAAAAATTAAGACGCAAAAAACGAGTTTTAAGCTTCCCACGCTTTATACTTGTATTAAGTAATTTATAGGCAGACTTAAAAAATTCTACAATTTTCCTTTTTTTAATCAATGGGGGGGTTCAAACCCCCAAAACCCCCCCCCCTCGGTACGCCTATGGTTTATGAGATACTTCAAAAACATCGTCATGCCAGTACTGCATACCATTGTGTACTGTCAGAAAAAAAAAACACTGGTTACAGTTATAATATACAAACTCTATACCTATGGCATTGCTCTGGGAGGACAGACACCTTCTACATACTCAGTACACGTAACAGTTTTGATATATAAATGTCTTTAAAGTCAAACTTATGGGGGGGGGGGGGGCTCTTGCTGCATGTAACTACACAACGGAAATAGCTGTAACAGAAATGTGTCAAGTTTGGACAAGTGAAGCAGAAAGCAGAAACCGTGACCTTAATAGTTTATTCTATTCTTGAAACTGAATAGAGAGGGCCTTGACTACAATGCAGTCAGATATCTGTAAATTTATTTGCCAACCCTTGCTTTAGATTTACAGATTTAACTGGAAATGTATGTTAAATTAGCTATATACATTTTAAAATATCAACTAAATAGTAGGCTACAATTTAACAAGAATCGAAAGAAAAAAAGTTATCTTAAATTATAGCTTTATTAATTATAAATTATTATTTAAAAATGTATTGTAAATATAAAAATAAAGCATGCTAGGTTTAGGCAGCATACACAAGGCGTTTCACATATCCTGCAGTTGCATCCCTGATATAGGCTATTTTTTTGGTCTTTTGGCTTTGAAACTGTTACTGAGAACTACCTACCTACAGGACAGTAACAAGACTTAACCTTCCAGCAGATGTGCCTAATTTTATCGCATGAGCAGGCGTGCATAATTTTAAATTAACAAGCTTGTGCTATGCAAATTGGTTAATATGTTGAAGAAAACAGTACACATCCACTGTTATCACATGCTATAACAAGAAGTTTGGCTATTTTAGTTTTTCATGATACCATTTTGTCCAATTATCCTGAAACTCATTCACTAAAAAAAATACCTTTCACAGATTTGTTTTTAGTGTGCTTTTTAGAAGCAAGTTCCTGGCATCTATCACATTTATTTGAAGTGGATGAACTTTTTGACGTCCATGGAGATACAGGGGTCCCACGCTTCTTCAGCAGAGGTTCAAGGATCTGATCTTCAGATCAGTACTGCATAAGAAATATGGCAGCAATGCAAGTTGCGCTCTAGATCTGAGCTGTTCTTTCATAAAATCTTCTGCTAACTTATGAGTACATTGACTACAACATGACAAAAGTTGGCATTGACATAGTAGATGAAATGTGTGCCTCCATATCAAGCATTACAAGAAGATAGCCATTGGATATATAGCCAAATATGTATTATTCACATTCTTGAACATTGTTGGAATCAATTCACAAATATTATTTTCCTTCACAAATCCAGAGGCAACTTCATGAAGAATTATTTTTCTTGCATCATGGCTGCTTGAACTAAGCATGCATCTGTCACAAGAGCAGGCTTTTTACAACATTCAATACCTCGTTGCTTAAAATTCAGGAATCCAACTGAGAAAGCTAAACAAGAAAGTAGGAGCCATAGCAGCAGTGTTGAGTAAGCAGCAACCCAGTTGCAGAGTTGGCACAATAGCACAACGTTAAGGCATCGATAAAGCATGAACGCCGCTGCTGTTGTACTTTTTACTACAGTGTGCCTGCTGGAGGGTGAAGTTATAGGTTCCAATTAGGAATGATTTCGAGCCTTGCCACACACCTAAGTGGTTTCATACAAGTTTCACCCATCAACTCCCTTTGACTTTTATGATATTTTTTAACTGCCTCCAGTGCTACTGAAATAATTCATACACAGTAACGAAAGCAGTTTCAGACCTTGAAGTCTATCCCTAGTTTTAATTTTATTATCCTCAAGTTAAAATGAAGGTACCTTGCAGTCACTATGTCCCAGCAATGGGCAAAAGCCCTTTTTCTGTATAATATTCATAAGAATCATAACCATAAAAAATATTATTTTTAAACCAACACAGTTGTAAATAGAAAGGTCGTTCTGCTCGTAAAGAAGTGCTTTATATTTATTTACCTTTCTTCAATGTTGTATGAACTTCAGTTAACCACATGGCCAACTAAAAACTCAATGGGTGTTAATTCTGGATAAGTTCTAAATCTATCCTTGGCTTAAATTCAAAATTTGTACAGAAATTGGTACCATACAATGTTCATGTACTGTGCAGTTCACTGCAAAATGCCTGGGCAATCATCCAATTTAACCTTATAGTATTTATTATTCTGTCCATCACCGGCATTTTATGAAGGGAACCATTTCACTGAGAGGATCCTATTGAGCTTCCAAGGGAACTACTGAAAGTTACCACCTTGAAATTTAACCACACTTGACTCAGCCTCTGGTTTTCGGTTCCCAAGTTCACTGGTTCGAGCCCAGTCTAGTTCATGGCATTTATAGTGGGTCAGATCAATATTAGGAGAGACAGATTTATACAACATAAATTTCAATTTACAAAATAAAATTCTTATGGTGAAAAAAATAATAACAACACATTTCCATAAACGATAAAACAAATTAATTATCAATATGGTTAGAAATAATGATTATATTTTAAGGGTGAGCTCTAAGAATGATCTTAGTCCATGTTTGAAACGTAGTGAGTTTGCGTGCCATTTTGTAGCTAAATAAAGACAGAATGCAAGGTTTGATTCATGGACGATTCTGGAATGTCTTATGGTCTCTAATTTTTTGGTAGGTCTACTCTAAGCCTCTGTCAGCCTGCGGTTTTTGCAGGGATAATAAAAAAAAATTATGAGTTTAGCAAGTTTTGTTATAACTACATCAGTGAATTTATGATAATCCGTCACCAAGGCTGTCCTCTTAAGGACTGATCTTGGGGACATACAGCTTTCGTTGAATTTCATACATGAGAAATAGGTGAATTTAATTATTCTTTCCTCAGCAATGAAGTGCTCTACAATCTTGCAATCTGACTTACTCTTTATTGAATACTTCTACAATTGCACAGTATTTTCAAAATTAATCAAACTGTTACAGTTACGGGTAAATATCGTTTCAAAATGGCAGCCACGTTTCATGCACTGAAATGCCGTTTCCTTGATAACTTCCACAAATATCAATGTTTCTGAGTGATTATTTTTCTGTGTATTTGTTAATATGATGTGAATAACACTATCTACAATCATTTATTTAACTTTAATAGTTTACTTTTTAAAAACATATATTTTAATGAAAAAGAACATTAAAAATTATTTAAAAATATACTTATACTGTAGATATTACAAGAATTGTAGATGATGATGTTCATAATTATATAGTTTTTGGACCAGACAAAGTGGAGGTCCTCCCTGGATGAGTGATCAGCCTAATGCCGGGCTACCTCCAAGACAACACAAACATAGGACGACATACTATTTGCACTCAACTAAGACCGAACAAGGCGCGGATGGGATGAAGACGACCAGATGATATCCGGAGACCACGAGGGCCAAATTTTTCCGAGGTTCGTCTAACTCTAAACAGTGAGGAACCCCTCACCCAAAAAAACAACTACGAAACCGACCGGGAATTGAATCTGGTCCCACTGCATGAGGAGAGTGAATGCAGCCCCTACGCCACAGCAGTGGATTCTTATTTCTAAACAAAATTCTTTAAAATGTTTCCACAAGTCTTTTGGTCGGACTCTCTCAAAGCAAATGTACAACTAACTGCCAATTATTATCAAATCAGAAATAAACAGCAGAATGCATTCTGACGTCAGTTATGTGTCATTATCTTCGTTGTTTAACATCCTGAACAGTAGCCAGCTCATTTTATAGCACTTAAGAGTTATTGTTTCCAGCCACAAAAATATACAAGGCTGTTAAGACATATTGTGCCATTAAAATGTTCCCGGTTTCCCCTTTTAACTCATTAATAACCAAAAAGTGTTAAATACACAACTGTGGAAACCTAGGAGTTGTATAATTTTTGCAGGAAGTTTCTCTTAAGATCAGAGGATGAAGGTATATTTATATCCCTGTCTTCTTCCTTTGTATACAAGGACTGCTGGATTTTGGCAGCTGCCAGGTCATAACAGCTTCTTCACTTCATTACTTGACTTGGTATCTATACTGAACATCAGTTTCTCATGAATCGTTCATTCGATAAGATCGCTGCCGATTTGACTTGGAAGACTAAGGTGCTTAGTTATGCCTGAGCAATTTCCGCGAGTTTGCTATAAAAATTGACGTAAAATACAAAATTAATTATTTTGAGTTTAATATGGTGAACACTAATTTATATTTGAATAAAAATTTAATTCATGCCATAAATCATAATTTTGCTACAAGTATTTGTTACGACGATTAAGAAGGAAGACATAGAAAATATATCAAACCGACCAAGGATGTGAATTATTGGAATCGAACTAACTAGCTCGCATAATATAGAAGACACCTTTTATTCACGCCTAAGTTATTGTATGATTCTGAGTGATTTAGGATATGTTACAGACTCTAGCTTTTGCGCGCCAAAACCTTATTTCAAACAGATGAAGATAGATGGCATATTTATGGAAATGTATTTTATAGTGTTATGAAGAAAACCTTGTCCTTTTACAGTAAATAATTCATGCAACAAAATACGTACGAGTAAACAAAAAATGACGGAATCCCTCATTTCAGAAACACCATCTGTCACGCCTTCGGTAAGTAGCCTATTATAGGCCTGGTTTTAGTTTGATACAACATAAACATTTATAAAGCCTATTTTATTTTTATGTCAACAGTGTGATAAGATAAATAATGTTTAACAGTAAAATCCAATAAGAGTAAATAATTATTAATATAAAATTATTATTAATTTTACTAAGGAGAAAATTATTACGCTAACTGTGCTAATTATGGTATTTTTAATTATATATTCATTTTATTATTACAACTTTCCCATGACAATTCTGCAGTCTCGTTTTGTAGTTCATCTAGTACAGTTTATACTACTGGTTTAATTATTAATCTGACTTTATTTGAGTTGTATTCTAAGAACTACTGAATCATTTTATACAGCCTACAGCATAATCTTTAGGTGTAATTTGCTTCTAAATATCCTTAACCTTTTCTCTGCTATTGTCATAAATGCGTAATCTCAAAAAAATGTTTAGCAGTAGAGATTAATTTTTAATATTGCTTAAAACAAAAATGTCAGTACTTTTACACACGTGTTTCGAGTGTAATTTATAGAAAACAGCTATTTTACTGAAATTGTCTTATTGATTTCAAACTTACAGTACACTGATAATTTCACTTGATGTATTTTTATATTAATATAATGAATTCAACTCTGACAGGTACCCATTCAAAGAATCAATGTGACAAGTTTCACATGCTTTTTGTGATAATCGGTTGCCCCCCCCCCAAAAAAAAAACTGATAATTAAGACTATAGCAAAATCATGTTACAAATTAAAAGTAGTTTAACCATGAAATAGAATGCATTTCTCGTTATTCTCCAATCCTGCAGTTTCGGGCCTTACCACTGTGTTACGCAGGGATTTCCCCATTGATGATTGAATATAGCTACTATTAACGTTCATTTTCTTCACCCTTCCCATATTTAAATTGTTGATCATTCAAGCTACATGTTTTGTCCATTATGGTTTGCGTTATGTAATATGTAATGAAATGTATGGTGAAATACTGTTGTTTGCAATGACATAAGTGAATCTAAAGAAACAAGCAATACATTTATTTGCATTAGATAACGTTTGTTACAATGATCGTCGCCGTAATATAAAATTACATACGAAATAATAAAAACATACTACATAAATTAAAGAGATCACTACATCTGAATCAAAACATTGATGATTGAAGCATTAGAATGTATTAGAATGCAATAACCAATAACATACTCTCTTTTCGACCAAGGTTTTGTTGTTGTTCAATACATGACAGTACATGATTACGACAGAGTTCATATGCTGCATAACATGTATTCGTCTATAAGTATTGTTTTGGTATTTGCAGTTCTAAATTAGCAATAAGCAGAATATTACGTTGCCTGAACCTATCAAATTTGTCAATGATAAATTGTATAAAGATTTTTTTAGCAGAAATCTAAATCAGTTGATTATATAATCTTGAACTTAATCCAGAGTTTTCTACAGCTTAAAAAGGGTTTATATCAAAACTACCGTTGAAACGATGAAGTAAAGGGCTGGCAAAACATAACGAAAAGGTTCCCCTTGTTCTTGTTTTATAGTGTTCTCACGATGTTTTTAATAGGATGGAATATATTGCAAAACCTTTAACCTGAGATTATTATGTCATTGTATCATATTACATATTATGCTTTTTTTTTATAGGAAGAGCGTAGGAGGACTGGAAGGTATGTGGCAGTGTGGCTGATTGTAATAGCGTGTCTACTTGGGCTGCACCATGCATTTGTCAGACAGAATGCCATTCTAGCTGGTCTCATTGTCCCAGCTCTTATAATGGTCTTCTACATTCTGTGGGTCCTGCACTCGGCCAAGAAAGCTAATCTCAAACAAGCAGAAATAGAGGCAAGTATACTCATATATTTCGATTACAGAGGTAGAAATAGATGCAAGTAAGTTTATACTCATACACGTCGATTATAAATAGAGGCAATTATACTCTTACCTCGATTATAAAAGCAGAAATAGAGGAAAATATTCTTACACATCGATTAAACCACGACTTCCCATGAAGTTGGGAATGCTTGTGTATATCACGTGTTTGTTACCCTCAGAGACGCGAGGGGAAGTATTGTATGAATTGATTCTGTAGTAAATGGAACACTGCTCTTATTAACTCCGCCCAGAAAAATAAAATCCCTTTAGGTAAGCCTACAGGCTGAGGTAGATTTCGAAGTGCTTTTGGTTTAATTTACTGTCGCTGCGTAGCACTCTTCTTCTTTAGCCTTGGCATGACAAACTCGCAATAATA
This sequence comes from Ectobius pallidus, assembly GCA_964059195.1. Taxonomy (NCBI): domain Eukaryota; kingdom Metazoa; phylum Arthropoda; class Insecta; order Blattodea; family Ectobiidae; genus Ectobius; species Ectobius pallidus. Next base: position 57,062,129 of record CAXKWD010000004.1, on the reverse strand, counting down.
ACTGCAAAAAAGAGGAAAGAGCACTTTTTCAAACATTCAAATCTCGCCTTATATGAGAACTATCAAGAAAATAGTTATTGATTTGCAGAATACTCATCAAGAGCTTTTCAACAATATATCACGAGACGTAGTTTCAAAAATTTCGAATTTCCATCCCCCCACCCCCACTCGTACCCCCAAAACCCCCGAATCGTTGGCGTCACTGTTAACTCCATAGGGAGTACTCAAATTTATTCAAACAAAGTTTCCCTCTATACTTCATATGGACCGAGATATAAATGTTTTAAAATTTAAACCCCCTCCCCCGACCACCCCCTTGGGCCAATTTTGCTCATTAACGAACTTGTCCGAACTATTAGGCCTAGAAATAAACAATTAAATTTGGTTCAAATATGTTCAAAATTACGGCCGCTAGCGTGTAAAGATATATATATATAAATATCACATTTTTTTTTTTTTTTTTGGACGGGCGGTGGTTTCGTACTTATGGAGGCATGAAACGTAAAGATATGAAAGAATTTTTCGAAAGTCATGACATGGTATCGATTGCAATAGGTAGATTTTTCTTAGAAATCTACCTAAAAATGAATTACGTACCGTGTTAATATGAATTACACATATATAGCGAACTTTGTTTCTAATACAAAACGACCTCGACTAAAACTACAAATAGTAAACAGGCTGAACACAGAATATATGATCCGATGGCTACGTTTATTGTTTCATTTCGCCGTGTGCAATTACGTAATTCAGTCGAGTTATACATAATAAACAAATAAATAAAAATAAATAAATAAATAATCTAGAAGTAAGAAGTTAGTAAGTCAGTGAGAAGTAAACTAGCAAGCAAGGAAGAAAATAATACATACATATTTAGATAGGTGGGCAAGCAGGTGGGTATGTAGGTAGATAGGTTTGTAAGTAGGCAAGTAAATAAGTAAGTGAGTAAATAAGTAATTAAGTAAGAAATTAAGTAAGTAGGCTAAGGATGGAAGGAAGAAGGCAAGCCGGCGAGCAAGGATGTCCGTAGGATTCTTCGAGACTGAGTATCTGATTTTTAAAAAATCGAAAAAAAATTGAACTTTTCTTGGAGCATATTTTGTCACATACGCGTAGAAGTCCCTATTTACTCTTTTAATTCTTGTGGTGCTGTTAACAAACTTTTGAAATTACCGTGTTAGTCAACCGAATGTAGCTACTGTAGTGCTTCAACAAAGAACACAAGTTCCATACTATTTTGAACGATACATTATCCATCCGGTAAACACTATAATAAATATTAAATCGTTATTCTGCTCTAAAATACTCTCTTCGTGATTTTGTTCTAGAGAGAGACGAAAATAAATGTGATGGAAACGGACATATGTTCAACGTTCTTGCATTTGTGTACAGTACATTCTTCTCTGCTCTCCACAAATTGAGACCAGCTGGTGAAAATGGACCAATATCAATAGCTATGAGATATTGTTTACAGTATATCCTATGAAACGGGTACTTATAGCTAGATACTTTGCCAATATACATCAAACGGGAGCAATTAATATTTAATGACTTCTACAATCTCAGTAACCGCACAAATGGTTTTAATCGCTCATAAAACTAAGTCCAGCTGAAGCTAAGCATTCAGAGGGGAATGAGGCGTCGAAAAGTGTGATTTTTATAACAGGAAGTCTTGTTCGTATGGCATATTTTTATTTTTGAACGTTTTATGATTTATTTTATGAGGAAGGAACTGAGTTTCAGAGATTTAAAATATTCTGGAGTTATCACCCAGAAATTATTCTCATGCATAAAATAAGTAAAATAAGTACACAAGTCAAATAAATGAGTAAATAAATAAATAAATAAATAAACAAAACATATTATTTGAAATAATTAGTGTTACATAGAGTTCAGATATAGGCCTACTAGTTTCATTATAGAAACTGGAATTAAAAGAAGTGAACAACTTTTAGCAGAAATAGGACTTAGACAAAGGTCTACAATCCATGGAAGATAGGAAAATGACGGATGAGGAATAATAGAAGGATATGCTAACGTGGATGCGAGAGATACCGTATGATGTAGATAAACTATATATATATATTTGCATATATAATAAATTAAAGTGATTCCTTCGCGTGTTACATTCATGACCTTCTGACATACGATTATCCACGAACTTTCCGTAAATTATTCAAGTATCCGCAATCCGCAATCCGGATATGCGAAAAACAGATAATTATTGCTTTAATAAAACGATAAATGATCCTGATAAACTGATAGCCATTTATTCGGATAACCTCGCCGTAATGAGGTGCAAATAAAAGTGCATCCAATATAAGAAATCAAGTGAGGGTTAAGCGAGTAACAGAGTAACCTTTATAAAATTGATTCAGAAAGCTTCGTTCCACAAAACTTCTTTCCTAAATAAAATTAAAAATCCCTTTAGGCAGGCCTAAAGGCTGAGGTAGATTTCGAAGTGCTTTTGGTTTATTTCATTGTCGCTGCGCAACACTCTTCTCCTTTAGCCTTGGCATGACAAACCCGCAATAATAACTGCAAAAAAGAGGAAAGAACACTTTTCAAACATCCAAATCTGGCCTTATATGAGAGCTATCGAGAAACTAGTTATTGATTTGTAGAGTACTCATCAAGAGCTTTTCAACGATACGCCACAAGACGCGGGATAAAAAAATTTAGAATTTCCATCCCCCATCCCCATCCCCACCCCCCAAAACCCCCGAATCGTTGGTGTCATTGTGAACTCCATAGGGAGTACTCTAATTTATTCAAACAAAGTTTCCCTCTATACTTCATAGGGGCCGAGATATAAATTTTTCAAAATTTCAACCCCCTCCCCTTGAGAAAATTTTGCTCATTAACGAAATTATCCGAACTATTGGGCCTAGAAATAACATAATAAAATTTTATTCAAAATTATCTTCAAAATTACGGCCGATAGCGTGTAAAGATATATATAAATAAATATAAAATTGAACGGGCGATGGTTTCGTACTTAGGGAGGCATGAAACGTAAAGATATGAAAGAATTTTTCGAAAGTCATGACATGGTATCGATCGCAATAGGTAGATTTTTCTTCGAAATCTACTTAAAAAAATCATTTCATACAATATTCTCAATAGATAATCATTTGTTTCAGGCTATGGAAGTTCCCACAGTGGTTGTTAAAGAGGCTACTCCGTCTCCAATGGAGTCAAGAGTAGATATTCCTTCCCAGCCAACAGATTCAGGAGTGTTGAACAACGGAGCTGATATATCTTAATTAATCACAGAAGTGTTTTAAAAAGAAGAACGAAGTTGTGACATAAACAGTGGAAAATTACTTATTATGACGAAGTACCACGATGCAGAAAAATTATTTACTCAGGGTTTCAGAGATGTTTGTGCAAGTTCGACTCTACGGTATATAGCCTACTGTATATGCAGACTATTTACGATACCGAGTGGATTATAGAACTATATTTATTCGAAGAATATTTCACAAGAATATATAACACAGTATAAGTTCGTCAATTATAGCATTTAGTTTAAGCTCAAAATAAATCATCTTAGTGATGCAAATAAATGTGTTATTAGTCTAATACTGTGATAGGATTGTACTATTAATACTATAAAGAGTAATTTCTCTTCTTTAAGAATAAAGAGGTGAGTTTTTTTTTATCATAGTGCAAATGTAAGGGCGCATCAGCAAATTTTATTAGATTTCCTTCGTATAGACGTAATAATATATTGTGGACTATAACATGCTATACACAACCAGATCAGATCAAGGACTGTATGAGTCGCAGCATGCTTTATTTGTAGGGAAAATAAAGTAGTTCGTATTATGTCAGTTTACGGCACGCTAAAAAGCCGATAGCCTGAAACCGGGGGTACTTTGGAAAATTTTCTCTATCACCACATATGCCTATCAACAATAATAAGAAATGAATGAGCAATCTTTAATTACCTATCCAAAATGGAATTTAAGGAGGTATGGCTCTAACACAGATATAAATGGGAAAGTGTAATCCTAATATACCACGGATAAAACAGGGTTTATAGTTTTTTATATTTTTGGATATTCAAGAAATAAAATTATAAATATAATGGCGTTTTAAATTTTTGGAAAAATTATGGACATTCTATATATTATATGATATTTTCCCGGGCTACTAACCAGGTGGTGAATTGGATTAATTCCGACGTTTCGAAGCCAAACTGAGGCTTCATTGTCAAGGAATTGACATTGTCATTGTCTCCATGACAATGAAGCCTCAGTTTGGCTTCGAAACGTCGGAATTAATCCAATTCACCACCTGGTTAGTAGCCCGGGAAAATATCATATATTACCAGCACCAGGAAAAAATTCAAAGCACATTCTATATATTACTTCAAATTTTCCATGAGGAAAGTTGCATACAGAGGTTCTAACGAATCTGGATGCAATAGTCTAGTAAAATTGACTAAAAGGATTTAGTGATGAATGTCCAAATGTGACAAGATGAGCCATGGCTGAGGGAATATTATCACACTTATCTTGCTCCCATTGTGGCAATGAGATTTCTTACAAGTCTCTCTGTATCAATTGTTCTGATCTTTCACCCCCGCTCGAAATTTTAAAACACCGTTTTTGACCGATAAGTACAGACTGTTCATTCAATTATTATTATTGTTGAGGAATGTGTCGTGATAGACAAAATCCATTTTTCTCTGAGTTGTGTTGGATATCCAGTCAGTATCATGTGAAAGTGGTGCAAATTTCCTCTTTTTCATTGAGATTTTACAGATGCGATTGCTAGGATACTAAGATAAAATATACCTTCATAATTTTAACCAAATTTGCAAAATTGTTAGCGTATACTTACGTATTATGAAGCAGCAAATAAGTTATAGAAGAAAACATCTAGTCCAACTCACCTGAAACAAACAAGAGACATTCATTAAATTTAATAAAAACAGGATTTGTTCATGATGTTTACTGTTTAAGGTGGAAGTTTGGACAAGAGATACCAACACATTGCATTATATGTACAAATACACATTGTAAACTCTTCCTCTCTCTCTCTCTCTCTCTCTCTCTCTCTCTCTCTCTCTCTCTCTCTCTCTCTCTCATCCTATGCCCCCATGTTGGGGCAAAGGGCCTCCAAGTGGAGGTTTCTGTTTACCGATGTGAATTTTGTTACGCTTAATTTCCTAGAGACGGCAAAGGGACAGGTAGTAAGTCCATCACCCCTTAGGCCTAACCCTCATCCGGAAACTAAGGTATTACTTGGACGTGAAAAGACCGAGAAATTTTGTCCAGAGGCTCTAATTAGGCTTGGAGTTCTTTTACGTGCCGTAAATCTACGACATGGGCCCCCCAGCTTAAAGTCCCGTCCCTCCCGGAGGACTCCGTGCCCAGGATTTGTACGTCCTGAAAAACCCATCGACTGCAGCCGGGTTTGATCCCGCGATTTTCGGATCTAGAGGCGGGCACGCTATCTCTAGACCGCCGACACATTGTAAACTATGAAGGACGAAACTTAAAGCCTCATCCCGGATAAATTGTTCTCTTTTTTATGAGTAAAATCTCATTATTTCTACGAGAGTTGAGCGTAATACATTTTTCCTAGAATAAGTGAACATCTGACTGCTTCATATAAGTGTGGGAGGTTGGCATCACCCCAGGAGTATATTGAGTTCATAAACAGTGGCGGCCACAAAGAGATTGTCAAGAGCCAATGACAGGGGCAATTCTCTGTTAAAGAGGTGCTCAACTATCTGGGTCAAGAACACAACAATACTGTACTGATCTTTCCTTCCTGTCAGGAAATCAGCTCTTCTCTCCTTTTTAAAAAATAATCTTTAAAGCTTTTAGTGTTCTCCAGCATACTTCTTCCCCAATATGTTAGAAAGATGGATAGGAATATTAGTTTAGTTTATAGTCGTGTTACAAGCACTACAGTGAATAGATACACATAAATAAATGTAAGTCATATGGTATCTGAATTATAATAATATACAAGGCGCGTCCACAAAGTAAGTTTCCCTGGGGCCGTTTACAGAAATAAAACACATTTTCAAGGAAATATTTATTGCAACAGACACAGCCAGTGTTAAGTTATTTTTCAACATATTCGCCACCGGAATTGAAACATTTGTCTTACCGTGGCACGAACTTTTGAACACATGTGTCGTACAAGTCTGCCGCCAGGGATTTGAACCACCGTGTGACAACCACCTTCGCCTCTCTGTCATTCTTTGTCATTTCGTGAGGTGTAGGAAAAGTTGGAAATCACTGGGAGTGAGGTCCGGGCTTTAGAGTGAATGTTTAAACATCTCCCGGCCGAACTTCTGCAGGAGACTTGCTAGGAGGTGTTTAAACATCCACCCTACATCCCGGACTTCGCTTCCAGTAATTTCCATCTTTTCCTACACCTAAAGAAATGACAGGGAATGACAGAGATTGACAGAGAGGCGGGGATGATTGTCACACGGTTGTTCAATTCCCTGACGGAAGACTTCTACGACACAGGTGTTCAAAAGTTGGTTCCACAGTATGACAAAAGTTTCAGTTCCGGTGGCGATATGTTGAAAAATACCTGAAAACTTCCTGTAGTCAATCTGTTGGAATATATATGTCCATAAAATTTTGTTTTGTTTCTGTAAACAGCCCCAGGGAAACTTAGGCTACTTTATGGAAGCGCTTCGTGTATAGGCCTATATATTATTTCTGTTGTCAACATGTTTTCTTGTTCTCAACTAATACAAAGCCTACAGCAATGAGGAAGATAACAGTGGATAAGATTTTTTACCGACTTCTGACGTAGGATAGGCTTACTCAGTTTAGTTAATACACATTGTTAGTTTAAAATTTTCTTATATAAATAAATCTTACTGTGAACTCACCACATTGCACGGCATTGAAGCCAATGTGCAGCTTCCATGACAACATTGCTATTTGCAATAGGCATGGGAAATTGCTTGCTGCTGGGATTTGACGTAATCGAATGATAATGATGATGATGATGATGTGATCTGCTCGAAGGCAGGTCCAGACCCCTGGACGAAGCCCTGGGATGATGACCATGACTCGTCCGAGTTGATTTGAGGCAAGGGTGATAACGAGGAGATTTGCCATTGCCTCTCGCGGGATGGGAATGAAAGGACACAACATCCAGTCCTGAATCTAGGGATGAACTTTTCCAACTGTGAAAAATCCTCGACCAGGCCGGGAATCGAACCCGGGCAGTCAAGGTGGAAGGAGTCACCCATGGCGGTGGACGTAATCGGATATAGACAGTAAAATAATACTAACGAAGAAAAAGGAGACTGGTGAACGAAACAGATGAAAAGGGAGAGCAATATAGGAAAGGAGGAAAATGGGTAAATGAGAAAAGTCAGGATCTTGAAGAAAATATCTTTAATGTAGTATTGTACAATGCTATGACAAAGCTAGTAAAGATGGAATTACATTTTTGAAAGAAGCTAAGTTGTTGTGACATTACTTAGAGATTAAAATTATCCTCGAATCTACCGCAATGAGGCCAGGAAAGCAATACTCCATTACTTGTGTTAGCAAACTGTGTCAAGGATAATGTAATCGGTGAGTTTTGTATAAAACCTAAATCTCATAAACTGGAATAAATATTTAACGTGGTCTAAATCGTATGCAATAGGAGAGAACTGTTCTTGGAAACATACATTCAAATAACAAATAAATGTTTTACAGAACTGGATTTACAACAAGTGAGAAACGCGGCATTATCAATTTCAATTTTCAGAATTTGATCAAGCTGTTACAAGCTGTTTCTGTAAACGGCCCCAGGGAAACTTAGGCCTACTATGTGGACGGCCATCGTACCGTAGAATTTTAGGCAATGGAAGTTTCTAAACACCCTGTATGCAATCTCCATTGTGCATTTGGAACATTATGAAGTCCGTATCTCGAATCATTAGCAGAACAACAATTATTGTGAGCTTATCTAGACGAGATGTCAGATAACAAACGAGTTTGTTAACTTTACTTATCGTGATATGTTGACTTGCATCATGACAGGTGGGATGATGAAGGTTGGGATTATCTGAAGCGGCAGGTTTTGTATTTTCCTTATTATAAAAGTTTATGATAGCTTTCATCTCACCAAAGTCTTTCGTTATGATTTCCATTGGAACGGTTTCAAGGTTATTTTTAATATTATTTGAAGAATCTACTTTGTATTGTGTTCGACCCTGAAATTCGAAGTTGAGTTTTTAATATAAATACACGTTTTGAGGTTCCCTGAACCCAAAAATAGCGTACTATTTACAGAAACTTGCCTGTGAGTTTATGAACAACTTAAATCCAAAACGAAAATAGCATGAAAACAGTATTTCGTATATGGGTTAGTTGCCTTCTGGGGACGTGACAAGAACATTATAGCTTTTTTTCTTACTTTTAATGGTACTTTACACGAAGAAAATTTCGTTTTTCGCAATTTTCTCGAAAACGGCTCTACAGATTTTGTTTAAATTTTGTACATGAGGTGGTTATACTAAGAGCTAAAACTTTCATTTGAAATATCTTTCCGCAAAATGTTATAAACCAAACTCAGACAAAGAGAGTGAGAAAGGTATATTGCCCATGCTTAGGACAAAGGAAGTTACTTGAATGAATTAATAGGTTTGTTCGCAAAGCAGTCAGAAACCAGGAACAAATCGTTCGCGCATGCGCTCTTTCTCCACACGCGTTCGCAAAGCGAGAATCCGTGATTCTGATTTCAATCTTCTGTTCGCAAAGCTCTCACGGACAGTTTCTGTACTATTAGAAAAATTTGCAGGCTCTACCATGAATTGTTATCAGAGACATGCGCAGTAACCTATTTTCACGCGCCTGACTCCTCCCTCCAAATCCTTGCTCCAGATTTATAAGCATAGGCTACTTTTATGTATGAATAATGGAAGATAATTAAAAGTTTCCAAAAATATAGTTTATATTGCCGATGTATATTGCATGTATAACATGTTAAAGGGAAATATATATTTTATTTGCATATCATATCGATTAAACGCAGAAACTATCGATTCCAAATTCTTGTAACCGTTCGCAAAGTGAAAATCACGGGTAAGTTACAGACTGGACATGCGCAGTACAACCAATTCTCAAGCAGTCACTGATTTGCTTTGCGAACAAACCTATTAATATTTTATTTAGGTGGTGTGTCTTTCAGGGATGTGATTCGAAACGTAGTAACGACTACCTATTCGATTTTACAACCAATTTACATGAAGATAATGTAATACATAATTATTATATTATAGGCCTACTAAGAGTAGGCTACCAGATTAGTTGGTTTTTCCGGGTACCACCCGATTTTCAATGTCTTTCTTCAACCCCCGGTTAAACACTAAGAAAACAGGAAAATACTGCGGTTTCTGTATTTGTGTGCTTGACTGGGAAACTGTAGGAAATTGTGTGAGATATTTGAGTAAGAAAGGTATTTCTGTGGATGACAGTGTACTGTTTGATGAAATGACCCATCTGAAAATGTTCTTATGTGGACAGCTAGGGACAGAAAACCGAGCAACATTTTTAGAAATGAAAGTTTCGGATAGATGGTACATTTTCATGAGCATGCATTCTTGCAAATCGTTTTTCCTACTGAAATTTTCGAAGTTAATTTCAAACTTGTAATCCACTGATGATTTTAGTTGAGTGCAAGAAATATGATAACGATAAAGTGAGACACCATGAAACTATACTACATAAAACTAAACTAAAAGGACAAGGAAATGCTGTTAGGCAAACCCGATTTTGGGTTGAGAGCAAAGAAACGAATTGTATCATGGGATGCGATGAGGGTTGCCATTCCTGAAGGCTAGGGATCCATTTTGGGTTTGGGTGTTGAAAGTAATTTATCAATTAGTACCACTTTCCTTGTTTTGTAATGCAGTAGTCCTGATTCTTCGTTTTAGTTTTTAAATGTAGGCCTAATGCTAATTTTTATATATTTAAACATATATATATAGAGTAAGAAGTCAGGGAGAGATGCCGCATATTTTGTGTTTGTTATTACTGTATCCTTCTAAATTCTTCAATTTAGCTGAAAACGTAGAGGCTGAAAATTGATTATGTCTACTTCACTAAATTTAAAGCACAATAGCTAAAACATGAAAATCAAGTGTGTTATAGAGTGACAAAAAGAAGTTGCCTCTGCGGCGTCTCTCCCGGAGATACCGGTAGAGATGCTTTTCCTATTCAGGGAGATTTGCCGCAGAAGAAAATGACCATAATTCATATCAGAATCCATACAAAAATTAATTCACTGCAAGAATTTAATATCTTTCTATATTATTACTGTAATTGGAAAATATTAAAATTAAAAATCAGGCTATAGGAACTTCCAAACAATTCAGCTTGCGTTCATGTTTGTAGTTATGGCCGCTATTTTTTCCTTCATTTTTTTCATTTTCTTTCCTTAAAAGTTTTCGGTCATAGTCAATGCACTTATCCTCAAACATCGTGCAGGATTCACGTAGTCACTTTTTTCACACAACGAACTGGATCCATTCTTGTTCCTTAGGAAGTAGTTCTCCCAACTCTCCCAGCAACGATTTGAGTCAGAACTGTCAGGCGTAGCAGGTTTTCTTTTCACGATTGCACGACCTACAGAACTAGACTGTTCCTTCCTCACTGTGTTCTGTTTCCCTTCTTTTGCATTTTTTTTTAGTTTTTCTACATGTGCAGCTTCAGTTAGAAGTCCTGATGATATGAAATATTAAAATAAAATCACATTCTAACTAAATATTCTGAAACCAGTAAATATAATTATATTAAAGTAAAGAACTAAATACTATCGTTCATTACGATTACTAAATAGAATTTTCTTAGTGACATTTTCTGTTCAAATTAGCTGAATACGGAAATTTTGCTTGCGGCGTCTCCACCTGACTTTTGTGCGGCATCTCTACCAATCTTCCGGTGGAGATGCCGCAGCTAATTAGTACAACATCGAACGACAAAGATGGACGAAATCACATTCAATGTCATGAACAGTCATTCTTATAACACCCACTGTGCACTGAATGTGGATTTTTTTCAGTAAAAAAACATGTCAAATACATGTAATGAAACTGTGCAAAAACTTTGTACGTAAAATATTGGTACTTACGAGACAAAACAATCAGTAAACTTGTAAAAAATGCCGCTAAATTCTACAACCTCAGCTCACAACAGCTCTCTCGCAACAATGAGGAAGAGTGCCCATTGCCATCTGTTAGAAATATCGGGAACCTATACTTTTCGTATATGCGGCATCTCTACCGGCGCGGCAAATCTCCCGGAATTGCCCTATGTATATATATATAACATCCTCGTTTCATAATGCATTTTTATAAGATGTCCGCGAAAAGCAGTTTCTTCAAGCGAGTTGACGTTTTCGATAAGGAAACTACGCACGCAAGGGCATAGCAGGAATTTTTTGTTTTTTTGTTTTTTGTCTGGGGAAGGAGGCCCAGTTTTTGCTACTTTATTAATAAAAATGGTCATATATATAATATATATATATAGTAGCCTTAAAAGCTAGTTACCCATACGATATACAGAACATACAGAACTATGTAGAAATATTTAGGCAAGGAACATAATCTGTTGTTCACCGAAATATATTGAATCTATCTTCTCTCGAAAACCATAGAAATATAAAAAATTACCAAGAGACTTTTTCTAAGAAATTCCAGTTTAAATTGGCACTGAAACTAACATATTTTATTATCACACTTCTGTAGTTTCTCAAATCGATTACTGCTCAAAACGAAATTAATCAAGTCTGAAAATTGACAGAATTACTTGAGCGAACATTTTAGCTGAACGCGTTCTAATTGCGTACTTGTTACGAAAAATACGCAGGGGGGTTTGAAGGATGAATCGTGCTGCGTAAACGCATTGAGCCCTTCGCGTAGATTTGGTGAATGAACTATATGAAGGTGAGCGTGCAAGAGGGGAGACCCGCGCCGATGCGTTGTTGCGCCCGGCGCAGACTCAACTGTACGCCGGTCTGCCGGAGTTGGCCCCGGCCGGAATCACAGCATCTCGCTGTGTCGTGTTGGTTTTGCTCTTCTCTGTCTGTCAGCATTATTTCATCTCTCCCCGTGTAGTTGGACTGACTTCCCGGGCACCTGTTGGTTCAACCCCTACTGTGCTGTCACCACAGCCAACACCGCACTTCATATTTCAACAGGTTTCCCATTCGAAAAAAGGTAAATAACATAACTTCAGAAATAATTTTTGAACTTCTACATACCTGAAACTAGAAATAAAGATACTTTCCCTCATAAAATTTAATTTATAAATTTCTAGACATTTCAATAGAAGTCAACATTCAGTAGTCATCTACAATCTTATTTTGTAAGTTTATGTTTTGGAACAAAAATCTGTTTTCAAGCCAGATAAAATTTCGTTTAAACCAATGGCATTAATAAATTATAAAATTATTTCTACATAAAACTTAGCCTACGTGATTTCTATGGCTTATAGTTTGAAAAGTAAACAACAGAAAATACATTGTTTCGAAGGCGGTGGATGTACAGAAGGGCCTAGGAAAAATAGAAATTGAAGTTGAGCTTAAACGGTCATTTTGATTTTAAGTTTAGTTGATGGAGTTTGACGTAATCTCATAATGACATAATTTCATATGACGCTTCTACATATTTATTTTCCTTGTGATTCTCTTCAGTATCTATTTGGATACATTAGGCCTAAACTAAATAAGAATGAAAGAAAACTCAAGCAACGATTAAATCTAAGAAGTTCAGAAATCGTAATTCCCATTATTGACCATTTAATTTACTACTACTTTACTTTTAAAAACTAGTTTTGTCGACAAGACCCTTTAAATCTGATTTATTGTTCGTATGTCCATATTAATTGTTTATATTGTTTGAGGAATATTTTTATCTTAAGTATTTTCTCTTATAAGTGTTCTTAGGTAGAACTGCAAATCATTAGGTCTAATACCCATACGAAGGATGGCCGAACATTCTAGCAATGTATTAATTCCATTTATAGAACAGCATATGCAGAGAGCAATCTAAAAGAAAATTTCGTAATTAGGGTTCAAGCAAGAACTCTCGTTTACAAAGTTAACATAAGAGACAGACTTTTCTATTATTTCCCACAGAATAGCAAAGGAAAAAAAATCCTCTCACTTCGATAGTACTTTTTGTTATCTCTGTTAACAAATCTGAACGAAGGCATTAGTTTTCTGTTCCGAGTTAGATCCCAGCCTAGATCAATTGCGATTATGTGTTCGTAAATGTGAATGCCACGTCTGTAGATTTACTGCATAAATTTACAGGCTAATCGGTAACGGGTACCGATAGACCTATAGTTGTAAGTCAATAGACATCGAATATCCATAACAAACATAATTATCTGATCGACCATAGATATGACAGCAAAAAAAAAAAAAAAAAAAAAAAAAAAAAAAAAAAAAAAAAAAAAAATCAAATTAAGAAGAAAGAATGTTCATTCACACTGATAACAGTTTGAAAGAATTTTGACCTTTCTAGATCACGTCATAATAATAATAGTAATAATAATAATAATAATAATAATAATAATAATAATAATAATAACACATTCATACATACATAAACACATACTGTATCAATGCAGTCATGTTATAATAATATAAAAATCAGGTCCCACTGTGACGCGTTTATGTCATCTGGTCCGCTTATCGAGTCCCAAAATCACTACCGCGTTTCTTTTAGACCGGAGTATATTTTATACTAGCTTAAAAGATCCGGCATCACCCGGGTTTAGTATGTTGCTTGTGCTTCGAAATAAATTTATGGAGTAGTTTACTTCCGATTTTAAAACTCTAGGCCCTTATAAGTCCTGTAGCCTTCCGTCTTTTGGCTGCAGGGTTTATATGGCCAATACTCTTTATTTTCTTCGGTGACATTTCAATAATTCTTGAAAAAAAGAAAGATTCGTAAACGGCGATAAAGAGGGAAAGGGCCTTTAGGCTAATTCTGCAAAGTGTCATCAAGATTTGAATAAAACTGTGAAAAGGTGAAGTGACCCTCATACGGGCCAATTAAGCCCTTATGGTTCCGGCGGGTTGAGGATCACGGATTTTGAGACATACGGCACCTGAAGGGTGTAAGGTTGTCAGACTTATGGCACCGGCCGCCTTTACCCACAGGATTGTTCCTGGTGCTCGTTTCTCTTATAGGCTGAGTTGACCCAGTTCCACGGTGTCATCAAATGGATTAGGCTAATTGAAAAATCCTAATATCGATGGCTTAGTGCACGCATGTGTTAAGTACAATTCTATAGTTTTTAGTAGATCTAATTATCACGAATGTGCACCCAGGAAAAAATATTTACCACATTTACTTCCTACAGAAAGTATATTAAGTTTATGTTTTTCACGTGTCATATTTGCGTAGAGTGAAGACATGCCTCAGGAGCTAACAAATTTGCAGTTAATATATTCACAAAACTGTATTTAACACATCGCATTATGCCATCTGTACCCTATATGAATATATCGATGATGATATATTTATAATAATAATAATAATAATAATAATAATAATAGTAATAGTAATAATAATAATAATAATAATTATTATTATTATTATTGTTATAATAGGAAGTGTTTGTCTGTCAGTGCGCAATGCCCAGCGAAATCTACTGCACACTGAAATTTTAAACACAGATGGACTGAAGGGTGGCCGAATGCAACTCGAAGCTAGATTTGTAATTTTAGCTTTTATTCGCGAGTTATGTGTGAAAAACTGGCAGAAAAAGTGGTTTATAGCGCTACCGAAGCGTCAGGTTTCGGTAGTACATTTCAATTGTCAAATCAATTGTAAGTGGCTTTGCTTCTTTGTCTTAATTTGAAATTAAGAGCATCACGATTTTTCAACATATCGCACGGAATTATCGACCGCTTCATTTTGTAAGCTCACCCTGTCGATTCATTTGTTTATAATGTCAAGGCCCGCAGACATCTGAAATTTTCTACAGACGAAAAGGGATAAGGAATATAGGCCTAAATGGGCAAGCATTGATCGATTTGGACGGAACTCACAATGCAGGGGTTTTCTGAGGTAGTTTTTCCCATGCGGTGCTTTCTAATAATAATGTATTAATAAATATAAAATTTTAATTATTTTGCTCTTAATTTTTAATCTTCGAATTAATTATCGTGTGTTAAGCCACGAGCGTCTGCTAATCTATATAATAACAAGGAGTTTTTGTCCGTATGCGATGCCCAGCGAAATCTATTAAACGCAGAGATCTGAAATTTTTAACATAGATGGACTGAAGGGTGGGCGAATGCACCTCTAAGCCGGTTTTTTTTTTCTTTTCTTTTCTTGCGTTTTCGAAGCATTGGTTTTCAGTAATACATTTCAATTGTCAAATCAATTTCAGGTGGCTTTGCCTATTTTTTGTCATACCTCGGAAATAAAACATTGCAATCGCTTGAATTTTGTAAGCCCACCCTGGTCGATTTATTTGTTTATAATGCCAAGAAACGCAGACATCTGAAATTTTCAAACTAGACTGAAGAGGGATAATGGATATAGACCTAAATGAGCAAACATTGTTCGATTTGGACGAAACCCATTATGCGGGGGTCTTCTGGGGTAGGGAACTCGAATCTGAGATTGTTTTTTCCATACTGCGCTTTCTAATCGTGGAATTCACTTCAAAGCCGGGTTTTTAGCTATTTCATTGATTATAAATGGTTTAGTTTACGCCTATGAACGTTTCACGTGCCAGTGGTAATAAATATAATGTTTTAATTATTTTGCTCTTAATTTTTAACCTTCCAATTAATTATCGTGATCGAAGCCGCGGGGACCTGCTAATAATGATATATCGACATTCACAAATATCTGTGTAAATCGCAATGAATAAAACTGTAGATTTAAATAATAGACATATAAAAATTCTTCCTTTATATATAGATACATATGCATTTTAAGTTAATGCATATATATATTAGAAATTACATCTGGCATTCAATGAAAGGGATAGTAAATTTTACCAGCAATCAAACATAGCCTATTCTAATACTTAATTCAAACAATGGAAATTGCTTATGAATTGTAATTTGTCCATGCATAACATCCACATAGGACTTAGGCCTATTCATTAAGTTATGTAATATTAAGGGCATTGAATAAGGGCACAAATATTGTTTTTCTAAAAATAAAAAGTAGACAGTGCTTTTCCTCGTGTTCTGAAGGCTAAGTGTGTAAAATTTAATCGAGATTGGAATAAAACTGTAGATAAAAGACAAACAAACACACACATACACGATACATATATCAATTACTGTTTCACTGTTACTGACATATAAGCGCGTCACCACAAAATTGCATATAAAGATAAATACAAAATTAATAGAGCAATATTTCCTGCTGTAATATAAAGATTTTTTATCCAGATGTTAAAATAATCATTCAAAGAAACTAAGCATTTCATTTAAATTTTCTTCAGTGATTTCAAAATTATAGCTTACTGATGATTTAAGTTGATGATTGCTTATATAAATACATAAATTCAGATCTGAAAAGGTTAATGTAAATACTTTCGTGCAGAATCTTAGTCGCAAATCTAAACACCATAGGCCTATGCATGCAATGAAATTACATAATAATTTTTATGAATGTTAAGTATAAGAAATCAATATAAATATGAGTTAATTTTGTTTAAACTTTCATATGGTCAGTTACCATAAGAATATTATTATTTAATTCTAATCAGTAATTACCAATTTACGAGTGGCTGATTTAAGATTGTGATTCTTAGAGGGCGAAGGGTATTTCATTGTTAATCTGGGTTGCTAGAAATATCTTTCAGTGAAAATACTTGCAGGTGTATAATGATTATGGTGATGATTATTAGAAGAAACGTAACAAAAGTAATACTACCCACGAATGTGGAGTCTGGCTTTTTCGCATAATAGCTGTTCTCTTAGTGAGGGTGCTGAAAATTTTCAGGTATTGAGTAAATTTTACGGAATTCAGATTGCAGAAGTAACATACAGTACTGTTCTAGTGGCCTATACGATGTAGGTGTCTAACTAAATAGTAAGGACCAGTTATTATTCTGCACAAGTTCACTGCTTCACTTTCTGATTAGCCAGGAAGGAACCCTTGCAATTTAGTTTCCATCTTTCGATCCAAGTTTTTCTTAAATTGATAAGCGATACTATAACATTTATAAATACAGTCAACCCTCGATATAATGCCACCATCCGTTCTCTAACATTTAGTGGCAATAAGCGAGGTGGTACTAAAACGAAATTTAACTTATTATAAAAATTGCATAATACAGTGCTGTATTAATTTACTGTACTGTATTAAGAAAGAAAAATTAAATAAAAAGGAATACTAAATATTAAATACTGTACTGTACAGTAACTCAATTCAAAACAGTAGATGTTCAGTGCCACGGTATCACAAAGGGGTTGAAAATCATGTGGGTCCATAAGTGTTTAACTGTAACTGAGTAACTGTAGTATAGTGTTTAACAGCTAAATGGACACTGCACTAAAATAAGTTACAGTTTGGAATATCTCGTATGAAGGGTTCTTTCTACATGCTCCAACCTCATGCAAGTTATCTGTCCGACTTCTTAACATAGCTTCCTCATTCCACCGGACTACATTTACAGTTAGTGGCAGAGGAACTCTCACTTCTTGGAAATACAGTACATTATGTTTCTTAAATAACTTTCCTAGCATTACATCAGTTTCAAAATAATTCTGAAACAGAAAAAAAATCACCGCACGCTACATTTTGTAAAAATCTTATCTTATATCATTGGCACTAAATGAACTGGCACAATAACGAGGTTTCTTAAGTATTTTATATGGGAGAAGATTTATTCTTTTGCATGTATTGACGCAGGGTGGCACTGTAAAGAGGAACATTATATCGAGGGTTGACTGTATTTGCTGTACAATGTTAGTTATGGCTTGATGAGACGTATCCCTTGCCTTGTCTGTGACTCCAACGTACTGTAGAATTCAGAATCGAAAAGCTACATCAATAGCGTATAATAATATCGTAAACAGCCCTGGTCATCAAAGGCCTGTCAAATGCTGAGTACGTACAAACTAATAAACGAATTACCTCACAGCGCTCCCATATCACAGCATGATTCCTACCGTTGTATTGAGGGATGTAATATTTACTTCTGTCGATACTTGAACACACGCTTAATGTGTTTAAATGTAGTTACATGTGTAACATTCAGTATGAAATGAATTGGCAATAGCGCTTATTTTTGGCATCATCGCTTCTTTATTAAATGCATGCGGGTTTTTGAAATGGAATTAACTAAAATCTAGAGTACTGGATTTGTGATCTTAATAATTAAGGAGTTATATGTACAAGGGGCTTGATCCTGTATATGCCCCTTTTAGGTAAAATGCTTATTCTTGTTCCCCATGGTCCTTTTGGCTAACCTGTAAATTTTCGTTTCCATATTTCGAAATTTAGATATTTGGCGCCAATTCGAAAATGGAGAACATTCATACTTGAGGAGAATATATAGAAATAATTAAGAACTGTCGACAAAACCCCACACTCCTTGTAGCTCTAATTGGTGCCCATATAATGCAGGATTGGAATCCTGGAATCAAGGAACTTTTTCCACAGAGACCCAAAAGTAGAAATTCAATTTTAAAAATCCAGTCCTGTCAAAGAATGACATTTTCTCAACATGGCTGAGCTGCATTGTGCGGTTCATATTTTGATTATTATAAACCATTTTCCTTTACAAAAAAAAGTCCTCAATTTCATTTAATTTACACTTACTACCAATTGCCACTGTTAAGTGGATACTGCTAAGGAAAATTATATAAGGAATGCCTTCAGATTTTTCACTGAAGAGGATGTAAGTTGGTTTGGTTTCTCCAGAGCCAATCAACAGAGCGTTTTAATAGGCTAAAATGCATAAATTAAAAAATGAAATACAACATTGGAGAAAGTTTAAGCCTATCTCAGGTTAAAAATGACAAAGAGGAACGAATACAACTAAGTTATTACTTTTATTACTATAGATATTATTACTGTTATTATTATTAATATTATAGGTATTTAGTAATAATAATAGGCTAATATTGGGGATCAAGTGAGAATAATAATTTATACCTCCCCTTCCTAACATAATACTGTGGTTGCTTGTATCCATACTTCATTAAACTTAATTGATAACAGAACTTCGAAACTTCATCTTTGCCAGGAGAGGAAAGACTTTGCACTTGGAGTAATTAGTTTCTGTACTTGGAAATCTAAAATCACATACCACCAGGGTATTATGTGTATGTTTCTTAAGAGCCCTCAACAAGCTCTACGTTACTCGGAGGAGGTATGTCTGAAAATAATTCAGTTTAATCATAAAATAAAAAATTGCTGGGTTTCAGTGGAGTTTCTCCATGATTCCAAACTTGTAATTGAGTGAAAATAGGCATAATATACAATTTAATGTTGTAACATTTGTAAATTTGGATAGTGATCGACTGCATAATCGGCTGAATTTCATTTCGGAATTAACGGTATTTCTTTTATTTTGGGAACTATTCATTTCAATATACTCTACTTATAGAATTTCAATGCTTTCAATTGTTTTTAAGCAACAGCATCTCAATAAAACGAAGGAAATGGCTGTTTAATATCTCCCGGCACCAGATGGCGCGGAGATTTGCGATATGTTATCTTATCAAGGAAGTCCTACAGGAATGAAGATAAAAATACTAATAAATCTCTGAATTACTCATGTCTCGATTTACAAAGAAAACAGTGCAGGAAACATATTATGTTCCTAATATTTGCTCTCGAATAGGTGTCAGATTTTTCATTAAATAACAGCATTATAAGCTCACACATAAGTTATAGATACAATTTCCTACAAAAAGGGTCATATTCATTTTTGTCGTAGGATTAATACTTCCAAAGTCATATCTAATTATGTTGTCCTTAGAAGCTGCTTTGTCAATTCCACACCGCGCAATGCTAGTATCGACCTTAGCAACGAGAAAACTACAAGTCTCAAATGCATACGAACAACCTTTCCAAATTTCAAATTCGGGGATTTTTGGAAAGGTGAAGTCATACTGAAAAATTTAATTTCATAGCCGGGATTTGAACCAGGATCTTCGGCTCTCCGTGCCGTTGCTCTTACCAACTGAGCTACCATGGAACATGCCGGTAAAAAGGTAAAGTTAAAGTGATCCCTTTATGAGGACCCCTAGGGTTTCCAGGAGGTTAAGGCTTCCAGATTGTGATATACGGCACATGCAGGTGGCAAGGTTGTCAGCCCTACGCACCGGCCGTTATTTTACCCCTAGGAATACTCCTGGGACTCATTTCTGTTAGAGGCTGAGTCGACTCCAGGGCCATAGAGCCACCAGAAGGATTAGGTCAATTGAAAAATCTCAACGACCTCATCGGGAATAGAACCCGCGACCTTCCGGTCGGTGGCGCAGTGCCTTAACCAAACATGACGGTACAACATTAAATTCTGCAATTTATCCTCACACAGCCAGTGGGAAAGAATTATCATTCGGGGATTTTTGTCCAATCGATCACCAGTATTTTGTCTAATCTGACTGGGCTATTTATTCTTATAGACCTACTGCTAACTTGCAATGATTAATTAATCTTAGGGCATGTTAAACAACTCCAAGCCGAAATTACTGTACTGAATTTCCCGACCTTTCCATGTGGTTTCACACCAGACATGTCCGGTCACATTTAGTCCGCCTATCTGAGCCAACAGAAAATAAAACACGCAACCAAGCGAGGTGGCCAAGATAATAACGTCTTGGACTCGCACTCGGGAGGCCCCAGGTTCAAATCCCGTGGCTGGCCAATTTGACATGGGGTTTTTCATGGTTTCCCCAGTCGTAAAGGGGCCGAATTGGATATTTACATACCATGAATCATCCTCACCATTTCATCTTGTATCATATCCATTTAAATTAATATCAGTTGAAATTTACTCCATAAAATTACACCAGTAATAGAAACAATTGACAATCAATAGTTCCATGGTCTACCCAACATTCCGAACTCCTGATATGGCCTCGCAGCTAAAAGGAGTTTAAACACAGCTGAATTAAAAAAATAAAACACGCAAAGTTCCCTTTGTTATGTTTTAGGTGAGGACGCATAGGCCGGTTTAAACCAATCTCCTCAATTGGAATATAAATCAAATCGCGTTTGATTGTGATGAGTCAGTCCAGTCCAGTTCAGTCCAGTCCAGTCTCTCTCTCATTGTTATACATGTAGGCCTATCACATCGTGAACAGTGTAGTTTTGCGTTATCCATTTTTTGTGTCCATAATGTAGAAAAAAATCCTCTGCCCAAATGTAAGTTTTGCCTCTTAGTATAATATAGCCTATTGTGTTTGACAATCTCTTCATGTAAATTCGTTGTAGAAATAAAACCTAATTAATGCATTCACGTAACTTTCTTTACCCTAAGCATGGGAAATGCACCTTTCTTACTTAACATTTTGATGTAGAATAACAGGCCGCATTGCAAAGCGCGCGTATTCAGTTGTTTTAAACTAATGCAAAGCTTTATTGTTCACCAGGCAAGAGTCAGTTGTATAAATAGTGCGTGGCTTATAACTACCCTCCAGAGAATTTTGTCGAAAGAATGTTTGAAATTAAAAGTTTTAAATTTTAGTACAGTATAAATATACAATTTAAACAAATCATTAGAACCGTACACACAGACACAGACACAAAAACATGTTTTTGAAAATACTATTTTTGTATTCTTTACGTTTATGTAAGAATTTTTGGTAGTTGGTAAAATCAATTATATTTTTTATAGCTTTTATGTTTTTGTTAATATTTTCTTATTGTTATGTAAAATTGAATAATAAAATATGGTCGAGATAAAGAAAAGTAATGTTGATCATAGAAGACCTAGAAACATGTATTTATGTTAAAAACTCAAGTTCGAATTTAAGGGTCGAACATAATACTTCCTCTACATACAGTACCTATGGCATGGACAGGATACAGGATGTAATTCATGCCATTTATTTAAAGCGATGTCAGTGTTGTAAATATAATGTTTTATTATTCTTAATTTATTTAAAGCGATGTCAGTGTTGTAAATATAATGTTTTAATTATTCTTCTCTTATGTTGATTTAAAAAAAATAACTAGCGGGCGCAGCCTCGGGTACCTATTGTGTACAAATATATAAAAAATTAATAAGTTACATAGTCTAAACGAAAAACAATTACTCTACTTTTACGAAAGGAACTTAAAAATAGTTTAACATTACAAAAAGAACTCTATTTTAGAAATAGGTTTATATTTATCTTACTGATTTAGAAATAGGATGAAGAGATGAAGAAGAGTAAAATAACATTATAAGAATATATTTATTATTAATAGTAAAGAGTTTAAAAAAAAAAAAATTTTAAATTAGTGGACGTTTATTTTATAAAATAAGAATTTTCTGCAAAAAATAATGTTTGCATATAGATTTTCAGACCATAAATTAGGCAATGCAATTCTCCAGTAGTTCTGCATTTTGTTTGTGCCGAAGTTAGTGTTTCTTCTCCTATTTTGAAAATGCCCGAAGGAAATAAATGTTGATCGATTTTGACGATACTAAGATAATAATGCAAGCTTATAAAGCTATTAGACTTTCATAACCTTTAAATACAGGTATAAAAATTCTGAGCTGGTTTTAACTTATTTTATACTTCAACAGTTGCATGCAGCTATTTGATTTCACCGTATTTTACCAAGCTTGTTTTCAATGCATTTTGAAAATTAGTCGCCATAAGGTTACAATAAATTGTAGAAACAATATAAATTTCATTTTACTGTAATACTGATTTATAAGCAACGGATTTCAAATATGAGTACTTACTTCAGTAGATACCTTGAAACTCCAAATTTAACTCTCAGGATATTAAGTCTCCAATGTCAAATTGTTCTTCTACATCCTTGTTCACGCAAGCTAAGTGTTTTTTCCAGCATATTTATTATGTGCAGTAACTAGTTTTAATTCAAATCATCCGCCAGGTGTTCTTGCGCCAAGCATTAAGTTGAGTAGGAGTATATTTCATCATATCCTGATCACGAGTTCTTTGTGTCGGGTATTCCCTCTTTAAAGACGCCTTAAAGAGCGTCAGGAAGCCTCATCAGTATTAAGCCTGCAGTTACACGATCAAGTCACGGTCTGACACTGCTCCGGTTCTAGTAACAAAAGCCAGTTCGCGCTCTTTGTATTTTCACTAGAAATCATTGGAATAAAACTTTCTTATAAGTTTTATTAATTTCAAGTAAATTACTTATACATAATTTACTTATTCGCCGTATTATAAGTTCATTAGATTCACTTATTAGTTCCAAGTAATTAAATAGCGTGTGACGTCATCACTCACCAAGAAGCTATAAAACGTGAACAATCAAGTGTTAATAACTTAAAATACATACATTCTACTGCAAAATTTATTACCGTTAAATTGAGATATAATTCATTAGTAAATTACAAAATTTACTAAATTACTTCTAGTGGTGCAATCTGGTTCGCGCCAAATTCCAATTCATTGTTTCAAGTGTTTATTCAATTAATATTCAGTGTTCAACTATTATTTCTTCGAGTGGTTACAAGTATTAATAAAGTTTAAGTATTTCATTACATTCTAGATTGTTTAACCAATATGTTTCCTTTGATCTCTGTACCAAGTGACCTCGTGATATAGTCCCTTCTTGCTCTAAATGGTCCTCCGAAATCTTATACTTCTCACATGTGCATTGTTTCATACTTACTTGAAGCTACCTTATTAAGCTATCCTGCATTTATCCATCTCACGTATATCATCGTCCAATCCCTAACATTGGTCCTCTCACGAGCCTAGTCCCAAACATTGGTCCTTTACCGGGCAGGATCATATTGGTACAATCTTATTTATTGCATACTTGTATTCGCAAATACCGTTTCTCGAGTTCGTCTCATTCATATGTGCTTCCGCGTCGGTCAGTTCGTGAGTTCCAGCAACCCTGAACTTCGCATCGAAGACAGCATCATGCAGCAGTGATTCGACTCATCGTGGGATTCCGGTCCTCAGTGAACATCAAGAAGACAGTGAACAGTTAATACATGCATTATCGTGCAGCAGTGGTAGAATTTCAAATCTTCAAGAACAAGTAATTTCCACATTTCGCATTCAAGATGGAAAGTGAATTGAAGGAATTAACGAAAAAACGTGCTTTTCTTAAAAGAAAACTTACGTACATTCAGAAGTACAGTGACAATATTACTGAAGAAGTTGATATATTTCGATTAAAAGTTGAATATGACACTCTTAACGAAGTGTGGCAAAATTATGAAGTGGTACAAACTCAAATTGAAGCTATTATCGAAGCTGAAAGTGAACTTGACATGCACGCACAGTATGACGAAGAGATGAATAACAAGTACAAGGTGCTAAAGGCTAAGCTTAGTGAATTGTTATTTCTACACGACCAACCAGTGCGTAGTGTAGGCTCTCATCACAGTCATCAATCTAATCACAGTGGTAATTCGCATCACAGGTGTCAATCTTCTACTTCACAATGCAACAATAGAAATATACAACTTCCAAGGATTCAAATTCCAGTGTTTAGTGGGGATGTGACTAACTTTAAACACTATCACGACACTTTCAGCAGTGGCGGCTATTCAGGTGAAGTAGGTGAAGTAGCACTTCACCAGTATTTTTCCTTTACAATACGTATTTTTAAAGTTTATTTCCCATATCTCGAATGTTGGTTTTTACTATAAATGCATTTATGTAATTTTGTATTGCCCGCCACGAGTGATGTTAAAGGAGGAGGCGCCAGAGAGCTCTCGAGTCTTGCAAAGAAGCACGAAGCAGCCTTGATTCACTTCCCCTGTTCCATGGGTAGTCTGGTCCACTAAAAATGATGCTAGCTGTTGCTGCAAGCAGCATTTTTCTCGCTTATCCCACGTCCATGCTGAAGGGATCAGACTACCCACGAAGGTGTCGTTCTTCGGCTGCAAGATGCGCGCGCCGCGCGGTTACCACAGAAAGCTGCTACTATGACAGTGTGTGGCGGGTTTCATACCTACTCCTCTTCTGCTAGCTCCATTAATAACAAAGCACCAATTTCACTTCCTCTACCCGTACCAAAGGTAATAAATGTTCGAAATCAATGTTTTTAACATAAATACCTGTTTTGAATTCTCCTCTGTCCAATAATATTTTCAGGAACGTGTCTGTGTGGCTTGAGAACTAAACATCGTGTATAAATAAAACGTATTTGGATTAGATATCTTCTGGGGAGATTGACGACTTTTTCTTACTTTTATACGGTATCCTTATACTTTGAAGGGTAGTTATAAGCCAGCTATCGTTTGTACAAACTCAGGCTTTTAAGTCTTACATCTTTGGGCGAGGCTAGAACAGACTTTCATTCTTCACGATTTTATAAAAAAAAAACTAACAATTTTTTTAAATTTTCCACACGATTTGCATAGACGCTAAAGAGCTAGAATTTTTATTTTTAACAATTTTCAATTAATTATTTAAAAGGTGTTTATAAACAACCATATACTTCATTGAAGTATGAACGGTAGAGGAGCTTGGATTCTTTCTCATAAAATTAAATATCATTAACGGAAAAAAAATCATAGGCGTTCGATTCTATAGCACAAAAGTGAGGCATAAGGATGAGACTAGAAGTTAATTTATTTAATGTGTGTCACCATATACCAAGACTACTGTGTACTGCGATGAAAGCCCACTGTTACGTGTCACAACACTGAACCATCTTCGGAGATCGTCACCGATAGGACGCCATAGGACGACAACGTTGAATCACGACGTTTCATTCCTACAATGCATATTTTTTCATAGGCAATCATACGACATGTGACATATTAATCACTGCATATTAATGCCTTGTAACCAGTAACGAGCTGAAGTTTATCAGATAAAATTGCATCTTTCCGACCCTTGCAAGCATATTAACTTATAAGATAAACAACAGTCATTGGTCGATATCCGAGGCATTGCTAAAGATTATTAGTCAATTTCAAGTCCGCATCGCATGAATGGAATATTCTAAATAATCTGATTAGGAGAATAATAATTACGATAAACATCAATAGATTCGCGGCGGAAAAGCAGGATCGAATTTATCTAATGAAACTCATAATCCCGATTGGGATTTATTAAGAGTATTCCATGAATAAAATGTATCAGATTTTATTAATAATAACTATATTCTTACCCGCATTGTTTAAAATCAAATCATCATTGTGCCAGCTGTCAGATCACGACGTAGGCCTACTAAATGAAGGATCAAAAATGTTGCCAGACAAGTATCTTATTTAGCGAATATTTCAATTCAGAAAGAACCTTTACTGCAGCTAGAAGAAATGCAGCCGTCCTATGATGATATCACCGACAAATTTGCAGCCATAAAGGACTATCGAAGGATTGATTTGCTATACAAGACATAGGCCTAGGTGAGTTCGGTTATTAACGTAAGCATGTGGCATTTTTTTTCCTCTTCACCTAATTTTCCGGCCACGAGCCGCCACTGACTTTCAGTAGCTTAGTGGTAAACAATGAATCGTTGGATTCCATCCAGAAATATCATTATTTGCTGAGTTCTCTGAAGGGGCAGGCTCACGCGCTCATTCAGAATCTTCCAGTCACGAATGAGAATTTTACTATAGCATGGAACTTGGTGTGCTCTAGATATGATAATACTCGAGTTATTGCCACAGCTCACATCAAAAATCTACTTTCATTACCAATAATGAAAGATGAAAATGTTACAGACTTGCGAAACTTATTAAATCAGTTTCAAAGCAATCTTAACGCCATCGAAGCTCTCAACATTGAAATCCCATTACACGAAGTCATGTTCATTCAATTAATATTGGATCATCTTGGTGAAACTACACGCAAGGAATGGGAGAGCAAAATTGACTCACAAAGGTTCACACCGCTTCAAGAGTTGATGAACTTCCTAGAAGCCAAGGCTCATTCTTTAGAAGTGCTATCCAATTCTAACAATGTGCCAAGCCCATCCAAGGAAAAAAGTGAAAGACATACACAAAAGAAATCTGTAAAAACGACTCGTCAATCTTATGTTGCCATCAAAGGTGATACATGTCCTTGTTGCAAGGAAAGTCACAATTTATATAAGTGCGACAAGTTTTCACAGTTGAGTGTAGATCAACGTTGGGATTTTGTGAAAAGCAAAGGTTTATGTGCAAACTGTTTCTCCAACGGTCACAAAAGAGACAATTGCAAAATCAAGTCATTCTGTAATTGTGGAAAGGCTTCACACAGCAAACTGTTACATAATAACACACGAGACAGTAAAAAGGCTCCTCGACAACCACATCAACCGTCTGAATCTACAGATAATGTACCTGCTAGTTATTGTTCGATAAAAGAAAATTCCAACCAAAGGGAGATTTTATTAGCAACAGCAGCAGTGCATCTTGAAGATAGACAAGGAAATTTAGTGTTATGCAGAGCGTTACTGGACTCAGGAAGCCAATTGAACTTCATAACTGAAGGTTTAGCCAAGAAGTTGCAGCTGCCAACCACAGATGTCGACACTCAGATACGAGGTATTAATGGCACCTCTTCTTGCAATCACAGTGTTAAGGTTAATCTGCGATCCAGAATCCAGAATTTCCAGGCTGAAATGAGTTGTCTAGTAATCCCTCACATTGCAAACAAACTTCCTTCAGTCCGTATAGATCCCAAACATTTCAATATTCCTAGTGAAATAACATTAGCGGATCCTAAATTCTACATCCCTGGTGATGTCCAAATCCTCATTGGTGCTAGCTTGTTTTACCAACTATTCACTAATGAAAGAATAGTCATTCCTAATAACCCTATTCTTAGTAACACGGAACTAGGTTGGATACTTAGTGGAACTATTCCCAAGAAAGCAATTAAATCCAAGAAGGTCACATTCGCTCAACACAATTTATTTGTGACTGTTGATAATGTTGATACACAGTTAAGACGATTCTGGGAACTAGAAGACTTTCCTAAACCAGTGTTTACTAAAGAAGAAAGGGAATGTGAAGAGCACTTCGTACAAAACACTATTCGTGCAGAGGACGGTGCTTTTGTAGTGAAATTACCCAAGAATCGATCTCAGGACTCCTTGGGCGAATCCAGACCACAAGCCGTAAAACGCTTAGAGCATCTGGAGCGAAAATTCCAAACCAATTCTGTCTTGCAGGAAGATTACAAAAAATTCATGCAAGAATATGAAGAATTGGGACACATGAAGAAGGTTTCACTTCCACAGCCAGGTGAAAAATGCTTCTATTTACCACATCATGCAGTAATCAAGCCCTCGTCTACTACAACCAAGACTAGAGTTGTGTTTGACGCTTCTGCAAAAACATCTTCAGGCAAGTCCCTAAATGACATTCTGAAATTAGGGCCTACAGTGCAAGATGACCTATCATCAATTATAATTCGTTTTCGAACATATAAGTATGCGTTCTCAGCTGACATCTCTAAAATGTACAGACGCATTAAAATGAACGAGATTGATCAAAATCTTCAAAGGATTGTGTGGCGTTCCAGCACAGATGAACCCATACAAGATTATGCCTTAACTACCGTGACTTATGGTACTAAATCAGCTTCATTTTTAGCCATAAGATCCCTGCACCAGCTGTCAATAGAAGAAGAAGCTAAATACCCTCTCGCTTCACAAGCAGTCAGGACTTCCTTCTATGTAGATGACTGCCTGGCAGGACATGATAATCTTCAAGAAGCGCTACGCCTTCAAGAAGAATTAATCCTCATGCTTGACAGTGGCGGATTTCCCTTGCGAAAGTGGTGTTCCAACCATGAAGCATTGCTGGAATCTGTACCATCATCTTATCGAGAGACCCAGTTGCCTCTGTCTCTTGACAACATTGAAAATGCACATGCCCTTGGTTTACTATGGCATCCTGCAACTGATAACTTCCAGATTCAATCCCATCCTTCTCTCCAAACTCATACTCGAGTTAAACTTACCAAGCGTACTATCCTATCAGTCATATCATCCATTTTTGATCCTTTAGGCCTTGTCAGTCCTATGGTTATCAATGCCAAAATCTTCATGCAATCATTATGGATTGAAAAGCTTGACTGGGACGAGGAGGTAGCTTCACACATAGCAGAGAAATGGATTGAGATCTGCGACATTTTAGGTACAATACACACGATGCGTATTCCACGATTTGTTCTCACACATGGTACCCTTCAAGATATACAGATCCATGGCTTCTGTGACTCTTCAGAAAAGGCCTACGGTGCATGCATATATCTCCGTTCTGTGAACATTGAAGGTGAAGTTACAATTAACTTGCTATGTTCCAAGTCTAAGGTTGCCCCTCTTAAAAGGCAAACCATTCCACGTCTTGAACTTTGTGGAGCATTGCTGTTATCTAAACTGTACAACAAGGTGTTGAATGACCTTAACATTCAAACCTCACAAAATTATCTATGGTCAGACTCAGTTATTGTTCTGTCGTGGATAAAATCAGATTCACGAACATGGAAAACATTTGTGTCCAACCGTGTGTCGCAAATACAAGAGCTTTCTGAAACAGCAGCCTGGCGACATGTTTCTACAGACAACAACCCAGCTGATCTCGTTTCAAGAGGTGTATATTCTGAACAATTGTCTGATATTGATTTGTGGTGGCACGGTCCTAAGTGGTTGGCTCATAACACAACATTATGGCCGGAACAGCCAAAACAATTAAGCCCTCCAGATTCCTCAGAGCAACTTACTTCCATCTGCATGGCAGCTACTGTAGTAGAAGATAGTTTTATTACAAGATTCTCTAATCTCAAGCGCTTGCAGAGAGTTACTTGTTATATGTATAGATTTATTTCTGCCTGCCGCCATGAAAACAAATATCATGGACCTCTCGCAGCAGAAGAATTACAAAATGCTCTACAAGTTTGTGTTAAAATTGCTCAGAAAGAAGCTTTCTCTCAAGAGCTGAAAGATCTTAGCAACAACAAACAAGTTTCAGTGAAAAGCTCTATCCATGCATTAGTTCCATTCCTAGATCAGAACAACGTTATAAGAGTGGGTGGACGGTTGGAGAAATCAGATCTTACACATGATGCAAGACATCAGGTTATATTGCCATCCCGACATCATTTAACAGTTCTGATTGTAGAATATGAGCATCGCAAGCTATTACATGCTTCGCATCAGCTGCTTACAGCTTCATTACGACAAGCCTACTGGATACCTAGTATTCGCAGAGTAGTAAAATCTATTTTGCATAGATGTCTCACGTGTTACAAGCTAAAAGCAGAAAGTTCTCAACAGTTAATGGGAAATCTTCCTAGCTATAGAATAACTCCTGCTAGACCTTTTCTCCGCACCGCAGTCGATTACGCTGGACCCTTCAACATAAGATATGGGGCTCCACGCAGTAAAACTACTGTAAAGGCTTACATCGCTATTTTTGTCTGCTTGGTAACAAAGGCCATTCACATTGAGTTAGTTTCTGATCTAACATCAGATGCCTTCATAGCAGCCCTACGAAGATTTACAGCACGTCGAGGACTCTGTAAAGAAATCTTCAGTGACAATGGCACTAACTTTGTTGGAGCAAACAACAAGTTAAGGGAGCTCAGATTGCTATTGCAGTCAAGAGATTTTCAAACTACAATTCAAAATTTCACTGCAAACCACGATTATTGCTGGTCGTTCATTCCTCCAAATTCTCCCCATTTCGGTGGTCTGCATGAAGCAGCAGTGAAATCTATGAAGTTTCATCTCAGGCGAGTTATGGGAGCTCAAATTCTCACATATGAACAGCTTTCTACGCTTCTATCTCAAATCGAAGCTTGCTTGAATTCTAGACCACTTGTTCGTCTAAATGATGATCCAGCTGACTTGTCATACCTTTCTCCTGGTCACTTCTTAATTGGAGAACCTCTCATATCTCTACCTTCACATCCTCCTACGGAAGATAAGAAGTACTTAGAAAAATGGCAGCTGTTACAAAATCATTTGCAACACATATGGAAACGCTGGTCATCCGAATATCTTCACTCACTACAACAAAGGCAGAAATGGACCTGTTCCAGTGACAACATTCAAGTTGGTACTGTCGTCATCTTGAAGGAAGACAACATTCCTCCTCTTCAATGGAAGTTAGGCGTGATCACCGCTACTCATCCGGGAGAAGACGGCTTGGTTCGAGTGATTACTGTGCGCACTTCCAGTGGCGAATATAAGCGGCCCATAGTCAAAGTGTGTCCTCTACCCCAAGACGAGTAGCATATGACACTTTCTATGATCTTATATTCAAGATTCTCCACTTGAAGTCCATTTCTCATCTATCTCTGTAACAAATCGTACTCTTGCGAGATGTGTTACATGCATTTTTCTTTCTATCAATCTTGCTATTTGAAAGACCTCTCTCTGGTTTTCAGTTCAAGAGTTTTGACCTACGCTAGCTTGAATTTCTTCATGTTGACATTCAGTTCAAGGGGATCAAATGCTTTGTCGATGATCAGCTCCTTGTCTGTTGTGCATTTACTCCTTTATAGCATTTTCCTTTTGCTGCATAGGCTAGTTTCTCCTTTGAAACACTGGCCTGTTGCTACGAAGATGTATTACTCCTTATATACCAACAACATTCAATAAGCAACACGTCCCATCTCTCCCTTGTGCTTGTATTATTGGTGTTTTGGTTTCCCTTATCTACATTAGTCCTCGGTCATAGGATCGCAATCCTAGCCACAACTACTACATGGTTTATAGTCTTTGATCTTGACGTATGATGTCTGACTCCTAATCCTCATACATTAGATTACTAGGCGAGCCACTACTTACTACATGGGTTTATGTGCTTTGAGCATACTGTATGACTGATCATAATAATTGTCATACTTATCTTTGAAGTTCTACTACACTTCCATTTTCTACATTCTATGGTTACTTATGAATTATCGTTATCATTCATTGGAATTCTCTATCACCATGTTCTTGATAATTGCCTACATTCTTTCATAATTATCATGTATCTTTTCCTTATTCCAATGCATACTCCGATAGCAATGTTCAATCCTATTTATCTGTTGAAGCTTTTCTTTGTGTCGCTGCTCGTCTTGGGTCACACTTGGCTACCTTCAAGACGTCTTCAGCTTCACTTGAACTCACATGTCTACGTATCTCCTCTGATGTATATTGTGTGTCGTGTGCTTATACGTAAATAGTGAAATCAGTGCTTTTTATTCAATATCATATTCTTTCAATATATGTAAGAAGTAATTTTCCAATACATATCACATGTATACATCCAATTAGTCAGTGCTTGTTTGTGTACATACAAGTGTCTCTCTATTATAGCTTGCCTTCCTGTTATGTTTTTATTGACGTTAATAGTCAATGGCGCGGAGTATGTTCACGCAAGCTAAGTGTTTTTTCCAGCATATTTATTATGTGCAGTAACTAGTTTTAATTCAAATCATCCGCCAGGTGTTCTTGCGCCAAGCATTAAGTTGAGTAGGAGTATATTTCATCATATCCTGATCACGAGTTCTTTGTGTCGGGTATTCCCTCTTTAAAGACGCCTTAAAGAGCGTCAGGAAGCCTCATCAGTATTAAGCCTGCAGTTACACGATCAAGTCACGGTCTGACACTGCTCCGGTTCTAGTAACAAAAGCCAGTTCGCGCTCTTTGTATTTTCACTAGAAATCATTGGAATAAAACTTTCTTATAAGTTTTATTAATTTCAAGTAAATTACTTATACATAATTTACTTATTCGCCGTATTATAAGTTCATTAGATTCACTTATTAGTTCCAAGTAATTAAATAGCGTGTGACGTCATCACTCACCAAGAAGCTATAAAACGTGAACAATCAAGTGTTAATAACTTAAAATACATACATTCTACTGCAAAATTTATTACCGTTAAATTGAGATATAATTCATTAGTAAATTACAAAATTTACTAAATTACTTCTAGTGGTGCAATCTGGTTCGCGCCAAATTCCAATTCATTGTTTCAAGTGTTTATTCAATTAATATTCAGTGTTCAACTATTATTTCTTCGAGTGGTTACAAGTATTAATAAAGTTTAAGTATTTCATTACATTCTAGATTGTTTAACCAATATGTTTCCTTTGATCTCTGTACCAAGTGACCTCGTGATATAGTCCCTTCTTGCTCTAAATGGTCCTCCGAAATCTTATACTTCTCACATGTGCATTGTTTCATACTTACTTGAAGCTACCTTATTAAGCTATCCTGCATTTATCCATCTCACGTATATCATCGTCCAATCCCTAACATTGGTCCTCTCACGAGCCTAGTCCCAAACAATCCTGTTTAGTGTCCCCAAATGTTTCTAGTTCAAATATTAATTTTAAGGGGGTACAAATCTCATGATTTATGTAAGGGCATGGACAAAGAAGTTTTCGTCTCTTCTGAAGAAGAAGTTGAAACTTTTCTAATGTATTATATAGTAAGATCCATCTCTTTACCTTACTATTCTGAAGTTGGATCAGTTTCTCTCATAGGAGAGGAATATAGCACAATACAATAAGCATATAACCAACTTGATGTCTTCAGTAGGAACTGAGAACTTCTTTAATAACTAACTGTGGACTCTTGCACAAAACATAGGCCTATATCGTAGTTGTAGATAGGCAAGTTGCTGTATATTATCAATTTGTGTGAAGTTTAACGTGCCTGAAGTAGCCAATAAGGAGAGTAATAAAAAGAGCCACGTCTTGGTGAAACCTTTTCATTGTTACTGATTTATAAATGCGTCAACTCATTTTTTTAAAATAAAAGGAGATAATATATAAGATAAGCAAAATAAAGCTTTACATGAAATATGGTGATTTTTATCCAAGTATTAACGTTATCATTTATGGACACCAGCTTTTCGATTGAAATTTTCCTAATTGATTTTAAGCTTAGAGCCCACTGATGATTTCACATGGTGTTTGCTTATATTAACATATAAATACAGCTTTATAAAGGTTCATTTTCATTTTTTAAATGGTCTACGTTGTTTTAACAATAAAACAGATAGTTATGTTGTAATGAATTGATTTACAAAATTCAGCAGCTATGCATTTTTGAATGAACGCAATACCATGTTTATTGTGAAATAAAAATAAAAATGAATATTTTATATTAATTATATCTTGGTAAACATACAAGACGGTAGAATGGTAATTCTATTCCATTGCATTTTTCAGCCAGACTCTGCCTTTCCATACAATACGGCAGTTCATTTCTATTTACAATGTTTCATGCATGAAGCAAAACATTTTTATAAACAAATTACTCTTGTT
Organism: Ectobius pallidus; assembly: GCA_964059195.1. Taxonomy (NCBI): domain Eukaryota; kingdom Metazoa; phylum Arthropoda; class Insecta; order Blattodea; family Ectobiidae; genus Ectobius; species Ectobius pallidus. The sequence goes on along the minus strand of CAXKWD010000004.1, from coordinate 57,027,785 downwards.
TTAACTAGTCAACTAACTATTTGGATAAACAAAGCCGATATTGTACTGTGATCATAGGTCAATAATCAGCAGGCATTACAAACATACAACAGCTTTTACGAAAACAGTATTTTTGACTTAGGGGATCTCATAACGTTTAAAAACGCAGAAAAGTAGTCAGCAAATTTTGATATTGAATACTATAATTTTTCTTCCTCTACCCAGGAACAGGTAAAATCCAGCGGATTTTTAAACTCCATTAGTTAAAATTCAGTTATTCATTAGATTATTATGTAATTTTGAAAACATACAATGAAATTTAATCCCAGTATGTGTATTTTTGCTGATCGAAATTGAGAGAGATTTGTTTGGTTTGTGCTGTTTCCCACGCTCTTTCGCGCCACCTCTTCGACAATCAGCCTTCTCATGGATCATAGTCACTGTCGCATGAACATATTAGCAGCTACTAAACTCCATTAATTTTTAGAAGTGTGGACGGTGTAACTTTTAGCAAACAAATATGAAAGGTCTATAATCAAATTAAATAAATGGCGATAAAAAAGTTTCAAAATCTCTCCCACATAGCCTATGTCTTTATACGTGTCATGCTTTGAACGGCAACATTTTTTTTGTCATGCTTTAAACGGCAAACATTTCGTTTTCTTTAGAACACACGAAATAGTCATTGCGATGTAAGGGTGGGAAGTGCGATTTTACAGAATCGAGAAGTTAGATAAAGCAAGAATAAGTCGAGTTTATTTCTATTTCCGAGTTCCGTTAGAAACACATTTAGCCTATCACATACTATTATTTGGGCGATGGTAATTTAACAGTAACATTTCTGAAGTACTATTTTTAACTTCCTATGTTTTACATTAATGCTGACGTAATTGGGACCCGGTATTATAGAACTAAACATTAACTGAAGATTTGTAAGTGCTTTATAATCGGAAGTTCGTCATATTGCAATGTTCTTCTAACCGGATCTCTCTTCATATTGACAGGAAGTGCCGAGATTAAATGAACGCAAATTTCCAATGTTTAGTGACCGCTAGGCTACATGCAGTTAATTAGGTCGCGCAGGGGTAAAAGCGAACCTGGAGAGATGTTATCCGGAGGACATTCTATTCTTCCCATTATGCTGTGGGAAAATTCAAGTCGAGCTCGACAAAGTACTACCATCGTAATTGATTTTCTTTGCCATAGATAATGCCACAAGTTCCAAGTCACGAATTGCATTTATATTGAGTATTTAACGAATAATATGTAATTAATAATTAATAAAATCTATTGAAAATGAATTGCATGAATATCATTATAATTGGACACAGTAATATTAGAACGAATATAGGCCTAAAGATAGATAGACAGACTTTTTTGCTGCCTATATTGCATATTTTAAGCGTAATTGTGACTTTATGCTTTAATAATGTCTGAACGTTCGTCTCTGGAACACATAAAACACTTTGACATGATAAGGTTAAAAAACTACAATACCGTTCTATACAACGATACCATTTTTAGAATCAAACTAGGCCATACATAACTTGGATGTAATACTCTATAATGGACTGAACGTAGTGTATGCAGTAGAACTTTGCCGAAATATTAAGTACTCTACACCATTTCAACCTCAATTTCGGAAAAAAGTAATTACAATTTCGCAAAAAGTAATTTCAATTTCGGAAAAAGTAAATTCAATTTCGGAAAAGGTAATTTCAATTTCGGAAAAAGTAACTTCAATTTCGGAAATACGAGGGCTATTTTTTAAACCTCCGAGGGGGCATAAAATGAAAACCACAGTGAAAATCAAAACTGTTTTATTTGGAACATTTAGGTACACCTTCTAGCTACTTCTCTACCTAGTCGCGCACCGATTGAGACATTTGTTGAAGCGTGGTGCAACTTTCAAGTACCCTTTTCATAGAAGCTTGCCGCCAGGGTACTTGAAAGTTGCACCACGCTTCAACAAATGTCTCAATCGGGGCGCGACTAGGTAGAGAAGTAGCTAGAAGGTGTACCTAAATGTTCCAAATAAAACAGTTTTGATTTTCACTGTGGTTTTCATTTTATACCCCCTAATGTTTTAAAAAAATAGCCCTCGTATTTCCGAAATTGAAGTTACTTTTTCCGAAATTGAAATTACTTTTTCCGAAATTGAATTTACTTTTTCCGAAATTGAAATTACTTTTTCCGAAATTGAAATTACCTTTTCTGAAATTGAGGTTGAAAAGGTGTAGTAGTTAGAACTTTGCCGAAATATTAAGCACTCTGTTCTAAGAATGTAATTTTACCGTATGAAAAGACTGGAAGATATAATTATGAATAGGTTTAAGTATGATAGAATTCTTTGTGATGGTAATAAGCGGAGTTACTTTTGATATGAATATATATAAAGTTCATCGTAATTCTTATTTCAACAGATTTTATTGATTTGGCGTTTGACATTTTTTGCCCTACGATATTCATATATTTTTTAAAGACAGAAATTTATTTTCCCAGGTGACCTGCTAAGAGAGCGCATCTTAAAACGAAGCCACCATCCCATCCTTCAGCAATCTTACAACCTCCCTCCCCTTCTTTTCTGTATGCTATGTCTCTCCTTTTCTGTCTTCTTCTTTTTGAGGATTACATTTCTTATTCGTATTATTCGTTTCTCTCCAACCACAAAGAGTTGACGTGAAAACCAATTTGTCGTCCTACTTTAATTTTTCTTATTACTCCTCTGTTTGTCATCATTTTGAATCTTGGAAAAGTTTCTTACTGGAAACGTACATTTCGCATGCTTATTTTATAGGCTATTCATGTATTAGTTTCGAGGAATTATGTTCAGTAAAACATTCGTCTACTCAGAACGTAAATCGGTACTAATAATGTTTTAGAAGCCCAACTAGCAAAAAGGCCATTCCTCACAGGGTGCTTGTGATGTTTTCACAAAGATATATAATATATTCATTCAAATTATTAAAAACAACTATATAATTAAAGGGACCTTTAAGATATTTTGTAGTATTAACACGCAATGGTTTACCAGAGCTCGTCTCAAATAATAATTTTTTTTGCCAAAAAAGCAGACAATTTCTGTATAAACTATTCAAGAAAAATAGTTTTCGTTTGTATGCAAATATAACTTTTTTTAAATTAAAACTTTATAGACCTATATTTGAGGGGACGCACTGCTCTAAGCATTTTGCATAAAGCCTAATAGTATCCTTTTTGGTAAAATCAGTATTAAGCGAGGTAGTTTCCTTTTTCCCAAGACGTTATGAATCCTTTATACAGTACAAAGTAATTGTAGGCTAAAACCTTCTCTGATATAAAATATCAGAATAAGAACTTCGTTAATTTGTGAATAAGAGCGTGATAGACAGTCAGAAGAAAGATGAAAATCCCAGAAAGGTGACAATCCTGATCGTTCTTCCCATGTGGATAATTATCCAAAATGGACACAAAAAAAAAACCCCAACCTACAGAAGATCCTCATTCCCAAAGCTTCCAGACATTTCCAGACATTTTCGCTCTAAGGAAGTAGTAGAGCGGCACGATGCCGTCGTGTATCCATGTTTATGAGTATCTACTCCCTACTCTATCCTACATCATTCATTCATTGCATATACTGCCCTTTCATTTGTATATTGCAAAATTTCACAACGATCTCACATTAAAAAAAAAGTTTCCATCCCGTTTTTGGCAACTTCAAAATAGAAGAAGCAAATAAAATATATCTCAATCAACAAAAGAAAATTACAAATACAGAATAGTAGGCTATCTTATAATAGCTGAACAGGAAGTTGGCTGTCAGTGAGATGAAGGTTAGATGATTCTATCCAGAATCTTCCGGAAGTTCACGAGTATTATTTTCCAACTTCGAAGACAGCTCTATGGAATTGAGATAAAGTACTATCTTCATTAATAACACATTACAAGAAAAGAGTGAACGTTGGGGTTGGGAAAATGTATACGACAATGTCGTGCCTGGTGATGATATTATGTCCACACCCAAGTGTTTAATAATAAATTCGGGTGGAGTCAGGAAAAGTGACTGATGAGAATGAAAACAAACGAGTGCACAAGTTTTAACGGTGTCATACATTTTTCTTCTGAACGTGATTATTCTCGGTTTATAAGTCAGTCTTTTAACTGAACAAGCCGGGTGTTTTTTCCAGGGCGCCAAACTTGGGAAAAACACTTTTGCGACAGGGCGACTGTCGTGGGGCTTAACCCAAACTACAACCCGTTACCCTAACATTAGAGAACTTAACTTGAGTACCGGTATTAAAAAAAATGAAGTTTCTAAAGTTTGTTCAATACTGAATTTGTTTCTTATCAAATGGGGGACCGTTTTTTGTCTGATCGATTTCGAAGGGGGATGTTACTTCCCCTTAGGTAGTTAATAATTTGAATTATGAAAGAGTCTCGAGCAATGAAATATTGTATTAGTACGAGTATATAGTGATTCACTATGAGTTAATGTTGAATTTCATCGATGAAGGCATCTTCAGGCTATAAAATTTTATCAGCTTATTGTTCTGAACGTTAGGGTTTTGGGGATAAAAAAAGAAGTGCTATACTTAAAGACAATGTAAACTTATTTTTAATTAATTTGAAATTTTTATTATTGTAAGACTTGAACTTTTAGTTTGTTTTAGATTAGATTAGATTAGATAGCGGGGGGCTTGAAGAGAGTTTAGAGACCTCCAGCACGTCAGCCTAAAAGGCTTATTGTGCTGCCCCTTTGGTAGAGAAGCTCTTGTTGGCTACTTTGTTTTAACTATAACCTTATTAAAATAAAGAAATAGTATGCATAATATAAAATACTAGGAGGTGCCCGTGGCTTCGCCACGATAATTCTTTTAAAAATTAAACATTAAGAGTATAATAATTATTAAAGCATTATATTTATTAACACTTGCACGCGAATCATTCATAAACTAAGCCATTAATAATTAATGAAACAGCTAAAATTCCTGCTTTAGAGTACATTCCACGACATGAAAGCGCCCCCTGGGAAAACTATATCAGAATCGATTATGCAGTTCCAAAGAACCTGTGAACACATAATACGTATTGTTACTCAGCTGTATATTGACATGAATATGATGTGAATTTTATTTTATCAATTCAGTGTAATTTTCAGAAATTATATAATGTTTCAAGGGAAGGAATGGTTTGTTTGGATTATTATTATCAGCGATATTTCATGAGATAAAACCATCAATATTTTACAGCTGTTGCCCCCGGCTTCGCCCGCCATTATTCTCTGACTCCAGGATTTTTAAGAAAATTACACTGGTAGATTATTTAAAATGTTTGTGGTTCAGAGCTATGAAAATTGTAAGTAAAAATAAAATTAGAATATTTGTTCATTGTGTTCATTTCACTTAGGCCTTATATAATAAAGAAACGGTTTTCCTTCCTAATTTTGTAGTCGTCATGAAAGTTTAGACTGCGAGAGACGAACATCGCCGAGTATACCCGATGTCTTACGAAGCGGGCGAGCAAGCACGCTATTTAGGGCCGTTGAATTGTATAAGAGTAGATAGTATAAAATAACTTTCGAAATAACCGAAATAGAAGAAAGTTAGGACCGAATTCAACCATTCTATTTCACAAAGAAAGAAAGAAAAAAGGCTTCAATTAATATAAATGTTACATTTCGTCTGTCTGAATTAATTGTTTTGACTACCTGCAAAACCTTGCTATGCATGGTAATCTAAACAGAGCAGACAGGCGAAATGGAATTTTACATCTTATTACATAAAAGTTGCATTTTGCATGCCTAAACTGTTTAGACTGGCGAATTGAAAGCCTTCATCGCTCCAGAAGGTTCAGGTACTCATTTCTATTAGAGACTGAGTTGATCCCAGGGCCATAGTGAAACCAGAAAGATTAAGTCAATTGAAAAGTCCTAACGATCTCACCGGGGATCGAGCCAACGACCTTCTGGTTCGTGGCGCAGTGCCTTATACGTCTGCACTTCGGTGTACCCCATTTCAAATAAATACCGGGAATTATTCGTTAGGAATAGATTATACACTATAATGTTTATGAAATTATCTAAGTTCAAAGTAACGACTCGCTGTAAGATTTTTGGGCAGGAATGAATCTTCCCTCTTTTTCCTCAGGCTGTGTTAGATGATAGCAAAATACGGATGTTAACTCCAGGCATCCATACTGTCCTCATTTTATCCACGCTCTTTTGAAGTAGGAGCATATAATGGAACTACCCGAAAGCATTCATCAAATTGTAATTCAAAGAGATGAAGGCACGAAACAGTTTACATGCCTGAAGAAATGCCGACTCATTCATTAAGTGGAAAGTTTATATTTGAATACATTTAGGAGACATGTCATAATATGAGACTACTGCTGCACTGAAGACTTCAACTCTTGAATTGTTTAAGGGATGACCGAAGTGTTATGAGTGATTTTTTAAACTAATTTTCCTGGAAACTTGACATTACACTTAATTAAAATGTAAACTGAAATTAAAGTTTCAAGCTTCATTTGAATATTTCAATTTGTTTTTGAAATATTAATTAATTAATTTAATTTTCAGAATAAAATTGAAATGAAGGGGCTAGTTCCATAAGGGCGTAAGGCACAAGGACAGTTTCGAGAAATCTTGATGTTTTTAAACAATGTTACCACTCACAAGCACAGGTTTTTTCTTATGACTGAGCAGAGGTTTAAGGCACAAGTATAAATTGTCCATTGAGTATTTAAGAGACATGAGGAGAAGGCATAAATGTTAAAAGCTCAAAATTAAAGATGTGCCTTACGCCCTTATGGAACTAGGCCCTTCAAATCCACTTCTTCCGACAGATATTAAAATATGAACCTGAATTTTTATGTGAGCTTCTTTAATACCTGTTTCACAAATTTACTGATGGATTTTATAATATTCCTTATACTTTTTTGGAAATGTAGAATCAGACTGAAAAATTCAATGCCATAGCAGGGATTTGAACAAGTTTTTGTTATCTCGCGATGGACGTTAAAACTGGTAATGAACAACAGCAGCCGTATATTCTCCGGCTTTAACCGATTTTATATTTATGGTTAAAAATACTTCTTATATGTTTGTCTTCGGCTCTCCATGCCGCTGCTTTACCATTGAGCTACCATGGCAACATGCCAGTACAACATTAAACTCTTCAACTGGCTCTACCTTTCCACTTTAGCCTACATTATATTTTATTTCAAATATTGTGAAGTACATTGTATGGCTATTTTTAATAGAGAAGATAGCTTTTGAAAGTGGCAAAACAACATAAAAATTGAAATTGAGAAAAGAGGCAGTTATAAATACAATATTAATAGTACATTATTTATTAATCGAACCAGCTGAAGAAGAAGAATACATTGAAAAGTCGCAAGTAGTGCGCTTTTCGTGGTTTTATAATAGTCATTACATGCTGAATTAGGTAAGTAACTCTAAATAGTAACAATGAATATGACTCGAGGTCCATATTCTCCCCAGATAAATAATTTATCATAGGTAATCCCATGAGAGTTGACGAGTTTATCGATAGATTCGCGACTGCGCAGGAGAAGCGAATTTATCTGATGAAACTCGTCAACTCGAGTTGGATTTATTAAGACTATTCCATGAATAAAAATGTAACGGATTATACAAATAGCAATTAATTTCGTGCTTTGTTGAATAAAAACAAAACTAACAGCTTTAAGATCACTGCATACTATGAATCAACCATCCATGAATCAATTGGAGTTACCATGTTATGATCAGTGCTACCAATGGTGCATATAAGACATAACTTCATTCAGGTAAGCTAACAACAGAACAGAATAAAAGCACACAAACTGGCTTGCACAGAAACGAACTTGTATTTTTAATCAATGTACATTTCTAATATTTCAATTTCCAAACAAGTTATATTGTATAAAATAATATGTTTTCGTGTTGCTAAGTGGCAGCAATCACTGCACACTGACGCTTACGTGTCCAGTAACTAGCAGACGATTTTATCTGATAAAATAACATCCTCATATTGATAGCAAGCATTTTATAAGATAAACGATCTTGATTGGTCTATATCCGAGGAATTGCTAAACGTTATTGGTCAATATCAAACATGCGGAGCATGAGTGGAATAGTCTGTAAAATCCGGAGCTCTCGTTATTCTCCCTATAATGTTACATATGCTTTTGTATTTACACAATTGTGGTGTGGGAATTACAAGTACAATGATGAACATATTTGCTACACCTGTTGATTTGCTTCCCTTTAAACAGGGAATGCTGGAGATGTTAAACCGAGTGGAAAGCTATGGTATATAGCTACTACATGTTGTTAACTGAAGTTTCCTGGGACGAGCATTCCCTCTTTTGTTTCCATTACAGTGGAGATAATATGTTAAGTGTCGTTGTGCTGGCCACAGAGTTTGCTCTGCTGGAAACTGCTTCAAAATATTTCCCCAGTCAAGAATAATTGCGATATCCGTATACACGAAATTTGAGAGCAGAATTAAATTAGCATGTGTGATGGGAGTGCGTTTTCACTAAAACAACTTCCATTTTTGTTATTTCGAGTAATCTGATGTTCAGTGCAGCGCTTTTTTTTATGATGTACGTCTACTCTTACAAACAAAACATTAATACATTGTTTTCCGATGAGATTATCTTTTTTAAATTGCTTTGTGACTATATATGTATGGAAGTGATATTGAAGCTTACGCCTTTTATTGCAGATATCTATCGACACCTCTTTAAACAAGGTTATTCTACAGTTTCTTTATTCCCCGAAGGTTCACTGTGATTAAAGATTATCCTGCCACTTACGGAAAAATTCTACGAGAAAAAAGAACAGGTTCACTGTGATTAAAGATTATCCTGCCACTTACGGAAAAATTTAGAACTGATTATTCCGCGTGTTTGATATTGACCAATAAAGTTTAGCAATTCCTCGATATAGACCAATCACGATCGTTTATCGTATAATATCCTTAGTCGGGTGCAAGGATAAAACTTCAGCTCATTACTGGACACGTAAGGCATCAACGTGCGATGATTAATACGTCACATGCTGCCGGTGAGCAGTATGAAAACACATTATTTAATACAACACAACTTATTTGGAAATTGAAATAATATAAATGTCAATTGATTATAAACTCGATTTCGATTCGGTGCAAACCAGTTCGTGTGCTTTTATAGATTTTTTTATGTAAGCAACTACCACGACGCCATCAATCCTGTGATGCGCTTTATTGGTAGCATTGGGAACTCGGATCGATTCATCGATGAATCGATCCGTGGACTGTTCATTCGTCTAGTATGCCGTGATCTTACGGCTGACAGAATAATGACAACAAAGTAAGAAAATAATTATTAATTACAAAATCCGTTACGTTTTATTCATAGAATAGTCTTAACAAATCCTACACGAGATTACCTATGATAAATAGGAGCATCTATCTTTTCATTAAAGGGGAGAGGTAATACCTATATTTTGATAGCCGATAAACCACGACTATAGCCCTAATAAAGTCCTATAGTCCTAATAAAGTATCTAAGATCTCATTGTCACCGTAACGACATTTTCTTTCAAGTGTGTTTTACGTAAACAATTACCTAATTACTGCACTAAAATGAGGTATTTATGTAACTTAGAACAGATCGTCCCTTAGCACACTTACTTTCTACGAACTGAATCATGAGTGAATATGAGAAACGAAATGGAAGACGTATAAGACACGGGTATGAATGAAATGGTAAAATTTAACGAGCAACCATGATTATATTACATGCCAGCAATAATAATAAAAAACCAAATGGAATTGGGGAGGTCACGTCATCAGAATGAATCAAGAAATATGGGCGTATGCAACAACTGTTTGGGACCAGAGGAAGGGTAAAAGAAGCAGAGGCAGACCTCGACGCAGATGGGAGGACGAATTCAGGGAGGAGTTAGGAATGAGATGGACAAGACAGGCCAAAGAAAGAGTGTACTGGAAACAAGTGATAAAACATTTAAATCATTAGGAAAACAGTGATCTAGGAAAGGAAGAAGAGTTCAGGGAGGAGGCAGAAACGAGATGTTCAGGATAGGTCACAGAAAAAGTGAACTGAAAACAAATGATAGAGCATTTAATTCATTAGGAAAACAGTGTCCTAGGAAAGTGTTGTTAATATATAGGTCTTAACCCACCAGGAGGCAAAAACCCAACTCTCCAAGGAAATAGCTCACCTTGGGAGAGTAAAACAGAGCCAGCCCTACCATGGTAGGAGGCCCTTGCCCTATAAGGTATTGTGACGGGCTTATTTATTTATTTATTTAATAATAAATATCTCAGTCATTGGTCGAAATATGGAATTAATAATTTCCGTAATTCCAAAGTTTTCTATTCCACTGCAATGAAAATACCGAAGTATTTCCAGCTAGACGTGTGTAAACAGGTGACAGTTATTTTCGGATAACCCCACTAGAGTAAATTTGAAGATCTTCATTCATCATTAGCGCAGGGTTTTCAAATAGTAGCTGTGACGTGTGCTGAAGGTGAAGAGTAGGCAGGCACTAATGAGGTGAGAGCGTTAATTATTTTGGGACGATGCAGATTTAGATGGCGGTACAGTAAGTTGGGCACAGACGTGACTGGAGCCCTTACTTAATGAATCTGCCTCCGGTTCTGTCGGTTTGACAAACTTCCCTTTGATACTTTGTTTATCTCAACTGCTTTCTTCGACTATCAATTAATCACAGCTTGTGTTCAGATAGTGCATGAAAGAAAACCACTTACTGTTAGCTCGTGCAGTTCCTTACAATGACAAGATAGTGAAGGAAGGAAAAAACTGTTTTCTACTTTTTTTAAGACTTCGAAAGCAGTGATTATTTCTTAGAGCAGAGGCAATTTGAGCTGCAAACACTAATTGTTTCTTTAAAATTTATTTTAGCTGTAAGAGCTAAGAGGCAAGTTACTTAATCAGCAAAAAATACAACATACATTGTAAACAATTCTAAAGTAAAGTAAAGTAAAGTGTTCCCTATACAGGCCATGGAGGCCCAGAGGGTTCCAGGAGCTGAGGCTCCCAGATTTTAGACAATCGGCATGTGAAGGTGGTAAGGTTGTCAGCCTTAAGCACCGGCAGCCTTTACCCCCAGGATTGCTCCCGGTACTCATTTCTGTTAGGGGCTGAGTTGCCCCCAGGGCCACAGTGCCACCAGAAGGATTAGGCCAATTGAAAAACTCCCATGACCCCATCGTGGATCGAACCCGCGACCTTCCGGTTTGTAGCGCAGCGCCTCAACCACTACGCTACGGTGTACCCCTGTAAACAATTAATTGTCAAAATTAATAACAATAATAGTCGGCTGCGGTGGTCTAGAGGTAGCGTGCCCACCTCTAGATCCGAATGTCGCGGGATCAAACCCGGCCGCAGTCGATGGGGTTTTCAGGACGGAGTCCTCCAGGAGGCACTTTAAGCTGGGGGGCCCGTGTCGTAGATTTACGGCACGTAAAAGAACTCCAAGCCTAAATTAGAGCCTCTGGACAAAATTTCTCGGCCCTTTCACGTTCATGTAATACCTTAGTTTCCGGAGAGGGGTTAAGGGCGATGGGCTTACCACCTGACCCTCTGCCTTCTCCAGGAAAATAATCGTAAAAAAATTCACATAGGTACAGAAACCTCCACTTGGAGGTCTTTCGCCCCAACAAGGGGGCACATGATTCGAGAGATAATAACAATAATAATACCAGTAACAATTATCCAAATAGTAATACTATTTAGAATTCACGTTAAATGTACTTTATAAAAAAAACTGTGTACAAATTCCGCATTTGGGGCAAATTTAACGACTTACTCCAGGAAAAATCGTTCTCCCTATGTTTTGACTAGCTCTTTCGAAAACCTAATTCCTACCCCAGGTACCACCAATGATCTTGAAACCATTTCAATGCCTTCGCTGAATTACAAGAGTAAGTAGTAGATTTTCAGTTTTCATATATCTGACTAGCATGTGCCCGCAATACTCCGGCGGAAAAGAAATTCCCGCGTTATCTAAGCTCCAGGCGTAAGTAAAAACACTTGTCTTCCGCCTGCAGCGATTGATTAGAAAACCCGCAATACTCCAGCGGTGCCGCGCTATCTAAGCTCCAGGCGTAAGTAAAAACATTTGTCTTCCGCCTGCAGCGTTTGATTAGAAAACCCGCAATACTCCAACGGAGAAGAAATTGCCGCGCTATCTAAGCTCCAGGCGTAAGTAAAAACATTTATTAGGTCTTCCCCCTGCAGCGATTGTTTAGAAAACCCGAATACTTCGCCGCGATAATTATTTCAAAATTAAAAGCAAATTGTTAAAGGTAGGAGAATAAAATCAAAGGCATTCTGGGCGTTAACAGATATGGTTTGTTTGTTGAATATTTTTGTAAAAATGTTGTTTTTGGATTTCTTTGTAAAAGAGTCCAACATATGGTACCCTAAAGTACAATTCTGTAAAGTTTTATGCTATTTGGGAAAATAGAAAGATGTTGCTGACGCTATATTTAAAGTACAGTGCGCTTTAAATTGAAATGCATGCAAACATTAATAGTTTTTTTTTTTTTTTTAGTTTTAATTTTCATACTTCACAATGCATGCAAGAAAATTACTAATCAGATTTTTGTATAGACCTTACTTATTTTTTTAATGTTTAGTATCATCATAAGTCTTTTTGAAGTGAAACTTCTTTAGCGGCGAGGGGTAAATCGGGAACTTGTGTAAAGGCTAGTTTACATGATGACACTACGTTTCGTAACCACTTTCATGAAAGTGATTTCGTGAAACTAATTACACACATTTTCTTTCCAATGCAACCACACATTTCATGTTATTTCTTAAGTTCAAGTTATTAAGATCCCATGGAAATGTTTGAAACACGTACAAATACAGGCATTTCACAATTTCCTCACTTCCCCATTTCATTTTACGAAACGCGAAAAAGCTAAATAAGCGTAAAATATCAAAATTACTGTTATAGTTTCGTGAAAAGTTGGAATCAGCCGAAACTGCGTAGTGTCGTAACTCATTGTTCCCAGTACATCTAGCGCTTGCGCATTCAAGTAAAAAACAGTTGCGAAACTCAGTTACGAAACCTAATTTCGTCGTGTAAACTAGCCTTTACGCTCAAATATCGTCACGAAATTAATGTAACGCTGAAAACCGTCACGAAATTACTAATGTGTTTCGAAGCGGACTGCACAGAAAAGAATCAACTCAATGATTAGGAGTAATCAAAGGAAATTTGTTAGACCTAGTACGAGGACCTGCAAATGGGAATAGTAGTAGTAGTAGTAGTAGTAGTAGTAGTAGTAGTAGTAGTAGTAGTAGTAGTAGTAGTAGTAGTAGTGTAGTAGTAGTAGTAGTAGTAGTAATAATAATAATAATAATAATAATAATAATAATAATAATAATACTAATAATAACAATAATAATAATAATAATAATACTTACTTTCTCAATGGCAATAGATAATTCTTAAGCAATCTAAAGGTATACTATCTATTTTATGGTACCCGGAGGTTCATTGCCGTGCTTAAAAAATCAAAACAATAAAAAATCAAAGATCCGAAATTTAAAAAATCCAAAATTCCAAAATGAAAAAATCAAAGATCCAAATTAAAAAGTCCAAAAATCTAAAATTTAAAAATATAAAATCCAAAATTAAAAATACAAATATGCAAAATTAAAAAAATAAAAATATCCAAAAATCCAATATTTAAAAAATAAAAAATCCAAAATTAAAAATACTAATTTCCAAAATATAAAAAGCAAAATTAAAAATTAAAAAATCCTAAAATCCATAATTTAATAAATAATAAAATCCAAAATTTAAAAATCCAAAAATCCAAAATTAAAAAAAATTAAAAATCAAAGATCGAAAGTTTAAGAAATCCAAAATTAAAAATCCAAAGATCCAAAATTAAATAATCCAAAATTAAAAAAGTCCGAAAACCCAATATTAAAATTCCAATAATGCAAAATTGAAAAAATCCAAAAATAAAAAATTGAAAAAATTAAAATTAAAACAAGTTTCACTTCTGTCGCGTGGCGTTCCACGCACACTTTTTTTTTTAACTTTTCATTTTCCACCGAATTTTTCTTTTCAAACAATGAGTATAAATACGATAAAAAATCATTCAGTAATTTTGTAAACAAGTATGGGAGAATGCTACATATAAGATTCAGGTTCATATTTCAATATTTGTCGGAGGAGATAAATTGCATCTACTATTATTAAAGAAATCAATTTAATTAATTAATATATCAGAAACAAAATTGAGATTTTAAACTGTAATTTGTGTTCAGATTTTGATAAAATAGCACAAACCGTTTAAGAAATCGCTCTCAACACTTCAGTCATATCTTAAGGGCAGCTGGGGTAGGAATTTTGTTTTTCGTTTATTGTATTAAAAACTGTATTTGAACATATTTTTACACAATATTCCCAGCAGCTTAGAACATATTAATGAAGTTAGTTTAATATACAAAGAATAAGTACCTGAAAAATAAAGAAATGATGATTATTTTTTATTTATAGTTTTTATAAAGTGTGTTTATTTTAAAAACATCAAGTACTTTGCTATAATAATTGAAACTGGTACACATATTATTTAATCATAAATCAAAATCGTATTTTCTTTAAAAGAACTTTCCAACTTAAAATATTGTGTATTAATTTTGTAATTTGTTAGATATAAACGATTTCAAACAGTTCTACGTATTCAACATTCATGTTAAAATTTAATTAATGTAAAGTAAACGTTACATTAATTCCTATCTTCTTAAATACCACAACAGATGATTGCAAAAAGTTAGAGGAATCCTTCGATTAAAATCTTAATGAACACGACGGATATAATCCAATACGAGTCCTCTTAATTAAACAGCAATGTAAGCTCATTTAATTACAAATCACGGCTAAGTACTCTCCTACAACGTCACATTAATTACAATTCGGTGCCTCTAAGGCGCAGTGTCCTAACACGTAACTTCAATCTGATTTCAATTACCGAAACTATAACATCCTTGGAAAATAAGCACATTGACACTCCAACGTGCTCAGGTTCCTATTTGTGGAGTTTTCAATGGAGGAAGTGTTCGTTAAAATGAATGTTGGTGATGGTAATGTACTTATACTAACATAAAGGCTGTTGACGCATTTGAAAATTAAAATACTGGAACGTAATAGAGTGTATGATATAATTTTTAGCATACGTAATATTATAGGTTAAAAATTTTCCACCTTATGCACTAGTATATCTTAGACATTGATATGAATGAGTGTTGACAAGGAATCTATAGTTTGTATCTGTTGTTTAATTATACATGTATTTACATATAACCTGAGTATCAATAAATTACAATATACCTTATTGAATACTATTCAATAAGGTATATTGTATAATTAAACAACAGATACAAACTATAGATTCCTTGTCAACACTCATTCATATCAATGTCTAAGATATACTAGTGCATAAGGGGGAACATTTTTAACCTATAATATTACTAATTCATTTGCACTAGTTGAAAAATGAAGTTCATCAATGTTTTAGCATACGGATAGGCTATTTCTTTGGCGGAGATAATAATGATGAAGGTGAAGCATCTTGGTACTTAAAAACTCATAAGATGGTATTTTCGGCATTGATAATTCACATTTAAAATCTATTCTTTCTCTCTCTTTCGTAGTTTTACCTCTCCCTTATAGGGACCTTTATGCGGCCCGCGCCGCCCGGGCCTTACCGGATCACATACATACTTTTTTGACCGGACAAGGACATGGAGGGCATCCCCGGATGAGTGTTCAGCCCAATGAAGGGGCCACCTCCGAGACAACACGAACACATAGGACGAGACACAACATTTACATACACACTCACTCCAAACAAGGCGAGGATGATGGGATGAAGATGATAATGACGGCCAGATGATATCCGGGGACCACAAGGGCCTAAAGTTACCTGACATTTGACTCAAAGGTGAGGGAAAACCCCGGAAAAACCCTGAGCGAACGCATTAAAACCTATTACAATATAATAATTATTTTCCTCTTAGTGTTATTATTATTATTATTATTATTATTATTATTGTTATTATTGTTGAATCTCCATTTATTGCAGCCCAGTTTTGCACTTCAGCATGTTAGGGCTATAGTTAAATACAAATAAAATCATATTTACTATTATAAACAAGTACAATGAGTGAACACTAAGTTCGTGCTGAATCACTGTCCAAGCCGCTTTACATTTGTTTCTTGAGTTACATATGAATTGCTCAATGGCTGTACGCTTTGTAAGGTCTAATTGTTTCCTATAATTCTTCTTACATACATTGTAGTTATTTTTATCCACTTCTTGTCTTGTGATTTTATATATATCCCAGTAGGTAATAATACTATCAATTTACATACAATTAATATCACACACCACCAGCGTACAGCTGCAGCCCATTTACATTATATTATTGCAGGCATTTTTTGCGTTTTTTATCTCTTACAAATACTATATCGTCACTGTTCTGCCAGAACCACGAATGTGCAAAAATTCAGATTTTGACTTCAGTTCATTGCTGACATCTGTTTACATTAATCTTTGTTCTGAAGAAATGACTAACGTATTTTCTTTCCTTGATGGGTAATACCTAGTTTCTTTTCCATTAAAGTACAAGTTCTACGTCATTTTGTATGCTACAATAACAAATGTGACCCCTTTGTGATTTTTTAACTTTGCACATTCATGGTTCTGGCAGAACAGTGTCGATATGTTACTCTAAACAAATAAATAATTATATTGATATAAGTACGAATAATTGCATCTATTTTGAATTAAGGTTATGCGAAGCCTTAGTTCATCGAATGCATCTAAAGAGGACGATATTACCAGTGGATTCGGTAATAGTTGTCCGCCGGCGTGGTCTTGTGGTTAGCGTCGCTGACTAAAGATCCGTCGGCCCGGGTTCGATTCCCGGTACCTCCTCGGATTTTTCTGAGGTAGGGAGGTCTGGTAGGGGTGCATTCAGCCTCGTGATTCCAAATTGAGGAGCTACTTGATAGAGAAGTAGCGGCTCCGGTCATGAAAACCACCAATAACGGCCGTGGGTGTCGGCATGCTGACCACATGCCCCCCAATCCTGCCATCTGCCTACGGGAGATGACGCAGCGGTCGGGTGGTAGGCCAAGTCCCTCCAGGGATGTAGCGCCACGGAGTTTAGTTTTAGTTTAGTTCGGTAATAGTTATGTTATTTTGAATCGTAAACATTGTTTAGCTGAACTCTCTCCATCAATGTAAATTCAGTTTTACTGGAAATAAAAAGGTGCTAGCCCGAATGAAAATTATTGAGGATATCACCAGGTGTCACGGTCTTACTTCAGTAATAGCACCCCTATGGCTTCTGTAAATAATAAATCTAATAAGTAATTGGAAACCCTAAAGTTTGCATAAAGCATTCAATTAGCCTTATATCTCTGCTTTAAAAGACAACTGTTAGAAGTGACGCATTTATACGTCAGTAGCAGTGGTTAAGCTATAATTAGAAGACGTGAAAAGAACACTCCGTTGTTAGTAAATAAATATAAAGTTTTCCAGCGATTAAAATAGTTAAAATATTTACAATTTACGGCAGAATTATAGTGAGAATTCCGCTTATACGTGCAGTAATTATGGATAATAAACAATTACCATCAGCAATCATCTCATGTTCCTTATTGATCAGGCATTTACGAAACATTTATATGAACGATCATAGCTGTAGCGTATAGCATAGTGAGGTTTAAATAGGTTTATTATATTGGATGAAATATTACTAATTTTATGGGTCTTATTATTTGTATTAGTTTGGTTTATTGATGAAACTGTCTTAACTAGGAGGCATTTATATCCAAATGATAGCAAAAAAATGCAGTTATAACCTAAAAATATAAAAAAAAAAAGACATGAAATTAAAATAAATAACCAATAAATTATCCCTTAATACTTATAATTAAGTATTTAGAAGTAATGTGTCTATTTTAGAGAGCAATGTAATGGAATACAGTGCATTTTATTTAATTTACAATTAATGACTCAATTATTTACTAAAGAACTAGTCTAAGTAAATACAATTTTTTTAAATTTGTATTTGTTCTGCTTTACTTTATTTGTATAAACATGTATCTGTATTTGTATGAATAAATAAAATAAAATAAATAATTAAATAAATAAAATATGTGGATATGTTCCATTTAAAATGAATACAGTAAATTTGAATTAAAATGAAGGATGAAAGACTTGACGGTGATTCTCAAATAAAAACGATTTTCTATTGTCTGAAAGTAATGATTATTATTGTATATGGAAATGCTTCCCTCTAACTCCACTGAATGAATTGGTGTATACTGAAAATTCTGCATTTAGTTCAGTCATTAATGTAATACTTCCTAGAAAACTACAAAAAATGCCGAAACATACCTAAAAAAGTTAAAAATGACCTATCTTTTGAAAATGAAAAAAAAAAAGCAAAATAATGCCAAAACAAATTGCGGTTATTTAATTAATTAATTTAGACATTTGTAACATTCGAACCATCTCTCAACCTTCATATCAAAAATGCAAAATCATCAATTGCCTTGCCCTAGTCATAACAAATAAAACTTATGGTTTTCAACTTCATTGTATAAATCTGCTACTAAAGAGACTTATCGATCAGTTGAAAAGTATTCGTGGCATTATGTGATGATACATTAAACAAGATAACATTAGAGGAACAGAGAAAATGCCACAATGATGGCAAAACTACAGCGTTGGAGTTTCTTATTGGGAAAGTTGAAAGTGTGCGATGTTTTTCAGCGATAACGCTTGGCTTGTAGTGTAAGCTTGTTATTTCATGCTATCTCTTTCAGCACGTGTGTAACCAGGATTAAATAAACAAGAGTGTAAGTTACTGATGCTACAAGTTGATGTAGTAAATTGTGATTGCCTATTCCCTTATAAAAGGTATAGATGGGAATACACAGGTATGAAGAACATAGACACTGCATAGCGCGAGAAATACAGCGTAAGTGTACTGAAGATAAATTTTGTAACCATACTCTTATTCCTCCCTTCATTCCTACATTATCATACTCCTTCTTCCTCAACATCACCTCTCCCAGTCTTTACTTCTTTTTCCCTAACCTGCATGTGCATAAAATGTATACACATACTGGTTGTTACTGGGAATAAATTTTACGTGCAATAACAATAGAGGGTTGCTTTCCTTAGGCAAAATGTAACGTTATGTACTAACTGTTGTTTAAAACTAACTTTGTTGTCTTGAAAAGTTTAAAGTAGGCTGCAGGCCATAATGCAGCTAAATAAACTTCAATAAAGCTATCCTAATTAAATCGTAGAATAGTTTCTATCATCAAACCTAAATTTTAGTTAATTTCCGCTAAATATAGTATTTGCTGTTTTTGGTTCTCCATTGAAAATCACGTAGTTCAAGTTGGAACTTTGATACTTTATCTTCGATGTGCGCTTTCAAGGGATAGTTAAAAAGAGAGAATTTGTCAATTTTTAATTTTATTTAAACTAAACTCCGTGGCGCTACTTCCCTGGACGGACTAAGCCTACCACCCGACCGCTGCGTCTTCTACTATAGGCACATGGCAGGATAGGGGGCATGTGGCCAGCATGCCGTTAATGGTGGTTTCCGTGACCGGAGCTGCTGCTTCTCTATCAAGTAGCTCTTCAGTTTGAATCACAAGGCTGAGTGCACCCCGTTCCAAACCTCCCAACCTCATAAAAAGCCTAGGAGGTACCGGGGATCGAACCCGAGCCTACGGATCTGTAGTTAGCAACGCTAACCCCGAAACTATGCAGGCGGTCATAATCATTTTATTATCCTAACAATTTAAAAGAATGTTGCCTACATCTTTAATTTCACTTGACAATTAAAAATGGAATTGTACCAAACTATTTTGTTTCGAGGGCCGAAATAATAAGGCCCGCATGTTTGTCAGGACTGATTCTCTCAAGTCGTGGGATACCTCAGGTCTACATCCTTAATTGCATATTGCTGAAATAATTTTTATACTCGTTTTCGTTCCTATTTAGTGATGTAAAATTCAGGTTTTTTGAAGCGTGAATTCAAATTACTTTGACTATCATTTTTAGGACTTTTATTTTATTCCGGGATGCAAAATAATTTTGTTCTGCTATGAATACCTTTCTGTCATATTAAACATAACGTTGGCCTACATTCTCCTTTATGGTCAACCAATGACCTTTTTTAATGCTGCAGCTTTGTGAGGTAAAATATAGGAAGAGTAGGTTATCACTGTGAATTTCAATGACCCGCTGTCTGATATTAGATGTTCCATAGCGTAAGTGAAAGCCAACCACGTGTAAAATTGACTGCTTTTTGGTAAACTTCGCTCCGCTTCTGGCGTGTTCCGATTAGAATATCATTAACTGGCACAGGGGATTTCAAAACACTTTTCATGTTACCAATAACCAGACGTATAGTTCTATACCTAAAATTTATTTAATTGGGTTGCAAACTAACAACAGGGTGGTGGCCGAGATGGGAGCATCTAGGATTCACATTGGGTTCGAATACCGTGGTCGGCCAATTTGACTTTTTTTTCATGGTTTTCCCAGCCGTAGTGCAATTTCGTTGACAATGAAAAATGCCATGTTTGTCTATGACGTTCGCAACATCCCTATAACACAGGTTTCCTGTGGATATTCCTGTAGGATATAATTTATTTATAGAAGTATTTTTTATAAACTTTGCCTTTGATGCCCTAAATGCAAAATTTTGTTAGAGGTCAGTTAAGCGATTCAAATGTGATGGTGTTACGAGTGATTTGCTCTCTCGGGGAATATTATTATTACAATATAACAATTATTTCACTTTTTTGTGTGGTTATACGATTTTTACGGCAGTAAATTGTAGTAATCTCTCAACAGCACGTAACATATGCATGAATTTAAATAGTTAACCGAAAATTAGGGATGGGTCGATACCAGATTTTCTTGATACCGATACATGATTTTATCCCTCGATACTCGATACCGTCAACATTTTCAGTTTTAATAAATAGGTACGGTACATTAAAAATTAAAAGTTGAGAGAACTGTGTAATACCAACTAAATTAATTAAATGTGCTTATTTAATGAGACAAAATTTAATATCGTCAGTAGCCTATAATTATTTTTAAACTCTACAATAAAACTAAAATTAGTTTTTTAAACAGTCCACTTACAAGTTTTTGTTAAAAAAATACATGCATTCTCACTCAATTGCAGAGTTGCAGAATTACCAAAGTATCGAAAAAGTACCGAGCGAGTTTTCTGAAGTATCGCACCATGCCGATACCATTCAAGTATCGAGAGTATCGAGGAATCGAAAGTATCGAGGACCCATCCCTACCGAAAATGAACTCTCTTTCGAGACAATTTCCAAATAATAGCGTTTCGTTAACCACCTCTATCAGCTGTCAATTTTGAGCGAGGGATAAATATTTTGGAGAAACTCTACCGTGAATATATAAATGAATTAGGTTGTGGAAACTCAATATAAAATTACTGAGTTATGCGTTCGTTTTTGCAGTGAGAAATTCTTGTGGGAGTCATTGAAGTGTTTGATGTGTGTTTGTTTTGTGCTTGTGTGTGTGTGAGTGAGCGAGTGAGAAAGAGAGAGAGAAAAAGAGAGAGGGAGAGAGAGAGAGAGAGAGAGAGAGAGAGAGATAGAAAGAGAGAGTGTGTGTGGCGGGTTGACTGGTAAGTCTCGGTGGGATCAAACCCCCATCCGTGTTTTGTTTTTTACTGGTATGTCTGTCATTCCACAAGTGAACACTTGATATTCCAGAGCGTCTGTCTAAATACAACTTTAACAACGTTCAAACACAACACTGATCCTTCCTCTTTTAATCTCTTCTGCTGTTTAATTCAGACTCATGTTTAGAGAATTAAACAGCACTCTTCGGCAAACTCAAAGAGCGAGTTATCCAATAAAAACAGTGACTGGACAAAATGGAATATACAACTGCACGTATTTTAGGGCTCGTTTGACAAAATATTATTTTCCGATATGGAGTTTTAATACCCATGGTGATGCAAATTCATTAGCTATTCCCTTTATTATAATATTGAACGGTATTTGGGTTGTAAACGCGAAACGAGCTCCATCGCTATCAGTCATGGACTGTTCAAATAATTTGTAGTCATTATTCGTCAGTGTCTGGTTACTGGACCGAAATGTTTATAATGAAGACTAATTAATAAGTACAGGCGTTCTAAAAATTCATTTACACTTCTTCTTACACGCATATCTGTTCTTATAAAAATTAACACTGACTCTCATAAGTTACATATATTTTTCCAAATCATTCGATAACAGACATTTACTGCTTGTATTACAAGCATTGGCAACTAGACACCCAAGCGGCATTGTGACCCGGAAAACAATATCCACGGGTATATACCGGTATGAGAAACAGGAGCAATTCTTGGGAGAGAAAAAAAAAGGCCGGAGCGTAATATTTTATCACTCTAACCTGAGAGTCGAGAAGCAATCTTGCTCAGGGTCTCCTGTATCGTCCTTCTGAATAGTTAGGACAATGAAAATCAACATAATTATACACATTTACTTCCCTTCCGAAGGAAAAAGCATCGAGCAGCTCTTTACGACCAAAAAGCTCGATGTTCTCACCCGAGTTCGAACCGGCCATTCTTTGCTCAAACGTTAAATATTTAAAACCATTAGGTTTTTGAGAATGCTTATTCATGGGATACACCTTCTTTTGGCCTACTGGCTGAGGAAAAGCTAGCTCAAAAGTCGCTGTTTCATCCCAGTGAACTAATCCTTCTGACGGTACCATGACCCGGAAGATAACTCCACGGCACTAGTATATATCGGTGTAAGAAACATAAGCAATTCTTGGAAGAGAAATGGCCAATGCGTAGTATTTTATCAGTCACCTTTATGTGTCGATAGTTATTATCCGGAGGCCTATATCTCCACGAACCATAAAAGTTTGCAGCTTGCCAAAGTCTACACATAAAATATTTATTTTACTTAACTTAAAAAATTACTATCTTAATTTTGTGATCACTGTATTAAACCTAATCGGTATGGTATATCAGGAATGACTTCTTTTTACTGTGAATTGAAATAATAGGGTTATTATTTTAAAGACAAGTCGAGGAAATGGCCAGAAGATAATTTATAATACTTATATTGAATGTGTATAATATATAAAATAACTTGTATATTTCATTCCAATTTGGCATGCATGTTCCTTGAAGACTTGAAAAACGACAGACGTGTGAATATTGTTATTTTTTTATTCCTTTCCAAGAAGGCGACCTCTTAACTGACGAAGAGCATATTTATTTGGACGCGAAATCTATTACTCACAGAATACTAGCAATACTACTTACTTACGAGTGATAGTATTAATGACGTTGATGATGTTGATGATGATGATGATAATAATAATAATAATAATAATAATAATATTAATAATAATAATAATAATAATAATAATAATAATAAAATGTTTTATTATTTGGCCTGGTTTAACACGCTAATTACTCTAATTAAATATAACAAAGATGTTTTAATAACAATATAGGTTCTATCAATTCTGATAACTCGACGTATGTCATAAAAACGACTACACCACATCCCACTTCGTTGCCTATAACCATCGTGTTTTCATCCATTCAGTTATCGTAGCCGGACTTTGTTATCTCGGGCTTCATTGTACGGAAATGTGCATGGAGAACATTTCAGAGGGAAATTATGTACCTAATTAGGAATTTTGAGAACAAAAACAAGAGCTTGCTTACCCTTCGTTACTCTTGTCATACATGTCTACTTTGAGGTCGTGTTTGTGGCATAAAATGAAAAGACTCTTCACTTACCAGAGTAGAATATCATGAGTAACATGAACTATCAAATGTTCAGTACTATCTCCAGTATCATTATGACAAACATCTCAATTGAAAGGGCTATTTATACTTGTGAGTAAAATTTTATTTATTTGTTTAAATATTTAACTTATAACTCTAAATTTCCTCTCTATAACCTATGTTGTTATTTATCCTCATCGTTTCAGGACGGAGCAAAGGAAATCTGGGGAGATTCATTGCCAAAGACTGATTTGGTTACGCGTATTTTCTGGTAGACGGCAGAGTGATTGGTGGTAGGTTCATCGACTCGACGGTTCTGTAAGACGAAACTAAATCATTAATAGGAGGTGAAAGAGTCGGGAAATATAGTACAAAGTCTATGATTTTCGGTTTGGAGGATTTTCAAAAGTGCTGTAAGTCTATGACAAGGGATCCGTGCTTTATAGTCCCTCTGAAGGACAGTGCCCGAAATGTTTACTTTCTTAAAAATTCGTTGACACCCCCAGCAAACCTCTATAATCCAGAGATGGGAACGCTAAATCTACACCTCCGATGCTGTAATTACAAATATTATATTCGTTCCTCAGATATACATACAAACTTGTTAGGCTACGAGATTATGAATGGTCGACCTGGATGGGGCAATCAGCAAGGTACTGGTTTCAGTTCTCAAGTACCCAGTTCGTGCCCAGTTCGAGGTTGATGGCATTTATGTGTACGTAAAAACGCGAGGCAAAATAAGAGCAGAGACAGTTACAGCAGAACGTAGCTGCCCTTTGATAACAATAGATTAAGAAATAAACGATTTGATGAATAAAAGATTTAGTTAACGCGTTATAGTTCAGAATTATTTTTGTTTCATGAATTGAATAAGAGAGTCTTAAAGACTATATTCAT
Organism: Ectobius pallidus; assembly: GCA_964059195.1. Classification (NCBI taxonomy): domain Eukaryota; kingdom Metazoa; phylum Arthropoda; class Insecta; order Blattodea; family Ectobiidae; genus Ectobius; species Ectobius pallidus. Next base: position 57,003,026 of record CAXKWD010000004.1, on the reverse strand, counting down.
TCATTTTATTTTCCTTCTCTGGATGTGCCCAAAAGGATGTGATGCTATATGGCAACACAGAATCATACCAGGAAAAAGTTCTATAGGAAGTAAATGCTTTAATAAATACAATACAGATTTTCACTCTCGTAAATCCACATCTATCTACATAACTTTAGAATGGCAAGATTTTGAAAGCGCCAACTCTAGGAGAAATGTATAAAAGTTGCTTTTCAGCAGATACTTTGCCCAGGTAGCTATTAATGTAATATATAACAATCGGGATACATGCAATGAGAATTATTTTCAAAATGGTTTTTCACGCATAGTTTATTAAATAATTTTAATTTCAACTTTTTTCGCTATAAGTTGGCTTACTGTTGGTACAATAAGTATTTTATTAGACTTAGAAATGACATTACATATTAGCAAGAAAGTAAATATGCTTTGAGATTCATTTCTAAAAAATAAAAAATAAAAATTCAGGAAGAGGTATTTATCAATCTGCCTCTCTGTATGTCAATGTAAAATTGTAGATTTCCAAGATTTTTCGAAAACAGCTCTGATGATTTTCTTTGCGTTGTATAGGCTACCTATTGTGTTAACGTTCACTTCTTTTATCCGAAACACTTTTAGGATTAAAGCGAGGCAGTTGTTAAAAACTGCACTCCTGGAATGCTGCTCACTCTGTCGGAACTGGAGGCGAGAAAATCAGACGATTGATGAAAAAAGAGAAAATCGCGTGGCCATAGCGTAGTACCACAACATTTCGTAAATTGAATAAAAGAGTGTTCCAAATCCACGTTCGCCGAAAATGAGGTACTGTACACTTCATTTTCGCAAAAGTGGAAATGGTACTTCCAATATTCATCTGGCGATCTGGTTTATTATGAATAGCCTAGTTTATGTCAGTGGTTCCCAACCTTTTTCAGCTGGCAACCCACCTTTCCTTATCGGAATACCTCCACGGTCCATCGGTCCGTGGTGGAGTAAAAACCTTATTTGTATCGTATCCCTTCCTTATGTATATATTATATTTTGCAAATATATATGCTTATATAGGCCTATGCACCACCTGTGTGACTGTGTGAGTCATCTGGGAGGGATATAGTGGTTCAGATGCCAAAAATCAAGAACCAAGAAAACAATCAAAACAAAATTTGAATTGTTTCGATTTTTCTTATCTTTTCTGATGATTTATTCGATGGTTTCTGATAGTTTTAGGATCGAGTCGCGACCCACCTGTAACCCTAATGGGTCGCTACCCACCGGTTGGGAACTGCTGGTTTATATATTTCTTTTATATTTCGATCTCTCGTAAGTTGAAAGCGCCAACATAGAAATGCGATGGATAAAATTAGCACAGTCATACTGCTGTAAATGATTTGAGAAGCTATATTTTCATATTTGGCTTGTCGATACGGATTATGGAGTTTTGAAGCATTTATCTTTAGCTATTTTATATGCATGCATGACCAGAATCATTAAGCTGTATTAATCGTATATTTGCCCACGTTTTTATGTCGCACCAAATTACCAGGGTAGATTAGAATAGCAAAAAAAAGTATGCTTCAAAACAGTATTGATTAAAATACTAATAAATATGCATAAATTACTTTCAAATGTGATGAGTTGCAATATCGCATTATTACATATTCGCAGAGCGAATATTATACCTTTATCTATCGCTGATTGGAGTGCAAATGTTTTATGCGTGTGACTGTGCGTGACATGTGGGAATTGACAGGCATGAAATCTACAGCGAAATTACCCGTTTTTAAACCAAAACATGTGACCTATCTCATTCGGATTTCTTCGCATGTATTTTTAACTAAGCACCACTATAGGGTAGAATTATGATTTTATAATAGATATTACGTTAAAAGAAAGCTTCTCTGAATGAAATGAAAATAAAGTACCTAATAAGAGAGAAAGGATAATGGAAATAAATAAGAAAAGGTAAACTGACATAACAAAGTCCCAGATTGAGTTAAAATATAACATTTCAGAAACTATTTAGTTTTAAACCACGGTTTCTTGAGAAAATGTTATTAGCAGGGCCCGGATTCTAATGACATGTCATCTTTTTATTCATGCTGCATAGACATTGCCAACTTGTAGATAAATCCTAATCGTGGCCTCTAGATTATAGAAGTACATTTTTATTAGGCCATTTTTTGTCATTTTATGCACTTCTATATTTTTAGGGAATTTATTTCAATTTTAGGTCATTATTTTGTCATTTTCGTGTCATTTGCTTCCTTATTTAGTCATTTTCATGTTTTTTCGTCGCTAGCGGTGCTGTCTTTGAAGTGTTGTTTGTTTAATGCAAGAAGGAAAAATTCGCCGTTAAATTGTTGTCATGTTTCAGTCGGAAATGGGAATCAAAGAAACGCCAAAATGTTGTATTATATTACTATTGTTATTAGATTGACTTGGCACCAGAGTCTGCCACCTGCTTGGATTTGAGAGTGCTAACTACTGTTTACCCTCAATAAACAACAATATAATCCGGCAGACCACAATAGGAAATGCCGAATTTTCACTCGCCAGTGCCTCAGTGCCAGTATAAATTTCCGTGAGAAAAGAACATTCACAATATTACAGTTATTTACAGTTTTTACAATTATGTACAAACTAGTCTATAACTTTGTGTGTAACAATAATATTTTTTTATAAATAAAATATAAACTTTTAGGACATTTTTTATAATTATTAAGTAATTTTCTTTAAAATTCAGGGTCATTTTATAGGTAATTTTTCAAACAATTTTAGGTCATCAGAATCCGGGGCCTTGTTATTAGCATATTATTTTTAAAATTAACAACTTTTTTTCGTTTACAAAAGTAATTTCAGGGCAGCTGATATGGCCAGCTCATTTTCTTATTGTTACTGTGAAGGCATTCATAGTGATAGATGACTCTAATTTGCTCTGAAGTATGCTGGATATCCAATCAGCATATAACAAAAGCAATTTGAACCTCCAGTAATTCACCATGATTTTATAGATGTGTTGCCACTATTTTTCATCTAGCCAATTTATATTCCGTTACTGATAAATAAGTTCTAAAAGGATGGGTGATAAATTTCAGTTTCTTCGGTAAGGTATTAATGTAACAATATTAAGCTTAAGAAAATTACATTCTGAATCCATACCAAACTTTGAAAGTTTTTCTTTTATAGCTTGTGAGGCCGGCTTTAACAGCATGTTCAAGTGGTGAAATTGGGTCTATGCATCGGACAAGGTGTCCAATACTTTCCTCCCTCTCTGGCAGGACAAAAGAAAAGCGAGAGAAGTTTAATTAGTTTGATCTAACAGGTGAGCCACCCGTCACCACTCCTTGTCCTCTGACTGCCTATCGCCCGCACCACGCGTAGCACAACCTCCTTGATCAATAATTTCCAGGGCTATCCGCTATTAAAACTCCCTTTCCCAACTCAACCTAAACAATTTGTATTTTCTTTTTCATATTATTACACACATGGATTTCTTCATTACCATTATGCCCTAAGTCTTGTTAAAAAAATTCGAACTTCTTAAATTAATTCTGAGCGTGAGTTTCTCACTATAGAAGGAACCTTCCATCTATAAAACTAAAATATGTATTGAATTAAGATAAATGATATGTTGTCCAAATCCAAGATTTTTTCTTTTCGACCTATAGGAATTTCATTTTCTCCCTTTTTAAATTCTCCCACAGTATTAATTTCAGATAATTGATGTTTCGTCCAATCCTGATTTTATTCCTAACATCCTAAGAGCATCAAGTATTTTCTGTATTTGTTACTCCCCCGTAGTATTATCAAATTAAGATAAAAATATTTCCTCCAATCCCATATTTAATTTTTTCATCCAATAGGTATTAGGGTTTTTACTATCTATTTTTTTATTCTCCCATACTAGTCTGTTAAATTAAGATAAATTTAATTTCGCAAATCCCACTCTTTGTTCTCTTCGTCCACTAAATATTTAGATTTTAATCAATTTTTAAAAATTTATCTCGTATTATTAAATTAAGATAAGTAATATTTCGCTCAATCCTCTAATTTTTCACTTGATCCAATTAGGCAGAAGATTAAATTTTTTCTATCCTTTTCCCCAATTTTTTACTTAGTATTAAATTAACATAACTGGTCTATTCTCTAATGAAAATTTTATTATCTCCATCTTATAAGTGTTTAATGTTATTTATCTTTCTACCAATTTCTCTCATATATTAGTGATATTCTTCTTATTTGTAACATATTGAAACTAAAATAACTGTTACTACTATTTATAATTTACAAACTAGGGAATTTAATCATATATATGTATATATAAGTACGAAAATTACAAAAATAATGTCGAGTTTCATAACATGTACTATTCACCGAATATAGTAGGAGTAATTAAATTAAGGAGAATAAAATGGGCTGGTCATGTTGCGCGCATTGGGGAGGAAAGAATACCTAAAGATATTGACTGTGAGATTCGAAGATAAAAGGCTACTTGGAAGATCTAAATGTAGGTGAAAGGGCAATATTAGAATTTACTTAAGAAAAATAGGATTTTCGAGGGATAGTTGGTTGGAGTTAGCACAGAATTTGGTTGAATGACGGGCTCATGTTAGCGCGGCAATGAACCTACGGGTTCCATAAGAAATAGATAAAATATTCCTCTAGCTTGCTTAGGAATTGTCTATTACCATTAAGCAAGTAAGTATAAATAAGTACACTGTAAAGGATATACTCTGAAACAGGGAGTGAACACTGAGAACATGTGATCAATTTCCACAACCCAGTTCATAAATCCTGGGGGAAAAATGGAGGCACACATGCTAAATAACAATTCACAGCCGTTATTAAACACCCAGAACAGACAGACATGCAAACAATAAGCAGGATTGCAGGACTAGGTTCAATTTTTCATATTCTTAGACAAAAACACACGATTTGTCCAAAGTTAGCAAGCTACTTTTACAATTGCACGTAACGTCTAAATGCTGATATGTAATGAATGATCTCTTAGATATCTAAAAAGTTCAAGTACAACCTAGAAATGAACACTTAAATAAAGAGGTATTTCGCCGACCAATCAGAACCCGAAGATCAAGAAGTCCGGCTCCAAGTCTAATCCCACATGATATTTTCCAGGACCAACATTGTATGAAACTGAGCCGTCACAAGATAGGAATAAGCTTTTCCTATATAATTCTTTAGACTCCAACCTAATCTTGAAACAATATTTCTTTCTTTGTCAACTTCGAATGTAAGGTGTCGAAATTTGTGATTACATATCCTAATCAAACAAAACGCAATTTATTACTATTTACTACGAATAAAGCTTTAAATACGTTTTCTTCAGAAACAATGCGCAAAAATATGATGTGTTCCATGGTCTACATGGTTGTAGGCCTATTATTATAGTCCTCAGTCAGTTGTCTAAGCCTCATTCATGGTCATAATATCCGTGAAGCAAGTCTTGAAACCTAAGTTTTGTATGAAATGGGAGGTTTCAGATAATTTATTGGGAAGTTTCAGACCATTTACTGGGAAACAGGTGTTCGCGTATATGAAATGGTGGCTATTCCTGAAGACTGGAAGACAGTGTAATGATAGCAATATCTTATCAACTAGAATTGCTTGGACATTTCTAGCGATGACCCGGGTAATAATAATGAAAGGATAATAATATAAAAATGTAATCTTAAATAAGTGTCGAGACGTTTACCTGTTTAGCTCATGAAGTTCGGATTTCTCAAACATCTGTATTAAAGAGACTTAAAAGTTCGACGTCCCGTTCACATAAAATTTAGAGGTCGGGATATGGAAGTAGCCGAGGTAGCTAAAAACTCCGATTTCCAAAAGGCCACGTGCTAGCATTTTAATTTACTTACTAAGGGAAGAGAAAGCCAATGTAGTATTTACCGGAAACGTAGTCAATAACCATTTTAAGTAAAATTATCAATGGTGGAATGTCATATCGTAATATGACAAGGAAAACAACATCCGCGAGAAAAAATCTTCCCAAATCCAGTTTGTCTATCACGAATTCCACATGCATGATCGTGGTCTCTATCCGTGAAAGGCACCCAGTTTATCCACTCCGCCATGGTGGTGGCCACCCAGAAACTAATATTAGGTTTGTTCGCAAAGCAGTCAGAAACCAGGAACAAATCGTTCGCGCATGCGCTCTTTCTCCACACGCGTTCGCAAAGCGAGAATCCGTGATTCTGATTTCAATCTTCTGTTCGCAAAGCTCTCGCGGACAGTTTCTGTACTATAAGAAAAGTTTGCAGGCTCTAGCATGAATTGTTATCACAGACATGCGCAGTAACCTATTTTCACGCGCCTGACTCCTCCCTCCTATAACATTGCGCCAGATTTATAAACATAGGCTACTTATTGGATGAATAATGGAAGATAATTAAAAGTTTCCCAAAATATAGATTATATTGTCGATGTATATTGCATTTATAACATGTCAAAGGGAAATATATATTTTATTTGCATATCATATCGATTAAACGCAGAAACTATCGATTCCAAATTCCTGTAACCGTTCGCAAAGTGCAAATCACGGTAAGTTACAGACTGGACATGCGCAGTACAACAAATTCTCAAGCGGTCACGGATTTGCTTTGCGAACAAACCTATTAACACATAATACGAATTATTATTGCATTTCATAGACTTCTTTACGGTGAAACGCAGCTGTTAAAATAGTCAGTCATATATACAGACAAATAAGCAGTAGGTGTGTTTAATAGTAACTTATGTCATTATTAGTGATATGCTCAAGGATACGCTAACAAGCAAATACAAAGGTATTCGCTGAAGGCCAAGCTAATTTTAATTTCAATGGATTTTCTGCAGGCAACATCAAGAATAGATGCAGGAATTCGAGAGAAGTCTAAATTAAACCGACAGGTTATTTACTTATAGAGAATCACAAAGGATACATCACTGTGAGCACATAACGATGTATGCCTGGTTCGCTTTTGAGTAGATCACATTGTGTACATACCACACATGCTAAAATAATTCCATAAATTATTTATATAACAATACACGCGACGTTTTTATTTAGCTTGAATAATTGAATGCATGAAACAATTTGAACTGTATGCTAATTACCTACGTGTAGCATTCGTTATGCTCTCATTATTTCTATAGCTGGTTTCAAATAAATATTTTTGTTACCGTTTCACTTGGAGCATTAAATTCTGATGTTCCAAAGGTGAATGTTTCTTGCATACCTTACTCTCATTGTACAAAACTTTGTTTTGTTATATCCTCTACCCGTACTATATACGAGGGAGAATCACATGAAACCAGCAATTAATTTTTTCCACTATTTTACTGCAGGAAGAATGCTTGCTTTACATTATTTTTCCACATAGTCCCCTCCCAGTTCAATGCACTTCCGCCATTGGATAGGAAGTGCTTCAATGCCGCGTGAGAAAAAATTATTTTGGTTGACGCTGTAGCCACTCGTGTACTGCCGATTGGACGGTCTTCATCAGACTTGAGCTAATGTCCTCCAAGGTGCTCCTTTAATGTACCAAAGATGTGGAAGTCTGATGGTGCGAAAGCGAACGGGATTGCTGAGTGCAGGTGCTCTGCTTTTACATGATAATGCCCGATCTCATTCTGCTCGTGCAATCATGAAAACCATCGATGACATTCACTTCAAGTGCCTCCCACATCCGCCATACTCGCCAGATTTGTCGCCATCAGATTTTCACTTCTTTGGTCCATTAAAGGAACACCTTGGAGGGCAGAAGTTCACGTCTGATGAAGTCGTCCAATAGGTGGGTACGAGTGGCTACAGCGTCAACCAAAATAATTTTTCTCACGCGGTATCAAAGCATTTCCTATCCGATGGCGCAAGTGCATTGAACTGGGAGGGGACTATGTGGAAAAAATAATGTACACGTCAGCATTCTTCCTGCAGTAAAGTAGTGGAAAAAATTAATTGCGGTTTTCATTTGATTCTCAATCGTATATTCTATAAGAAGTGGAAGTATTGTGTTGGACCTAGAAATTCGATGTCACATTTTCGACATAATATAAGTTTTGAGGTCCTCTGAATCCAAAACTCCAATTTTAAAACATCTTTGTGTCATTATTAATGAATTTCATGTTCAGACAGGGTTAAAATAGTTTTAAAATAGAGACATTGTGACTGTTGTGTCTCCAAAGCTGAACTGAAGATGATGCAACTTGCATCGAAATGCATTTTCAAGTAATAGACGCATCTGGGACCAAGAAGAAGTTTTAATAATATGACAACAGTGTTTTTAACGTGTGCTTGTGCCTTCTATGTTATTTTATATTTTATAAAAGGCCCCAGATAAGTGCAACGACAAGGGTTCTAAGGTGGACAATCTCTCTATTTTAAAACATCTTTGTGTGTTTGTATTTTAACAGCATAGCTCGAGAACAATCGTATAGAAATTGTATTTAGGTTAGATAATATATTCTGGGGATGTAACACGAATATTGACGACGACTTTAACTAACTTTTGCTCCCACTTTGAATGAACAATATTTATTTTATCGCTTCATGGAGTTAACAGATCTACATTACATAGAAGTGACTAAATTTCTATGGCTATCATAATATTATTGACTTAGGGTGCATATAAACTGAACTCAAACCTCTCTGTCAGAAAATGTTAGCTTGCTTCATTTTATTGTTTTACCCATCTTATTTATTGTTCCCTTAATCTGGATAACTAACGGGTAGTCCTGAAATTGAAATCAGTGTATTAATATTGGCTTGCATATTCTATTATCATGAATTAAATTTCTGTTAGGCAAATTTGTAAGAAAAAAAGAATTGCATAGTTCGTTCTTTTTATTAAGAAAATAATTAGTACAATTCCCGGAGCAAGATGAAAGTCAAATGATAACTTCATAACTCAGATATTATTTAATTATACTTTAATAAGTTAATATATGAAACAACAACTTGACTGCAATAGGTTAGTATTAAATATAGATAAAACATACTGTGTTCCATTCTCATTAACAACTGCTGGTACTCCACAATTAAAAATGGATCAAAACTTGTGCGTAAGACTACATGATATCAACAGTGAATCTGATTCATGTACCTGCCAGGATGTGAAGGAGACAGATCAGGTCAAATACCTTGGTATTATTATAGATCGTCATCTGAAATTCGACAAACACATCACATATTTATGTACCAGATTAAGAAAAACATTATACAAATTTGTCTGTCTAAAACAATATTTACCGACTGAAGTCTTAAGAACAGTCTACTTAGCTCTAATACAATCTGTCCTCCAATATGGTATCATTGGCTGGGGGGGAAGTGGCACATCTGTATTGACTCCTTTGATTCTAATACAGAAGAGAATTATAAAAATTTGTTTAAAAAAGCCTATAGAATATCCGACAGAATTGATATTTCCTGAATTTAATGTGATGACTGTAGAACAAATTTATAAGCTCACACTTTTAAAATACTTTCAAAAATACCGCAACGTACATGTATCGGATCCTCATAACTACAATACTAGAAGAAATAAAACATTGCCTTTAATAGAACCAAAATACTTCACCTCTTCTGGCTCTAAACATAGCATTTATTATGGTCCAAGACTCTATAACTCTATAATTAGGTCACATCCAGAAATAGTACATATGGACAACAAAAAATTCAATAAGTTTATCAAAAATCTTATTTCATAGTTCAAAAGTTACTTCACTCTGTACTTAGTAGACAATAAAGGAACGATTTTATTTGTAATAACTCAGGGTTTCAATTTTTGTTCTTACTACTTTTCCTTTTTTCTTTTTACTATTCTGTTCTTTCTTTTTTATTATTATTTTTTAGGTATTGATTTAATATTATATTTTCTTTATGTATTTGTAATTTGTATTTTGTAATGTAAATGGCTGAACTGTGCCCGAGCACGAGCGCATGCTCATTCGGGTGGTCTTGTTTTGTTTTGTATAAATATAAATAAATAAACAAAGAGAATGTGTTAAAACAGGTAAATCTCACTATGAGATACAATACACGCGAATAATAGGCAAAGCTAGCAATTAATCAGATTCAAAAATATTTCAGAACTGCAGCAAAATAATTCAAAAAATAAAAACAACTGTTTCCGGGGCATCCATTCCCAAAAGCAATTTTGTAGTGCGTACCGGGTTCCCGTCTACTCGTTAAAACCACTAAAAGTAAAAAGTAAAGTGTTCCCTATTACAGGCCATGGAGGCCCAGAGGGTTCCAAGAGGTTGAGGCTCCCAGATTGTTTTAGACATCGGCACATGAAGGTGGTAAGCTTGTCAGCCTTACGCACCGGCCGCCTTTACCCCCAGGATTGCTCCTGGTACTCATTCCTATTGGAGGCTGAGTCGACCCCAGGGCCATAGTGCCACCAGAAGGATTAGGCCAATTGAAAAACTCCAACGACCTCATCGGGGATCGAACCCGCGACCTTCCGGTTTGTAGCGCAGCGCGTTAAAACCACTAGCATTTAAAAACTATGTTATATAAAATAATTATATTATATTATATTATATTACTTCGTACCCGGGTTTTCAGCAGTCAATCCGTAACGTTTTCACTGCCACTAACGCATAAAAAAAGTTTAAAGCGGAGATATAAGATAGAATATTCTTTATGCAAAGAAATAGGATTTTTATCCACGTGTTAGGATTGTCATTCAAGGAACCTAGTTGTAACTGAAATTTTCCTCATGTAATAAAACCTTAGAGCCCACTGATGAACTTACTTGATGCTTATATAATTATATAAATTCAGCTCTTCAAGGGTTAAATAGCTTTACAGGCTTTTGAGATCTGATTTAGCATTTAGGGTAATTATTAGGATAATATATTTTCTCACTGGGCCATCACTTTCTTTTTGGTAGAACGCTTTATGGTATTTATTATTCCAGATTATATTATAGTGATATACTTGTATCATTCTTTGTTGTAAGAGTTCTTACCGTGTATCCTTAAACTCATAAAGGTTGTAAAATACTTCAAAAGGTTTCGGCTGTTATTTTTCCAAAACTCGATAAAACCACTAGCAACGTGGTATTGGAGTGTTAAACCAAACTGAACAGGGAATCAACCGCAGGGTGTGAAGGAACTCGGATGTTCGTTATTGAAAAACGAGAACAGAATGCGCGATTTGGTAACTTTAACCGCGGAGTGAACTTTCGATATTGGATACTGAAAAAATCGTAAAAATGTTTAATACCTCTCGTCAAACTGATATAGGCTTATCGAAGAATTTTTATCTACTTGTTCAACCAATGACAAACATTGACTGAAAATTCGTAGAGTTCCTAGAGTTGAAGTTTGTAAATTTTGTTAAACAGGATTGCTGCAAATCAATGTCAGAATAAATACCACTCGTCTGAATTTTCTGATTGATCAGTATTATATGTATTATATGATCAGTATTTAGTATACAATAACATTTAGGAATTGATGTTAATTAGTAATATATATTTAATTTTCATTACATTTTGTAATAACTAAGAATGTATTTGTTTAGTTTTTCATCTTTTTTTCATTTCTTTATTTTAGTCATTTGTATTATATATTATTCAAGTACTTATGTTCAAATTTTTCTTTATATTTAATGTACGTTTCTTGTATTCAGGTAGGCTATATAATTTCTTGTTTTAATTTATTATTATTATTATTATTATTATTATTATTATTATTATGTATTTCATGTTTTTGCCCTGGCTGAGTGGTAGAGAAGGCCTTATGGCCTTAACTCCGCCAGGGTAAATGAATAAATAAATATGTTAATATATCAACTACTCGCTATAAGGTACATGCGAATAATAGACAACGCTGATAATTTCCTTGACGCGAAGTGGAATTCCTACATTGAAAGCTTGGCTTTGCCAACAGCTGATTTCTCGACAGCTTACATCTCTTTATACTCCACTTGTTTGTAGGTACTCAAGTAGGTTTTCTTTCAGCGTTGTGGCAAGAACGCGTGACTGGTACTGACAACTATAATATTTGCATCTAGACGACAATATTAACCTTTTGACTGCTGCAGCTTTATCTGAAGAAAATTTCAATGAAAAGTCGTGTTTTACAAGTGAATTTTAACACAACGATAAAGATCTGCACTTATAACTTAAAGCTATATTATGAATTTAAAGGTAAAGTGATCCCTATACAGGCCATGGAGGCCAAGAGGGTTCCAGGAGGATGAGGCTCCAGTTTTTTAGACATTCGGCACATGAAGGTGGTTAGGTTGTCAGCCTTATGCACCGGCCGCCTTTACCCCCAGGATTGCTCCTGGTACTCATTTCTGTTAGAGGCTGAGTCGACCCCAGGGCTATAGTGCCACCAGAAGGATTAGGCCAATTGAAAAACTCCAACGACCTCGTCGGCAATCGAATCCGCGACCTTCCGGTTTGTAGCGCAGCGCCTCGACCACTATGCTACGGCGTAGGCCTAGCCCATAATACATATTTATCATTTATAATTGTTGACTCTATGTGGGTCCACCGCTGTGGCGTAGGGGATGTGTTCGCTCCTCTCACGCAGCGGGCCCAAGTTCAAATTCTGGTTGGGACAAGTTAGGCTACATAGGTGGGAGTTTTTCCGGGGTAACTTTAGACCCTTGTGGTCCCCGGATATCGTCTGGCCGTCATTTTCATCTTCATCCCATCCTCGCCTTGTTTGGAGTGAGTGTGTGTGAATTGTATGTCTCTTCCTATGTGTTCGTGTTGTCTCGGAGATGGCCTTGGCATTGGGCTGATCACTCATCCGGGGAGGCCCTCCATGTCCTTGTCTGGTCAAAAAAGTATGTATGTGATCTATAGATAATCCCTCTCCCGCCCTATAAGGCCCGGGCGGCTTGGGTCGCTTAAATGTACCTAAAAGGGAGAGGTAAAACTAAGGTAAAGAGAAAGAGAGAGAGAGAGAGATAGAGAGAGAGAGTGAGAGAGAGACTCTATGTGGGCTAAGCAAATTTTCCTCGCAGGTACGGCTACAGCAGTTACTTTAACCAGCAAAATCATACCGGTATTTCTAATTAAACGTCAATAGTAAAGAAAATATACAATATTCAGTTACGAATAGTTAAAACAAATAGTAAAAAAATTGCATTTATATAAATGAAAAGCCAAATACTAAAACAAAAACTGTTGTTTACATGTATGAACTATGTGATAGCTTATTTTAGCTTAGGCTCATTTAATTTACTACCCAAAAGATTGTAATGATTCGCAAGAGTGAATTTCATAATTCGTATAATTTCTCACATAGTTTCCATCTATATGAGATTACCAAGAGTGAACTATCTACTGACACATCTTAAGATACATGCCAAGGGATTTTTTTTTAAGAAATGCGTTTTTTGCCTCGTTTTTAACAGCATATTACTTTATGGTATTTGTTTGTAGTGTTTTGGTAGATAGGTAATATATAACCAGGGCCCGGATTCTAATGACATGTTATCTTTTTATTGATGCTGCATAGACATTGCCAACTTGTAGATAAATCCTAATCATCGCCTCTAGATTATATAAATACATTTTTATCAGGTCATTTTTGTCATTTTATGCAATTTTATACTTTTAGGGCATTTATTTCAATTTTAGGTCATTATTTTGTCATTTTCGTGTTATTTGCTTCCATATTTAGTCATTTTCATGTATTTACAATGAGTGTATTGACTTTTTTTCGCCGCTAGCGTCTTTGAAGTGTTGTTTGTTTAATGCAAGAAGGAAAAATTCGGCGTTAAGTGATTGTCTTGTTTCAGTCGGAAATAAAAATAAAAGAAACGCCAAAATTTTGTATTATATTACTATTGTTATTAGACTGACTTGGTACCAGAGTCTGCCACCTGCTTGGACTTGAGAGTGCAAAGTACTGTTAAAACAACAATATAATCCGGCAGACCACAAGAGGAAATGCCGAATTTTGACTCGCCAGTGCCTCAGTGCCAGTATAAATTTCCTTGAGAAAAGAACATTCACAACATTACAGTTACTTACAGTTTTTACAATTATGTACAAACTAGTCTATATCTTTGTGTGTACAATAATATTTTTTTATAAATAAAACATCAGTTTTTAGGTCATTTTTTATAATAATTAAGTCATTTTCTTTCAAATTTAGGGTAATTTTATAGGTAATTTTTCAAACAATTTTAGGTCATCAGAATCCGGGCCCTGTATATAACATATAAATTATGTATTATGTAAGATTTTATTTCTTCAAAAGAAAGCTGAATATTAACAGGACCTTGCTGGGGGAAAAAATTATAAAATTTTAATTGTTGTTACAATGTAAACATATATATACATATACACACACAAATCGTATTTCATCAATAATTAGAAATAGCCTTCATCTCATACAGCTCAATGTCAGATTATAAGAACAATGTGTCAGCAGTTATTAGCGATTCTCCACGGATGTGTAGCATAGGCGTAACCAGGCCGACCATATGGGGGGGGGGTTATAACATCCGGGGGGTCTGGGGGGTATGGAATACCCCCAGGGAGAGTTCGGAGGTCCTCCGCCAGAAAATTTAAAAAATTAAGATGCACAATAACGCGTTTTAAGCTTTATACTCATATTAATTTATTTATAAGCAGACTTAAAAAAATGACAATTTTCCTTTTTTTAATCAATGGGGAGGGGTTCAAACCCCCAAACCCCCCTCTTTACGCCTCTGATGTGTAGTCTTCTACATCTGAAAATGTGTGTAGATTATTGATTAACATCGTTCATAATAGAAACAGATACGATATTTTGTCTATCTAGTTCCCCGTGCGAAATATCCTATAAAATATCACATTTCATTGTACTACAGTATAGCTAAAGAAAATATTTTTTTATTTATTACTCAACTATTTTCTCCATGAATTTGCCACTATTTGCAACAGTATATAGGTTCGGGCCGAGCATTGTAGTGACAATATCGCCCTGAAAGACTGTAATGAATTCATGTATGGAAATAGCTCTTCCATATTAAATTTCCATTCTATAATATAAACATTCCGGACTTATCTAAATGGAAATACTGTACACGTAAAGGGAAAGCCCCTTGAATGTGTTTTGCATTTCACTCCGCTTCTAAATAAAATTTCCTGTATGTTTCAAATTGAAATGACGGGTATTTGACGTAAAACTGAACTTTAAAGTGACTTTTAACCTATCAGTATGGTAAAATGGTTAAGGTTGAAAGAACAAAAGGTGAAGTGTTAATCATTACATGTAAACCGAAGCGAATATATGCTGGAAAAAAGTATATATATACATTACTATACGGCTCCAGCAACAGACGAAGTTGAAACTGGCAACTACCCATTTTCATGCTATTGCAACCGACTGTTAGGATTATTTTCATGGTTCTTAGTTTGTTTCAAATAGTTGTTTTCATAACCACTAGTGAAAAGAATATCATATGCGTGAAATGTCTTTAAAAATCCGATATGAAACACATAAATGACACACAAGAAATGTGTAGGCCTATAGGCCAGTTATTCTTTGCATATCCAGGTGGCTTCTTTTGTTAGGAGGAAAGGTTCGCTGACAGCTCAACTCATGCTCTTTATTTTTACTGCACCAGTCAGCTATGTACCTCGGCCAATCAAAATCTAGGAATATCCTGTGACGGCTGTGACAGCTATTCGTCTACTCCGCGTGGAGCGAAACGCGGGGTTGCAAGATCTAGTCACAGTAAACAACAACATTTGTGAATTGATTAAAGCGAGGGAAGAACTGAGGTCAGTGATAACAATGAGAGAATATTGCAACGTTGCTTTTGTTTTGGAAAGCGGAAATCTAGACCGATTTAGTCAGATCAATTAGCATAGAGAAACACCGACTTAATGGTTTATTCCTTTGAAGCTGTCTGGGTGTGTAATAAAAACTCTACTATAGCAGTTGATTTGATGGCTGAAAATCAAAATGGAACTTTCAAGTTTTCGCTGTGGGAGCGCAGAAGTGAAGTAAAATCAAATGAATCAAGCCTGACTCTATTCATGTTCGGAGAGTTCTTTAGGGAAACAATTAAAAAATTTAAAAAAAAAACGAAACCAGTTGTTCCATAATTACTTACATTGTGGGTATGACATTCAAACTCAGCATTTAAAATGTAATAACCTTGTAAGGTTTCATTATATCTGAGGTATAGCGGGTTTCCCCTTATAATGAACATCAGGTAGGTCGACCTTAATCTGACTGATACTACCGTTTAAACTATTGTTAAGTATCCTCGAAAACATTTTATTGTTGACATTTAAATCAAAATATTTCAAAATCCTTTCTTAGTGTGACCTTACATTATGAAACGAAGGTACAGTCAAAATTCCAAGTCTCTACATTTTATAGTTTTGGCTCTACGTTGATTCATTCATTCATTCATTCATTGTCAGTCAGGACATAGCCTCATATATATATATATAGATTGCCGGACGTTTGGTCACCCTAGTATCAATCAGACTACTCATTCATTCTTTATTATGTTCCGTTAATTTAAATTTTATTCATGAAATGGGCTGTTGCATACATTTATGGTTTATTTTTCTAAGAAATTTGCACTTTTTGGAAAGAAGAAACAGTCAAAATTAGGAGAAATGTTATATTGTTTTATACAATATTTAATAATCTATGAACAAGGCATAGCACTCAATAAAATCATTCAAGCGAAGTCGATATTAATGAAATTGTGGAATCAAAGGAATGGAAAACAATGTTACTGCGTTAGAACAATGGTCAATGGAGGAAGTTCGGCTGCTACTGACAGCCCATTGTCAGTAGTGATTCATTGATAATGGGTAACATTACCAACGGCAATTTTGAGTGATGAATGTTATCAGGAAAGTTTAATGATCTGTTCATTTATCATGCATTCTATCGCTAGATTGGAAAACCATATGGAAATAATCCATGGCCTGTGCAATGGACAGGAGACGAAGGATGCAATATTCGAGTTTGGTCGAGACGAACCAAGCAGGCAAGGTTCCTTTTTAATTTAAGATGTTTCAAGATTCGACATTTTCATCACATTCTGAGTATTTATATGACTCACTGATATTTATATAACATTTATATGAGTCTTTTTGAAAACTCAGTACTACGAGACAAGCTTTGCATCTGCGTACTTCTCAACAATTATCATACATAATTATCATACAAGAGTTGACGAGTTTATCGATAGGTAGGATAAAATTTATCTGATGTAACTCGTAAACTCGAGTGTGATTTATTAAGACTATTCCATGAATAAAAATGTAACGGATTATACAAATAATAATTACTTTCGGGCTTTGTTATATAAAAACAAGAATCAACCATCCATGAATCGATTCGAGTTACCATGTCCTTTTAACAAAAAGCCGGCGTCCTTTTGATTGCGTCACCAAACGCATGGGGTTTTCAGGTGCAAGTAAAGCCATTTGTCTCAGGGCATAGATTTACAGGAAATTTAAAAAAATTGTTCTATTAATAATTATGACACGTTTGATGCCCTCCATCATGTTTCCATCTAGGGGTCTTCAATAGTTGATGAACGACACCAACAACGGTCGTCAATGCTTTTCATCGAAATGCAAAGAATTATAGTTAAAGAGGAACACGACTCAATTTTGAGAGGAACGTAACTGAGTTATTGAAGTTATTCACCGTAGACAAAGAAACGCAGGTTTTACTACCATTTTACAAACCGCTGACCTGGGTAGCGAAATGAGTATGACGCTGGCTTTCTGTCCACAAGGTTGTGCATTCGATCCCAGTGCAGGTCAATTGCTCTTATGCAAGCTTAAATATGGTTCTAAAAGGGCCAATGTCATAAAACTTGCTTTTGAGATAGCCGACTTTGAAGCCTTTATAGAAGTAACATTTGTTGCTGAGAACTTCCGACTTTGGCCACTATGGTTTCTGTATTATATCTATTATCTATTGTATTATGTCTATTAATATTAATATACCTTTAGTATA
This sequence comes from Ectobius pallidus, assembly GCA_964059195.1. Lineage (NCBI taxonomy): Eukaryota > Metazoa > Arthropoda > Insecta > Blattodea > Ectobiidae > Ectobius > Ectobius pallidus. Next base: position 56,985,089 of record CAXKWD010000004.1, on the reverse strand, counting down.
CGAAAGATAAAGACTAGCCGAGCTTAATAATGCAAATACCTCATTTTTGCAAGAAATTGATATTGGCCCATTTAGAACCAAGCCACAGAAATGTGATAGGCTCATGTAAAAAATCTCCAGTATGACAGAATTCCAACATAGGCCTACCAGCGACGATTACAGGTCTGAGTTGCAGTACATCCTTGTCGTTCAATTCCCGTACAACCAACCAATGATTTTCACAAACCACATTCAATGTTCGATCCTCTCCTTTAACGATCTCATACATACATTTCTTGAAATAACAATGCCGGTTAGTGGTATAAATTCTGCTGGCATCCAGCATCCAGAAGTTGTACGGGTCACTAATTCCAGGGATATATGCGGTTTTAATTAATTCCTTACCACTCAACGCGCACTCAGACCATCTGGTCAAATTGAGTACTCCTCATTTTTATTAGATATCTCAATTAAGATAGTTAATTAGGACCCATTGTTCTCGCGAAAGCTCTACTTTAAAAACTCTGCAAGGGATTTGTCGAAAATGGAAGTCATTTTTTCCATAACGCCTCTAAATAATTGCGAATCCTTTTTGATATATGAAATACCCTAAGTCCACCGCAGTGGCGATGGGGATGCGTTCGCTCCTCTCACGCAGCGAGCCCGGGTTCGAATCCTGGTCGGGACGAGTTACCTAGGTGGGGTTTTCCTCACCTGTGAGACAAATGTCGGGTAACTTTAGGCCCTTGTGGTCCCCAGATATCATCTGGCCGTCATTATCATCTTCATCCCCATCCTCGCCTTGTTTGAAGTGAGTGTGTGTGAGAATGGTGTGTTTCGTCCTATGTGTTCGTGCTACTCGGAGTTGGCCCCGGCATTGGGCTGATCACTCATCCGGGGAGGCCCTCCATATCCTTGTCTGGTCAAAAAAGTATGTATGTGATCCACAGATAATCCCTCTCCCGACAGGTCGCGGCCCTGTAAGGTCCGGGCGGCTTGGGTCGCTTAAATCCTAAAAGGGAGAGGGAAAACTAAGATAAAGAAAGAAAGAAGAAAGAAAGACGTAATGTAATTTTTAAAAGAGTTAGGGAAGAATTTTTATTTAGATAGATATGCTGTAAAAATGCGCATATGAACCCAATACATGGTACGTAAGTTAAAATTTAGTTGAAACTAATAAAACACTTAAATGATTTATCATACGCTAACAACCTTCATATTAGCAATTTGTTGTAATATACGCGTTATGGACAAGACAATAAAATATTAATTGAAACCTCAATTTAAAGAAGTTTTATAGCTTCTAAGTAAACTTCCCTTCTTGAAACATGTTTTGACAACATCCTTACTATTTTATGTTGGATAGGAAAACAGACTATCTTAATAGAAGACGTTACTTGATTAGAAAGAAGAATTGAGGGACAAATAAATAATATTGATAACAGTTCCGATATAACCTAAATAAGAAAAAAGTTCTGATAGGTTGCGTGTCCAATCGAGCATTCTTTTTATTTATTACATCCTTCATTTTAATGGTATGAACTTGTTAATATCACCAATTGAATTTAATTGCAATACAATATTATAATGACCGTAATTTGTTTAAACTCTGTGATTCTCAAATTTTATTTTTCAGTTCCAAAGGCATAACTTTAAATTTTGAACCACACTTTCATGAGTTAATTTTATTTTGTCCATTTGTAGAGACTTAAGGTACTTTACTATTTATGAGACTATAATTTTATAATTCTTCCATTAGATACCTTCAGGTATATTTCTTACAATAGAATGTTAATACATGACCACAGATCGAGTTGCTTCAGCTTTCATATCTATGAAAATTGCTCCATCGTAATCTGCAACACCAGCTGATATAATTATTCTATATGGGAGGGTTTCTTAATCATTTGTCATATAGTTTTATACCGATTTTTACTGAAATGTAAAAATAAATAAGTTAGGGGCTTATAAATTGATCACATTAAAAGACGATTTCAAAATTACGTAATTTTATAAGTAGCTATATATTTTATATAAGCTGATTTCAGAAGCTGGAGCAAATAAGACATGAAAAGATGAAAATGACAGCTAAAACCTGGAGCTAAATCAGGAAATCGTATCAGTCAATTTATTTCAAGTAACGGTTGAGGAAGAGTTTTAAATTTTCTTTCCATTAACGGGCCAATAAAATTGAATTTATCAATAAATCTGTGGATGATGAAGTTAACTTGTATTCCTTCTTCATGTAATAGGATAAGAACCTAAATCAAATTACGGTAGCATTAAGGTGATTTAGTCTGCTGCATGAATGTATGAGTATATCTGAATGTAATAATAATTTTTCTAAATAAAAATTATAGTTAGTTCCACACTGAACAGATATTAAACAGTTTCACTTGTGTATACTCTCGAAATTTTCTTTTGTACACTTATAATCATGAATATCAGCCTCGAAAACTGAAGGAAGCGACTATCTGGTTGATTTCAAACGGTCGCTATTTAAATTATAATAAGACTTAAAAGGAAATTGTAAGTGTAGAATCTTTACAAAAGTACTCAATATTGATTTAATACTATGTTTCATTTAATACTGCTTTGAAGGAACTAGAATTAAGTTTTGTTTATGAACAACCACGAAAATAAATATTAGTTGAAAATAAATCTATTTTATGTTTCAATTCAATATCAATTCAGAGTTTATTTGTTAGTATATCATTTGCAGTCGGCTGCGGTGGTCTAGAGGTAGCGTGCCCGCCTCTAGATCCGATGGTCGCGGGATCAATCCCGGCCGGTTTTTCAGGACGTAAAAATCCTGGGGACGGAGTGACTTCAAGCTGGGGGCCCGTGTCGTAGATTTACGGTACGCAAAATAACTCTAAGCCTAAATTACAGCCTCTGGACGAAATTTCTCGGCCCTTTCACGTCCAAGTAATACCTTAATTTCCGGAGGGGGGTTAGGGGGGATGGGCTTATCACCTGTCCCTCTGCCCTCTCTCAGAAAAAGAAAATAACCTTTACAAAGTTCGCATCGGTGAACAGAAACCTCCACTTGGGGGCAAAGGATTCGAGAGAGAGATATCATTTGCAATGTTTTTTCCTTTATAAAGGAAATCAAAACAGGTTGCTTTCCATAAAACCCTAAAGCCTGAAGTTTATTATCTCAAAAATGTATTCTTTATTCCAAAGTAAACAATTCTGGAACGTTTAAAATTTGTCGCTTGCAACGTTTTCCTACTCGGGTATTTAATTATCATAGATACAACAATTCATCTTATGAGTAACTTACACGACAAAATATGTAGCAGGTATTCTAATGCCAGTTTAAATACTTCCTCCCTACGAATAACTAGGTTACCTACAGTTTTTACATTAATCACATATAAGTTATTTCTTGATTCCCTTAATTAAATTATATTATAAACTTCTAAATTTTGCAATTAGTAACGACTTCTGGTCAGGGTAAAACTCATTTATCCCTTCTTCCGTCGAATGCGTTAAAACCCGAGTAGTTTATAAATAGATAAATAAAGATAGAACCATTCAGTATATTAATCGTTTGTGACTGATTATATTAACTAAAAGATACGGGATTAGATTATACTTGCTTAAGAATGATGTAAACAGTACATAAAGGCTTTCATATTTTATATATTGATATGCTTTTTCGTTTACCCAGATAATAAAGTCTATAATTGAAGTTAATTTTCTAAAAGCTTTTCGCACACTTTGCATAGAAAGGATAATTTAATATACTAGTACAAGAGAAGGAAGCTCTCCACAATTTCTCTGTAACACGTAGTTAATTATTGAGCCAGCTTGTCCCTAATACCGGCTATAAAATACTTAAGCTACCAACTTATAAAGCAGTTTTCATGCTTCGTAAAAACAAGTTATTTAATTTGGTCCATAGAACAGTTTACGAAAGCCTGGGTTTTCTGTCTTACAGAAAAAACACATTTTTTAGGTAGATTTTCGAAGAAAAATCTACCTATTGCAATGGATACCACTTTATGATTTTCGAAAAATTCTTACATATCTTTACGTTTCATGCTCCCCTAAGTACGAAACCACCGCCCGTTCAAAAAAAAAATTTGTGATATTTATATATATATTTATATATAAATAAATATATATTTATATATATATTTATATATTTATATATATATTTATATATATATATATCTTTACACGATAGCGGCCGTAATTTTGAAGATATTTGAACCAAATTTTATTATGTTATTTCTAGGCCCAATAGTTCGGACAAGTTCGTTAATGGGCAAAATTGGCCCAAGGGGGTGGTCGGGGAAGGGGGTTGAAATTTTAAAACATTTATATCTCGGCCCCTATGAAGTATAGAGGGAAACTTTGTTTGAATAAATTAGAGTACTCCCTATGGAGTTCACAGTGACACCAACAATTCGGGGGTTCGAGTGAGGGTGGGGGTGGGGGTGGGGGTGGGGGATGAAAATTCGAAACTTTTGAAACCACGTCTTGTGGGGTATCATTGAAAAGCTCTTGATGAGTACTCTACAAATCAATAAATAGTTTCTTGATAGCTCTCATATGACGCGAGATTTTAATGTTTGAAAATAATAACACTTAAAAGAATTATTATAATATCATAATTTTGTCTTGTTTAGCGGCTTTGCTAATTTTATTCATTGTTGATCTTGCGCACGGCCTCCCAGAATATTATATCCTATTCTTGTTGTCAAAACAAATGATTGTAGGCTCTTCCTCTTTACCGAATTCAGTTCTTATTACTGCAGGTTTACCATGCCAAGGCTAAAGAAAAAGAGTGCTATGCAGCGACAATAAATTAAACCAAAAGCACTTCGAAATCTACCTCCGCCTGTAGGCCTGCCTAAAGGGATTTTTTCCTATGTAATGAGGTCTAAAATTCTCAGATATCGAAATTTTTTATCGCCTATGATTCTAAATTTAAGGATAATTTGGCTCTATATTTTCTAATATTTAATTGGGTATAGGTTAGTTCATCGCACAGGAGAGATATGTTTGTCGTAAATGACTTTCATCGGCTGACACAAATCCGGCAACTCATTGGTTTGAACATAGTTAATGTGTATGAATGATAACATAAAATATGATTAATGATATGATTTATTAACATTGGTGAAACCAGTGCATTGATGGAAAATACTATGACACACGATAATTTTACAACGATATATTATATGTAGGTGATGACATACCTGTAACAACACAGCGTTGTACCAATTGAACTTTCGGGATAACTGTGTTATATTTGTGGTATTGGTGGTCCTCATATTATACAAATTTCCTTTATCAACCACAAACGGACAATGAAATTTATTAATGATCATTGGTTTCCGTATCAGCGTTGCCACTGCATTTTTTGTGTGCCGTGGTTCACGCTCTATTCTCCCACGATTATAGATAAACGGAAGCTGGGTTAGGAATAGTGAGTGATATTAGTGTTAGTGACATATTTCTAACAGTTAGGTTAGGAATAATGATATTAGTGTTAGTGACATGTACAGCTAGGTTGAAGGCAGTTAGTTTAAGGACAGTGTTGATCGCCATCAAGTTTATAGCCCTGATTCTGCATCACGTGACCCGTCAGCAACTCGTAATTCTCGCCTTCCAACAGCCATTTTCTGTTCGCAGACTGTCATATATAGCTTAGAAAAGTGACACTCCATTCTCATTTTCCCAGTGATTCGGGCATTTTCCATTAAAAATAAATTACTATTTGGTTTCTACGGTTTATAAAGAACACAACAAGCTAGAAATAACCGATTTTAAACTTTTAAAGAGTAAATAAACATAGTGCGTAATCACCGAAACCATCCCCTTTAATTTCAAGGAACATCTATTTTATTTCATTAATCGGGCTCAACAGTATATGACATGTATTTTAATAATTTAAAGAAACATATTTTGTTCTATGTCTTTGGCGGGAATCAAACCCATATTTTCAGCTTTGTACGCTGACACCTAGATTAAATAGCTCCCACAGGGCGAACCAAGTCCCATTCCAAATAGGCCTATTACTCTATACCAGAAATGACCTCGGTATGGATGGGCAAACTTCCCTCTATAGAAAGCAATACTGAGTGGAAGTAATATCACTGAGTAGATGAAAAGGATCACTAGATAATACTAATATTATAGCTATAGCCGGATAAAATCTAAGGCATAACTACTAAAAATTCTAAGGTGACATAAGATACTTTACTAAAAAAATAGTTTCAATCATCATATCGCCTCATCCTGTCCATTAAAGATATAAATATAAAGGATAGTCCTATTAACTATTTTATTTTATGGCATTCTTGGAATTCGTTGTGAAAATTCCCTACTTATAACGCACAGGTATCCTCACTTTATAGAAAATACAACAGAACATGTGGGGTCTCCTTCAATATTCTGCACGTCTGTTTAATGCTTTTACGCTGTCCAGAGACAGCGTGATATATAGCCCAAGGTTAGTGACAAGTAGCGCGAGGTTAGTGACATGTAGCGCGAGGTTAGTGACATGTAGCGCGAGGTTAATAACAGGTTAGGTTAGGTTAGGTTAATGATAAATAAGTGGCAGGTTAGCTCCAGGTTAGTGACAGGAAGCTCTAGCAACACCACCTTTAAGTTTCCTGCCCTGCTTCACGATGAGATCGATTTTGAGTAGGGGAACGGGGGGTGGTATCGGACACCTTAGGTTTTTGTGACGTAACTCTTTTTTGAAACTGGAAACAAATGTTTAATCTACTTTACAGATAACTTTATTCGTATAACTAAATGTTTATATGAATATATTTAATTAAAACTAAAACATGTAATTAGCACAAGAAAATTAAAAAGTAGTTACATTTTTGTACTTTTGAAAAATGGAGGGTGGTATCGGACAGTCACTGTTTTCCACAAAAGACTTATTTCCATGTTCAAAGTATAAAGTTTTACTGTTTTACTTTTTTATACAAATGTCACATTTATAAAATAAAGAGTTCCCCTCCAAATTTGCACATTTTTCGTGTGCTCAGCCGTTGCAAACTCAGCTAATGTACTTTTCGGTACTGAAAAACAATCCCTTGCCTCTCGAATAGTCATTTTTTGTCCCTGACATTGTTACGGAAAATATCATGCCACCTTCTTCCCACTTTCCTCTTATCTTCCCCATATTTACCTAAAACCAAAGGAAAGAACCATCAGTAACCACGTTGGATGAGTAGCTATGTTGTCCGATACCACCCGCTAGCTTCCTGTCCGATACCACCCGATTCACGGTCCTAAGAGAAAAAAATCTCAACCAAGAACCTTTGAAGAGAATTAAATTCTAAACCTACAGCTTATAGCCTTAAGTACAGTGCTTCTGTTAGTGATGTTAGAATGTAACACAACTCACCCTTCTTCCTGTTACTGCTTTGTGAAGTTATCTTCGTGCAAGCCGATTTACACAGAAAAGAACAAAAAGCACTATCACTCACAAACGAAACTAGCTGTCAACTGAATAAGATGTTCACCCTCTTCAAACATTTAGCCAAGGCTGTCAATCACAAAACCGGTCGTCCAAGCACCTGCTAGCAAGAGATATTGGGCTTGTCCGATACCAGGCTCTGTCCGGTACCAGCCCCCGCTCCCCTATCGCTATCTAGCCTCGTCTAATGTCATGTCCAGCTGCTGAATCTTGTGAGTAACCAGTATAAACTACGACATATTATTTTACATAAATTTTCACTTATTCACGATCTTTCTCACTTTTTCAGCTTTTTATGAACAAACTGAGTTTATATATATATATATATATATATATATATATATATATATATATATATATATATATGTATTCTACAGGTCCTAAAGAACACTAGATCCTCAAATATGACCATTTTTCGTGTTTAAAAAAAAACACAGCATACAGAGTGTCGTAGAATCCCTGAATATCTTATTAGGGTGATAATTCCGTTGTTAGGAGTCGAGGTTTTTCATACAGATTAGGATTTCACGGCAGCAGATTAATGACCTCTGCCCCACAAAGTTTGTAAAATATAATTCTCATTAATGTTGGTGGTTTAAGTAGAACATGATACTTAGGTGGCGTGCACTTCAGCTGATATAATGCGGGGCTAATTGGTTTGTGCAAAGGGATTTCTACCTTGGTGGAGAATTATTACTCAACTGTACACAAGCCAGTCGAGAGTTTTGCATTCTTAATTCGAATCTCACAGTGCTGTTAATATTCCCCTTGTGTTACCTCGGCATAATTACAAGTAGAATACAAATTTAATGCAATGAAATGTGGGTATGGACAAAGATGTAAGTGGGAACACCTATAGAATCAGGCGTTATAAATATATTACAATTCTCTGCAGTCCTTGTGCTATTAATGCTTTGTACTTTATTTGTTTGCCTCCAAGTTTTCTTTTGTAATAGCCCTGGAAGATTTATAACCGTGCAGACTAATGGGGCAGTGGACAACAAATACATAAAATCTATTTTGCGTTGTCCAAAAATATTCTTAAGAAGTTATTTTGAATAAGTAAGTTACGCTATTATTTGAATATTACTGAATATTATTGAACATTCGAGTGATTTAGTATTCGATCCATTAACTGGTTTATTGATCCTTAAGCATAACAAAACATGCATATCATAACTTATGTCTACAATATTATAGACATTATATCGAAACAATAGTCTGTAGAAGAACAGGTAATAAACTTGCTTGCGAATGGTAACATCGGTAAATTATAATTCAAAATATTATACAATACAAGATAGATGAGCAAACAACCAACTAAATAGATTTATCTTGAACATGTATCCCGTATTTAATAAAATGTTGTATAATTTCATATCCATTAAGTAAAACCTGTTTAAAATTGTTTCATCTCCAATATGACATTTCCATCAGATTTCGGCTAAGAGTGTTGAAGTAATCTATGTCATTCCTAGAGTGTGAATTACCGAAGTGCTTCAAATTATAGGTGTCTGGCATAGATTCGTCCGCGAGAGAGGAAAAGTTGGAACTGGCCGGCATCAAATAAAAAAAAGAATAAACAAGACAAAACATGAAATACCGCAACTTAAAGATATTGGCAAACATCTCTTTCATGGAAAACACACAAATTTGTAAAGTTCTACGTGTACAACTAAAAAAATTAGAAATTGAAACAATATTATTCTCCCAAATAAGAAATAATTGTCCAAATTAATAAAGTCAGAAATAATCTAAATAACTTACAAGAACAACTATAAAGTAACTTGAGATATTATCTGAAGACGAAATCTAACAAATGCGATTCCAAACCGTTTATTCTCTGTTCTGTTCTCTCATATTGAATCGTTCACAGGTGGACTATTAAACTAATCTAAACTCAGTGGCGCCACACCTCTTGTGGGACTAGGCCTACCATCTGCGTCATCCACCAGAGACAGATGGCAGTTCTGGGACCGTTATAGATATCTTTTTTGATCGGACAAGAGGACTATTCCATCAGTTAAATTTTCCATAGGGCAGGCGAAAAATCAATTTATCAAGTAAAGGTAAAGGTAAAGCGAGCCCTGTATTAGCCATGGAGACCAGTAGGGATTCCAGGAGGTTAATGCTCCCAGATTGTGACATACGACACATAAAGGTGGCAAGGTTGTCAGCCCTATGCACGACGTAATTTTACCCCAAGGAATACTCCTGGTAGGCTACTCATTTCCGTTAAAGGCTGGGTCAACCCCCGGGGCCATAAGGATTAGGTCAATTGAAAAATGTCAACAACTTCATCGGGAATCGAACCCGCGATCTTCCTATGAATATTTAAATTTCATCACATACTGGTTTTATATATATATATTTTTTTTTATATTTAGAAACTGCACCTCCCTTATATACATATTTATTGCGAGCACAATGTGTTGCCTTGTTGTTCTATGCTGCAGAGTAGGCTAATTGCATTTGACTTTTTTTGCACGACGTAACTAATTAGTGGTACTTACGAATATTGTTGCCGTGGATCGTAACTTGACATTCCCGCACGCGGGTTGCTATGAAAACAAAAGAAATCTCCGTGCGGTAAAAATTACAAAAAGCACAAGTGCCGTAAGTAAAACCATCATAATACAAGCCTTTATGGAAGACCGGAACCAAGGCCCCCCCCAGTTTGTGGCGACTTTAACAGGATAAATATTCGGTCCCCATAACAACCAACATATGCGAATCACTTTCTGAAATATAACATCCATCTTCAATAGTGTATAAACATAATATTTTCAGCTAATATCTCAATTAATATAAATAAATTGACATAAATAATCATCGTGCAAAAAATAGCATGCAATACTCGTGCCGTAAGCGCATAACGGATCTCGTAAATTGAAAAAACGAGGCACCGCTTACGGCACTTGTATCACAATATACTATTACAGCGATGTATATAGTTCGCAGTACGAAATAAAAATCGAATGAAAGAGAAGGGAAGTTTCTTACCACGAATCGACAATCATTCTAAAATCAACAATGCCCTTTATCTATCCACCTCGGAACGTGGGCCTGGATCTACAAACTAAACAAACAGCATACATATATAGACACCCTGGGGCACTCCAATCTCTGCTGAACAATATTCAGCAGATTAGTTTGTAGCCGAGTTAATTCCCAACATTTACACACAAATGATTACATGGAACCAGCCTTTCCTGTGTGAACAAACTTTACATTTCCGTGATTTAACACTGTTCCACCTCCTATTCTAAATACATGGGATAACTTTTCAATTATTAAGTTCCAGATTGGCACTTTCTCAGATTACTTGGTGTTAGGTAAAACTGTCTGTCCGTCTGTCCGTGTATCTGTTTCTGACAGCTCGATTACTCAAATACGCTTTACCATATTTTCATGAAACTTGGTATACATACTTATAAAGTAGCCTACACAGTGCTTTAGTTGGGCCGGTACGCACCGGTACTGCGTACCGGTATAAAATTATTTTCCTTCTACCATACCGGGAAAAATATGTGCTCCGGTACGTCGTACTGGCAGTACAGGAACGATATTGTCCTAAAATACTTATTAAATGTCCAATTCACGAGAGTATATTTGTTAATAATGACAAACACTATTAAATTCGCAATAGATATGCGTTCTATGGAAGGTGAGTACCCCCATAAAATATTTTCCAACTAAAGCACTGAGCCTACATAAAGTTAAAGTGTTCCTTACTAAAGGCCATGGAGGCCCAGAGGGTTCCAGGGGCTGAGGCTCCTATATTTCAGACATTCGGCACGTGAAGGTGGGAAGCTTGTCAGCCTTACCCCCAGGATTGGCCCTGGTACTCATTTCTGTTGGAGGCTGAGTTGACCACAGGGTTATAATGCCACCAGAAGGATTAGGCCAATTGAAAAACTCCAACGAGGATCGGGGATCGAACCCGCGACCTTCCGGTTTGTAGCGCAGCGTCTCAACCACTATGCTACGGCGTACCCCTATAAAGTATATAAGAAGAATTATTGATTTTGGACCAAATTGGTTGACCTTACCGGAGTAACGAGCTAATCATGATGATAATATTGATTATTTTTAACCATTAAGTACTTACGTACAATAAGTTTCGTCAAGGTCAGATATAATACAACTATGAATATATAGGCTAATTAATAATAAAAACAGTAAAATCATGACCTAACTACATTAAAAATATATAATAACGTACTAATTGCTTATACAATTCCACAACTATTACCTATTAAAGAAATATGAAGACAATGAAGTGTTCGGCCCGGAGGTCTGTCCTGCCCTGGGACAGACCCTTGGGGGGAAGGCCCACGGCCCGACCGAGGGTCACTAGGCCGGATGAAACCGCAAAGGGTGGCCAATTCATTTCGCGGAATGGGAATGAGGACACAACCCCCAGTCCTGACCCAGGAAGAAAACTTTATTATCTCTGTAAAATCCCCGACCCGGCTGGGAATCGAACTTTGGCCGCCCAGGTGGCCGGCAGTCACCAACCCACCATGGCGGCGGACTAACGAAATATAACTTTATAATATTATTAAAGAGCTATTTTTATGTGGAATTTTACACAATTACTGAAAAGAATGAAGAGCATAGAAAAGATGCCTTTTCTCGTAGCTTTGATTCTATGCAAGTTAAGACAGGTACTGCATTTGCTGACCAAGAGCTTTAATGAAAGACCTTTCAGAAACGGACCACACCCTTCTGATTGCACTGAAAGAGATTGAATGTAGCCTTCCGCTATCTATGAAAAAAGAAGAAAAGGAATACATAAAAGAGGACAAAAATAATGATATGAAAGACTCACATAACTTTCTCTAACTTTCATTTTCCAACATAGAGTAAGCAGATGAACTCCTGCAGTGCGCATTTAATCGGCAAAACCACATTCGAAACCGTAGTATTCGCGAGGCAAACTTCAAGCCTGGGTTTGTGGGTGACATGAGTGGCATTTCTAGAAACAAATATTTCTTATAAATGTTTTTTCAAATGTAACAAAATCGTTAGAGCCATTTTCGAGAAAATTGTAGAAAAATAAATTTTCTTGTCAAATGGCAGTAAAAGTAAGAGAAAGTCCCCATTAAGTTTCCTGTGGTTTATACGGAAAATATTTCTAACAAATGTAAAATTTTTAGATACGCTGTTAACAGACGTACACATAAGTACAGAGAGAGAGAGAGAGAGAGAGAGAGAGAGAGAGAAAGAAAGAAAGAGAGAGATTTAGTTGATTTCAAAAAGTACATTAGTGCTGAAAACATGACTGACTTTCAGGGTCAAACACATAGTGTTCATTTCTTCATTTGGTTTGAAGCTATAACATGTGGAAAGAACAATTTTTGCAATTTTCAGCCAAATTACCTCTGTGGATTTTTTAAAGATTAATTTTAAAGAAGTTTGAACATGAGTTTTAGTTTATACAACCTATTGCGTTGATATTCAGAATCAAACGTCATCTAAGTAGCCTACGTCTACATAATATTTTATTCAAGTACCATACGTTCATTTAGTTAAGATTACAAAATATTTTATTCCAGTGCCTTAGTGTATTTAGTTACGTCTACATAATATTTTATTCCAGTAACATATTTTATTCGGTTTTTTGAAGTATTTCGGAACATCTTCAAATTAAAAATGAGCTTGTCTGTTTTTACTTTTAGGTAAGGTGTAAATCCAGTTGTGCTTCATTTGCATGGTGTATTACTGCACAAGGTAAGACTTTTTAGAACAGTGTTACACATATTTATTTTTATCTTATAAAAAATGTGTTTTATACTTCTCTCACCAATTGATCGTTTTCTCTGCCTAGAGTAGGTACTTAAGTGCAGGAGAATCCGACCGTGGAGTTCGATATCGACTTGCCACCAGAAATACAGTACATGTGTGAGGTCTTTTCATGTGAAAATCTTTTACATCGAGAATGTAGATGAAAGCGAAATTTTATTTTTAAGGTAGATATCTTCCCACAATAGGGCATAAAACATATCAACGATATTATCTTTTTTACTTCGAATAATTTTTACCGATATTTGGAAAATATATACGCCTATATTTACAATAAGTGTAATGATTATTTTAAAATTGTTGTTAATTATCTATCTGCATTATTAGTTATATCTTTCATTCTGGTTGAGGGTTATGTTATGTACAAGTATGTACCAGTATATAACATCAGTGAAGAAGGACCCTAAAGATTTTTAACATTTTAATTCTGCATGCAATCCTTTTAAAATTATACGACAGTGTTATAACTACCGGTATATACTTTTTGTAATATTTAATATTTTAATATTTTACTACTGTACATGTACTATTTTATTTAGGAAATAAGTTATTTTACAATATCAGCTATTACAATATCAAAAAGTTTTTAATTTTGAAAAGTATAAAACAAGTATATAACAATGTAGTGAAAAATTGATTTATACCTACAATGTAAGGGCACATTGAGAATATATTGAGGATATAAGGGGTACATATAAGTATAATGACTCATAATTTTTATTTGTAATATTTATCTTGAAGTCCAAATTATGGGTTCTGGCAACCTATCTTGACAACATGTAACGCATTACCTGCAGCTCACCCTTGCGTGAGAAGGGGAGGCTGCTGGATTGCACATTTCTGTTAGACGATCTCTTATTCCATGCCACAATGGAAAGCGAGAAAATCAATGAATCAGAGGTTGGGTATATTTAATCTTTTGAGTATAGCGCATAAGATATTCCCATAATCGAGAATAATGATTGCTTAAGCTAACCTTAAGCCTAATTAGGCTGTTTTGGCCTTAATTTAGAAAAATTTATAAATAAATAAATAAATAAAGTTTTCTAAATTAAGACCAAAATAGCCTAATAGATATGCTCGAAAACTTATATTTTTGCTGTCTTGAATAGGCTATAAGTTCTATAGCCAATCTTGCATGCATGGAAAGGCTGTGGAATGCACACTCTTACCAGAAGCCGGTTATTCTATGGAAAGAGAGAAATACTACAGCGAGAATATGCTAAGACCTTTGCTTAGCGATCAACAGTTCTGTTACTTTAAATTCAAGCTTGCATCCTTTAACGCTCCATGGCCTGATGTGATGATGGCCGAAAGTTTTAATTTAATAACACTGACACGGCTAATAACCCGAGATGCCATCATAAACAATAAGCGCCGTGAAAGCTATAGTTTTGTGTTTCATGTAAATGAAATTTCATAGGAGACTGGTGTTTTCTCAACCCTATCTTAGCTTTTACGACAGTCTTCGCATGAAGAATAGGACCTTTATTCAATTTTCTCAGTCTTTTAGCTCCAGCTTTATAGTTTTATAGCATTTCGGTTTCTAATAATCTCATCGCTATGGATACGAGAGAAGGTGACGCGATAATGCCCGGGAATGTTCCTTCGTGTCGTTTCAATTGCAAGTATGGGGATGAGTAGCTGGTGTCATCATCGCGTAAAGATTTTTACCTCCCTGCGTTGGTGTAATATGTATTGTTTGCAAGATATTATTTTTATAAACTATTATTACCATTACTAATTGTAACTTCTTATTACGGCATTTTTCGGTAGTGTGGAAGATTCTTTCACATAGCCTATCAACGTCCAACAGTTAAGTTTCTTTAAAGGAATAGTTAATTTAATTGCGTCTAGGCTCTCTTTCAGTTCGATACATTGCCACTGAATCGAAGTGAAAACAGCAGACGCTATTACATGTAAATATAAGAGTTAAGTACCTCATTCTAAAACCATAAATCCGGGTTAAATCACAGTGCTTGAATTCCCAGGCACTAAGCAAAGAAAGAGGATGAGAAAGAGGAAGTGAAGGAGAATGCTAGAGCAAGTGAACTCGCTAGAGAGAGAGAGAGAGAGAGAGAGAGAGATAGGGTCAGACAGGGATAGGGAGAGAGATGGAGAGAGCGTGAGAAAGGTGTAAGGTGAAGTTCAGTGGTTCGGAACCAAATCTCCAAAGAAGCACCAACACTTACCTGTTCTCAAAGAACACGACATAATAAAAATCCACCACCACGCACAAAATCCTTTCTTCAACCCTTCCAGCTCACAGGCATATTAAAAAAAGTCACTAGCCTTCAACGGAAAACCCTCATCCTTCTCATATTCTTCCATACTCGACGCAGTCTCAGAGAACCACAAAAAAAGTAGACGAGGGAAGTTGATGTGGTTGGAAGGTTTATTTCTCCTCTTTTCTCTCTTCTTACAATGGGAATGTACGGCCTGAACTCAGGAGGATTTCCATTTGAGTGTAGCAAATTGCGAACCTGAGAATGCTTGTTGTCTACAGGGCTATCCATAATTCTGAAGATTGTTTTTATGAGACAGCACAGTCTTTTAACTAGGATGTAAAGACCAATATGGTCAGAACTAAAACTGTTCAAGTTCAGTGTATATAATCATAGATTAACTAGCTAATTAGTTACTGTATCTAGCAATTAGGTAAAATAAAATGCAGACGCTTCTAATGGCCTAGCCATAGGATTAAACACAATTGGGCGAAATCCAAAAACAAGTGGACCCTTAAGCTCCGCCCACTCGATATTTACATTTGCACGGACTGTGTGATGTATTTTGTTTCTTAGTGAAGAAGGATGACCAACTGTCCTTGTAGGCCTATATTGTTGCAAGTGCCTTGTGCCCACTGACCTTGTATACTGTCGCAAGTGCCTTGTACCCACCTCATTATATCTCCCGCGAGGTTTGTCAGCCTGTCACTGGTCGTCTAGCCATATGACGTCACACCTCCAACGTCCAGTCACGAGTTTCTACATAATACGAGGAGTCTAATACTTAACTTACCATTTTGGGTGGCGGGATACCACTATCCCAAGGTGCGCCCTGTTTTTGGATTTTCCCCAAAATTGTTGGACTGGTGTATCAAATTTTTCAATGTTATTTTACTGCTGAGTTCAACGACACCATGACATATATTTAACACCTTATCAAATAGTCAATAATTTCATTACTCATTTATCGTTTCTAGTACCTTTCTCCCACTGTCTTCAAGTTTTGACAACTACCTGTACTTTAAGTTACGTAATTTGCTTATTGTTAATTTTTTATTTATATTTTGTTTTGTTTAATCTTATTTAACTTCAATTTTTTTTATTCATTTCATTTCTCATAATTTAAGTTATTTTTAATGTTCGTTATTTCATTTTATTTTAGGTTTTATTTTATAATCTTAAGAGAATAATCACATTGATGAGCAAATACTCGTAATCGCGTGAAGTTCAGTTTGGACACAGAAAATATGAACTAGCCTATAGCTTATATAAATTAAGCTTTCAATACAAATAAAAACAGATCATAGAAAACTAAGCTGTAACAAAAATAAAAACTATACAGAAAATTAAGCTATACATACAAATAATGACAGAATAAAGAAAATGAATACATGAATTCAAATAATAACCGAAATTAAGTTATGCCACAAGTAATAACAGAATGCAGAACACGTGAATATGAAAATATGGTTACAAATAATATAATGCAGAAAATTAATCCATGAATACGGAAACAAGCTACAAGTAATAGTCTATTGAAAATTAGGCTATAAATCAAACGATAACAATACGTAT
This sequence comes from Ectobius pallidus, assembly GCA_964059195.1. Lineage (NCBI taxonomy): Eukaryota > Metazoa > Arthropoda > Insecta > Blattodea > Ectobiidae > Ectobius > Ectobius pallidus. The sequence continues at coordinate 56,968,049 of CAXKWD010000004.1, read as the reverse complement.
AATTAATGTATGAATTCCAATAAAGAACAAAAAAGATAAAATTAGGTTCTGAATACAAATTATAACAAAATATAGATAATTTACGTATGGATATACAGCATGTAGGTCCTAACATTGTTGCAACAGTAGTTAATGTACAGATATAAACTCATTCTAGATCGCAGAAATTTATGTTGAATAAACCGACGTTAAAACGTAAGGAACATTGAACAGGATGTCTAGTAAAGTTTCCAATTCTGCAAGTAACATTGGATGATGATGATGATGATGATGATAATGATAGTGATAATAATAATAATAATAATAACGATAATTTAATACTTTAAATTAGCTGGCAGAGTTAAGACCTTAAGATTTCTTAAACAGAAGTGAAATAAAATTACATTATTTAAGATATCTACAAAGTAGATTATTACTTAATTTTTTAGAAATACAATGTAGAAAGAAACAGATACAATATGAATTGCAACATCATAAAGAGAAAATAGCACACAATATAGCCTACATAGTAAAAGGAAACATGGACAACGGAATACAGTAAACACAATCAAATCAATTTGCAGTGGATTTGGATGGCTCGCCGATATTGAAAAATTCATAATGCGATGTGGATTGTGTTTAATCTTTACACAACAAAAAATACAAAATGATTTATAAATACCTAAGGCAGATTTCACACTGAATCGTTCGAATGACTGCGATCATCCAACCTTTCCCTAAAAAGAACCTACGAATGGTAGTTGTCGCTCCGAATGTTAATGACCAATGCTGGTTCGATTGTTTTTTTTTATGAAAACAAATGTGTCGGATTTCAACCGACAGATCAATGGCCTCTTGCTACAGTCGATGAGAAATGGTGGACAATTTGTTTTGGTCAGCACAGGAAACTTACAAATGAATTTATTTTGTTCATGAAAATGAAACAGTATTAATCCCAGGCTTCCTGGATATAGTAATACGGACACTACACGGTTTACATTGCCTCAAGAAATTGAACGAAAGGTGGTAAATAGCTATTGTGTATGTCGTTATTTATTGATAATTTTATTGCATAAAAATGCATTGTTATTATTCATAAATAATACATAACATGGAACTTGTTCCAAGGTTGCTTCCCAGCAATAATATTTAATTGTAGGCCTATAACTAATCAGGATCTCTCTTGCTTTTTAGTCGCCGATGTTGTCTAGATGTTGGAATTTGATCTGGAATTTGCCTCAAATTGGATATTAGGATGCACAGGAAATATTCATGATATCTGATGTAAGATTTGCGCATTGTGGCGATGACGTCAGGTGTAAGAAGATTTCGATAGAGAGTCGCGTTGCTATCATATCAGGGAGCATCAGCCAGTTTTTCTAGGAATCTATTTCGGATTGTAGAATCCTTTTTATTTCAGGAGCTCAAAATATGACATCCTTACGTCCTGACTGTTATTATTATGGAAAGTTAGATTAGTTTTTCACTATTTTTAACATAGCTTTTTAAATTTTTTCATTCAATCTATTGACGTATTTTAAATTTTGATATATATCCAGCTCTTTGTTTTCTCATGGTTTTTTTTGTAAGCATGTTGCTAATAATAACAACACTGTGGCAACTACTGTTTATTTAATTTTATTGTATTTTATCAAATTTAGCACACCGGAAGATAATGAAAGAGGCCTAATCATTTACAAATAAGATGATTTATTAACAATTACATGACATATGTAAGGTGTATAATACCGATTATTAATTATTATTATTATTATTATTATTATTATTAACGCAATACGTTCGTTACACTGAAAATTCACAAAGTATACGCCAGTTTTAACTAGCATACGACTATTTTCGAATATTGGTACGACTGTTCTAAGTTTCTGATCTGGCAACCCTGAACCATCCTCACCATTTCATCTTGTATCATGTTTAAATTAATATCAGTTTACTCTTTAAAAATACACCAATAATAGAAACAATTGACAATCAATAGTTCCATGGCCTACCCTACTGTATAGACACACATCCCGAACTCCTGGTATGGCTAGCAGCTAAAAGAAGTATAAACATAGTTGAATTAAAAAAATTCTTTATCGACTCACAATTAACAATCAATAGTTCCATGGCCTACTCTACTGTATAGTCACATCCCGAACTCCTGATATGACCTCGTAGCTAAAAGGAGTATAAATACAGCTGAAGTAAAAAAAAAATACACAAACGTTTTAGCTTGACTTTAACTCAACCCAATATCCTCAACAAACAGACATAATAATGTCATGGTTGCCAACCGAGAATAATTTCAATTTCAATTTATTCACCTTAAGAATACAAGATGCATGGCTTCGTCAAACAAAACAAGAACAAACAAATACTTTACATACAAATATGACAGGAACTGAAAAAATAATACAAGTCAAAATTGCTCAGTAGTACAAATAATATTGGGTGAAAATACAAAAATAAGGAACAAAAAAAAAACTTAATCAAGTAAAACATTTAAGATGTTAGAAATTGAGAAGTATAGTAAAAGATAAATCAAACAGAGAAATAATAATGTAGAATACAAGTTAAAAAATGGATGGGGCAGTTACAATGTGTAATAATGTGTATATTAATCTCATCAGGGTTTTTCGAAGTTATAATGGGACATAGGCCTACGTATATGTCCCGTTAATAATGAAAGGGGTACTATGCCACCAAGTTAAATCTGCACGGCGATAGGGGAAGTGTTTTAGCGCTAGTGTCGTCCAGCTACCACTATACGGAAGGGATGTAGGGGAAGCAGGTGGCGAAAGATCATAACATGGTTGCCAGATTATTCATTTGGACAGTGACTGTCTTAGGTGTCAGGTCATTTAAAAACACGGTAATTCTCAGCGCCCCTCTTCCAGCCAAATAACCCAACACAGTGGACAGGAAGTGGCAGCGTGGCGGCGGGGGTGGAAGAAAGGACAGCTCATTTTCTCCAGTTGGGACATGGTTGCCAGATTATTCATTTCAACGGCGATTGCTGAAGATGAGAGGTCATTTAAAAACACAGGAATTCTCAGCCCTCCTCTTGTAGCCAAATGACTGAACTCAGTGAATAGGAAGTGGCAACGTCAAAGGAGGGAGATCGATATTTAAGGCACATTCCTAACATATTTTCTGCATGCAGAGATAACTTGGTGGCGTAGTATATAGAGAGAAACGAAAAACAAATTTCCACTTGAAAGATCTGGCAGCCGTGGTTGCTGAAAAGACTGGAATTCGTAAATACTTAAATTTCAAGTCACACTCTGTACAGAAGTTGTATTAGTGTGGACAAGAGCATGGAAGAGATTTATGTGAGGGATTATGTCGCGCAAGCCTCTCAGCTGAATCTGACCACTCTCCTGTGCCCCCTTCTCGTGCCATATGGACTTAAAGAGATTTCCACAATATGATTTAAACAATGGGAAAGGTAACTTGCCCCTTTCCACAATATAAAATACTGGATATCGAACTGCTCCCAAAGGATTCGTATTTCATACAGCCGTTTGAAACAGCAATGCAGTATAAAAATAATTATCTAACAGGAAAGTATGATCTGATTTTCTTGTGACCCCTACGGTGAAGGATAGGACCTCAAATTGGAGGTTTCAGTACCTAGATTAATTTTTTAATGCTTATTTTCCATGAGAGGACAGAGGGATATGTGGTTAAGTCCATCGCCTCAGGAAATAAGGTATTACTTGGACGTGAAAGGGTCGGTAAATTTTTTCAAGAGGCCCCAATTTAGGCTTGGAGTTCTTTAACGTGCAGTATCTAACAGGAAAGTATCAGTATTAAATCAAGTAGTCTATTATATAAGCTGAGTTCCACCAATTCCTCGCACGTATTACTAGTAACAATTATTTAAAATAATAAAGTGCTAGCAATATGATTCTATACAGCTTCTCAATTCGTCGCAAGGCTTACATAACTGATTATTGCAGAAACAAACGTTTGATTTCAGATAAAGACTTACGTCTTCTATGACAAATTATTATTATTATTATTATTATTATTATTATTACTATAGAGGGATGGATATACGTAAATTTAGATTTTTCTGGAATGCAGTTGATACGGTTGCGGGTGTACGATATAATCCCCCTTCTTAGGCATGAAAATCAAAGGAATTTCTAGGCTGGCATCTTGAGTAACCTTTTAACATAGCTGACGGGTGATTGAAAATTGTGAACTCAAAATAAATATTGAAGTGTTCAATTTCTAACAACTAAACATTTAAAAGTATACTGAGAACTACATTTCGTTTGGCACAAACAACATTTGCAAACACCATTTTTGTCCCATTTTCCCAGAAAGAAATATTTTTACCCTATATATCAACAATGATTAACTTTATAAGTATTATCCGTTTTGTTCTCGTGTTTTTCACACCAGCAGAGTAAAGAATAAGGAATAATTTGCCCTTTGTGTTGTACAAAATAAATACAAACATTATTGCGTGAACTATATACTCCATAAAGTATGGTAACGTCAAAGCAAGTATTTTCCTTCACATAGTGTGGTTTATTTCTACGAGTGACATACAGATCATTGTCTCTGTATCGGCAAGCTTTCAGTGCTTTGTTGCAATGCTGCGAAGATTAATAATCTAATCATCTCTTTAATCATGAACTTAAATCGCAAAACGCAAAATAGGTTTTATGTTTTAATGTTATCTACTGTCCCCTTTAATCTGCACAATTATACTAATTCCGGTCTGTATTTAAAATAAGTAGAGTATTCTTCTAAAATAAATTGTAACCTTTCCGTGCTGGAATCTCTCTTTAAAATTCTGAGGGATGGCTAACTTCCCTTGAAAATTATGAATGGAAATTTAGGTAGTACAAAGTGCAAAGTCCTGGAAATTTGGGCTGACTTTACGAAGGAGTTCTAAGTGCCAGTAAGTAAGCTTATAGTCACGACGATCAATGGTAATGGTTCCATAACAAGAAATACCATTTTGCATCTGTGGTTTGACACGTTCAAACTTTGAAATCAATCAGGTATTCACTTCTTTCACACGTTTTCTGAGCTCACTGCAATACTCCAACCAAAACAAAATGGGGTCGATACAGGTTTTCTCAAGTTGCTCCTGTTTCCCCAGCCTTACATCATTCCACCGTAGCTCAATTCCTCATAATACGATCATTTAGTTGTAATAAAGAATTGTTAATACTCCAACCAAAATTACAGAGACTTGCCGATAGTGTGACTTTTATCACGTATTTCTCGAGTGATAAATAACGTGCTACATAATAGAGTGCATTTTTAGCAATTTAGGTTATTTTCTAAACAGCAGTAGTTAATAAATATTAATTTTTATAAACCTAGTTTTTAATTATCTTCAATTTCAAAGAAATCCTGGGACAATTACAAATGTGTATACCAGAAATGTTTAATTTTTATAGATTAGTAGAGGATGCGTACATGGTGTACCTTTAGACTGGAGCTGTATAATAAATCACTAGTGAATTAAGCATCTGTACAATGGAGCTTTATAATAAGAAATAACTATGAAAAGGATGATATTAATTGATAGTGATCTTTGATAATTAGCACATTGATAATAAATCTCTTGTTAGTATGTAATTGTTTTGGGACCTTATGCAATTTCTTCTTAAGGTTCGTGAGAAAATACAGAATATACACATGCCTTTGGAAATGTAATAGGCCTACTGTATTTATAACTTAAACAAAGTTTAACAAGAGCCTAAGTAACTTTTATATACCACTCAGTATCGGCTTAGTAAATTACCATAAATTATCTTAATGACCATAGATTAAGTTCAAAACTCGTGATTCGCTCTATATATCTATTATTTGTATACAACTTACGTTCATTATATAACAAACAACTTCTAAATTTATCATTAAAAATATCTTATAGTCGTAAAAATAAATTCTCATTTCAATATTACGCCAATTAGGCGTATAAGTTATTTTTAGTTTATGAAATAATTTTTAACTCATTCGATTTTCACATTTTTCCTTGTGTATGTAACCTTGACCTCCAAGACACTATTTACTTTATGCTGCACTATTTTTCCGAAACTGCGCTAACCGCACAAGAAACTGAAGATGGCATATCGTATGCCGAATTGCATCTTATTGAATATTTGTCACGTCTGGGCTCTATCTTAGAAGAAAAACGAAACTCATATCAACTTTGTCCATTACTCTTTTAAAGACTGTGACCAATATTGTTTTAAAGCATTTATACACGAGACGTGTCCACAAAGGAACATTCCCTGGGGCCATTTATCAGAAACAAGACACAATGTCATGGACATATATATTCCAACAGATACAGCAAGTGTTCAGCTATTTTTCAGCATATTTGCCACCGGAATTGAAACATTTGTCATACCGTGGTACCAACTTTTAATACCTGTGTCGTACAAGTCTGCCGCCAGGGATTTGAACCATTGTGTGACAAACATCTCCTCTCTGTCATTCCCTGTCATTTCTTGAGGCGTAGGAAAAGATGGAAATCACTGGGAGCGAGATCCGGGCTTTAGGGTGAAAGTTTAAACACTTCCCAGCCGAACTTCTGCAGGAGACTTGCTAGGAGGTGTTTAAACATCCACTCTACAGCCCGGACCTCGCTCCCAGTGATTTTCATCTTTTCCTACACCTCACGAAATGACAAATAATAACAGAGAGGCGAAGATGGTTGTCACACAGCGATTCAAATCCCAGGCGGCAGGCGTCTACGACACAGGTATTCAAAAGTTGGTCCCAAGGTATGAGAAATGTCCTCAATTCCGGTGGTGAATATGTTGAAAAATAGCTGAACACTGACTGTGTCTGTTGTAATAACTTTTTAATTGAAATTGTGTCTTTTTTGTTGGTATGTGTTATATTTTATTTGTGATCACTGAGGTGTGCAGTGGAAACGAGTGATGTTCTTATCACGATTTTTTCCATGAATCAGATTTTCCTGATTAGCCAGAAGGAATAATATGAGGGGATATAGGCTTACTGCAATTGAATAAATTTAACTGAAGATAATTTTGTAACAACTTCGGAATTTATGCCACGTATATTCCACAATTTGTATTCCGTGTGGAGAAGCGAAGAAAGATACTTTTTACTCTGCGAGCTAATTTACGTTGAGTAATTTACAAGAGCAGCCTGGGAAATATTCAAGATGAAAACTCAGCTGGAGAATCGAGCGGGTAGCAGCAAGCTCCTAGCAATGATAAAATTTACAGCAATAGTTACCCCTGCAATTCCACAACCCTGTGTACGCGTTATATGTTCCGTGTCGTTAAAGAGGCACGTCTATCAGTCTTCTTGAGCTGTTTTCGTCTAATTTTGATGCTTATTAATAGGGGGCGGATTTCTATGAGATGTCATATTTTTCCCCTTTGCATTATATCAAGTTTCCGTCTAATTTAAACCCGATTCCAAGCATCCTGGTGAAAATAGAACGGCTTTTATTGTGCATATAACTGCATATTTAGGAAATTTTCAACTAGTAAAGCATATTTAGGTCATATTTTTTTGCATATTTTTGTGCATATTAAAGAAATTTTGAAGTTTCATATCATATTTTGTAAATTTTTCATTATAATGATACTTTTTGAGAATTTACAGATATTTTAAATAATTAACAGTACGGTATATTTTAATAAAATGTATTGTAATGAAACATAAAAAAATATACGCAACGTGGAAGTGCTAAAGTCTTATTTTAAATTTCATTGGTCATATTTCAATGTTTATTAGGTCATAAATGCATGCATATATCCTATTTTAGGTCATAGAAATCCGCTCCTAGTATTAATGTATAGGGCAAGTTATAAATTAACGGAAGTATATTATTTGTGAATTTATTCTAATTACTGCAGCATTCATACGCCTGATGAGGCGCGCTATTGATTCAAAAGAAAACACAAAAAAGTCAAGGTACCTAACAAATACTTGTTTTAAAAAGATGGGCACCACCCCATTATCACAATGAAATCACCCGTTATTGCAATCCACATCTGCTTCACCGCTGGACTGACTGTGCGACTGCACATTTAGCATTTCTAAATTGGCCACCCATGTCACCTGACCTTACACCCTGTTAATTTTGTGTGTATGTGAAGGAAGCTGTTTATGAGCCACCCTTGCCACAAAATCTTCCAAAGTCACGACGGTGGTTTTCATTGCCATCGAATCCATAGATGTGAACATTCTAGCCCGTGTATGGCAAGATTGTGACTTCTTTCCACGGACATATGCTGTTTGATACGTGGTTCCCTTTTCGAATGTTTGTGAATCTTGGTAGTGTACATCCGCTGTGGCTCAGGGGATGCGTTCAATCCTCTCACGCAGCGGGCCCGGGTTCGATTCCTGGTCGGGACAAGTTACCTAGGTGGGTTTTTTTCTGGGGTTTTTCCTCACCTTTGAGACAAATGTCGGGTAACTTTAGGCCCTTGTGGTCCCCAGATATCATCTGGCCGTCATTATCATCTTCATCCCATCCTCGCCTTGTTGGAGTGAGTGTGTGTTTGAATGGTGTGTCTCGTCCTATGTGTTCGTGTTGTCTCGGAGGTGGCCCCGGCATTGGGCTGATCACTCATCCGGGGAGGTCCTCCATGTCCTTGTCTGGTCAAAAAAGTATGTCTGTGATCCAAAGATAATCCCTCTCCCGACAGGTCGCGGCCCTGTAAGGCCCGGGCGGCTTGGGTCGCTTAAATCCTACAAAGGGAGAGGTGAAACTACGGTAAAGAGAGAGAGAGAGAGAGAGAGAGAGGTAGTGTACATAAACTTGCGTTTTTCTATCGGATGTAGTCGAGAGTCTATATTTAAAACTGTCAAATAATTTCCAGTATCCATTTCGGAGGATAAGCTCACCAGGTTTTCAGCTTTCTGTCTATCTTTTACGGTCTTAACCAACGTAAGTAAATTAACAGAATTCATATTCTGTATTTATTTAGGCTACAGTCCAATAAAACAATAGAAATAATGTCGAATTTATACAGTACGTGGAAATCAAAGTATGGAAATATCGGCTTCATATTTATTAAAAAAAAATTACACGTGGCAGCGTTGCATAAAGGGGAACTGTATTGGGTGTCATGACGAAACCTACCTTCAAATTTTTGTTCTACTAACACTCCTACTCCTACTCCTCGTACGACTTTCTCTTCTCCTGTTCTCCGAGTTTAACTTCATCTGTTATAGGGAGAGAGAATTTCTATGGATCACATATATACTTTTTGGACACACAAGACCACGGAGGACCTCTCCGATGAATGATCAGCCCAATGCCGGGGCCACCACCGAGACAACACGAACACATAGGATGAGACACACCAGGAGCGCAATACTCATGACGAACAAGCGTGGAGATGGAATGAATGTGGTAATGACAGCCAGATGATATCTCGACATTCGTCTCACAGGAACAAAAAAATCCGCCTAGGAAACTTTTTCCGACCAGGAAATGAACCCGGGCCGGCTACGTGAAAGCGAACTTACCTCCTATGCCACAGTGGAGGATTTTGTATCACTTTTATAACAAAAGATAAATTAATAATACATTTTAAACGACCTAATGACATCTTTGTAAATTCACGTTATTATAACTTTTTTTTTTTATTCAGATGTTATTCAAATGGTCTAGAGCACTAAAGGCTTTGCCGTAATTTCATGGTGAAGAAATTGTAGCTTGTTCATTTATCACAGCATCAAATCTAGAGCACACAGCCCTTTGTTGCTAAATGGAAGGTGATGGGTAAACCAATGTCTATTTGCAGCGTGTTCAGTGTGAAAATGCCGTCTCATCTACTCCTCCGAGGTATTACGTTTGTTTACCTTCACACGGCTTCAGCCAGTAATAAAGGCGGTCTCGGGAATTTCTGAACCCTGCATTAATTAATCATCTTGTAGACGAGTCTGCAGCACTTCCTCAGATATTGAGTGCAATGGCATTTATATATCCTAGTCCTCATAAATGAATTATCGTATCTTAAAAATTTCATTTTGTCGTTCCATGGGAGAGTGGGTTTTTATAATTAAACTAGCTTAAAAGGCCTGGTGTTGCCCGGGTTTTGTACCTTGCGTGTAATTTTATATCTTACTACGCAACGTTGATACTATAGCCTAGATGTATTCTTTTTATTATTTTGCTCCATTAAAAAATAGTCCATATTTTACACCATATTTTGAAACGAACGAGTCCTGAAGAAGACAGCTACATGACTGTAGAAACATTGGCACACCTACACCTAACTCCATAACATGTACAACTGTGCTTGTACCGTGATCGGATTTTTAATAATTGCATCTCTATTTGCTGTGTAATATTTCTCCGCAAGTTTTACGACGTGAATACACAAAGTACAGCTTAAAGATGTAACCTCTAAATAAAGATATGCACGGCTTTCTTTCGAAATCTCGAAATTTGTCCGAAACTTAAAATTACTATAACTTTTGGAGACAAAATAACAAAGTTAGGGTAAAGAAAGTTGTGTCGGTGTTTCATTTGAGACTTTTTGTTTTCTTTTGTAAGGTGACTGAAGTCACTATGAAGTATGGACTGCACAAATACTTCCTTTATTTTCGTACTGATGAAAGTGTTACACAATTAACATATTTGATAGTTAAACATTAATTACTATAATTAACAACTTCGCATGTATGTAAAGCGATACCTTTGCCTTTGATTTATGTTCTTGGCTACAGTTTGTAATAAGCAATGGCTAACATATACATACACAGCTCTGTGTGTGAAAGTCCCAAGGTGGACTTTGCTCATTAAAGTAAAGGATTCCAGCATTCAAGTAAAACGTCTTGGCTATTTCCTCTTGGTTCCAGGTATTAATGGCTTTCCTACTAGCAAAGAGGAATCCCTGAACAGACAAGGGGCTTAAGGGGTAAGATTAAGGTTACATATCCAGTTGTTGACACTTTAGCTATAGAATACATCGTATCTTGCTTTAAAGGCTTTCCTATAACCCTTATACCAATGAACATAAGAACATAGATTAGAAGAGGAATGTGTTATACAGCTATAGAATACATCGTATCTTGCTTTGTAAACTGGCTATTAAATTCTTTCCTATATAACCCTTCTATCAATGAAGATTAAAGATAATGAACATAATTATTATTATCATCATCATCATAGTTGCCATTATTATTATTATTACTATTAATATTATTATATATATCCATTTATAAATTACCAGAACAGTATGCTAAAGGCTAGAGTTAAAATAGAATAATACAGACGGCATGTGATATGAAATTATCCTTACATTTTGTACTCTCGTTTCATTGGATTTATGACGTAGCAATATTTTGGACACTTTGTTCTGTAATAATTGACTATAGTTGTGTGGAAAAACCTGGCAATCCTGGCGATTATGGCGTAAGTAATATCTATGCGTAACACACCTTATACCGTTCTATTTGACTAACATGGAAATTTACAGTACAGCTAATAAATTTTTAGGTTTATTTTTACTTAACACTTGTTAGTAAACATATGACAGAATTGCATGGGATTCGAAACTCATTTGATGGCACCCGGATTGATTTGTGGAAAAACTGGATGATACCATGCTGTTATATTTAGTAGCCTATCTAAATTGGTAAGTAAATCCAGCTGCGACCAGAACATTTTTCTTGTCGAATGAAGCTGCCATATTCCATAAATGTTGCAAAGAGCTTCCCCTATTTCATTTTTCCAATTTGATTCAAGTTCCTATCTGTTTTAATTTCAGGGAAAATTTAGGAGACTTGTACGCATCCCGTCTTGTCACATGTGTTCCACAGTTACCTTAAGTGAATACACAGGCCACTAGATCTCCATTTCCACGCCCCAAAAGCAGCTCATCGATTAGTTCACACCACTGTAGAGTGTGGTTTGGGTTAAGTTTGTTCCTAAGCTTCCTATGTTGTATGAATTACGTTAGAACTTGTGTTCAGATCCTCATTATGTAGCGTAAGCTTTATATATTCCTACCTTTAGCCTTTTGAACATTTTAAAATATATATTCCATTTATGACGACGCATTTGGGGTTTATAGAACAATTCTAAGACTCATCTTATTATTTAACACGTACACCATTATATTCACATTGTACAAGAAAATCCTCTAGGATGAAGTCAAAGGGTTGATAAAGAATAAATAAAATGAAATAAAGTGGAATAAAATAAAATAAAATATAATAGAATGCAATAGAATAGAATAGAATAGAATAAAATAAAATCTGCATGTTGTGTACTGGCATCTAGGTTGCTAAACTAGAACGTAACCTGCTATGATTTTATTCTGTTAACTTTCTTTTCTTTTTTAGAGTATAACATTAACTAAAGATTCTATGTTTCTCTTCTACACATAGTTATTTAAAGTTTACGATACTACTTATTTTCTAATTTAACAACATCCAATTCGACAGCTCAATGCAATTAAAGTAATTCTACTACTTCTGGTATCCAGTAGCTTATAGATACTATAATGGGGCGCTTAGAAGGGATGTGCAAGATTAAACTAGAAGATTTTTAGTCTCAAGAATATTAGGGGGAGCAAAAGATTGTGAATTTTGTTGTTGCGGCTCTATACTGCCGACTTCTCGATTATTGGGTTTTCAGATTAATGTAATACGTTATTTCCTTCATTAAAGAGAGCGTATCTTTTTGTAATATAGTAGGTCTACATAAAAGGAATGAAACACATTTAAACATACCAAATCCACTTCCGAAACTGAAGGCTGACATGAAATCTCATTAAGATAAATAGATTTGTTCTTTTGCTTAGTACTGAATATGTCCAAAACAAAGAGAGTGCTTCGCTGCCATAAGAGAATTCATTACATCACAGAACAATCATTTTTGAACAAAAGAGAACAGATAGTTGTGTAGCCAATCTTAACTGATCCCATTTTTTTAATTAATTAATAAGTTATATTAATTAATTAATTAATTAATCGTATAAAAATATTTAGATTGGACATCTCCTGGGGATACGAAGACTTCCGAGGAAATTCTCTTACTTTATTTATACCTCTTTACACGATGCATTTTAATTGTTCACGAACTTCTCGGAAAGTTTTAATGATTTTGTTGAAATGTTGTATGCAAGGTGTTATACTAAGAGATGAAACTTTTATTTGAAACCTTTTTCGTAAAAAACTCTCCAAAGGGCAGTTATAAGATAGCTAACTTCTGTGCAACTCAGATGTAGTCTTGCTTGAGGCTGAGAAAACGGAATACTCACTTCCTGCGATAGACCTCTTATTTTATTTCAGAATGCGAAATGAGAAAATTGTATTGGCCATGATTAGGGTAGAAAAAGTGTATCACTTGAGACTTTCTTATACGGGTATCGGCCGGGTTTTAAAATATACAGAATAAAGTTTCCTAGAAACTTAAGCTAACTTAATTTAATGCATTAAGCATTTCCATAGGGTAGGCTATACCAATACAGTAATAAATCTGCTCATGGCTATAGTAACTAACCTATAGGCTAATACATCAAATTTCATGAACATGATAAGATCTGTTTCTGCACATGCAAAAATGAATTTTTAATATTCCTTGTACTGTAGCTGCAGCTCTAAACGTGAGCGTGACATTTCTGCCCTTTGATCTCTCACCAAACTTCAGTGGAAGCTGTTCTAATTACGCTGTCGGTGAATGGCGTATTTTACGTCGGACACACAGAATCAGAGGACATCGTCATATTAAATGTCACCTGACAAATACAGACGAGTATGCAATGAGCTAACGTTTCGATGAAGATTGGAATTTCATCGTAGTGGTATGATACATGAAAGCCATACAGTTTAGGTGGTTATATTGAAACTATTTGGACGATTCATTTAATCATGAAATTATTGTTACCTACTTTAATGAAATTAAAGTTATCATAAAATGCTCGTGGATTGATTGACCTTTTAGAATACTTTTAAAAAGACTTAATAATTGCCTAAGGAAAGTGATCTATAATATTCCGAAGGAATTATTTTCTGTACTACAAGCTCGAAAGGACCCGTAACGAGAGAAATATTCTTTCCAGCGCTAGGATCGACTACAGGGTAAAATACCCGTGCCGAACTTTGTGTAAACACAATCCCTATCTGGCCACTGGCAAATTTAAATCATATTCCGAGCGATTTAACATCAATGTCCCCGATGATTACTGATGCTTCTGTGGCTCCTCTCAAACAGTGCAGCACTTGCTTTTTGACTGTCCTGTGAAAGATCTAGATATAGATCTACCCTAGAATATCATCTGAATTTTTGTGATAGTGAACTGGCTAAACCTCTGTTTCATATATTTAAAAAAATCAATGTTGTTACATTCATTTTCTAACATTCATCCACCGCATCTTTAACAATATTAAGCTTTCATCATAATGTTCAATCAGCTGTAAATTGCATGTAATTGTTAAACTATAACCCTAATATGTTAATGCACAATAGGGGTTCTTTTTCTGGAAATTTAATATTAATACATATATTGGAATAGAGTTTTCAACAGCTCATTTTCTATTCTTTTTTTATTCATTTTTATTTACAATTTGGTTTGACCTTTGCTAGCATAATAAAGCGATAGTAAATGCCTAATGTCTGCCTTCCAGGTTTATGCCCACTAGCTTCCCAACATAAAAGTATACAACATTTTCGGATTATGCTCGTGCAAACATGAACCTGGACACGCTGGGTGTAAAGCATACACTGTTTTCATTAAAGCATGCAATAACTGTGTATGCAGGCTTAAAACCTATTATGTGTTCAGAAATCAAATGCGAGAGACAAATCCAATATTTTACGAGTTCACGAGATACGATTATACACAAACTATTGATTCCTATATCAAAATTAAATTTGAATTATTTACTAAAGCAGATGATCTAAAACTTCGTTATAAAGGCATTACGATGTTACGGTTCTTTGCTTTACATATACACTGTAGGTTATAGGTCATAGGTTGAAGGCCGTTAACCATGGCAATATTTTAACAGGTTATGTATCATACATCATATTTGCATCTCTTATTCTAACAAAGCCTCACAGGATATTTCACTTTTATGATTGCTCAGCTTTGTGAGCTCTGCTTTTGAACTCAACTGTTTGGCGTGTAAGAGTTGAATACAAAGAAAAGTGTATTAGTATATAAGGAAGTATATCTTATCAACAACAAAGAAGGTTCCTGTACTTTCTATGAAGGGGAGGAACACCCTCGAGGGAAAAAAAATCAATTTTAAAAGTATTTTGTTCTTTATAATATAGTGAAAGAAAAATTTCCCTTTCATGGGGGTCAAAAATTAAACATTACAGATCAGTAATTAAACCAGAAGCACTGTACGCGGCAGAAACGCTAAACATGAATTTCAAAGGTCAGATGGAGAAACTTGAACTAAAGGAAAGGAAGATTTTAAGAAAAATCATAGGACCTAAATTTCAGGATAATAAGATGATATACATCAAGAATGAAACCCTCTACAAGAAAATTGAAAAACTTTCAGACACTATGCGAAAAAGGAGGATAAATTTCTATGGTCATCTTCTTAGAATGGACTCTGTTAGATTAACCAAACAAATCTTTGACTTCTTCCGCAACCGCAAAACAAAACCCAACTGGTTTAAAGAAACTGAAAAAGACCTAGTCGAGTTAAAAATTACAGAAAATTCACTATTAGATCGAACGGCTAAAATAATAACTAAAGACGAAAATACAAGGTTCCAAGACAGGTCGTCACTGAAGTCCAAACCTATTATCTCTGAAGAAGAGAGGAAGAGAAGATCAGAAAGAATGAAGAAATACTGGGCACTTAGGAAGGAACAACACACAAAGAAATGACTGGTTCAACGTACCCCAAAGAGGGTGAAACGAAAGAAGAAGAAGAAAGAAAAATTAACCTACCTTTTATACTTTATACTTTCTTAGTTATAGCGATAAAGGTTAGAGCAGGTAAGTAGGTATTTCTGTCGCTTCTTTTCCATAACTAGGAATTTTACAAAGTGTTTACATCATAACTCTAGAACTTTTCAAGATATTATGATATTTTGCAAGATTATGTAATCTAGCTATCTCAACAAAATGCACTAAATTGTTTTTGTAGCTCATGTTTCTTTAATTATCTTTCTCTACAAAAATCTAAAATTTTCAGTATCTTCTGTAAAAATTCTAATTCATTTTTACTTTAAGGGATAGCATAAAGTTCTTAGTGTTTGTTTTAGGTGTTGATATTAAAAATAATTTCACCTAAAGAACACTAGCATGTAAATGCTGTTGGAATGCATAAAATTCATGCGAGAATTAAGAATTCCTACATGGTTAAAAGAATATTTCAACAATTTTTAAAAATAATTCAATAGTGTAGACACAATGTACATTAACCATGCCAAATTTCATTTCCACAGGTCTGTACGATCTTAAATATTTAATTATTATATATGATCCAACTAACATAATTATAACTGTTATTATTATTAGAGTTTGGCCATGAAAGTAAATTAATTGTTCTACTTTTGGGGATGCTCTATCTTGTAAATTTATGTTTGCTCATGTTGTCAGTATATTAGAATTAAAAAAAAAATGTTTAAATTTTCTAATTTTGAGGCTGGTCAAAGATGTTGGCCTACCTTTCCCGTTAAAGTTAAGTAAGAGAGAAATTACATTTAATAACTGTAATCAGAACTGTTGCGATATTTCATATGATTACTTCATAAAGAGTTGTGGACTCAATGGGTGAAATGTGTCGAGCAGAATTATGGTGGCTGAAACCATCTTCATATGAACGGGAAAATGGAAAATGTCTGAGGAGGTACAATGTTAATCATCAACATCATAATACCAATTCACCCACAGTCATTAGCCAGACATGACAACTGCGTTCTTCACGTCATATGACTGACTCTGTCTTATATCCGCAGTGTCGGGGGCGAAGGGCCTCCAATTGCAGGTTTCTGATACCTATGTGAATTTTGTTATGCTTATTTTCCGAGAGAGGGCAGAGGGACAGGTGGTAAGCCCATCGCCTCACAACCCCCCAGGAAACTAAGGTATTACTTGGACGTGAAAGGCCGGAAATTTTTTTTCCATAGGCTCTAATTTAGGCTTGGAGTTCTTTAACGTGCCTAAATCTACGACACGGGCCCCCAGCTTAAAGTCCCTCCCGGAGGACTCCGTGCCCGGATTTTCACGTCCGGAAAAATTCATCGACCGCGGCCGGGTTTGATCCCGAGAGATCACGTCATATAATGGGCTGAAAATAATTTAAGAATCCTATCTGCCACGTTTACACAATAATGTACACTATTCCGTATTGTAATACTCGTGCTGGAAATGTGTTTTCTTGTTTTAACATAATCGAAGAGATCGAAGATCCTAAGAAAAAGGCCCGTGGAAAATATATTTACAGAAATAAACATTTTTCAGGAGGAATTTATGCAATGGCTCTGAAATGTGCTAATTTAAATGGTATTATAAATTTCCTATCTCTCTGAGGCGATATTACTCAAATGTATACTCTCGTATACTAGTACCATATCCCTGAAAATATATAATAGACCACTATTTCCCTGTGTGTGTTAATAACTATGGGAAACAGATAGGAATCAAAGAGAACGCAAAATGTTTAGGATGCCAGGACTATAAGCAATAAATGAGAAGCAACGATGATGAGCAAAGCTTCTATGCACGGTTGGCATGGTAACAGGCCGATTTGAGTCCGTTTTGCGTTATTCCTTGTGGTCAATGGATGGGCACTCGGTCATGGCGTGGGAGGAGAGTTCATGGCTACAGATGTGAAAAGGGCAGAAGAGCTTTGAAATAATTGAAACCCCTCGTAAAATAGAAGAATAAAACCAACAGTAATAAATTAATTTGTGTGATCAAAATTGATAATGCAAACAAGAGTTTGAGTTACAAACAACATGCCACGAATTACTTGCACTTATAACATCTGAACTAAATTCAAAACATTTAAATATCGACGAGGAAAATTTCAGTGCAATAACTGTACTCCATAAATGATAATTCTAATGGTGGATAGCATAATATTTTATTCAAAGCATTGTACTCATAACTTTATATTTATAAATTTATCAAATGTTGAGCCAAAGCAATTTTACGTCAATAGCAGTGAAAAGGTTAATAGAAATAGGATCACTCGAGCAGGAAATTTTGACCTCTAAAGAGTCCTCCCGTAAATCTTGACTGAAAGAAGAATTAAATAATAATAATAATAATAAAATAACAATAAAAATGTATAAATATATATTTGTATTTATACAAAAAAGTAAAAAAGTAAAAGTAGTAGTAATAATAATAATAATAATAATAATAATAATAATAATAATAATAATAATAATAATAATAATAATAAAATCATGTAAACTGATGTAAGAAAGTGTCAGAATGCTTTTGTTTAATCAGTGAAAATTGCAATCATGATATGTAGAAAAGAAGTTATTTTTAAATCGATTTCCGAGTTAAGCTCCAGATCGTTTAATTGAGCAGGGCTTACGGAAGAACATAGGTCTAGTTTGATAAGCATATGTAAAGGAATATGTGGGTAGTGTTATTTGTCAAAGCTATCTGTATTGCAACTTCCAAAGCCGTATATATACACTGTAAAACAATATGTTGCCATGTGAACTGATTTGCAGTTGATAAATTCTTTCTAATATTTACCACAAAATAGGCATAAAATTGGGCATTATTCCGATACCGGTCAACCGATTTGGTCCAATATGAATAGGCTTCTTCCCATGGACGTTATAAATGCGTATACCAAGTTTCATGAAAATCTGATAAAGTGTATTTGAGCTATCGCGCGTACAAACACATGGACAGACAGACAGACGAACATACATCTTCTCGTCCCCCACACAGTCTCATAAAGTACCATTCTGACATGAAAGATTTTATCTTTATAATATGGCAAGATGATCATAATGCACATAAATGCAAATTATTTGATTATTTAATACGTGTAAAGTATACGATAGGTGGGTTAAATATTTTAAAAAATACTTAAATCCTAGTCATATGCCTACAGTCATACCAGTCCCAAGGTTCTTTAATTTTTGGAAAACTTACTTCTCTTTTTGAAAAAAAAAACACAAACTTAAATGGATTTTCAAAATGGAATTAACATATATTTTTAATAGCAGATTTATTACACGTTGAAGAAATGTGTTCGTAATGGATCTGTTAGTAGAACTCAATATATTTAAGATTGAGAAATGTATCAGTATGGAAATACACCTTTCAATTGTGGACTGAAAAAGAGTTTTCTATAATGTATTGCTTCCAGCTCGTACAACTTCAGGTTCCCATTACATGAAAAGTGTTGTCGTTCATCTCCTTCGAAACAAAGAAGCCTTCAGTATCAAAATTGTGAATGGGATGTATATATAAATTGCTGCCTGAATTTCAAATGAATTTTCTATTGTTATATCCTTCATATCCGTGGAATACAAAGAACATATGAATTTCTCTAGAGAGAAGATACAAATTTCCCTTGTTTTCTTTGTCTTGATACTATGAATATTTTCGAACGTTTTCCATTCTTTGCGCAGATGATATCCAAAACCCTATAAGAAAGCAATTGTTTGTTAATTCTTTTTCAGAACGTTAATTACAAGGAATGCTTAACCAATGTGTAATGCTATTACTTTATCTTACCTTTTAACTTACAGTTCGTTATCTATACACTATTTTATTTTCCAGTTCTAGATTAAGGAGGTATTGGGAAGACCAGTGAGTTCTACGAGTACTTCAAACATCTTAAATATTGCATATGTAATATGAGTATAAGGATATAATTATACATGCATACATTACATACACACATATATTATTGGTTATACTCTAACATTTCCCAATACGATTTCCTGCCAAGAATATTAATGCAAAGTACAAAATGCATTGAATTTCGGTTTTTATTCAGTTTTTCTAACAAGTGTGCTTTTTTTCGGCGTAAAATATGTAATATGTTATTTTTAGGTATGAAAATAAATTCTCAAGTAGTACTTTGTTGTTTACACAGTTCTTTGTTTACAAAGGTGACACATTAAAGAATTAACAAAGTAATGGAGAGATTAGGGAAAATAATTTGAATGGAATTGTTTACACACTTGTCGGCCGCTGTGGTCTGGAGGAAGGGTACCCGCCTCTAGATCCGAAGATCACGGGATCAAACCCGGCAACGGTCGATGGATTTTTTAGGACGTAAAAATCATGGGCACGGAGTCCTCCGGGAGGGACTTTAAGGGGGTGCCCGTGTCGTAGATTAAGACACGCAAAAGAACTCAATCGTAAAATTAGAACCTCTGGACAGGATTCCTCGGCCCTTTCACGTCCAGGTTATACCTTATACCTCAATATTCTTTGTCTCATGGGCGTTATAAATGCGTATACCAAGTTTCATGAAAATCCGATAAAGCGTATTCGAGTTATCGCGCGTATAGACACACGGACGGACGGACAGGCATTTCCCGTCAACCATACAAAGTACCATACTGCCACTTAATAACAGTATATATATATATATGTATATATATATATATATATACCCGCATGCATGCATACATTCGTACATAAATACATACATTACATATATAAATAAATACATACATTCATTGCCTACATATACGTACACTCAAGCGCAAGGAAACTTTCCGACGCTCCTGGTTCTTCAAGTGTTTTCTTTACTTAAAGTAGGCATTGCATCTTCTTATCATGTGTGTTCCAAACCAGTTCTGGGTGAGTCAATCTCTTATATGTTTGAATTTAAGCCCGAACACACTCATTAGCCTATGAACAACGCCCAGTCCTAGGTGAACGGTGAAATGGGGGTGGAGTATAGGAACATTTCGTGGAATGGCTGGTAGGCCACACGAATATCCACTCCAATCCCTGAATGAGTCTGACTTTTTATTGGTTTGATGTCTGGCACTCAAACATTAACTTTGAACAAAGGTCGGTTCAGATTCAGGAGCGAAGGAGGGAATAAAGGCAAACATTAAGTGGAGGGAGAACCTCTGCTGCGTATCCTTCAACGCTTAAAAAGGATAGCTGCAGGGGTGGGGAGTGAGCCTGGCGGAGTCGGTTATGTGTTCTCTTACCAAAGTAAACCACTGCGTATTATATCGGAAAGATTCCGTGCACTTGACTGTATATAAATACATACATACGTACGTACAGTACATACATACATACACAAATGCAAGGCGTGCAAATGATTAACTACAGTAACGATTGGAATTAAGTGCAATATAGATTTTCTACCCATACAATGTAAAAACAACCGTTGGTTCGTATATGGTTATTTAACGATGGGGATCTACTGCTACTTAGACCTGTGACCGTCGCCGGTGGGCCGCAGGAGTTCTATTACATGCCAGTAAATCTACCGACATGAGCCCGTCACATTTATGCACACATAAATGCCATCGATCTGGGCCGGGATCGAAACCGCAATTTTGAGCAAAGAAAGCCAGCGCGATACTAACTGCGCCACGCAGGCTGACAAAAACAAGCGTCTAAAAGAAACAATTTTAGAGTTAAAAAATGAAATATCTTATATCTGATTTCTGTGCCGTGATATAAGGTGCGAGAAAGTTGAGTATTTTGGGGCACAAGTAATAAGGAGACTATTCAAAGACAAGAAACTGTGCTTAAACGCATTAAAAGAATTCTACAATCAGATCTTTACAGGCTGCAATAAGATCCTTACAGACTGGAGTTGCTTGAGGGAACGTATAAGTTACACTGGAAATGTTATTTATTATCTCCGATCGTGAACCGTATCGAATGTTTCTATCCGCTTAAATAATTCTATACACAATTAGAGCCATTCTGTGGAAAAGCTATTAATTAACAAGTGTTACTGGACGGACATAACAAACACCGCTAATTTATGCATGATTACCGAACAAATTAGAAACGGAAGTGGCAATTAATGTTTAAAATTTCCATTGAATTGATTTTACACTCAGATAATGGAATTAGCTGAGCGCAATGGTGAAACATTCACATCTGTTTTATTGTGCAAACTTTGCAGTGCATGATATCCGTTTTTGTTTAACAATTTCTGTTATTCCTGCTTGTTACTGTCAATACAAAAACGATATTATGCCATGGATTTAGTTCCAGTGTTTCTCTCATAACTGTTAACAAAAGAAATTTGTTGACACTGGACATGAAAAGTAATGATAAAGATCAATAGTCTGTGAGATAAAATTCGTAATTGTTTGGCACTACCAACTCTTAGTTCTACGGAATCAGAATTCAAGCTTCAAAGATGTGTGTGAGGACAGGAAGAAAAATAAAGTCCTTTTCGGGCTGATTCAAGCAATAACTGAAAGTGTCTTTTTAGTTAAAAATAAGTTACCCTTTTCAATTCCTAAATCAACTTTGCGCTTCATCCACGATGTTGGTACACTAGAGTTGTCATGCCCAACCCCCACTTTGCCCCACATTTGTTTTTTGCTATGGCGGATACGAGTAAGAACTTCTATATTCATTTAGAGAACATAATGATTTCCGAATTAATCTTAACTCTGTTCGATAAGGGAAATAACTTTCGTTTTGTTGTCCATATCGGACTTAAAGGCCTAACAGGGGCTAAAGAGAACTTCTGAGGAAAAATTAGGGACTAAAGTGAACTTTGCTGAAAAACCAGGGGCTAAAGAGAACTTCTGCAGATAAACACGATTTTTAAATAGGTTTTCCAATTAATGCAAAGGAAAATAAATAATATGTGAATTTTAAGAAAAGACAAAATAAAAATAAATTTATACAACGCACTGAAATTAACAATATATATGTCGCTTTTTCGGTTGTCTTTACAACTCGAAAATGTGCCGTCTCGCCGTCGCAGGAAATGAAACTTGAGCCGTCTGCAATTCTCTGAAAACTGCAACTAATCCACTGTCGTTTCAACTTCAAAATACAATTTGCCGAGGAAAAAATTCAGCTACTTAATTTTATATATAGGAAGTGAGTTGAGTGGTGTATTGAATAATTGAATCATTAAAGGTGAAGTATCTCAATTGTTTATGCTATTTTTCGAGTGCCGATATAAGGAATAGTTACTTGTTTATTTTGTAAAAGCTAGGATAACTGTGTCAAAATTATAATACAATTTTCGGTGTTAATATTAGCGTTCATTAATGTGTTTTATAAAGACGGCTAAATCGTTTATTTAAAAAGCCTACAAAGGGCTATTTTACGAAAATAAAAGGCTAAAATACCTTTCATAAAAGCCTAAAAATCCGGGCCCTAATCATTATAAACGAAATAATAGTATGTTAAAATACATAATGTAGCATCGTTGAGCTCTATTAATAAAATAAAATAAAATGTACAATATAATTGAAACCAGCAGCTCAACAACCTTTAGTGTACGCTGCCTAGGTTTTTCGACGCTCGTATGACATCTTTTTCTTCAATAGTAAATACGTCTACGCCAGCACTGGAATATACCCTGAAGATGAAATAAGAGTGTCGAAAGACACTTGATGTATTTATTATACATTTTATTTTATTTTAAGTCATGGTAAGTTGCATAATTTCTGCTAAAGCCTAAGGTAGACAGTATCAAGAGCATAAGGAAACGCAGAAGGCAAACATATTCGAAGAAGTAGGAATGAATTAGGTCGTCTTAAATTAGTGCACTAGGCGAATTGCATAATTTATAGACAGAAGAATAATTTTCACGCGAATTATTCGCACCGGTATATCTAGTATTTGAATAATAGAATAACATATTTTTTGTATCAGTGTTTGCTGTGTGACCAAGTAGTGTAAATTCCTTTGTTTTCTATTCGACTGCATTGAGCTGAAATGTTTTATTTTCTTCCTTCCCCGTCACCTGCCAAATAAATTGGACTTCCGACGCTAAAGTTGACTTCGAAGTTTCTCGCTACTTTCACGTAACTTGTAAACTGTTACCTTCAGCAGAAGTAGTCCTTAATGGTGTTCGAGGTGTTTAATTATATCTCCTAAGTTTTCCCGAACCTACAAGGCTATAATTTGTCAGCGACACCGTATCCGATATTGGGGTGATTAAAAGTCTTTTAATCAGATTGATCTTTTCAGAGTTTGCTTCTCGCGTAATTCTACGGAAGACGATGATACGATTGTTCCTGATATAGCCTAACTTATTCATTATTTTACTCTACAGCAGAGTTGAAATGGAAAATTTCAGAGGAAAATGTATATAAAAAAGCCTCTGATGCCAAATAAGTGAACAATTTAGTTTTAGCATCTAATTTTACGAATTTTTATACTCTTTTACTCACTTGCTGTTCATACAATTTTCATTTTTAGGCTAATAAGAGATGCTGTATATCTTTACAATTTTTCAATGATGTTGATGATTTTTATGGATGTTAAATGATCACAAATTTGATACCACTATTAGGTGAGAAAGCAACATTGTTTTCTTCGTTAATTTACATGAAAACAAACAGGGTATATAATTATAAAACTGTCAGAGACAACAATTTATCCTCCACACAACTTGATTATAACTCAGTGAAAATCTGCATAGTTATAACTAGGGGGCGGAGGGGGCGGACTTCTATGACCTAAAAAAAAGGATATATGCATGCATTTATAACCTAAAGAACATTAAAATATGACCAATAAAATTTAAAATATGACTTTACCACTTACACATTGTGTATATTTTTTTAAGTTTCATTACAATACATTTTATTTAAATAGAGTGTTAATTATTTAAAATATCTGTCTATAGGCCTACTGAAAATATTTGCAGTTTATCACATTTCATCTCAGCTCGTTATGGTTTGAATAAATGCATTTTCAATTTAGAAATTCTCAAAAGTATCATTATAATGCAACATTTACAAAATATATGAACTTCAACATTTATGTAATATGCACACAAATATGCCAAAATATGATCTAAATATGCATATTCATACTAAATATGCTATAATCCTTGAAAATTTCCTAAATATGCAGTTATATGCACAATAAAAGCCGTTCCATTTTCACCAGAATGCTTGGAATCGGGTTTAAATTAGTCGGAAACCTGAAATAATGCAAAGGGAAAAAATATGACATGTCATAGAAATCCACCCCCTAGTTATAACACTTTTATTCTGTATAAATAAGTAAATACACCTGCCTGACCCTTTTTTACAGTCTCGTATTGGTCATATTTCCTAGATACCTACAAAATTACTGTTTAAATAAAGGAAATGTGTTCGTCTGTCTTTTTCAGTTGGACGAATTGGTATTTAATTTTTAATTTTTAACGTGTTTCTATTTTTTGACAAGGTGGAGTTACCGTATTTTAAACTCAAATAAAGGTCAATGTGGCTCTATTCTACAAACCTTGTTTGTCCTGTTTGTCCTGTATACTCTAAAATCATTAATTGTTTTATTGAAGGCCTACATGAAATCATTTAGTTCATTTTAAAAACCATAATACACCATTGCAGCCTTATTGTTCTCGTACCTCCGACTCAACACCTGTTTTAATATGTGAAACTTCCACTAGCCTTTGCGTTCTTTTCAAACAGCATTTATAATACATACGAGCTGAAGATGAGGAAAGCTTCATTTTACCCACCAGCTGTATTCCATAGGGGTTTTGTTTAATATTTCTTACCTGACATATTTCATAACCTCCATTTATCTAACAATACCAGGGAGTCACAAATGAAATGTAACAGGGCATAAATTTCAAACAGATAACAATTACCAACGTTACTATACTAATATATATATAATTATCGTAATGTTTAGTAATTAATTGTACATTCATTCTCAATTGAATAAATTAAAAAATTAATTATTACTGTTTCCCAAATGCATATAGTTAAAAATCCATTTTATAGGTATAATGTTTCATTGCATTTTTGTATGAGAAATGGAAAAAGTGGTGAGAAAGATGAAAACAGGCCAAGTATATCGGATTATAGGAAATATCATAGCCTTCAGTTCAGTTAGCAGATTGTCTTAAGGCCCAATACAGACGAAGGTGAAGACGGACTTTTCAGGCGTCAAAACCCGTCGGATGCCACTCTCCGTGGAAAAATTAATAATTATTTTGATAAAAACTAAAGACTTATGACAATGTTTAAAACTCTTTGCAGATAATATATAAGCCTGTACTTAATGTAAAAAATGATTATTCGGTCACTAAGAGGATAAAAGGTTAAACCAAGAACAACTCGGAAGAAAACATTAAAGAATCGCTGTCATTTTGGTGACAAGGAAGAGCATACTAATCATATCGAGCAGAGAAACAGTAGGCCTGTTACTTTATCATAACTTGCCGTTTCTTTTATATAGAAACCTTGTAATATATTGCTTTTTTTGTAACATTGCTAGGTAGATGAAATTCAATATTGGTTAGAGACATACTATATTATTCTAAACTCTTGTATACTAAACGGTCAATTTATATGATACCGCATTTTGATTAACCAGAACGGTTGAAGTATGTACACATTCAAATATCAAAGCTTTTGAAATGGGAAATAGCTGTCTGTAGCATAGAGCATGACATCAGAGAGATTCAGAACGCTTTATGTAGAGACTCAACTAATAATAAAAATTTTGTTACTTTGAAACAACGCAATTTAGAAAATACACAAACAGACATAATGTAAGTTTGAAAATACTGGAAGACTGCAATCTGAAAATTCTAATATGTCTACTATTAATGAGTAATATTTCAATTTGACATAAATTTCACATCTAAAACTCTCTATTGTGATAATATGTAGTTCAAGTTTAAAATGTTGTGTAGGATTTTATGCTGTATTTACTGTATTACCATCACCATTCGTGAAACGTATCGTTATTGTAAACAATATATTTTTAAAATTATAAAAGCATTAAACACCCATGAGGAAAGTGTTACGTTGTAACATGGTACGATAATTTCTTTGAGTATCGTTACAAACATATGCTGAGTTTCTTTTAATATTCTGGTGCTTATTTTTACATAACTTAATTTAGTTTGATTAAAACATTGTTTATTTTCGGTTTTGTAACTATAAGCAGTGTAATTCGTCATGAATCAGTGACAACGCTGCATACGTATGCGTAGAATTGGTTGAATAGCTGTGTATAATATTATTATTATTATTATATCACAAATTATTTTGAACGAAACACTTGTCACATCTTTACAACTTCTTTGGCATAAACGATTAATCGCATAATAAGCCTAACAATGCTATGAGTATGAGGTGCATTGTTAAAATGCAAACTCCCCTCGAAAGTAAAGAAATAATATTACGTTGTCTGTCATTTTGCATATCAATGTATGGTTGTTTTCAATAGTTATCATTAGTTTATATGTTTAAGATCGCATTTTCATAGTATGTGTATATAATT
This sequence comes from Ectobius pallidus, assembly GCA_964059195.1. NCBI lineage: Eukaryota > Metazoa > Arthropoda > Insecta > Blattodea > Ectobiidae > Ectobius > Ectobius pallidus. Next base: position 56,940,705 of record CAXKWD010000004.1, on the reverse strand, counting down.
AGGCTATAACTTATATAAAGTGGAAAGTATATGCTATAATCACATGAAGGTTTCTTTCCTAAACATAGCCAATTCTTTACGGTAAATTCTGATATACAATAAGAGGCCTTATTATAGGAGTGCATATTCTGTTATCTCAGCCTCATTAAAAATTTATTATTCGCCAGGTAAGACTTCGACTCTTGAATTCGAGATTTTCTCCGAATTTCGCGTTTGGTTTATTAACAATTCTTAGCTACGTAAAGATACATAGACAGACAGTACCACTCTGCAATTCAATCCTCCCAGGCACATAAATTCTTCAGAAACTTAAATGTGCCTGGCGATGTTTTCTATTCACTGGGTAGAAAATTCACCAACGTAGAAGAATCAAGAGTTGGCTTCTGTTTGCTATATTAAATAATTAATGGTATCACTTCTTTGTTCTCTCTTATTAAACTATTATAATTTTCATACAGCTTCTATTGAACATGTTCTTTTCTTCATTTCAATATTGCAACAAAGATCAGTATACGGGGCTTAACGATTAATAATTATATCTGTAGCGAAGTGGATATGCTCGCCCGAGTTCGATTATATATCAGTTGGGATTTTCCTGGGTAAAGTTTTTCGGGGTTTTCCTCATCTGCAAGATGAATGTCGGGAAACTTTACGCCTTTTTAGTCCCCGGATATCATCTGGCCGTCATTAACACGAGGAATGAGTGTTTGTGCGAATGGTACAGTACGATTCGTCCTGTCTTCCTGTGAACACTGTTCATATTTGTCTCGGAGGTGGCCCCAGCATTGAGCTGACCACTCATTTTAAGAGATCTTACATGTCCTTGTCTGGTCAAAACAGAACGTCTGTGATTCAAAGGAAATTCTTTCCCAACAGTCCCGGTCCTGTAAGGCTCAGAAGGACTTATCATTAGCAACAAAGAGGTTACAATTAAAACAGAGAAGTTAGGATAAGATGCAATAGTGTATCGATAATGGATGTAATTTCTGTCATCACCAGGTTGCAGGTATTACTTTAATAGCTTTTAAGATATTAGGATTATTTCCACCGGTGCGTGGAAATTCCATTTTAACTGTAATTACTTCTCGCTGAGATACAGATCACGACATTAATTAATTCACTCCGTTGCTTCCGCACCGCAAACTCAATCTTCTTTATTTAAACTACACTTGGATTAGACACAACAAATAGTGGGTGGTTTTATTGCAATAGACTGCGGATGTGAGTTTAAATTTGGCAACAGATGTATTACACTAAAGGTAAACAAAAACCTGCTGGGAAGTACTAAAATTTAATTGAAAATTAATACTTGTTTTCAATATGAGGTATACAAACTTGCAAGGTTCCCGCAATAGACACAACAAATAGTGGGTGGTTTTATTGCAATAGACTGCGGATGTGAGTTTAAATTTGGCAACAGATGTATTACACTAAAGGTAAACAAAAACCTGCTGGGAAGTACTAAAATTTAATTGAAAATTAATACTTATTTTCAATATGAGGTATACAAACTTGCAAGGTTCCCGCAATTGAAGCTTTGACAACTAGAAATGCTACTGAACAAAAATTACCCTAAATAATATTTCTCAAGCTTTTTTTTTTTAATTTGAAATATATTGAACATTTAAAGAGACTATTCCATTCATAGGACGCGCATTTGATATTAACCAATAACGTTTAGCAATATTTTGGATATCGACAATCGTGGTCGTTTTCCTTATAACATGCATGCTACAAATACAAACGTCTGATAAAACGCCAGTTCGTTATTGGAAACGTAAGGTATCAATATGCAGTGATTAATACGTCACATGCTGCCAGTCAACAGAATAAAAACACATTACTTTATACAACATAACTTGATGAAAATTTAAATTATATATATATATACATTGATTAAAAACAAAATTACGATTCGGTTCAAGTCAGTTCGTGTGATTTTAATGTATTCTGATGTTAGCTTACCTGAATTAAATTAACTATTGCTCGCATTGGTTAGAATCTGGTAGTCATTCAATTTATCATTCATTTAGTAGGCCTATGCCGTGACCTCAGAGCTGACAGAATATTCATTTGATTTCAAGTAGAAAGCAAGAAAGTAATTATTATTCATATATTCCGTCACATTTTATTAATGGAATAGTCTAAATAAATCGCACTCGTAATCTCTCGTGGGATCACCTATGATAAAATATTTTAATAACACGGTTTTCTTAACCATGATGCGACCTCGAAAGTATAACGGCTAGTTTTTTATTTAACTGTTCCACTTGAAATTACGAGCGACTGCAAAGATCCAGAATATCAAAACAACAGAAATATATAATTTTGACTTTTTAGTTATTGAAACAAAACTTCATTAGCTTGCTTCCGGAAGTTATATACCCTTACATATTTATGTAAACAGGCTAAAATATCTTCCTGAATTTCCATACTAGCTAGATGTACGAAATTTTTAAAACCCATTTTTCAAAGTTATAAAAATACATGTCCAATACTGTTAAGCTCGATCAATGAAATAAAATAAATGTGATTAAATTGTGAACTCACATCCAGAAATAGTACATATGAACAACAAAAAATTCAATAAGTTTATCAAAAATCATATTTCATAGTTCAAAAGTTACTTCACTCTGTACTTAGTAGACAATTAAGGAACGATTTTATTTGTAATAACTCAGGGTTTCAATTTTTGTTCTTACTACTTTTCCTTTTTTCTTTTTACTATTCTGTTCTTTCTTTTTTATTATTATTTTTTAGGTATTGATTTAATATTATATTTTCTTTATGTATTTGTAATTTGTATTTTGTAATGTAAATGACTGAACTGTGCCCGAGCACGAGCGCATGCTCATTCGGGTGGTCTTGTTTTGTTTTGTATAAATATTTTATATAAATATAAATAAAATATAAAATATAAATTTATTTTATGATTCAATGTCTAGGAATTTCGGTGCGCTTGCACCATCTTCAGGGCATCTTTTTGCTCGCTTGGAGTTCCAATAATTAAAATCAAAACTGCATCTTGTCACATTTATAAAATAAGGTAAAATTCATAAAATAAACTATCAGAAAACACTGTCACGGAATTGTCTTCTGTGGTCTCCTCGCCGCGTGTCCGTTGACCATGATTCTGAATATTGTGATATTTTATAAATTTTATCTTATTTTATAAATGTGATAAAATGCAGCTTTTATTTTAATTATTAGAACTCCAAGCCAGAGAAAAGATGTCCTGAAGATGGCGCATCGCACCGAAAGGCCTAGGCGGCGAATCATAAAATAAATTATAGTTGAGCAACTGGTATCACATTTATTTTATTTCATTCAGTTTTCAATACAATTTTACCAGAGCAACAATTTTTATACTGAACTTTTCAAAAAATTTAATTTAAAAAGAAAGTTGGATAAAAACACAAAATTTTATTTCAAAAATTTTCAAACTCAGCTTATATAAATTGATTTCCTCCAGTGAATATGTAGCCTGCTTGTATTATATAAACGATAATGAAGAGATGAAGTTTGTTGGAAGTTGAATAATTACAAAAAAATTTGAAAAATGCTAAATTTAAGGAAAAACATCAATATTGGGCACCCAATTATTAAAAAATTTGATTACAGGTTCCATAATATTTACGTAAATTAAATAATGTATTTAGATGTTAGGAAAACAGTGTCTCCTCCCCTTAAAGGGAAATATATAGGCTTAATGCTAGCCACTGATTATAATTATATCAAATGATTGTACAATACATACTGTATGTGGTATTTAGCAAGGTGTACAATGCAACTCAGGCACAGGCCTATAGGCTGCAATGCATCCCCTGTGTTTTTCTTAGTTAATTCTGCTGAAAGGGTAAAAAGGCGAAGCATTTCAACATTATAATACATCTGACTCTCGTTTAGCAAACATGGAATTGATTAATACTTTCTAAGCCCTTATATCTTCCTCAGTTTACTTTATTTTACACAATTTACTATCATTACTAGAATAGAACGATGGTTTAACATTCCGGATGGACAAAAATCGCAAAAACATTTGTAGGTAGGAAATATCAGTAATGCTTTCAATAATGAATTTATTTATCAAGTAACGAATATAGGCCTACCGGTACAATTTTTTTCTCTCTTATGATTCAAAACTCAGAGAACGGAGTGAAGGGAGAGAATCTAACACGTAAAGAAAGCAATAAATGTTGGGTTTAAAAATAGATCTCTCTACCTCTCTTGGCTTTTTCCGGGATCGTTCCTACTGAATTCTCCCGGATGTCGCGCGCATGCCTCTGAATATAAAACGCAGTCCATTACATTGACGTACAACCATCTCGTAAATTTAAAAAAACATCCATTCTGTTACGTCAGTGGCACAGACACACATAGGTCACAACAAAACGGTTTTACTTCAAACAGGGCAGTCTAATTCATAAAGCTTTAGTACCATTTCCTGTGAGTGAAGATAAATACATTCCCGATTATAAGAATTCCCGAAAGAGGACCTGAGTATATGAGAATTAATCGCATCCACTTACTTAAAGTTTAGTATATGCCTATTGTTAAGCGACTGTATAAGAAACTCTACGCTACAAACCAGAAAAAACTGACTGATCCACAATGAGGCTGATAGAAGTTTTAAAACGGTCTAATCTTTCTGATGGGAGTAAGAATATGGGCTCGACTTAACCTCTATCAGAGTAGAGTTAAGAGATGAGATTGTTTATATTTGTTGAAACATTAATATGATTTGATTAATTCCATACTGGTTCCAAGGGGGAAGTATCTTCAATCTTCAATTTTCAGGCAACATTTCTCTTTGGCCTTAACAAATTTCTAAATAAGGCCAGCAATTAGTCAACTTCACTCATTGGACCATATTAGGGTTTAACATTTTAATAATTGTATAGAATACATGTAAAACTATTATTGTGCTATTGTTGACAAGGCAAGATCTCTAGAGTGGACTCTCAATAATTCTAGTCTATGCCGCGCAGTTTTTATTGACATTTTCAAGTGTGAAAAGTTTTAATATTTTTAACTATATGCCTATGCTAATAAAATGAATTGTGATTGTTTCCACAAAGTTTACCAGGGTGTTAATAAGGTTAGATTATCTTTCCTTATTTATATAAATTGGGGGATACGGAGCGACAACCTTTCTCAAATAAATTAATATGATATTTTACTGTGGTCATATTCTCTTTTAAATGAACAAATTAAATCTTTGTTAATATGCGCGAATCTAGGATTTGCTACTTGATGAGTATTACGAAGAGAGTTCATTGCTCTGCAGTCAAGTTCAAACATCGTCATCCAAAATTACCGCCTCTTCTAAATTGTAAACTCTCTTATCTAATTAACGTGCACTTTATCACAAAACGTATTAGAGGAATTTTGTTAATTTAAGTCCACTCTACCATCGTCCTCTTTGTCTGCAGGATTATTTCACTTCCACATTGCGTAGCCTACACGAAGCCAAATTTATAACTAATCTACTGACAGGTGCAAATAAAATCTATCTTGAAGCGGATTATCTACTTTCCTGGAGTCTGTTTTCTGGAGTGTTCGATTTCAGTTCAAGATGTGGGTGCTAGTATCCCCAGGTGGTTTCTACAAGGGAGGTGCCTCAGGAAAATCCATTTTCTCTAAAAGTGTTACTTCATTCCGTATCTGCAGACTGAAATGCAATACTCCCACTGACTAGGTATAGACGGCAGAACGGCAGATGCATTCACTGGCCAACATGAATCTGTATGGTATTATTATAAACGGCGAATTTTTAGAAACTTTTTGTACAGCTTCTCGTAAATATAAAATACAGGACTTTTATTAAAAAGGATATGATGAAAAACCCACATGACTTTCTTTACATTAAGCATTGATCTCGAAATCAAACAGTTTCATATTCTATCACCAGAAATATACATTACACAACCTTTCTTCATACGCCACGCTAGCTTTGCCTTCTAAGTTATTTTAACGTATCCTTTAGACTATTTCTGCAAAATAAATTGAAAACGAGTGTTAGGTCTCAATGAAGGCAGTAATTATAAAAAACCAAAACTCCATGGCGCTACATCCCTTGAGAGTCCATCCCTTGATTTGAGGCCATTTTGATGGCTTACTAAACCGGAGCCGCTACTTCCTTAAATAGCTCCTCAGTTTGTGTCATTAGTCTGAGCGTACCCCGTTCCAGACCTAACTACTTCAGAAAACTCCGACGTGGTACCGAGTATCGAACTCGGGCCTGCGGATCCTTAGTGAGCAACTCTAACCTGAAGACCAAGAATACCAAGCAGGTGGTCAGTAATTATACAAATTGTAACACATCGTTATGACTCTGAACTTTCAAAGCTGAAACGAAACAACCATGAAATAACTAGTTAAAAGAATTGATTAATTTTATTGTTCTGTGAGAGAATGATATTACTGTAGTATAACAGGTTCTTAAGCCTTTAGTAAAAAAATAGTTAAGAGTTAATAGGCGAGTTTTTATTTCATACTATACTTGATGTTTTTAGTTCAGTTATTATACAAAATGTTTAGTTATAAACAAGATGGAAATTCACGTATTAATAGTAACATACAACTTTTCTGTGTTTTAACCGCAAAATATACGGAGGTTAAAAACAAACGAACCATTTACCCATCATATCAGATGGTGTCATGAAAGCGGAAACTACACAGGTTGATGATTTCCCGTAAGTAAAAAACAGTAAAAGGGTTTTTTAGTAGAAATGCACGTACGAGATAGAATCTATACTTCGTAATACCACTAAAACAACGATTGTTCACACTCGTTTTAACTAACCTATCACCTTTCATATCATACATGCTATGACGTCATAAGCGAGCATTGGCCGTTGTCATCACATAAATGGACTCCTGGGGTATGGACTCTGAAATTATTAACTTCTGGACTACATGTGCTTTATCTAACCATTAAGGGAAGCGGTTGACTCAATTTTCCCGTTTAATATACTGTATGCTACAAAGTAAGCCGTGCTATGTGGGCGGAGGGATTTATGAATCCATATATGAAAAGCAGTATTTTGTGTTGATCTTATAAATGTATTTCGAGGCCCTTCTTAGATGTATCCGCCCGTGTAGGCTATATTATCAATCTTTCCCAATCATTTTACTAATTATATTATAAGAGTGTAATGCTACCGAGTTGTATTTAGCCTTAGTTTATATTGGGAAGAAGATGGATTAAGTAGCTGTTCTACAGTGAGTCCATTTTATGAGGAAACCTCGCATCACTGCCGCATTGCCGCGCTAGCATCGCATTGCATCGCAGTTGTACAAAGCATACAAGTGGTTAGTTGCTTCGGTGTGTTGTAGTGAGACGCTTGTCTATTGTTGTCGTGTGTTACATAAGACAATAATCGAAAATGTATACGGTTGAACAGCGAATTTATTTGGTGGAATGATACTTGTTGAGAAATAACCATAGAAGGCGCGTTCGGAGATTTTCTCGTAAATGTCATTTTCAACAGTATCTCAAATAAATGGTGAGTAATAAGCCTCTACATGTAGGCCCATTTTGATAATATATTGGTTGAGTTATTCTATTTTGTATTGCTTCTAAAGTGATTTGGCGGTAGTAACGGAACACGGTCCCCGCCGGTGCAAGCACAACAGCGGGCAAAGTGTGAGCAGGGGCAACGCCGTTAAAAAAGTTCCCGCATAAAATGGTCTCTCTGTATAAGAATGACAAAAACGAAGATGGATGAGGCAATAGTTGATTTCCTATAATCCACACTTAGACAATTTTGTTATTTCTGCTACATGAAATGTTTAACAGTAGAGAAGATTACAGACGAACAGCTGAGAAAATCACCACATAGATAAAAGTTATAAAAATATGAGATTTGCTCGTATTATTACGATCACGATAAAGTAAACAAATCTGTCAAAAAATAATTATAAAACTTTTTATAGGCGTTAATGTAAAACACATTTCCAAAATGTATGGGGTAGTGGGGGGTTTAAGCACACGAGGGAGGAGTGGTGACTTTCGTAAGAATACGACTTTTGTTGTGGTCTAGCACATAATATGTAAACTCCAGCTTCTTCCAAAATTGTTTGGACACAAAACCTTTATGGACTGGGGATGCGATAATAAGATGTTCTTATGTATTATTTAATGTTTAGGGATAATTTTTTTGTGGCCAGGCGATTATTAGGGCACTCAAAGTATAGTGTGTAAATTTTTCACAATTTAAAGCTTCATTATCTGATGACGGGGCTGCATATTTTTATTCGTATATTTTACCTGAAATTTCAGGTGTCCTCAGGGATTCAGAATACAACAGCAAAAACGTATAATACAGAGAAAAAGATTATTTCAGATAATTTCAGAAGTATGAATTGCTGAATCTCCAGACACTTCAAAACCAATCGATAATATTATAAATGGATCATTAATAGATATTTAAAGTAAATGGTGTCATAAAATTCAGGTGCATATAGGAGCAAAGTACTTCATAAATCACTATATAAAGTGTGTTAGAAATATGTTTTACATAATGAGTTTTTTTTTTATTTTATTTTTTTTATTTATTTACTTAAGGTCGCTTTTTAACTGCCAGGGTCACCAGCGACCACAATAATTAATACATTTATATTGAACAAGTGTTACAAGAAGTGAAGTATGAAGAAAAACATATATGCAACTTTAAACATAATGAGTTTATTACAAACACTTTGACTAGATAAACGTTTTTCAAGAAAATTAAGAAGTTTGTAAAATGTACCTATTATATTTTTAAATATATTCGGTTTACAACAAAAATGTAACAATTGCTGAAAAAACCACAGCGACACTGAATACAGTAAGATTGTATAAAATAGTTGCAAATGTGGAAACGATAATATAAAATATAATTTCAGAGTTAAATCTAATAAAACTTCATTTTCTATTTCCAATATGCTGGCTTAGCTTTTTCCTCAGACCACAGATCGACTGTATACAGTAGTCTACGTCTTTCAATTTAATTCTGTTTGCAAACAAAGTTTTAGAGCCAAGTTACAATGCAGCTTTGTGCTGGAAGAAGTTGAATAATGTCTAGGTAAATAATGAATTTCTTCTGACAAGGGAAGTTCTGACCTCTTCCGCAGGAAAGTTTTCTTTTGTGGAGTTGGTAACATACAACGGGTACATTCACATGTCATTACTGTTTATAGGTGAACTACTAACGACTTCTTGATTATAAAGTGCTCTAAAATGTTTTAGTTCTGGTAACTAAAACAGGTTCCTTCACTTGCAGAAGTTAAAGTTGAAATTTGAATTGCCTTCATTATGGCGACATGGTCAATGGCTTTATGTCCAAGAGTACATTAATAAATTTGGTGAATGGTCTGATGATTGGAATGTTTGCCTTTTAGCATGTTTGTATGACTAAACTCAGTACTAACTTATGCCCCATCTCGAAAAGTGGGGAATCAAGCATCAGGCCTGTATAATAAATTTACCTTAAATAATCACTAGACCTGGCATTTTAGGCTCCAAAAAAATTGGTTCTAGGCCCCTAAAATAGGCTTTTAAAACAAGTAAATGGGTTTTTAAAAGGTGCTTCAAAAATGTGTAAATAGACAGAAAATAGACTTTAAAATATTACAACATACACTTAAACTGTAACGTGAACTTTTTATTACTGTGAGAAACGTGGTATATCTATTCTTCACAGAAATAACTGCAAAATTAAGACAGAATTAAAAATATATTTGTCAAAAACAGTTATGGGTTTTATGAACAATTAGAACACTACAGGCCTTGAAAGGCCTTGGCTTGCAATAACTGCTGCTGCCCGGCTCATGGCCTGCAGATGTTGGGTGGTCATGTGGTCAGCACACTGGCGACTTGACACAGCATGTCCCTTCAGTGTTTGCTCCTTGTTCTTTTGAGCTAATCCTCCCCCTTCCCCCGTCAGTCAGCATTCCTTTGGCAAAAGTTTTTTTTGGGAAAATCAAGTTTCTCTGAAAAACCAACCCTCTGCTGTTCTGCTCTTCATTCAAAGATGTTCATTTAGATTTCCATGATTGTAAAAATTACAGAAGTTTAATTATATTTTAAATGTACAAATAGGCATTTTAGGCAATAAAATAGTAAAACAGTCTCTACAGGACCAAATAGGCATTTTAGAGCACTATAAAACTCTATAAATATAAGTGATTTATCATGAAACATCAACATATTAAAAAGTTTTCATGTTATTTCATAAGGAGCAAAATTGGCATTTGCCTTAAAATCTCAGTTCTAATAATCTTATACCTTCATAACGTATGACTCCTGAATAAAATGATCAGCCGTTTCAGACTCAACTAATTTTTGCCCTAACTACCTGATTTTGCGCAAAGATATGTCCAAACTTACATCACTATGAGCTTTAAAGAATGACGGAACTCTATTTAATACTCTACATGAAAGCTGTTACTGAATTAATTGGAACATCTATAAGACGATTCCCCATGAAAGCTATTTAAAAAAATATTGGCAGCTATGATTAATATAGTAACTAATGCATGTTATGGGCATGTTGGTCTGTAAGAAATTTTGAAGCAGGAAGGGAAATTTTCAATTCATGTCTTTCATATTGAGGCTCCTGAATTAAAAAGACATTCTTGTGAATAAAAATATTTAAAATAGATGTAAATAATGGAGCTTTCAAAATATATATTTTTAAATTGTTAAATGATGCTTTTTCAAAATGAACAATTAATTATTTCTTCAATAGGAGAGCAAATTAATTTAAACTTCTAAGTTTAAACCGAAGTACATAAATAAAATCATATGTAAATATTATTTGTTCTGTTCAGTTGTATCTTGATATCATCGTTACAGTTACATTACGCTGAAATTAGCAGAATCTATCAGAGTCAAATTTTACTCGCTGTAAAACTGATAAGTGAGCTGTCACCTAAGCCAATTCTAACTAGGTGAAATACATGGCAGACTTTTTTTTTTTGTAATTTTTGGTCATATTTATTCACACACTCAATTAAAATAGTTGCATTTATGTTTAAACAATTTGCATATGTTTAGTACTTACAAATTATTTCCTGATAATTCACCTAGGTATCTGAACTCTTAGCAATACTAAGAAGAACAATGATGATGATGATGATGATGATAATAATAATAATAATAATACTAATAATAATAATAATAATAATAATAATAATAATAAATTTTAAAATAAATATTCGTTCTATTTTGTGATACTAGGATGTGCTAGGAGTAATGCCCTGTTCTTGTTTCCTGGCGTTTATGGTGCAAATGGGAGCAATTGTCTGACTCGTAATTCCAGACATGTAGATCTGAGCACGTACTCTAAACAGAGTGTAAATCTGAGCAATATCCTTTGTGACAACCGTTTCTCCCTGCAAGCAACATAGTACCCTGTTGTGAAGTTGCTCTAGTTATGCAATTATGCTGTAAGACAAGTACACTTAATTTCTTTGTACAATTTTCTGTTTTAGAGTTGTAATTTTCCTTAAAATACTTTATTTCACTTCCGTTGGAAGGTTCGCTGCGTAATTTTATGTAAAAGAGCTCATAATATCAAACTGGTTTCAATGCGGAGACTTTCAGTTTAGTTGCAAACTTGCATATGGTTCTGAATTTACAGTGATTATAATGTATAATAGGATATCAGTTTATGGCTCAGTATGACTTCAATACATAATACTGTACTGAAACGGCCAATTCCTTCATGTTTCGTAGATTAGTTTCTACATAAAGTGTTACGGTTGTTACAAGAGCGATTGGAAATAATAAAATAGTTAAATGATTTACGTAAGCAAAAATAATATGAATAAAAATTTATTGCCTCAGATTTAATAAAACGTGGTACATGAAGTGTTGAGGTTGCTGCAAAAGCGTTTATTTATGTATAAAATCAGCTATATGACTTCCATAGGCACTACTGAACAGAAGCACAGCTAGCCTAATTGCCTCACATTTTATAAATTACAATACATGAAATTTGTATGAAGTTACTGCCTACAAGAGCTATTGTAATGCACAGGTATAAAATCAGTTATATGACTACTGACCCGAATCACAAGCCGTTGCCTCGTATTTCATAATTACAGTAAAAGGAAGCAGTGGACTCTTAGTAATTCGAACCCCAAGGGGAATTAGAAAAAAATCGATTTATCCAATTTTCGAAATAACCAAAACTGTGACTTTTTAAACAAAATTGCCGTAATAATGTTAAAAATAAACTCATTGCAATAAATAATAATTATTGTATAGTGAAACTTACCTTAATGACTGCCATCCTGTTGTTAGGATGTTAAATGATACCATTTTTTCCACACTAAAACTGTTACCCTAAATTTAGTAAAGGAACTGGTGTATGCTCCACGCTTTAACATTTTCAAACAGTCACACTTTGAGGATAGAATGAACACTAAAATTTTCACAGAAGTGTTGAATCCCTCCAAGACTGTAGCGGAGGGGGTGAACTTCGCATTCCATTGAACATCTATTCAGCAGGAGGAAGATAACGGTGGTTAAAAATACACTTCAGTACGGTACCTGCTGGCTGCTAGCGACTAGGGTTCTTCAGCAAAATAGAGAATTCTTATGAAATTCCTGGAAGCAATGAACTCTTGGAATCCTTAGAGCATTAACATGTGACAAATTTTGGCTTCGATTTATCCAAATTAAGCTTAAAAAATTTGAAATAATTGCAATTTTTTAACATACATTTATATGGGAATTTCAAGGGGAATGAGTATTTATTCGAATTATACAATTTTTCGAATTATCCAACGTCGAATTAACCAACTTCGACTGTATTACTGAAGTAATTGAAGTTACAACCTACCACATCATACACTACGGAAAGAATCGCAACAAATTGCCTCATGTTTTTTTAGGTTATAATAGGCTACGTAGAATTTTTGTTAACGTTACTGCTAGAGGGATTACGTATAACATTTATTTATGACCCAAGTGTTAAAAACGAGATGTTATTTTCGAGCGTGTTATTTTGCGAAACGATCCCGTAATGGCGAGTGTAATAATTCTATGAAAAAACTAAAATCATAGAGTTTCTGGTACAGGGCTGAAAATTTGACAACCTACCAAGTATGACGATTTTTGCAAGTAACGTGAGAAATTTCATATTTAAAAAGGCGTAGTAAATTTTAAATTAATCAATTTTTATTAAACTGAGTCTATTTAATAATCATATGCAAATATTTTCACTAAAAGAGTAGTTTGTATGTGAAGCAATCATAGTTGGTTGCCCTGGAGTGTTATAATTTATACCATAATTTTCTCCTTTTAATTAATATCATGTATCGTTAGAAGTTAAAGTTTCACCTTCGACTTCTAAAAAATCAGTTCTCGACCACATTACTTCCATAAGCACTACTGAACCAGATAAGAGACAAATTTCTGCAAGTTTTTAAAACAACAGTACTTGGCAGAAATTGTATACGGAAGAGAGATGACCCGGAGTACTTATGTACTTGTGTATTTGTCTGTATTCGTCTGATGAAGGCACGGATGTAATGTTTCTAACCATTCAGTCCCGAGTTTTCATTAGCCTCCAGCAGCCTAGTCCATTCGCATTCATGTAGAATAAAAAAAGGAAAAGGGATTTAGCATTCCATGCAATACGTGACAGCTTTTGTCTTGTGAACAATGCTCCACAGACACTCGTACACACTCAGAGCAAAGAGTGCTGGAATAATAAAGACAACTCCAAGAACGGCTTGATTGTATTGCGCTCATTGTCATCCAAGAAAGTTTGTATCGTCATCATAGTTAACCTTTCTTTTCAAATGGAGTCCCGAGTAACGCTTAATGTGCTCCATAGCTGAGTAAATAAGATATCAGACGAATTAGTTGAATGAATGTTTTTTCTGCTTAACAACGGAACGTTAAGAATAATTAACAACAAAAAGTTTGAGAACTGCGGTATGGCAACCCATTGTATTTTAGTACAGAAAATATTTTATACACATACCGTTTGCTGCTGTTTGCGAACTTCTGTTGAGGAATCCTGAAAAAAACAAAAAACACCAATTAATAATAATAATAATAATAATATTAATAATAATAACCACAATAACGTTTTATTGTCGAAGACATAAATTGATGGACAGTGTCAGGATTTCATCTACTCGTAATACCAATATAAATACTGACATAAATAAATTGAAATTAAATGTATAGCCTGCAATTTATGTGAGGGGTATATTAGCAAACCCGGCAATCTCCATTTTGATAAAATATAGAGATGCTAACTTCTAATAAGAGATTAATGCATTTCCTGCTGCATATTTAGTGTATATGTTATTATTATTATTATTATTTTTACAAAGGTCCCAATGAGCTCACGCTCATTAACAGGGACAGTCAAATTTTACATTTTTTTAACATAAATTATAATAGATCAATGAGGCAATATAAAACAATTAATAAATACAACATAAACACATACAGGAACTACAGAGATTTATACCTATTAATTTTATATAATGACAAAAAGACAAAAGAAGTTAACATGTTGCATATCAGACTTTCTACATAAAGGAGGAACTCTGATTTTCAGCACATACACTTAATATGTAATAGAAAATGTATTAAACTCTCATTAGAAGCTAGCATTTCTATCTTTAATGAAAATGGAGATTGCCGGGTATGCTAGTACACTCCTCATGTGTTTAAAAGACCTACGCGTGCGTTCTATAAAATTTAGGAGCATAGGCTATTTAAATTAAAATATTTTAAAAGTTTTCTAAACCTAATATAGTAAAGAATTTTACGCTTCAACTTATATAAGGTAGAAAAACGAAGGAAGTAGCAGCAGTAGGACTAGCAGTAGTAGAGGGGTTATCGACGTCCGTATTTCGCCGGACAGTTCTGCATATGACATGACTTTCTATCAGTGAGATAGACCTTTAAGGGCAATCAGTCATTTATCTAGTCGTAAATCTACGACACGGCCCCCTCCCCCAGCTTAAAGTCCCTCCCGGAGAACTCCTGAAAACCCCATCGACTGCGGCTGGGTTTGATCCCGCGATCTTCGGATCTAAAGGCGGGCACGCTACCTCTAGACCACCGCAGCCGACTGGATCATCTACGTAGGCTATATTTTGGACAACAAACATAATCAAATTAACAAGTTAACTCTATCCGTAAAATTCAAAAGAATACGAATATCATACCTTATACAGAAACTTTCTTCCGGAGGACAAAATTCTCGTGTTCCAGGAGTATTACAAAATGTAAAGTAATTAATATTAGAAGTAAACATATTTATATATTGCAGAAGAAAAAAGTAATATTAATTTGAATTATCATATAACACTATCATGGATTTTTACATTTAATAACACTGTCAACTAATTCAGAAAACATAATTCTTAGTACATTAATGAATCTGATGAACATTAAAAACATCATTTCTGTCAAGGCATATTTGCAATGGTATTTGATCATGGCTTATGTAAATCCATACACTGATTAAAAACTGCATTTGCTGTTACATTGCTGTTACTTTGTTAGTGTGAGATGAGAGTTTAACTGTAATGAAGGATCCAGATGCCTGGAGTCCTCTGAGAGGCAGACAATTACTGCCGGATGAGAAGGAAACTCTTCTGAATTACCGCTAATTGCTAACTTCGAGTTTCTGCTTTAGATTTGACAGAGACAGGTTGAGTAAAATCTGCTCATTTAAGGGCACTAACAACCAATGAGATGATTTAAAGAAATTCTAGGAAAACTTTCTGAACAGTGAATCTGTTAACTTTGTTTACACATGAAATCAATTGACGAATTCCATCTAATGTGGCTTGGAATGGCTATAATTAAGGTCCGGATTTTTAACCTTTTAATTTTGTGGAATATCCCTTTTAAGGCTTTAAACAAACAATTTTAGCCGTCTTATGGCCGGTTTCTATAAACTCGCGAATTACCTATGGGTAAATTATCTAATGCACAGAATTTACACAATTTACACAAGAATAACACCACACAACACACAAATAATTTAAAGATAGCAATCACTTACACTTGTGGCGAGTTTCTAGATAAATGTCCTCTAGGTAAATATGAAAATGACAGAAAAAATGTTCCTACAAACTCGGGCTAGATCTGTCCAAGGGTAAATCTTTGGGTTAATTTGTCCTTTCATGGATGGCTGGATAAAATTTAACCTTTCATAGGATCAATAACAATGAGAATCAAAGCCTTCTGAATTAAATTAACTGTACAACTCCAAGGCCTTGCTCATTATACCATTGTAGGTTAAATGGAACTAATTTGTCCATGGGTAATTTACCCATAGGTAATTCACAAGCTTGTAGAAACCGGGCATTAATAAAACATAATACAATGAACACTAATATTAACACCGAAAATTTAAGTATAATTTTGACACAGTTATTCTATTTCTTTTGCAAAATAAACAAGGAACTATTCCTTATAACGGGACTCGAAAAATAGCATAAACAGTTGATATATTTACCCTGTAATGATGCAACTATTCAATACAATTTTATTCTATTGTAGACTCGAGTATCACGAATTTGTCCTTTAATATATTTCTCTGCCGTTGGTCGCAACTTATTTTAAAGTTGAAACGAAAATGGATTAGTTGCAAATTTAAAAGTTTTGCAGACGGCTCAAGTTTCATTTCCTGCGACGGCGAAGCGGCACATTTTCCAGTTACGACAAGCGACAAAGCGACATATAGGCCTACATTGTTAATTTCAGTGCATTGTATTAATTTATTTTTATTATATCTTTTCTTAAAATGCATTAATTCACATATTTATTTTCCTTTGCATTAATTGGAAAATGATTTAAAAATCGTGTTTTTCTGCAAAAGTCCTCTTAAGCCCCTATTTTTTCAGGAAAAGTCCTCTTTAACCCTTTTTAGGTTCTATAAGATTCAGATTCATATATTCGGAAGCAAGCGGCACGAAACGGAAAAGTATGTTAAAATTTTCTAATTGGAAAGCTGGGGGAAAATAGGTTAAAACCATCAAACGCGGGCCCTAGTTATAATTTAAAGCAGAAAGCGATCAAAGAACCATGGTTCTTGGATTAGTGTTATGCCTTTTATTTTATCTATTCATATATTCATGTCTAACTTTTATTTAATCTTTATTTATAGACGTGTTAACTGCAGAGGTACTGCAGAGAGGATCTTTGGGTACACCCCGGTCGTGTACTGTTGATTTTCAACTGTTGCTATAGTTTTTGTGTAATGCCGTGTCAATTTTCACTGCTTTTTTTTTTGTTTTTTGTTTGTTTGTTTGTTTGTTTTGTTTTGTTTTGTTTTTTTTGTTTTGTTTTTTTTTGTTTTTGTTTTTAAATGTAAATGCTTTTGGGTAAAATAGCGGCGATAAATCATGGTAAGTAAATATCAAATTATCTTTTCGACTGAAGGAACCATGAGAAAATCAAGTCAAATTCGTCGGCTACGGAGATTGAAGCAGGGACTTCCAGAAAATGAAACCCTGCTGCTAGCGCCTGAGTCATCCCCCACATGTCATATCTGACTTCCGCAGAGTTCATTTCAACAATATTCCTTGAACTTCTGTTCAGTTATGTTGTGATCTTTTTAGCTGTTAATATTTTTATTGCTAAATGTTTAATTTTATTATGTTGGATGGTTGGTTTGATTTCTTTCTGCTTTTCGCCCGTTTTCAGGGGGCCTTGCATTCTCTTCATTATTTTTAAGGACAGTTGAATTTCTCTACAATATGTTTTTTATATTGTTAGCTTTCTTCTTTTCTTCTTGTTTCAAACATTCCTTCTTCGTCTTCGCCATTTTTAAATCCTCTTAAAGGATCATTGTCCATATCTGGACTTAACTAGCAGTGGTTTTTTAACGTCATAATTCCTTATTCTTCGCTTCCTGCAAGTTAAGGCTTCTTTATAATTGATATTAATTGCACAGAAGCAATTTTTCACATTTATTCGTCTCAGAAAAGGCTGGATTCGTTTAGTGCTTCCACCAGGCATTTCTACATAAATTGACTATCTTGATTATGACCTGATTTGGACTTCAGGACTATTTTTGAGGTAATATTAGCTACGAAAGGAATCTTATTACCTAGTGAGTGCATTAAAGCTCTAAAATTATTTCATACAGCTAATAATATTAAATTGATTTTATTGCAACGTAGCTGTATCTACTTTAACACGCAATATAAATTCAGTAACATTATTATTGCGCATTATTTGGTGAATTAAAATATCACAAGATTGACTGTGAACCTTAATACGGCATATAATTGGTACATGTGTGTATTTCATTGTCATTCACATAATTTTATTTGGAATATTGACTCCAAAGGTCCTCCGGAATTGTTATTAAATATATTTTTAAATCAGCAAGCTCTTTCATTTACTGGCGGAATCAATCATCCCTGCTTATAAGAAGACTTCAAGACGTCGATGAAATTTCCAACGAGTGTTTGTGATTCAAGAAGATCAAAGTGTCAGTGTTATCTCACCTATGGTTTATTTAGCTTATAACCTTGTTATCGTTCATTCTAAGCGAAATGTATAGCGTGTGTACAATCTTTATCACCCTTAATTAATTTAATTGTTTTTACAGTCCACTGTCTACGCACGTTATATATTTTTTGGTCCTCCGGGCCGGATAGAACCACAATATTGTAACACGCATTGTAAACCTACACTCGTTCTATTCCGCCCGTAGTAAACATTATTGAGATAATTCAAGCTGTTGGTGTTCCGCAATTCATGCTGTTTGAACACAAATATCATTCAAGCAAATAATTGACTTATTTGAAGCACAATTGACATTCCTGACTTAAGTCAGTTTGAAGTTTCTTATTGAAAAGGTAATTTTAATCTCATATTAAGTGCTTCTGCCTCCGTGTTTTAATCTGCACGTGTGAGGCCTAATATTCAGACAACAGCTCTTCAAACTAATTTATTAAAAGGGTTTGATATTATTTACATAATTGCACTCACCTTTGTGAATCCATGTACACACACATTATTGTCACATTTTGTCTAACCGCGGGCAACTAACTTTAGTGCTCAATAAGCTCTCAGTGCGGTCAATTTAAGTCATAAACAGTGAATCACGTTAAGTCGAATACTATTTGAACAATCAATTGTCAAATCATGACTGACGTAGAAGGCACCCTTAAGACTTTAAAGGCAAAAAGAACACCTATTAAGTCGAGAATCACTCGCAAAGTTAATTACATTCTAGACTGCGTTATCAATGAGGAAACCTCTCCTCAAGACCTTCTTGAGCTTAAGATTGATTTAAGCAAGCTTGAATCTGAATATAACAGAGTCCAGTCTGAGATCAATGAACTAGCCTTTTCTGAATCCGAAGATGCCTATATGGCAGAAATTGAGAAAACCATACAAAGGGCCATCTCCCATATTAGCAAGCAGATTAATGCTTTCAATAGAGCTGAAGCGGCTGAAGCTAAAGCTAAAGCTGAAGAAGCTGAAGCTAGAGCTAGAGCTGAAGCGGCTGAAGCTAAAGCTAAAGCTGAAGAAGCTGAAGCTAGAGCTATAGCTAAAGCTGAAGAAGCTGAAGCTAGAGCTAGAGCTGAAGCAGCTGAAGCTAAGGCTAGAGCCAAGGCCGAAGCCGAAGCTATTTTTAACCTTCTGAAAAATCAATTCATATTTCAAATTCAAACAGTATCTGAATTTGAAATTCTGGACAAAATATCCTATCAAGAGGCCATTGTTCTTAAGTCGGTGCTAGAAGAATTGTTTAATAGGTATAAGGTTGAAAGTCTTCAGCATCGTAACATTTACGATGAAGAGGCTGAGTTTCAAGAGCGCCAGCTTCAGTCAGAATGTTCAAGGGCTTTAGCTTATATCAATTCTTCAATTGCAGATGCAAAACTGTTATATGAGCCGAATCAAGAGCAGAGCTCTAATCACAACTCTTCTTTGTCTGCACCTTTACCGAACTTACCTAAATTGCCTGAAATTAAGCTACCAAGTTTTTTAGGCGATCCTAGAGCTTGGCTTGAATTCAGGGATACATTTAACTCATTAATTGTTCAGCACAGTCATATATCCAACATGGATAAATTTCAATATCTAAAATCTTGTTTATCCCCGGAGGTAATGACTGTAATTCAAAATATCCCGGTCTCCAATGCCACCTTTGATGTAGCTTGGAAGACTTTAGCTGAAAGATTCGATAATGACAGGTTAATTGCCAACACGCATTTGGATAACCTTTTTTCTCCACCGCCCCTTAAAGGAGATTCTGCAAGCTCATTGCAACAATACTTAGATCATTTTTCAAGTACGGTTCATGCATTGAACGTACTTAATACTGATGTTCCTCTGTCTGACTTAATTATTTCACGTATCATTGTGGATAAGCTCCCAGTAGAATTAATTAAAGAATGGGAATCTTCAATTAAGTTAGGAAAACTTCCCAAGTTGCAGGAATTATTCAGCTTTTTGGAGTCTAGGGTTAGGGTGCTGCAGATGACAGAATCGGTTCTGAAAGGTCGGTCCGTCAAGCCCTCATCTGCTCTTTCTGTCAAGGCTAACCTCTCCGCTCCTAGAGCGAAATGCAATTATTGTAGTAAATCGAATCACACTATCATTTATTGTGACGCCTTTAGATCGCTGAATTATTCATCCCGCGATCAATTCGTGAAAAATCACAAACTTTGTCGTGTTTGCCTTAGCTCAAATGGTCACACTTCGAGCTGTAACACTTTTAGATGTAGACAATGTCAAGGCAGGCACAGCAACTTATTGCATGACCCTTCACGGCCAAGCAATTCTCAAGCCATAAATACGGCCAATATCATGTCTGCCAGCCAGTCACGGCAGAAATGTCTTTTACCTACTGCTAGCGTGATAATTTTAAGTAACGATGGCAGTGCCGTACAGGCCACAGCTCTTCTTGATACTGGATCAGACTGTAATCTAATTACTGACAGGTTGTTCAAGCAGCTTGGTTTGTCGCCATTATCTCAGCGTACTTCTCTCGCTGGTATCCTTTCTACCAATGCAAGCGTCTCAAGGCTTACAGAAGTCTCTTTCAGATCTCAGGTTACGAATTGGCGCTATGATACAAAGGCCATTATAGTTCCTGAGATCTCTGCTTCTAATTTCCCTAAAAACTTTGTTAATACTAGAGGTTGGAACATTCCTCCTAACTTACCCTTAGCAGATCCCAGCTTTAATTCTCCTAAGCCTATTGATTTGCTATTGGGTGTTGAGATATGTTCTCAAATCATGGTATCTGGACAGATATCTGCTCCCAATTTGCCTACTATTCAGAACTCCCAGCTAGGCTGGTACTTCTCCGGCAAGTTGCCTTCGTTCCCTCTTAAGCATCATAACATGCCTTCAATGCAGCGAAGGAAACGTTGTGAGTTGAATAGGCCTTCATCAGATAGACCCTTTAATTACACTGAGTCTTCTGTGAATTACTCAGCCTTCATTACGTCTGATGAGGGTATCAGTAATCAGTTTACTCATTCACCCACGACTTTGAAAACTCTTGTGGTCAATAGAGCCGCTGATATTCAGGAGACTACATCTATTGATTCTTGTTCTCATGTCGCCTCTAAGGAAAATCATGCAGATATTATTTCAAGAGGATCTTCTTCTTCAAATCTTTCTTCCTTGCAGAGACGTTCAAACTGGTTGAAGGCTATGCCTAATGTTACCATAGGTACGCCAGTTTTAATCATGGATGACAATATGCCTCCCTTAAAATGGGTTGTTGGCATCATAACTCAAACTCACCCAGGCCCAGACGGTCTTGTGAGGGTTGTCACGGTCAGGACTTCTACAAGTTATCTGAAACGACCCATCATTAAATTAGCCCCAATTCCCATACATGACTCTCTCGACTAAGGCAGTCGTTCATTTTTTCTTTGTTTAGTTACTTTTATTTCTCAACTTTTAGGATTTATTGGTGTTTTTGAAGATCCAACATAACTTCGCATTTCTGTTTGATTATTCCCTAGTGAATAATCGCGGGCAATATGTTCAGTTATGTTGTGATCTTTTTAGCTGTTAATATTTTTATTGCTAAATGTTTAATTTTATTATGTTGGATGGTTGGTTTGATTTCTTTCTGCTTTTCGCCCGTTTTCAGGGGGCCTTGCATTCTCTTCATTATTTTTAAGGACAGTTGAATTTCTCTACAATATGTTTTTTATATTGTTAGCTTTCTTCTTTTCTTCTTGTTTCAAACATTCCTTCTTCGTCTTCGCCATTTTTAAATCCTCTTAAAGGATCATTGTCCATATCTGGACTTAACTAGCAGTGGTTTTTTAACGTCATAATTCCTTATTCTTCGCTTCCTGCAAGTTAAGGCTTCTTTATAATTGATATTAATTGCACAGAAGCAATTTTTCACATTTATTCGTCTCAGAAAAGGCTGGATTCGTTTAGTGCTTCCACCAGGCATTTCTACATAAATTGACTATCTTGATTATGACCTGATTTGGACTTCAGGACTATTTTTGAGGTAATATTAGCTACGAAAGGAATCTTATTACCTAGTGAGTGCATTAAAGCTCTAAAATTATTTCATACAGCTAATAATATTAAATTGATTTTATTGCAACGTAGCTGTATCTACTTTAACACGCAATATAAATTCAGTAACATTATTATTGCGCATTATTTGGTGAATTAAAATATCACAAGATTGACTGTGAACCTTAATACGGCATATAATTGGTACATGTGTGTATTTCATTGTCATTCACATAATTTTATTTGGAATATTGACTCCAAAGGTCCTCCGGAATTGTTATTAAATATATTTTTAAATCAGCAAGCTCTTTCATTTACTGGCGGAATCAATCATCCCTGCTTATAAGAAGACTTCAAGACGTCGATGAAATTTCCAACGAGTGTTTGTGATTCAAGAAGATCAAAGTGTCAGTGTTATCTCACCTATGGTTTATTTAGCTTATAACCTTGTTATCGTTCATTCTAAGCGAAATGTATAGCGTGTGTACAATCTTTATCACCCTTAATTAATTTAATTGTTTTTACAGTCCACTGTCTACGCACGTTATACAACTTCATCAAGAAAATTCTTTATTTTGTTGACTTCTTCACATCTCGCAATAAACAAATAAAAACCACGGTTTTCTAAAAAAATGTACATATATTATGTTGGGTCTCGTTTTCGGCCACTCCAAAAGAAAAGGATTATTCCCAAACTTCCTAGTTCTGCTCCTTGTCTATCACTGGTACAAAACATACCTACACACAAATTGAAGTCGCTTGCCTAGACGTTGCCAAACTGCGCCGAATATGTAATCCATATAATAATCTTTGCTTTTAATTTTCACGAAAACTACCTATGTTATTGAAAAATCGTAAAGAGAAAATTTATTCCTTATTCTATCCTTTGCTGACGTGAATTAGGCTACTTATTGTCTTACTTATCCATTAAAGTATAGGGACAGTTAAAAAAAATTGAGACAAATTTATATTGGAATTTGTTTGTTTCTACCGAAGGAATAAGCGGTGAAATTTTGCACAGTTTATCACTTCACCCTGTCTTACTGTGAGCTTCTACTATTTACATTTTCTCAATACTATTTGAAGATGCGAATATAATTTCTCATCTATCTAAAGTTTTATTCAGCGCATTAATATCAAAGAATAAGGAAATACAATTTCCAAGGAACTTCAACCGAAGGCAGCTTTTATTTTATTTTATCCTTGTTATGCGAGAACGTAGTTCCAAGAAACACGTTGCAGGTTTTCTTTAACTTTTCTTTAACTTCTGGGAAGACGTTCGGCATGCATCCACACACAAAATGATATATCTGGTATTATGCTATTCTATTGTTAGGTATTGAAATACTATTCCCATGGGACTAATCTAAAAATAAGATACATAATTATTTTTTACATCCTGATTTTGTATTACCCCAAATTTTATGTAGACAATTAGATGGTGTACGTTCATATCGATTAAAAATAAATGAATGCTCAGTTCTTAATTGTCCATGTAGGAAAATTTTCTGTATTTATACGCCCAGACCGCAAACTTGGCAATGTAAGCATACTATGAAAATACCCCATTGCTTATTTTGAAATGGGTTCGCGAACGTCAAGGAACCTGAAAGCAGATTGTCTCATTGAAGAAATATGTGTGTGCGACATTATGGGTGGAGAGGATTCGTGAATAATATAACTCCAAAAGGAGTTGATACAGATTTCATGTATCATATGGCTTCCCCTTCCAATAATTCAAAGTAAAATTTAATGAGTACTTTTTTAATATTCCACAAGCTTGCAGCAGAGACGTAGCCAGGGAGGCCCGCACCTCCCCCCCGTGAAATGGGGAAAACTTAAGAAAATGTCACTAAATTAAAATATACTTCTCATTTAGTAATTTTTAGTAAAGTGTTTTATTACCCTTATGGCAATTTATAATAGACTAAAGTACTTATTAACAATTGTAAAATTAAGCCTTCAAGTTTCATTTTAACAATTTTTTAAAAGTAATATTTTGGAACAGTAAAATGTGGTACGTGTTAAGAAAATACTTTTTTTGTAACTGAGAAAACGTTAAAATGGAATTTGGAGGCTTAATTTTACAGCAACAAATATTGGTGAGCCCCTCCCGAGCCAAAATCCTGATTACGTCCCTGGAATGCAGAGCCTCTCAATCCAGGAAACTTTCTAGGAACTTCCTCGATAGGAAGACACAATGCAAAAACAGGGATATTTATACATTATTGTTAATATATATTTCAAAATTTATTGTTGCAGAAGATTAAACATCTTCCATGGTTTAAAAATACGTACTAAATATATTTTTAATGAAATAGAAACAATTTTTTCGCGATCACAACTTCTGCACTACTGCTTTTAAAACAAGTAGACAAATGCTTACACATAGGTCACTACAAGATGGAGGAATAAAATAGAAGTAGATGGGTTAAGCAGGAGAATGCCATATCCATTATTCTTCGTTAACGTTTCTCTAAGGACTATGAGTTCGTTCAGTATCACCTAACTCTTCAGAGAAGAAATTCTTTCCAGAATTATTATGTTACTGAAAATCTGTACCAATGAGCACGTTTTCAGGACTGTTTTAGTTGTACAGGAATACTGATAAAAGTAGGGTTATGCAACGAGCCTACAATGACATTTATTAAGGTATGAGTATCTCTTAAGTACCATGTAGGCAAGACTGTTTTTGTTAAAGCAAGATCAAATGTTTATGTTATGATGTTTTAGAGTCATAAAAGAGAAGGAAATGGCTGACCTCGGCAATCAAGTTCTCGTAGTTCTTGTCTTCTGTGATAGATGTCAGCTGATGGCGTGGTGTCAATTCGAAGCTTCTTCTTGATAATTTTCTTGAAACCAATGGATTTTTACAACACGAAATTAACTCATTGTAGTATAATATTAAAATTAGCACGAATCAGAATTGAATTCGTTTTAAATAAAGTTGTTTATTTTGCAGTTTCATTTGCTGCTCTCCTGATTTGAAGATCGTTCATTGTTTGATAATAATCGATACCACACCAGTGTTTTAATGGAAGTCTGTACTTTACTGGATGTCATTAAGATATTGTTACGTCACATGTAATAAGGTATTATAGTATGGTCTAACAATACGAAACTTTCAAAATGAGTAACAATACATTTTGATCAACGCTTTGGTTTAGTTGAAATTTCCATAACAAAAATAATCTTCACAGAATATAATACATTATAGATTTATACTTAAAAAAAAAATGATTCATCATTGCATGAGGCATAGAAGTAAAATAATTAAAAATTTTCATTTTCTTCAGATAAGGGTTATAATATTAAATATTTAATAAAGTTCCGCCTTAACCCTTAACATACAACTTATCTGGATCCACTCAAAAAAAGCATTTATAAGATAGACACAAATAAAATATTGATGTCACATATAAAGATGTAGATGAAAGCTGGGTTCTTCTGTGTGGAACCAAGATGCGTCACTATTTAAAAAGAATATGCATTTCGGCGTATTTGATGGGCCATCTTCAGGTCTGTCGAGTCCTATTGAACATCACAATTCCTCTGATAAACAACATTATATCAGAGGAATCATTGTGCTGTTCAGTACGACTCGATAGAACTGAAGATGGCGCATCAAATACGCCGAAATGCATATTCTTTTTAAATAGTGACGCATCTTGGTTCCACACAGAAGAAACCAGCTTTCATCTACATCTTTATATGTGACATCAATATTTTACTTGGGTCTATCTTATAAATGTTGTTTTTGAGTGGATCCAGATAAGTTGTATGTTAAGGGTTAAGGCTGGAACTTTATTAAATATTTAATAGAAGTAAAAGTATCCTCTCTTTCATACTATCCGTATGTAGCCTGCTAGTACAAAGACATGAGCAGACAGACATATTCAAATCTCTCTAGGTTAACAGTTGGAACTCTTGTATTATAACTATAAGGTATTGGAGAAATTCAATTTCCTTTCCAATATAACATTCACATATTGAACCAACACCGCATTCATGGTGAAAATGGAGATGGAACGATTTTAAATTATGTTCTGCCCCTTCATGGTAGATTAACCTGTAAAAGCATGGGTCAATAGATTGTAAGGCAAAAACCAAGGAAAAGGGCAGAGAATCTTTTCCACTCTAAATGTCAGCATAAATCACCCTAGTAATTTTTCCTTCCCAAGTGCCAAGCAATATTTATGGAGCACATTTCTTCCGTAACATCTGTGGAAGGTGGGATCTAAGGTCAACCGATATTTTCTGTAAAAGCAAGACGAAATGGAATCGTTTTTCCTTAATACACTCTATAACATTGGATTCATTGCCTACCTTCGTGTTAACGTGATGTAGCACCAATAAATCTGCTACAACGCCCACTGATTCGTAAATAGTTATATTTTACCTTAATATGATACGTATTATCCTTTCACTCATTGAGCAATCATTCAGATATCCGATAACATGTAGATTGGCAGATGTGTACTCTATGTTATGTAGTCTATGGTAAATATATTTGCAAATGTGTACTCTATGCTGCATTTATAATTATTACTATGCCGTACTCTGGGATTTTTCCATTGACCAAATCATTTTGGTGGCACTATGGTCCTGGGTTCGACTCAGCCTCTAACAGATACGAGTACCAGGAGCTTTCCTGGAGTAAAGAGGGCTTATTCGTATAGATGACAACCTCACCACCTTCATATCCCGACACTCTAAAAATCTGGGATCCCCAAGCTCCCGGAACCCTAAGGGCCTCCACAGCCTGTATAGGGATCACTTCACTTTTACTGTGCCATATTATGTTGTACTATAATTCAAGAACCCAAAATAGCGTCAAACTTGTGAATATCTACATTAATTTTGTATTTTTTTGTAATTTGTTTTATGTTGTAAGAACCCAAAATAGCGTTAAACTTGTGAATATCTACATTAATTTTACATTGTTCAATATTTTTTATGTTATACTATAATTGAAGAACCCAAAAGAGCGTTAAAATTGTGAATATCTACATTTATTTTTTATTTTTTAAAAATATTTTTATGTTTTACTATAATTCAAGAACCCAAAATAGCGTTAAACTTGTGAATATCAACAGTAATTTTGTATTTAAAAAAAATATTTTTATATTGTACTATAATAAGAACCCAAGACAGCGTTAAACTTGTGAATATCTACATTAATTTTGTATTTTTTATATCGAATCATGCTTGAATAAAATTAGGCCTACTTATTATATTTGTACGCAGGAATAAAATCGCCACTTAATAAAACACAAAACATATGTAGAACGTACGAACAATCTCAGTTTTCTATGTACTGACTACCGAGAAAACAAGACATCTTCATTAACTCGATTCAAAAAAGGAATTAATATACAGAGTGGAAATAGAAAAACTGTGCAGATTACAAGAGGCTGTAGAAAACATTGAAACAAATGTGGCCTCTATTTAGTGTATTGTGATTAGCTTTATGAGACAATTAGGTTATTAGTCTCCGCAGCAACAGCGCACAGCCAGGTCCCCCTTGCGGTGGCTATGACCTACCGCTACTAGTATGAAAACAAACCCATTGCATGCTGAATACATCTGTCAAGCTTCAAGGATTATGTCGTCTAGGCATTAATATTATTTAATTTGCATGAAACTGCCAACTTTATTGAAAAAAAGTAATTCTTGATTCCTTCCTCTGCTAATGTAAAAGAAAACAGAATAGCAGGGATAATATTCATCATCATCATCATCATCATCATCAACTGAAGCACAGTTAGAAACATGGGTTCTAATATACCTTGCAAATAAAATAAGTACAGAAACATTTTTTCGTTAAAATGTTTTTACTTAGGACAAAAATGGTTCTAGAAATTTTCTACCGAAAGAACAAGGGGTTAAAGTGTGTACAGTTATACTATGTACACTCTATAGATCGGTGAGAGAATAAAGGCATCTTCACTTACATTATTTCGTACATAGGCAGCATAATCGGAAAATAGTTTTAAGAAATGAACAAATTCCAGTTCATTTTAATAAGCGTAGGCTATACCGATCGATTGTGTGAAATAGTGTTGACTTTAATTAGCTTTGCTTACTGTTCTAATGTAGTAGCCTATGTATATAATGATTTTAAGCGATGATTCGAATTTTAACAAGAAATTGCATATCTTTCCTCTGATATATCTTCTACATCAACAAAAGAATTCTGTCTGAGCATTTCTAATGAAGAGCAGGTGCGTCTGTCGTCACATTCGCACATAAGTTCCATTGCGGTGCTATTCTACTTCACAGCAAACATAAATCCTAATATCTTAGTTTTGGCAGTATATAAACTGCTCTATTGTACAACACAATGTTGTACTGTAGTGAATGCACACGAGTTGCCTAGTAGTAATGATAATAATAGTAATAATAGTAGTAATAATGCTAATAATAATTTGAATCATACTGCTCTGATTTTCTACTTTTTAAATTTGTAATTTAAAGGGACTATACGAGTTAATGTATTAACACCTGTATGTTTAGTTGAGATAGGTTAGTTCAGGCCATACATTTTTTTAGACTACGTATTAGTTGTGGCCCTGGTTGATTATTACTCTGTGCTGTTATTTACATTAAACTCATAAAATGTTTACATTCTTAGCTTCAATATCGTAGTTCAGTCTCTTCATGTCATAGCTTAACTTTTAAAAAAATAGATCTATTACTACCATTTTCAGATTAAAGGAATAAGGTAGGTGCTAAGTGCCATGTATGGTGCGGTTCAGTGTACGAATTAGGGTACCCTATCCCTACCATACCACGAATCCCACCGAAATTCGTTACTACTAAATATATTTTGAGTATTCTTGCTGTTAAGTCTAATATATAACCCAACACTTAATATAGATACCAGAAAACCAAAATTGATTTTCTTCAAGCACATAATTAATAAACAAATAGGTACCTTTAAATTCTATCATAATAATAATAATTTCGTACTCGCTGCCATTACGCTGTCGTCGTTCATAGCGGTGTCTGCTGGGTTATGCTAACACGCTGATCACCATCTAATTATTTTTGTTGTCTCTAGAAGAGGTCACATGGCGATATTCAAGCTGCTGAGTGACACAAAATTCTCCGGAGGGGTGGGGAAATTCATGCCTCAAGTCCGACAGCTCAGGGTAGAAAAGGATGGGTGGGAAGGGCAGGGGGAGTAACCTTTGTCTATGTATTATTATGTATTATATTGCCATATCTTTTCTGTCATTAGTACAATTTTCTTTTTTCTTTTCTTCATCTTTGTATAGCATTATTATATTATAAGTTATAGTATTATTAGTGTTACATTTCTCTTTCTTTTTCTTGTGCATAGTAAATGCACGAACGGCCGTCTAGGATTTGTTCTATGGATAATGTATATAAGAATAAAGATACACCTTACCATGCCATACCTAATTACTTGGCCAAAACTCAGACGATACTCTCAATATGCTGGGCCGCAATTCGTACGTACATTTGAGACTGTGCCGAAACTAAACTTTACCGAATTAAACAGCTATTAACAATTTATACCAGATTAAATATTTCTAATCTTTTCCTGTTTCTTATTCATGCATTATTCATATTCATCTTTGCAACAGACATCCATTTAACATATTTAACAACATAAGAAACCTTTAGGCCTATTTAATGTATTTTGTGATCCACTTTGTAAAATACCGTCCTAGGATTTTCGTAAAAATAACCTCAAAATACGGGATTTCCTAGGAAATACGGCTATCATATTTTTATCTTTATTTTGGTCACAGCTGCATCTGAATTCTGTAATGTAAACAAGCAGAATTGAGGCATCAAGGGACCGTTATGCAGTCCATCAGTGTTTGGTTATACAGGAGCATACAACGCACGTAGACAAACATCGATCACAATCATTATGGGCTGTAGGTTTGAGGGCTCACTGTCATTATTGACTCTATTGTTCTGCGGCCACAGAAACACATTGACCGAATCGATGGAGAGGTGTTCTATTGAGTGGAAAAATACTCAATGCCCTCTCTAAAACAGTTGCAATGGTTTACCTCTAAACAATATAAACATACGTGTATACATTGCAATTGTATTGAACTCCATGATCGTTATCTAAATATTCTTCTTTTTTATTTTGTAAATGAGTTATCTAAAATTGTAATGTAATTTATTGTGTTGTAATATTTACACCTTTGGCGTTATAAAGGTGTTATAAAGGCTACCATTACACACTAATATTAACATAAAAGCCTTAAGAACTTACAAATTATGACATTACTGTCTTGATGTACGAGTATGTGCCTTACTTATGTATTAATAAATTTAAAAAATAAAAAATAAAAAAAGTGAGCAAGTGTGCTAATCCTTGCACACTTGCTCACTTTTAATTTTTATTTTTTTTTATTTATTTATATATTTATTTATTTATTATCATTATTACATAGAATTGGAAATACAAAATACAAAAACATATTTATACAAGTAAAATAAAACAATTTTCAAATTACAAAATTAACTTTCAAACTTAATTCTGGGATTCGTTTTTCCCCATTTTCTTTTAACAATGTATAAAAAGTTCCCCATTTTCTTTTAACAATGTATAAAAAGTTCCCCATTTTCTACAAAGTTTTTATATGCTTCGTCGTTAATTTCTTATATGCTATTTCTACATTAATTACTAGGATTTCTTATTCAAAATTTTTTGTCCGATCGTTTTAGTTACCACAATTTTAAAATTACATGTTCAGCGTCTTCTCTAGTAAATGAGTTATCTAAAATTAGAGCAAAATGTGAATAAACTCTATTTATCAACTTGCACTTGAATTGAAACAAGTGAAAAGCAAATTTTTAAATTTTCTACTTAAACTGTGATAAATTTGTGGACAAAGACGAACGTCGTTAATGAAATTATTCGATATATGAAACGATTGCGTGAACGATGGAAGATGAAAATATTTCATCTCATGGTATACGACTATGAGAGAACTCCTGCAACTGATATTAACTATAGAGAAAAATGAAACACTCAATTGTAATAATTAAAGTTTTAAATTTTAAACAGTAATTTTTTTTATCAAAATTAAATAAACACAGCTTTCGTAATTCAGGAAATGTAATTTCTCAAAGCACAGCCTAAAGTGGCAATCCAACTTTTAGTAGACATATTTTTAAAAAAAGATAATATTTTTACACTTTTTAACTAAGGGTTCCATTTTGCTGGATATACTGACAACACTGCACTTGCAGTCAAAATATGATTACGTTTAAATGTTAAAGTGTGGTGAACAATCTATTTTTTACATGCTTTCTTAAATCACAACTTAATAAGATCACTTGGTAATAATTTATTAGAAAGAAATAATTTTACAGATTTTTCTAACTTTTACACTGTATAAACTGAAAACGATTATGGAAAATTATGAATTTATATATACGAAGGCTGTATTTTTAGATCTCGGATTATAATAAATAAATAAGTGTATGAGTTTAATAATAAACAGAAAGGTAATAAAATCAGGTAAACTGATTTAAAAAAGTGCCAGTATGTTTTTTTAATCAGTTATGACTGCAATTATGATATGCAGAATATGTTTTTTTAATTGATTTACAAGTTAAGCTCCAGATTTATTCATTAAGCAGGGCTTAGGGAAGAACAAAGGTCTAGTTTTCTTTTTAATCAGATTAAAATCTTCCAGCATCACAATCGCACACTCACATAAAAATACGAAAAAGAAAGTGAAATTGGCTGGTTTCGGGATTTGAACCATGGAACTCCATAACGTGAGGCCAAAACGTTACCATCTCGGTCACCTGGGTCAGTTTAACGGTCTAGTTGCAAGTTATAAGCGCATGTAAAACAATAGTGTTTTTGGTCATAGCTAACTCTATTTTAATTTCCAAAGCCGTAAAATATCACAGTAAAACAATTGACTATGTTGTCATGATAAATGATTTGCTTTTTTTTTATATAAATTCTTTCGAATACGAATATTATCATAAAATAGGCACCAAATTGAGCATTACTCCGAAACAGGTGAACCGATTTCATCCAGTATCAGTAGACCTCTTCCCATGAACACTATAAATGTGTATACCAAATTCCATAAAAATCCGGTAAAGCGTATTTGAGTTACCGCGTTTTTAAAATAGACACTAAATTGGGTTTTACTCCGGTACCGGACAACCGATTTGGTCCAATATCGGTAGACGTCTTCCCATGTACATTATAAATGGGTATACAAAGTTTCAGGAAAATCCAATAAAGCATATTTGAGTTATCGCGACTTCTCATATATTAACATAAAAGGCAATAAATTGGGCATTATTCCGGTACTGGCCAACCGATTTGGTTGAACATCAACAGACGTCTTTCCATGGATAGTATAAATGCGTATACGAAGTTTCATAAATATCCGATAAGGCGTATTTGAGCTATTGCGCCTTTAAAATATACACTAAATTGGGTTTTACTCCGGTACCGGTCAACAGATTAGGTTCAAATTTAACAGAGTACTTTTCATGGATGTCGTAAATGCGTATACCAAGTTTAATGGAAATCCGATACAGCGTATTTGAATTATGGCGCCTTTCTATTAGAAAGGCGCCATAATCTATTAAAATAGGCACTAAATTGGGCATTACTCCGGTACCGGTGAACCGATTTGGTTCATTATCAATAGGGTTCTTCCCATTGACATTATAAATGTGTTTTCCAAGTTTCATGAAAATCCGAAAAAGCGTATTTGAGTTAGAGCGCGTACAGACACACGGACGGACAGACAGACAGACAGACAGACGGACAGACATTTTTCGTCCCCCACACAATCTCATAAAGTACCATACTGGCACTTAATAAAGCCGGTTTTTTTTACATAGTGGACATGGTAAAGGAAGTATTGTGGAAAATAAATAAATAAATAATTTGTATTTGTTCAAAATACTTCAAACCTATTCGTTCCTATATTCTGTGTCTCCTTAAAAAAGGTATACTGTATTTGAAAAAAATGTTAAAATTGATTACGGTTGATTGCATTATAGAAATAAATAAAACTATCCTTCCTTTTTTTGCAGAATTTACGACTACATGGGGATTCAAAGCAAACTAAGTAAGTACACAATAAGGAATTACATTTTAATCTTACCCATGACATTTTTTTCATAAAAACCCTTTTTAGCACTCAGATTCAAAATCCTTTCTGTATCCATTGAGAAATTATATTCATTATGTCAAATAGCCTTAGTTAAGTATTAACTGTCTTAATTAAATATCCTTAAAGCGTTGTATAAGATTTTCTCGTTGAATTTCTGTCAATGGATGTATTATTTTGAATTTGTGTAAGAATCGAAAGGAAAGTGGTACAAAGTAGCCACACTTTACAGTACAATAGTCAATAGTTCATTACAAGAACGGTTAGAATATTCTCTCGCAGCGAACTTTGTAGAAGTTGGTGGTGGAAGTTCTGTAGTGAAAAAGAACACTACTGTGACAAAGTTAAAAAAAAAATGTATAGGACTATATTATAATATTGTCAAGATTTTGTATTAACCTTCTTTAAGAAGTTCATGCCTAACACATAAGTGCAGATCACACAGATGTTATTGTTATCAATTGGTATACTTCCTCAATTAAATACTGTTTTTTTTAACGATTCTTGGCACAAATTTCCCTTCAATTTGATGATGTTTGCCAACCTCATACGGTCGAACATCACACATGGCCTGGAGATTTACCTTGGCATTATGCCCGCAGCTTTCGTGTCGTGATGGGCTTAACTCGTTGATCCTGTTCGTGGAAAACGTTCATTCAAATATGGGGGAAAATAGGTTTATATGGGACATTTCCTTTTAAAATTCAATCTAATCGCTAAGGCCTGGAATTTTGTATTCATAGCTTAGATTCAATCAAACTGTTCAAACCACAGATAACTCATTGCAAACGATGGAGAACAATGAACCCCCTGAAATTCCGAGGTCTACTAATAACTATGCTACACCTAATGTTTTAAAACTATATATGGAATTAAATAAATACATGTCAAGTTAAATGATGAAATTAAATAAATAAATGTGAACTTACATAATGAACTTAAATAATTATAAGTCAGGTTATAATGAAAAATAAAGAAATTACACCCTTTAAACTAAATAATATGTCAAAATAACTGATTACATATCCATATAAGTGGCCACATGCCAATTACATACCACAGTTTAATTTTGTTTTGAATTTTCCTAAGGAAGGACAGGGAGAAGAGAGGGATCAATTAATTATTGAAAAAATTCAATTAAACATTGGAAATCGAACATTGAAGAGTTTGTGTCTTAACTAAGTGTGTCAGGAATTAGACATTTACAATTGGAGCCTTAATGACATCGATATTTTAATAAGTTATATCTAGGGTGGGATTAATATAAATGTGCAGATTAGAGGGAGTAGTAGATAGTAATAAATTAAATATAAAAATTATTTTGCGTTTGTCAATAAATCTATGATTAATTAGAAAATTAGGTAATAGTCTTCGCTGCCTCGCAACAGCGCACAGCCAGATCAGTCTTTTCTGTCACTAGTATGATAGAAAATTCAGTATGCGAAAAAGACACATTGCCATATTTCGTGGAGTATGTGGTCCATCTATAAATTTCGGTACAGTATTTAATTAGTTCGAAATGCCAACTTTATTCAAAAGCCGTAGAGGGTAAATTTATTCCTTATTCTTTCCTCTGGCGATGTGAAAAATTATAACACATATATATAACATACATACATATATACTTTTAAGTATCATTTAGCCTATTAGGAAGTGTAGATAGCTTTTAATGAAAATGATTAAAGTGATATAGGGGATAAAGAGGGGAAAAAGGAATTTGGGTTTGTAATTTAATTATTATAGCCAGAGAATCAGTTTATTATTCAAATTATTTCAAATCATTTTTTGTTATTTACTATTTACAATTATCAAGCACAGCACTGTAAGGGACAATTTCTTCTGAGAAAATTACTCACTTGGGATACACACGGTGTTTGATATTTTTTTTTTTTATTTCTACAAAACAAATCCTGCACAGTTATATTACTGGGTACATCCACCCTGTCTATATACAATAAGATATCAGCTTATCACGATACATAAGGCTGACAATGAAGATATACAGAGTGTTACTGAATAACACTGAAATATTTTACCTGTGAACAGAGGGGACACAGGTAAAAGGTTTTATTCATTAACACCCTGTAAAACAATTAGGCGATTCCTATTCAGCTCTTGGCTGAGCGTATAATATTATATGCACTCAACCAAGAGACGCATTTAGAACGTTTAGTCGCCAGGGAACGGGACATGTTTGACAGTTAAACATAAGCATCAACAAACCCCACGTAGAATACATTACATTAACTTCAACGAATTCCCACCACGATCATCTCTGGCATTTCTGTAAACTAGTAGTTCAACCCTAGTGCCTTCAAAACTGTGTCATTTTCCTCTGTTTTCGCACTTCCCACGTACTATTTACTACTTTTCATCAATTCTAGCAACGGTAGGATATTAAATATGCTTGTTTTCCCACATAAAATTACAGCAATAGTGTGGGAAATTTCTCTATTTTAACCCTTCAGTAGTCGCGCAGGGATATTTCTTGAGAGAATCCAGACCCCCAGTTGCATTTAATGTGACTAGTCTATTTAGCGAAGTCCCATAGAGTTAAGCATATAATAGAGTTATTAAAACCACGAAAATGAATAAAATACATCGCTCTTAGAATACGGTGGGACAATCTATGCATTATAATACGTTTTTAGATCATTTTGTCATCTGCTTGCGCTTGGTGCGTCTTTTAATCAGCTGTTGGTTTTATCTTTTAGATTAACCTCTTTGGCATAACTAATAATATCGTGCTATTAATACCGTACTTATTATTGCACGAGATTTAAAATTCTTTTTTGCACGACTTAACTAATTAGTGGTACTTACGAATATTGCTGCCGTGGATCGTAAGTTGATATTCCCGCACGCAATCTTGTTGCTATGGAAACAAAACAAATTTCCGTGCGGTAAGAGTTTCCATGCGGTAAGAATTTACTTACGGCACTCATCATAATACAAGCCTTTATGGACCAAGGCCCCCAGGACAAATATTCGGTTCCCATAACAACAAACACATGCGAATCACTTACTGAAATATAACATCCATCTTCAATAGTGTATATACATAATATTTTCAGCTAATATCTCAATTAATATAAATAAATTGATATAAATAATCATCGTGCAAAAAATAGCAAGCAATACTCGTGCCGTAAGCGCATAACGGATCTCGGAAATTGAAAAAATTACGGCACTTGTATCGCAATATACTATTTCACCACATATCTAATTATACGTTATTTTCGTATCTTTATTTGCTCATATTCAGCTTATATATAGGCCTACTCAATTGCTGTGTTCAATGATTAATTGCTTTTGATTAAAGACGCTGCAGGTATGAAGATGTTGGTGTGTTCTGTCTTTGTGAATTTACATAAAATAAAGTAAACGAACATAGGTGCGACAAGATGAAAGTGATAAAAATAAAACAGTAAAATTACTTGACACTTGAGATTGGTTCAAATTCAATTCTTACACTGGATTTGGTCACTGATTCATGAGGTAAATAGTCACGTAGAAATTCACAAACCACCTATTAAGTAAAACATCCTCGTAATCTACTGTCTACATGTTTCAGAATGAGGTTAATTGATATGAATTTGCTGCGTCAGTAATTTTCTTGGTTACATTTAATACAGCCTTCCCCTAATGGGGGACAATGTAGCTGAGTAATGAAATCCACAGCAACGTCACGATGGATGCGGTCCCATGAAACTCTGGCGGCATAATTACCTTCTACATTATGTTCGCAAGGTATAGCCTTCATAATGCTTTCAGCCCAACGCTTTATGATCGCTTATCTTCCAAATTTAGAGTTAATGGTGTTAATATCGGTCGTATACACGTCTGCTTTAATATATTAAACATAGATACTCAGGGTTTCTGCCGTACGTTCGCATATTTTCCTCATACGTGAACTAATACCTGTCAAAGGTGTTATTACCTTCTTTGCACATCCTGCTTTCTCCTTTTATATGGACAATAGAATAGGTAATGAAGAACCATAAATCAGGACATAGAATATATAAAAGAAGGTTGAGTTTTCATACGTAATTATCTTTGTTCAGTATTCACAACCGGAGTTAATGTGATACGGGCTTTCCGAATGGGGGATATTCATATATTACCACGCTCTTGCTAAAAAAAAGTTGTTGTGTATAGGCCTAACAGTTTATGATCCAAGTGTAAAAAACGAGACTTTATTTTGCGATAGATATAACTTATAAGCTTTCATGAACCACAGATTATTGTCTCTGTTGGACATTATTCTCATTTATTTTGCGAGTTATTTATGTTTGCGAAAGAGCCCGTGAGGGCGACGATAGCAATACTACGAGCAAAATAAAATAATTTTACCGCGGGCATCATGCACTATCTTTAGTCAAGCGTTAATATTTGTGAAATAATAAAAAAATATTACATTTATTCCAATAAATATCACGTAATGGTCTCTATAGCTGTGCTCGCGGTGCTGTGAACGTACGAGTTTTAGTCGAACCACCAAGTATGACTATTTTTGTGACTACCGTGAGACTTTTTAACATTAAAAAAAAACATAATTAAGTTTAATATTTTAAATTTTTTTCAAACCGAGTCTATTTAATAATTATGTGCAAATATTTTAAACTAAAAGAGTGCTTCCCATGTGACGGATACCAAAGTGGGTGTCCATGGAGTGTTATTATTCAATCGTGGCTGTTGATTTTTGTGTAATCTGTGGGCTTTCAAAGAATCATGTGAAGGCAAGCTTTTAATTAGTTTTGGGGCTTGAACAATAAAATAAGAGATTATTTTTATTTGATACATTCATTAGTACTGTGTCAAATTATCTTGGTGCAATATAAAAGAAATTCTATCGAATTATGTGGCCTCAAAATCTCTAATTCCATA
The DNA here is from genome assembly GCA_964059195.1 of Ectobius pallidus. Taxonomy (NCBI): domain Eukaryota; kingdom Metazoa; phylum Arthropoda; class Insecta; order Blattodea; family Ectobiidae; genus Ectobius; species Ectobius pallidus. The sequence goes on along the minus strand of CAXKWD010000004.1, from coordinate 56,902,179 downwards.
GGCACTATTTGATATCCAAAATAATGGCAAATAGAGTACAGTATTTATTTTAACTAGTAATTTATAATATTCGGAGTGATTCACAATAAATTGGTACAGTCAGTACCAAAAAAATTACTGTAGCTAGTAATTTTTTCACCACAATTTTCTTTAGGTAACTTCTGGAAATATTTGAAATGATTTGCCTCTAACTTAGATGTCAAAATTTCTTTAACTGTGCTTAAAGTTACAAAACGAAGAAGAAATGCCTGTTTTCTTATAGAATTCCAGGAGAGGTTACGAGTTTATCTTAGTTATAGATTTTAGAATTCATCTGATGAAAGTCTTAACCCTGAATGGGATTTATTAAGACTATTCCATATGATGCTTTTATAAATACGTCTGTAGACATTGATCTATTAATCTGATGTAATACTATTTTACAAACTGTCTAGGCTACATTTTATGTTTTAACTATTTAGACGTCTGTTCAACAGATGATTAATCTTTGTAAATACGTTTATAGACATTGATCTCCTACTCTGAGACAAATTCTCATTTTAACAAATTGTGTACATTTTATATTTTAAGTATTAAGACGCTAGACGCAGAAGACCTTTTTTGCAGATCTTATAAAAGGCAACACAGATTTTAAGCTTATGTGTTCATGTATGATTTTAAATATTAGGCCTATTCCTGTAAAATGTAATTTTATAACACATTTATATGTGGCCTAATTTTAACTGTTTTAATATAATGATGAATGTGTGAATATGCTGAATGTTTTGGTATGTAATGTAATACATTTTGATGAATGAAATTTATATAAACAGCATTTCGTTTTCAGAAAGAAATCCTTAGTAAAAATAGTCTATACATTTAGTTAATGGTGTATTGGTGGATTAATCAATTATACATTATAGCCTACATTAATCAATTATAACTCAACCATTAACGGCAATGCAATTTATCAAATCTATAAGATAAACACTCTGATTGGTCGAGATCAGAAACACTGTTAAACGTTACTGGTCAACATCAAATATATAGTGCAGTTACTCATTGGATGGCCAGTCGGCTCCAAAGGTTTCGGTGTTTCTTTATGTTAATTGATCTGACTAAATCGGTCTTGGGCTTCCGCTATCCAAAACAAAAGCAACGTTGCAATATTCTCTCATTGTTATCACTGACCTCAATTCTTCCTTTGCTTTATTCAATTCACACGTGTTATTGTTTAGTGTAACTTGATCTTGCAACCAAGCATTTCACTCCACGCGGAGTAGACGAGTAGCTGTCAAAATCGCCAGAGGACATTCTTAGATTTTGATTGGCTGGGGTAACTAGCTGATTGGTGCGGTAAAAACAAAGTATATGGGTTGAGCTGCCGGCAAACTTTTCCTCCTAACGAAAGGAAGCCGCCTGGGTATGCAATGAGTAACTGGACTATACGTCGGTACTAATGGAATAATCAAATAAAATCCATCAGGACAGACTTCTATACAGTACACACTTCAAAAAATCCTGCGGGCAATATAATGTAGAGAGGTGTAAGAAATTGCCAAAATCAGTGACAGACTACGCCTTGGAAGAAAATATGTGATTTAAAAAAAAAACTTTTACCTTGCACACTCGTGAAAATTTCTTCTAATTAAGTTAAATTAAATGCTTTTCCAATATTTGGAATGGAAAATAGTGTTTAACGGAATGAATAGTCAAATACTGTCCAGCGGAGTAATGAAGACCAAGAAGAGCTTTTGGACGAAGTTAAGGTGACACATCTGCTCATCCGTTGTACTCTGTTAACCAGTACAAACGTTAAACCATCTCCTTAATGAACAGTGTAGAGAAGTAGTGAGCACACGAAGTCTAAGTATAACTTCAGGATTCGTTCGTTTATAGTAAAGTGTGTAGTATCTTATGCTCATCAATGAGGGAATAACCTGTTATTACAGAGATATTTTACAGAATAATCTTTTATGCTTCTGTTGTAATGACATTTCCAGTCCTCAAGGCCGCTGAGTTTCACTTTTAATGGCAGGTGTGAGTAAATTAAATAATACCACAGAATAATTTATTAGTTTCCAACATACAGTTGGATAGTTCATAGTTCATAGGATAGTTCATAGGTCATAGGATGTAAAGTTATAGGGCGTACGTGTTTTGCTGGTTCTTGGTGTTTAGAATAATGTTCGTACTTCTCCAGAAATTTTTAAGAATTGTTTAGGTAAAATTATTCTTATAGCCCCGCTACACTCTCTTATCTTTTTATTTGTGGTTCAACTTTTAATCTCAACTACAAAACGTAAATGAATAGCTTCAGTGTTATTTTAGAACGCCTACAGGTCTTTCATATTGAACTGAATTTTATAACGAAATCTATGGAAATGTTCATCAAACATAATCCCTGGATGTACTCAACACAGTGAAGCTTTAAATATAACAAAATTATATGGTTATAATGCTCTCTCTCTTGTAAACTCCATTTTTAACTCTATCAGCAGAATGCTTTTATCGTTGCTATTTTCTAGTAATTAATGCAATAGAATTTCATTTAAAACAGTTTCAGGCTACGTAAATGTTATACGTAACTAAACGACTAAATTAAAAAGAAATAACGTTGTGATTGTTCAGCTGCAAATATAGGGAAACTCATTTTACCTTTAAATGCTAAAGCAATTTTGCTCCACTCTTTTAATTTCCTCACATTGTAACAAACATAACATCCTGATGGAAATCAGATAAACCTTTTCAATAAGTACGGAAAAAATATACAAATATACGCATTCAGGGAACTGTTTCGGTGTGTCTAGCATAATGAACCATACATTGGCTGAGTTTTTATCCAAGATTTGCCATTCATAACCTGGCCACTGAAAGATACATCAATCAACCAACTCCGCGCACGGAATATAAAGGAAATACTCACTGCAGAAGAAGAATTTAGTTACGCTTATTTTCCTGTATAGTGCAGAATGAAAAGTATTAAGCCAAGCGTCTAGGTCAGGCATGTCCAACTGGCGGCCCTTGGAAGTAGTTATTGCCGGCTCAAGGGTCAAAAAAGAAAAACTGTAGTGCCATCAGGAAGTCGCTCCTTAGGACCTTCGCAGGCGACAATCCGTTAATAAACGGAATTCAATTGGCAGCGTTAGAGTACGATTGTAATTCTGCCAGCATCATTCGTGAAGTAAGAAATAGAAGTAACATAAATATCACCTACTTACAGAATATGTTGAAAATGTTTGCCAGAGTACACCTAGTTTACGTGTCATGATTCATTGTCGCTTTCACAATATGTATCATACTAGCAGGTGCCCGCGGCTTCGCCCGCGATTACTTACTCAACTGCTAGATATTGTGTTTAAATCATTTATTTAAGAGAAAAATTAAAACATTACACTTATTCTTGTACCCTTGTACTATAATAGTTTGTTATATTGTATCCTACTAGGAGGTGCCCGTGGCTTTGCCACGATAATTCTTTTAAAAATTAAAAATTAAGAGTAAAATAATTATTAAAGCATTATATTTATTAACACTTGCACGCGAATCATTCATAAACTAAGCCATTCATAATTAATGAAACAGCTAAAATTCCTGCTTTAGAGTACGTTCCACGACATGAAAGCGCCCCCTGGGAAAACTATATCAGAATCGATTATGCAGTTCCAAAGAACCTGTGAACACATAATAGTCTACGTATTGTTTCTCAGCTGTTATTGACATGAATATGATGTGAATTTTATTTGATCAATTCAGTGTAATTTTCAGAAATTATATAATGTTTCAAGGGAAGGAATGGTTTGTTTGGATTATTATTATCAGCGATATTTCAAGAGATAAAACCATCAATATTTTACAGCTGTTGCCCCCGGCTTCGCCCGCCATTATTCATTGACTCCAGGATTTTAAAGAAAATTACACTGGTAGATTATTAAAAAGGTTTGTGGTTCAGAGCTATGAAAATTGTAAGTAAAAATAAAATTAGAATATTTGTTCATTGTGTTCATTTCACTTAGGCCTTATATAATAAAGAAACGGTTTTCCTTCCTAATTTTGTAGTCGTCATGAAAGTTTAGACTGCGAGAGACGAACATCGCCGAGTGTACCCGATGTCTCACGAAGCGGGCGAGCAAGCACGCTATTTAGGGCCGTTGAATTGTATAAGAGTAGATTAATTAATTTCAGTTGAATGTTTATTTTATTTTATTTCAGCTGTGTTAATACTCCTTTTAGCTTCGAGGCTATATCAGGAGTTCGGGATCTGTGTCTGTATAGTAGGGTAGGCCATGGAACTATTGTCGGTGTATTTAATTGAGTAATTTCAACTGATATTAATTTAAATGGATATGATACAGGATGAAATGGTGAGAATGATTAATGGTATGTAAATATCCAATTCGGCATTTAATTTTACGACTGGGGAAGCCATGAAAAAACCCACGTCAATTTCGCCGGCCCCGGGATTTGAACCTGGGACCTCCCGAATGCGAGTTACCATCTTGCCACCTCGCTCGGTGAGTTGAAATTATGAGACGCCATAAACACATCAACAATAGAAAAAATACGCACATCTATAGTTAATATGGCCTACTCTGGTATATCTGCTATAAGTCTGAAAAAAGTTAGGGGGAAATACCACCCTTCGCCTTAGCCATAAATCCAAACTGTTAACATCAAGTTTGAAAAAATTCAAATGAAATAATTTGTTATATTTTTCAAGATATTGAAATTGTTATTCAAGAATTTTCTTCAAGATTTCATAATTTTACAAACGTAAGGAATAAACGCGAATCTTCTTAACGATCCCTTCAATATGAACATCGAAGACATACTAGGCACATCGAGGTTTAAAGCATTAAACGTTAAAGCATGTGATTTTCAAGTTAATCGATTTCTTCAAAACAGAATAAAAACGAGATAATTTTTTCAGACAAATTTCAGATGACAAGTTTCCACAGCTGTGATATTCTGAACTTTCGACATTTAGACGCAAAGGAAAAATCAAATAATATATAATTACACTATTAGAAGTTTTGGCCCTATGCATAATCGTTGGCCCAGAACAAAAACGAGATAATTTTTTCAGACAAATTTCAGATGAAAAGTTTCCACAGCTGTGATATTCTGAACTTTCGACATTTAGACGCAAAGGCAAAATGAAATAATATATAATTACACTATTAGAAGTTTTGGCCCTATGTATAATCGTTAACATAATTCCAAACGGGGAAAAATTATTACAATGCAAAACAAAACTTTTAAATTCTACAGACTAAGTTAAACCTTAACGACAATTTCAACACATCTCTTTCCCAAGAAATTATTAGGGATGGGTCGATACCAGATTTTCTCGATACTCGATACCGATACATGATTTTTTCCTCGATACTCGATACTTCGATACTCGATACCTTCAACATTTCCAGTTTCAATAAATAAGTATATTAAAAATTAACATTTGAGAGAACTGTGTAATACCGACTAAATTAATTAAGTCTGCATATTTAATGAGACAAAATTTAATATCATCAGTAGCCTATAATTATTTTTAAACTCTACATTAAAACTAAAATTAGTTTTTTTAAACAGTCCACTTACAAGTTTTGTTAAAAAATACTAGCATTCTCACTTAATTACAGAATTGCAGAATTACAAAAGTATCGAAAAAGTATCGAGCTAGTTTTCTGAAGTATCGTTCGATGACGATACCATGCAAGTATCGAGAGTATCGAGATATCGAAAGTATCGAGGACCCATCCCTAGAAATGATTACTAACGAAACTAAGTAGCGTGAGTGAAATTCACTGCAAAAGTGTTAATTGGAATACGTGGCATCGGAGCAGGAGTTCAATTCTGAATACCTGCTTTGTTTTTAACAGAATTCAAGTTACACTTAATCAATAACAGAGGTTCAATTTAAAATAGTAACTATTATTATAATTAGGCAATTCTCCTTTTATCTTCATGAAATTTGCTTATTTAACAACACCACCTTCACTATTACTATTGACAGCGTTCTTCCCACTTTGAAAATAGCATTTAAAAATTTACTAAATTGAAAATAGAACAAATTACAGTTATTGCTCTGAAAAGGTTTACAGAATAATTACCACGTATTTTAATAAATATTTTCATGCCCAAGAATTTCATATACACCCAATTTTAGTATGTAAATGGGAATATTATATTTTAAAAATATGTATGAATGTAGAAGTTTACAATTACAATAATTTACAAAAATTTTAAAGTTTAAAATATATCTACATATTAGAAACAAGACTGTAGATTATCTGTGTGAAATACATGTGTACTCAAACATTGGAAGTTAAAATGGAAACGTAATTTAGAAATTTATTACTGAGAAAAATAGTTGTAAATATTTATGAACACACGAGTACAGTATGAACACACAAGTGGCAAGTCCTCGCCTTAATCATAATACTGCTAATACTAGAGATATCTAGATGATGTTTTCATAGAGCTGAAGAGTTCATTCTAAAAATAAAAAAAAGGAATAAAAAAATTACTTTTTCTGATAATATTATAGGAGAAAAATTCCTTTGACACTGTGACTTGCACCCAGGAACTCTGGCTTCCCTGCCAATGCTCTTACCAACTGAGCTACGCCAGAGTTCAATTCACAGCGCTAGATAGAACCTCTCTCCTATGACTGATTGACCTTACCATCAGTAATGCATGTCCCCTCTTCAGGCAAGCGAGAAAAATTGAAGAGGAATGGATCACAATATTTTGAACATGGAAAAAATATATCTTGCTAGAATGACTTGATTGAAATTTGGGAGAGGCGTATGTTTTGCGAGTTAGAAGTTGTGGTTGTAATAGTGGTGTTTAGTAGTAACAGTCATAGAACACCAGTAATAGATTTAGCTTGCAAAAATCACTTCTAGGAGTGTACGTCATCGTGCAATTTCCAATTAGCTACTTCTGACCTATTTACTGTATAAAACGGCAAGGTTTACAGCTTCCTTCTGCACTGACAACTGAGTTCAAACGGTAAAATTCACTTGAATGGAAACATTAAAACGCGTCTCCATATGATTACAGCACGCTTAATTAATCAAACTGAAGTGAAACACTTCGTCTTTCATTGCATGTTGTTTCCAACAGTATCTGTGTCTCCTGATAGTGTTATGTGTTGTTTGTATTATAATATGCTTAATATTCTGGTTTACGCTCAATTTGAGCCCGTCTGGCTGCTCTCGCTTCACGCTTGGAAAGCAACAGATCACACACATCGTACTTGCTTTGTGACGACATGCAATTTTTAATCCGCCAATTTGTAATAGTTAAACAGGGGTATGCACCAGGATGGGGGTACGCCGTAGCGTAGTGGTTGAGGCGCTGCACTACAAAACCGGAAGGTCGCGGGTTCGATCCTCGATGAGGTCGTTGGAGTTTTTCAACTGGCCTAATCCTTCTGGTGGCACTATGACCCTGGGGTCGACTCAGCCTCTAACAGAAATGAGTACCAGGAGCAATCCTGAGGGTAAAGGCGACCGGTGCGTAAGGCTGACAACCTTGAACTAAAGCCGGTCTAGTTTGAAACCAACGTTTTAAAATAGTATTTACCGTTTTTGTTATTTGCCTGAATTGTGGACTTCATAAGGTGAACCTTACTTTGAACCTATCATATTTTTATAAATATTATAGTGTCTAATATAGACCTACGTAATTTCACCTGAATAGCTTATATCCAGCTTAGTGTTACTGATAAAATGATTTATTTACTCCGGAACAACTAGCCGGCCACAGGATTTGAATTCAGGAGGTCCCTGGTTCAAATCCCGTGGTCGGCCAATTTGGCATGGGTTTTATTAGGGTTTCCCCAGTAGTAAAGGCAAATACCGAATTGGATATTTAAATGCATGAAGCATCCTCACCATATCACCTTGTATCATATACATTTAAATTAATATCAGTTGAAATTTACTCCATAAAAATACGCCAATAATAGAAACAATTTTTAATCAATAGTTCCAAGGCCTACCCTACTGTATAGACACATCCCGAACTCCTGATATGGCCTCGTAGCTAAAAGAAGTATAATTACAGCTGAATTAAAAAATAAATAAAACATATGTTTTGAATATTGAACAGTTCACAAATTGTACGATTAAAATCGGCCATTTTATTACATGCTGGTCCTAAGGTTCAACTCAGCATCGCTCTTTCGTGGCGAGAGAGATAATTTGAGCTTAGAGGAACCTTCCGGTATTATAAGTCCATTTTGGTCTACCGAACATGGTGATGGTAACTTTCATTGTTTCTCAACAGTCAGGATCATTTGCGCTCACAATACGGAAATAAGTTGCATTAGATAGGTCGTGTAGGACGCAAAAATTGATTAATTGATGGGGTACTGAATGGGAAATAGCCTAAACACGCAAGCGAAGCTTCTCCATAATGTACATACTATTAGGTATCGAACTATAAAATTAAAATTAGTCCACGAAATATTATGTTTCTAATTCGTTTTAAATATTCATAAATTAGGCCTACTACTTAGGTATCCTATGTCATTATAATGTCATTCCACATAAATTTTGTCATCTAGATTTCAAGTGCTTCTGTAATAATAAAATAGTTCTGCAATGAATTAAAATGTAAAATTTATAACGTTACAAATATAGATGCAGTAATAATTAAATAATTTTGTAATGAGTAAACATATAAAATTTATAAGATTATAAATATAAATGTAGTTATAAACATGTTGTTTTAAAATGTATAGGCCTAGCCTATCTATGATTTCACTTAAAAACGTCAGAGCTATAAATTAAAATATTTAAAATATCTAAATTATTTCACTCCCATTGTCATGTTTTAGGCCTATAGTCTACCAGTATTGTAGGCCAATGTTGCTGTCCCGTGATTATTTAATGCACCTTTTGACGGTTATGTTTTTGACTATACCGATGATGGATTTCTAGTGTATGCCCGGTTTTTATAAACTCACGAAATACCTACGGGTAAATTATCCAATGGACATAATTTACACAAGGATAACTTTTACAAACTCTAATAATTTAAAGATAACAATCACATACCAGTACTATTATGGTGAGTATCTACATAAATGTCTCTGGGTAAATACGAAAATGACAGAAAGAAGTGTTTCTACAAACTCAGGTTAGATCTTTCCATGGATATGTCGCTAAGTTTATTTATCCTTTCATGGATGACTGGATAAAATTTAATCTCTCATAGGATCAATATGGCAGACGTACACAGCTGATTATAATTCCTGTAATATACAGTTTTAGAAGTGCTGAGAAGATTTGTAGTGTTGACTTATTTTCTCCGTGATAGGATAGGCTTATCAGAATTTATAAACATATTTCTTATTTACATTTTTATGTACCGTACATTGTCGGTAATGCTAATGACTATTTGTCAGTATTTGGTAGCACTGAATATGCAAACATTGCAAACTAGGCTCGTTTTTCAAATGTTTTCTTCCTTTCACGCATTAGATCTTGAAAATAATAGTATTTATATTAAGATGATATTATTCCAAACTAATTGGTATAATATATATTGCAAAAGCACATCTTATTGACTTGCAGTATGAAAACATAGAAAGAAAATATCACATTCTCAGTGTTCACCGTAGCTAATTTTCAGCTTGCAGGATTACGGTTCTAGAGGTTCACAATTCAATCCCCGGAATGGTCATATATATATATATATATATTTATATATACTGTATGTATATTGTTTTCCTCATTATAACTTATCATTAGTGCTCTGGTGGGTGATTCTGGAACTAACTTGTCCATTCGATAATCTACCCATTGGTATTTCGCGAGTTAATAGAAACCATTTTAAAAATCTGATGTGTTACACTTACTTACTTACATTTGTATTCACTACCTTGGGAATACAACTTTCTCATTTCATAGTCTGATATAAAATAAAATATATTGTTGGGAGTGCATATTCAGTTTTTCAACCTTATGAAAAGTTGTATTGTTCACCACGCAAGTCTTTAAAGCTTGAGTTTGTACTGACTCTCAGATAAATTCTGCGAAAGAAGAAGTAAAAAAATTAGCTCTTACTATAAGCACCATGTGTACAAAATTTAAAGATAATCGTTAGAACAGTTTTCGAGAAAATCGTGAAAAATGGTACATATTTTCTTCACGTGCAAGTAAGAGAATGTCGTAACCAAATTTTGTCACATCTCCAGACAATATCTAAGCCAAAAATAAAATTTCGTTTGAATACGATAACATTTTGTTTGAATATGCTGATCACAGATACACATATAGGCATACAGATATGTTCCGAGAATGGTATTTTTAGATTCCAGGAACCTCGATAAGTGTATTTAAGATGAAAATTTGACACCATATTTTAGGATCATTTTTCTTCTACCTATAATATTGGCAATAGGGGCTCTACATTCGAATCTCGAAAGACCCTTAATTATTTTAATTAACGGTACTAGTTTCTAGACCATCAAGTGAACAAGATACTAATATCAACATCATGTCTATTTTATGCTGCTTATGGCATTTTTGTATTAAAATACAAAATCTGTTTATTAAGTTAATTTTTTTTTCAGGAAGTTCAAACTAGCATAAATTCACTAGCGTAAATTGATACTAGCGTAACTAGTTCAAATTTAGTATTACCTTTTTCTGGCCAGATGATGCGATGTTCCCGGAATATTCCGGGGTGTTAGAGGCTCTGAATGCCTGTGGAATTGAGGTGGGAGGGCCCAGGTAAAATAAGCGGTTGACGGGGCAGAAGGAGCCTCTCGAATATAAGGTATTTTACTATTGAGTATATTTAAAAAGTATCAATTAAATTGTTCTTGAAGTAAAGGGTTAAACATATTCTCATAATTATATATATATAGTTGACAAAATTTTACCGAAATGGATAGGTGGATAATAAAATAAAAAAGGCAAAATAGTTTGTTATTGTAAATTATACGGATCGAGCTCAAAGCTGTCAGTAACGTATCATTTATCGTCTCTGGAAAAACGATCACTTCCTTCGAATATGCAAAGTATTTTTAGTGGTAAACCTTTCTTCAAATATTAATTGATTTTCCGGAAGGCAATCTTTTTGCAGTGCCAACGGAAAGCCATGTGGCTGGGATTTCAATTTCCGATAGGTTATCACATTGGGGCTTGGAAGTCGGACATCCTCCTCGACTGCCATTCACCTGTTACTTTTTTGAGATTGCGTCGTTATGAGGTCGGCTTTGTGCGCGCTCTGAAAATGGAGGAAGTTGCTACCAGACCTTGAACAAGACACGGGAAGCCACAAAAATGGTGCTTCGTGTCGTACGTCATCATCTCCGACGGCACCAAGATGTTACTCCACATTCTGAATCAATCTTTTTTCTCATTGTTTCTTAATTCTTCCTTTCTTTACAAGACAATACTTCTGTAGTTTCGTTGCTGAAGCTCCATACGACCTTCCTTTTATTATATTTCTTCATACTGTGAGCATTCCGTAAAGACGTAATTTCACAACAAATATTTTACTGCTTGAGTTATTTTCTGAATATTAATTGTTTGAAGCGCACGATAAAGTAAGCCCAATAGAAATAGAAATCATATGACCCAGCTTAGTTATTCATTTTATAATAATAATAATAATAGTAATAATAATAATATTATTAATAATAATAATAATAATAATAATAATTACTTCTTAATTCTGTTTGAGCAATCGACATGCTTTTTCTGTAAATCGTTCGTAGGCCTATTAATTTCAGGTCGGAGTCAGCGATTAAAACATTGATTTTTTGAACTATCTCTATATTTTACGATAGGCTTTTATTAAAAATAAATAACAACTGTAATTATAGTACTCTATGTAGTAAAGTTAAACCAATCAGTGCTTTAATTCTTGCGTTTCTTCGTAAGACTAAAGATGCCTTTTTAGCACTACATTTGCAGTAGCTCTTTATTTTCCGGAGTTTTAAATATAAATGTGTACGGAACATATAGGAATGCATATATTCATAGAACAACCTTTGAGAAGCTTAAAATCCATTCTACAGGTAGATTGCACAATTATATAATGATTATGAGGTTGGATCTTACGATTTGAGTGTAGTATTTCAGTATTGGAAGTATTAGTAATGTTCTATTTCAGATCAAATAGCAGCAGTTTCTAAAGCTTGAAAAACTTCTCCAATTTAGGCCTACTATGTCTTGATACAAAATCTCTCTCATAAAATAAGCCCGGAACTTAATGCTCTATCAGAAGAAGAAATATGCATGCAAGTAATTATAGGCTACTCTAAAATTTTAAAGCTTGGAACCAATGCAGTGTCACCTATCATTTCAGTAATTTTAACACTTTACGCTCTAGTGTTAGCTAATTTACATTATCTACTCTTATACAATTCAACGGCCCTAAATAGCGTGCTTGCTCGCCCGCTTCGTGAGACATCGGGTATACTCGGCGATGTTCGTCTCTCGCAGTCTAAGCTTTCATGACGACTACAAAATTAGGAAGGAAAACCGTTTCTTTATTATATAAGGCCTAAGTGAAATGAACACAATGAACAAATATTCTAATTTTATTTTTACTTACAATTTTCATAGCTCTGAACCACAAACATTTTAATAATCTACCAGTGTAATTTTCTTAAAAATCCGGGAGTCAATGAATAATGGCGGGCGAAGCCGGGGGCAACAGCTGTAAAATATTGATGGTTTTATCTCTTGAAATATCGCTGATAATAATAATCCAAACAAACCATTCCTTCCCTTGAAACATTATATAATTTCTGAAAATGACACTGAATTGATAAAATAAAATTCACATCATATTCATGTCAATATACAGTTGAGAAACAATAGGTATTATGTGTTCACAGGTTCTTTGGAACTGCATAATCGATTCTGATATAGTTTTCCCAGGGGGCGCTTTCTAATCGTAGAATGTATTCTGAAGCCGGAATTTTAGCTGTTTCATTAATTATTAATGGCTTAGTTTATGAATGATTCGCGTGCAAGTGTTAATAAATATAATGCTTTAATAATTATTATACTCTTGATTTTTAATTTTTAAAAGAATTATCGTGGGCGAAGCCACGGGCACCTCCTAGTAATTTTTAATTATGAGTATAAGTTGTACGAGTATAATTTACATTAGAAAATAATTCAGAAACAAGGTCAAAGCAACAAATTTTAGTAAACTGAAAAGTAATGAATGAAACTAATATTTAGTATTATACAATCAATTCCGAAAACATTAGGTTATGTAGGCTACATTCAATTATTGTGCAGTCTGATCTCGAAATATTCACTTATGCCGAAATATGCCGTAAATGTTTGAATGAATAGGGATATGCACAGTATTTAAAATTTGTTAGAAATATGCCATTAAAAATGTGACGAATTAATAAAATGTGCACAAATAACTTATTAGTAGGGGCGGATTTCTATGACCTAAAAATAGGATATATGCATGCATTTATGACCTAAAAAACATTAAAATATGACCAATAAAATTTAAAATATGACTTTACCACTTACATATTGTGTATATTCTTTTAAGTTTCTTTACGATACATTTTATTAAAATATAGTGTTAGTTATTTAAAATATCTGTAAATTCTCAGAAAATATCAATATAATGCAAAATTTACAAAATATGATATGAAACTTCAAAATTTCTTTAATATGCACACAAATATGCCAAAAATATGACCTAAATATGCATATTCATACTAAATATGCTACAATAGTTGAAAAATTCCTAAATATGCAGTTATATGCACAATAAAAGCAGTTCCATTTTCACCAGGATGCTTGGAATCTGGTTTAAATTAGTCGGAAACCTGAAATAATGCAAAGGGGAAAAATATGACATGTCATAGAAATCCGCCCCCTACTTATTAGTAATCAAGTAATATCAAGCAAATATAATGCATTATCGCAAAACTTACAAAATATGCAAAAATATGTAAATTAAACAATCAATTTTGTGTTATTTCTTTCATGTCTTTTACACATTTTAACACTTGCATGTATTATTAAAAATATGATTTTTCATAATCTCATAAAATAAGCAATAGACAAACATTTTTGAAGTGATGTGAACTTCTGTTTACATTTCCTGTTATATACTCCAAATTACAAGATAATACATGCAATCTACTCTGTTTATCTAGGTCAGAATATTATTATAAGGGGTGACTCTGGTTTGTCATTGATGTTGAGTGCTCTACACGTATTGGCTTTTAAACCGCACCGCTGATTGGCTATCAAGGGAACACTTGTTGATTGTCGACTTCAGGCATGGCCTAGATTCGCAACGTTACATGGTTTGTAAGCTCAATGAGTTCCTGAAGAGATCGCAGATGATGGTTTTACATCGTCTCTCTGTTAAAAAATACACGACCTACAGGATGTTTCATAATTAAGTGGTCAGCCATTCTTATACTGGTACACATCTCTTTCAGATTTTTTATTCATCATAAGACCTTCTGTACTCTTTCTATGGTGAACATTTCGGGCACTAACACAGGCATGCGGTCCTTAGGACCTCTAAAGAGATAAAGGGATATAACAACTATATCAGGATATAGGCTATATTAAATGACGTGAACTCAATCGTGTTGTATGCTTTGTTAATCACAAATGAATGAGAGCAATTAATTGTTTACGCCAAGGAAAGACTAGGACTAGCCTTGTGTAAACATTGGATCACTCTCCGGCTGGCTTTTTTGCCTCGCGCACAAAAAACCGCATCTGAAAGGAGTACAGAACAGTACGAAGAGCAATAGCAGGGGCATAACGAGTGAGTCCTGCTAGCTGTCCTGCCTATGTCCTCCCGTGGAGGACTGAATATAAACGAAATATTTATTGAGTATTTATACACAGCAGATCAACATGACTTTAACACTTAATTATTGTTTAACAATCATTCTTCAAAATCATGGCTCTCTTTATTCAGTATATGCCACAAATAAAAATCTGCAAATGTTCTCACATCAGTCAAATAACACACATGAATTGGTATCATGATTGCTTTGGATATGTTCCCTATCCTTTGAGGCCTTAGTAGTAAAACTTTCTGCGCCAGAAAAGACATTGTCTGACACATCACTTGAAATATGGACAAGCGTATTCTAAAGTATCTGCTCAAAGTTCGGATCATTTAATCTTACTTAAAAAAGGCCCACACCACCCGACACATTCCACGGTATAGGCACAAACGCAGTCGTGATATCCGTGGTACCCCTGTATATAAGTACAGTACAGTCATAATGAAACCTTTCCCTTCACGCTTTAACAGCATATTGAAGTTTTCTGTTTATTCACTATCAGACTTTTTTTCCGCTAGAAATAGCCTTATATATCGTGAACCGAGCGGAGTATACCAAGTGGATACTACTGTCGGTATTATTAAATATTGGTTT
Source organism: Ectobius pallidus (assembly GCA_964059195.1). Lineage (NCBI taxonomy): Eukaryota > Metazoa > Arthropoda > Insecta > Blattodea > Ectobiidae > Ectobius > Ectobius pallidus. The sequence goes on along the minus strand of CAXKWD010000004.1, from coordinate 56,886,782 downwards.
GCACGCAATGAATTACAAATTTGTACCTCTCCATTTAATGGAAATGTAGTTATATTATTGCTTGCTCGTATTACAAGTATATTACAATGGACAACGGTATAATTTCAACGTAACTTGCATAAATAAATTGAGACATAATAATGCAATTTGCTTTCAATTAATTCTAGCCATGGAGTTTTTTCCTGTAAAATTTACTGCAATTTGACTAAATTCCTTTTTTTTTTAAATATTCTTGAAGGGTAGACAGTAAAATTTCAGAAAGCATTAATGACTCGCCGGCATTTTGTTAAAAGAATTGATTTACAAATAGCCTGCGGCTTATATACGAACTACACAAGCAGAACAATTAAATTAATCTATAACATTTTAAAATAAATAATTTAGGGCAAATTACTATTTGTTTTTGCAATAGCAAATTAAATCTAGTTTAAAATCAATTATATCCATACAGGTTTGATAATTACTGCTAGTAACGAATATGTAACTTAAATGACTTTGTTGCTGTAATGTTAAAAATACCATGAGAAGAACGGACACGTCTGCATGTTCAAAATATAGTCTAGTAACCAAAGCAGATAGTTACAGGTTATATATTCATTTGCATAATTAGCTATTACAGTTACAGTTGCAAGCCATCACTCAAACCTCCTGTGGTCGGTAATAGATTCATTACATACCACAATCAAATTACTCACTACGGCCAATAATGGGGATGTGTCATTTAGAGGTAATTATTTCATTCCTATTATTACTTCCTTCTTGTCAAGGAGAAATGTGTTGATTCAACACAGAAACAGGTGTATGCCACAAAAAGAGGAACCAGGAACGTTGGCCATTTGATCGTTATTTCCTTTCATTTATATTATCCTTATCTTTTCGTGATTTTTAAAACTAAATGTTCATTTCTATTATATATATATATGCATATAGCCAAGGGTGAGGTTGTTTGGCGTTTATTTTTTCGAAAATTAGATTTACTTTAACCAGACGAATCTATATTTTCTTACAATGTTTCTTGACAAGACATTTTTTCTGCTTTAAGCCATTTCGGAAGTGTATTCGGTAAGTGTATAACTAGGAATTTTTTATGGGAGTACACGAAGTATTCGTAAATGCCAAAGCCTCCGTTGTACGAAGCATATTGTTGACAGAATCCGTATGAGAAGTTTTATTGGAATATTGGTCTTTATGAAATTATATGAAACTAAAATATGATGTATAATGTTTTATGGATAGTTTATTTATATATGTATATATATACATATATAATAATAATAATAATAATAATAATAAGAGGACGTGTTTGTTTGTTTGTGCGCGATACCCAACAAAATCTACTGCACGTAAAGATCCGAAATTTTAAATATAGATGGACTGAAGAGTGGCCGAATGCACCTTGAAGCCTGATTTTTTTTTCGCTTTCGTTCGCGAGTTATGAGTGAAAAACTGGCAGAAAACGTGAATTTTTGCGCTATCGAAGCATCAGTTTTTGGTAATACGTTTCAATTGTCAAATCAGTTGCAGGTGGCTTTGCCATTTTTTGGGGGGCATAATTCGGAAATAAAAGCATCGCGATTTTTTCATCATATCGCATGGAATTATCGATCGCTTCGAATTTGTGAGCTCATCCTTGGTCAACTCGTTTGTTCATAATGTCAAAGCACAAATACATCTGAAATTTTCAACATAGACGGAAAAGGATAATGAATCTAGACCTAAACGGTCAAACATTGATCGATTTGGACGGAACTCACTATGCATGTGTTTTCTGGGCCAGGGAGCTCTAATCTGAAATCGTTTTTCCCAAACTGCTATTTCTAATCGTGGAATGCACTTCAAAGCAGGTTTTTTTAGTTGTTTCATTAATTATTAATCGTTTAGTTTAGGCCTATGAATGTTTCGCGTGCAAATGTTAATAAATATAATGTTTTAATTATTTTGATCTTAATTTTTAATCTTCGAATTAATTAACGTGGGCGAAACCGCATGCATCCGCCAGTCTTATATATACCTAGGTACAGTAGTTCCTGTACGTCTGTCCGGTGCTCTTTCAAGTAAAACTACTCAATTGATAGTGCTGAAAATGTGCATGAAGTTAGCTTTTATTCCCGGAAAGAACGTAACTTATGCCTGTGGCTGCTTTGAAATGTTTTACCGCACCGTTTCAACCTTTATGGTAATAGACGCTAATTTTCCCCTATGGTAACCAGCTAGTATTCCCAAAGAAGTTTGATAAATAGGACTAATTATAATTAAGTTATGTAGATTATGCAGCAAGTTTTCTATTATTACTATCATGTTACGTCAGATAATATAGCCTACAAAATAGTAGTCTATCTTACGCTGAAAGAAATCATAGTTTGAGACTTCTAAAATCCAAATTTCAGTAATTAATTAAGCTCTTCACTGCTACTGGCTTTACATAAAAACATTATTTGAAGCCGACATATAAGATTAATTCAATAATGCTTTATGTAAAATCTGAGAATTTGTATCCACATGTTACAATAATATAATTAATGGAAACCAGTCATTTCATGGAAAAAATTCTTATAGATTTCAAACTTACATCCACTGATAGTTTTACTTGATGATTGTTTAAATAAACATAAAAATTCAGCTGTAAAAGGGTCGATATAAGTGTGTAAATTTTGTTTCGGTTTCGATATGAGATGAGAATTGTTTCAATCGGTGTTGGTTGACTAAGGAAATATGGAGCTTATTGTTATCCATGATGAAAAGTTTTCTCTTTATATCGTCTTCTTCGTCTTCAGGTCACTTGGAGCTTTTTCTCCTTGTGATGAACCTTAACCTTTAAGAAACAGGATTTACGAGTATGAAGCAATAAAGATAATGAACCTCCACGGAAATTAGCTTCAGTGAGGTATCTACAATTTCAAGTAACACACCTGAGAAGTAGAAGTAAATCACTCGATTTTTGATGAATTTCATTTCTCTTTCCTCTAGTGCTGACAATTATGAAATTTATGAAATTTTCTCAGCCTTGAAGCGCTAGTAACTTTATTGGATATTGGTTCGATAGGATACTGACAAAGAGTCTACTTTAACAAATTTATTTGTTCATCTCGTGACTATTGAGAACTTTTACATTATATTATCGTCTTCTTATGTATAATGTGAAATTTTCTTCTTCTACACTTCATGTAATAAAATACTCAATTATCAAATTCATTAAAATATAATGTGTATTGATCTTTTTGTCAATATTTTACTGTGTTACATATAGTTTTATGTCCTCACATCATATCTTAAGAAGAAGAGTAAAAAAATTGCTGAAAAAATTCATAAATTTCATAAAACACTCGATATAAGGGCTGAGAGTTTAGATAAGCTAGATGTGTGAAAACTGTACCGGTTGTCATACAGTATATAATAAATCTGAATAACAATTCATGATAATTAATACGTATGATTGATGCTTCCAACATTGAATGCTTCTATAATAATTGCAATTGGAGGGACCAATTGCTTTGTTCTCATATTATTGCCAAGTCTTTCATAGTTTTTGTTTTAACAATAAAATATCTGTCGTATCAAAAGCAAATGCAAAATTTGTACTGCATATTTCCACTGTAAAGCCCTGAAATTGAAAATCTTAGATTACAGGGCAGTAATAGTGTCCGGCTGGAGAGCTAGCTTCATCACAGATACATTGAAGATCTGAGCAATTTACGTAGGAAGTTAACTAAACCTGTATTGTGCAGAAATATACCTGTTCACAATAAATATAATATAAGAAAGTCATTAAATCTGATTGACTAGACTTCTCGGTACAGTTAATTAATTACGCAAGTCGAGTATAACTCAAGCAGTGACAATTAAAATTTTCTACTTCTGATGGCAGTATTAGAATATCGATTTCTCAAATGATTAACAGCATAATGTGAGGATTTTTATGCATGGTGTTAGGATTGACACTAACGGAAAACAGCTAATGCTTTATTATCAGAGTATAAATATAACTCCGAAAGGGTTAAGTACGGTATTCACAGATTATTTTAGTTATGTGGTTTTCAAGATAAAGTGATCACTTTTTTATATTCACATACCTCTTTTAATAAAGAGTTGCCGTAACGGCTAGTTGTGTTTAAAACTTTTATTCATATTTATTTACACTGATATCATTATGAAGAAATTAATCAATCAAGGCGGACTAACAATATCAATAAACGACTGGCAATTTGTTACGTTATGTTTAATATATTGTGGGCCATGCAGTATTATTGTAGCGACTTAATATCCATTACAACAAAATTAATATCTATATTAAATAGGAAATGAAAGCATGCTCTTTAATAAGTAATTTAGACTATTACTTCTAAAAAACTCCGTGGCTCTACATCCCTGAAGGGACTTGGCCTACCACCCGACCGCTGCGTCATCTCCCGTAGGCAGATGGCAGGATTGGGGGGCATGTGGTCAGCATGCCGACACCCACGGCCGTTAATGGTGGTTTTCATGACCGGAGCCGCTACTTCTCTATCAAGTAGCTCCTCAATTGGAATCACGAGGCTGAGTGCACCCCTACCAGACCTCCCTACCTCAGAAAAATCCGAGGAGGTACCGGGAATCGAACCCGGGCCGACGGATCTGTAGTCAGCGACGCTAACCACAGGACCACGCCGGCGGACAGACTATTACTTCTACTTCTCCGCGAGCCAATCAAAATGCTTAGGATTTTCGGAGAACGAATATTATAATAGATGTGACCGTTAATTACTCGTTATTTCGGTACCGGTGATCCGATTTGGTCCAAATTCAATAGGCTTCTTTCCATGGATGTTATAAATGCGTTATAAATTCATGAAAATCCGATAAAGCGTATTTCCAATATCGCGCCTTTCTACTATATTACCATTAAAATAGGCACTAAATTGGGAATTACTCCGGTACAGGTCAACGGATTTTGTCCAATATCAATAAGCTTCTTCCCATGGACGTTAAAATGCGTATACCAAGTTTTATGAAAATCCGATAAAGCGTATTTGAGTTATTGCGCGTACAAGCACACGGACAGACAGACGGACAGATAATTCCCGTCTCCCACACAATGTTATACAGTACCTTTCTGGCAATTAATAACACGAAATTATTAGTTACACCAAGGAAGTTAAACTAAAAGATAAAATATGATGAAAAGTCGCACGAAGCGCGACTATCGCCGTTGGCGAAACGATCGATATAAGCTTATTAGGTCTACAATATGCTGATTGTCTCAACATAGGCTATCTCGCTTACAATGTCAAACAGCAATTCGCTTAATTCATTCTGGTTTTAATGATTCATTACATGCTGTGCTTTACTTGCTAGAGAATTTATCGATAAAATTATTGATGATGATGATGAGTGTTCTGCCCGAAGGCAGGTCCAGACCCGGGACGAAGCCGTGGGGTGATGACCACGACTCGTCCGAGGTGATTCAGGCAAGGGTGATACCGCGGAGATTTGCCATTGCCTCTCGCGGAGTGAATAAAAAGTCAAACTGATATCTATCTGTCAGGTATATTGCTGCACAGGAACGAGTAAGAAAAATACTCATAGATTAAAATATAATGTAGATGTTGGTAGTCATCGATAGAATGCAGAATATTGTATCAATATTCAACGGCCAGTTGTGTATTAAATCTTTTATTCAGGCTGGAGGAAAGATGCAACATCGTCGCACTCAATCAGCTGTTAAGAGCGACTAATTATTATCTCTCCTTAAATTACCTGTGATAAAAATGTTAGCTATAGATGTAAAGATAAAAATGTTCGATGCTCTGAATTAGTATGTTATGAATAAAGTCTGGGTGTACTTGGAGTTTTCCATGGCTGAATGGTTTTCATGGTAATTGGGAACGTTGAATTGATGTTTATGATTCACGTATTTCCAACATTATTACGTTTCCGCGGGCTTGAACGGCACTTCGAGCACATAATCCGGTCTACCATCTATGCTGCTGTAGTGTACCAAACATCCGGAATAGATTTTTCAAATTTTGCATTGGCATGAATAACAAAGTTTAAACACGCTTCAGGGAACAGCATCATTATTCACTCTCTGACTGTTACATATTTCTTGATGTGAATGTAATAGTATTCACAGATTTGTTTCATTCACTGAAACAAATAAATTGTATGCAATAGAAATGAAATATCTGCATCTCTATCTCTCCTAACTTCCCTTTCCTCTCCTCTAAATTTGTTATAATATGTAATATATGCATGTATGTACATATGCATGTATATTTGATTTCTTCGGAAAGTATGACGTCAATAGAGAATCGTTTTGTTATTCATTTTAACGCGAACATTTTCTATATTCAGATAAGCGCTGGCGCATTGGGTAAATATTTCATTAACCTTCATCCGTGGACATGATTATTCTGTAACATTAACATGGACGAGAGGTCTAAGTGACTGCTAAGAGTTAATGGGCTTTTAACATTGAGAAAAAAAATTACAACATGTGAATTTTAATTATTATTTTAGCAAATTGATTCCTAAATGTTTAATTACCGAAGCATTACAATTATATGGGGGTTTTCAGGGCACACATCTGAGCTACTGCATTTCAAATAATTTTCGACACTGAAAAGTTATATGATTATATAAATCCCATTTTTAAGAAATTTTGTTTTATTATTTGGTATTTGATTTTTAAATAATTTTATTTATATTAGCTATATTTTTAATAGGGGGTACGCCGTAGCGTAGTGGTTGAGGCGCTGAGTTACAAACCGGAAGGTCGCGGGTTCGATCCCCGATGAGGCCGTTGGAGTTTTTCAACTGGCCTAATCCTTCTGGTGGCATTATGGCCCTGGGATCGACTCAGCCTCTAACAGAAATGAGTACTAGGAGCTATCCTGGGGATAAAGGTGGCCGGTGCGTAAGGCTTACCACCTTTAGAATGTCTAAACTCTGGGAGCCTCAACCTCCTGGAACCCTCTGGGCCTCCATGGCATTTATAGGGAACACTTTTACTTTTTATATTGTTAATATACCCAAGCCATAGCATGCCGAAAGGTAAAATAGGGTTAATTATACTTTGAGATTCAATGAGAATGTTAACCACGCGATCACTGTGAGGAAACCATTAGTTATGGAGTACAACATTTTAATTATAAGATAAAATACAGTACTGGATATTTAAAATTGAAGCGATAGTATAGGAGTTAACAATAGTAAACTATGAAGTAGGGATGGGTCCTCGATACTTTCGATACTTCGATACTCTCGATACTTGCATGGTACCGGCATCGAACGATACTTCAGAAAACTCGCTCGATACTTTTTGATACTTTTGTAATTCTGCAATTCTGCAATTAAGTGAGAATACTAGTAATTTTAACAAAAATTTGTAAGTGTACTGTTTAAAAAACTAAATTTAGTTTTAATGTAGAGTTTAAAAATAATTATAGGCTACTGATGATATTAAATTTTGTCTCATTAAATATGCAGAGTTAATTAATTTAGTTGGCATTACACAGTTCTCTCAAATTTTAATTTTTAATGTACCTATTTATTGAAACTGGAAATGTTGAAGGTATCGAGTATCGAAGTATCGAGTATCGAGGAAAAATCATGTATCGGTATCGAGTATCGAGTATCGAGAAAATCTGGTATCGACCCATCCCTACTATGAAGTATTCCATCTTAGTGTTCCTTACGTCCAATAAATTTATAATACACTCCTCCTTTCTTAACCTGTCAAGTCTCACATTTTTTATAATGTTGTATGGTACCCTCCGAATAACATAATTATAAACAGAATTTAAATATCCTCGAGCGTTAAATAAATATTATAAACTCTCATTAATCTAACACCTCTGCTTGAAACTTTGTTTAACACACTCCTACAATTAATGAAGCCAGACGGCTGTAATAGTCGTGACGCTCACTTCTTCTATACAATATTTTTATGTCGAATTTATACGTCATTAACAGAGAAAAAGGTTAATAGTCGTAATGCTCACTTCTTCTACAATAGTCGTGATGCTCACTTCTTCTATACAATATTTATCAAGTCGAATTTATACGTCACTAGCAGTGAAAAGGTTAATAGTTATGCGAATTAACGCTGATGACTTCGAAATAATACTTCTCTACAAAAACTGACATTAGCATTGCAATTACGCCATGTTTTTTTACCGCTGCCGCTACTATAAAACGCACGTGGGCTTTGCGTCCTTGGCCAGGGTAAGTGATGAATGTAAAAACAGTTGCAGCAGCAGTGCGCTTAGGCTACTGGGTCAACAGGTGCTAGCAGGACGTGACAGGTAGGTAGGCAGAGAATTTGCATATTGCTTGCGATCGATATTAACCCCTCAGCCTACTATAACCCCCTGGAGGTCATCTGCAACACCAACTCATGTGTTTGTTTATCATCATTTGCGTTAATTCCACTACTGGTTTGAGGTCGTGTTACATAATGCAAACTGGGAATTCTAAACGTCGACAGTAGACAAGGAAGAAATTTGGTAGATTCCCTACCAGCTAAATACTTATGCTGAATCGGAAGAAAGGTAGATATATCAAAGTAAAATTTTAAAAGTGAGAGAGAGAAAGAGAAAGGCAAAGAAAGAGAGAAAGGAAAATAAATAACTGACAAATACTGACAGATCAAGATATTGGAAACCTGAAAGAAAAATAACATAACAAGGAGATAGGCCACTCTGACACCAATAATTTAAATTAAAATAAAATCAGGTAAACTGATATAACAAAGTTCTAGAATGCTTTTGTTTAATCAGTGATATTTGCAATTATGATATGCAGAAAATATATTACTTTTGTAATAATTTTCCGCGTTAAGCTCCAGATCGATTCATTAAGCAGGGCTTACGGATGAACAAAGGTCTAAAGTTTGGTAAGCATATGTGAAGGAATATGTGGGTAGTGTTATCTGTCAAAGCTAACTGTATTGCAACTTATAAAGCCTTATATGAACACTGTAAAACAATATCTTGTCATGAGACTGATTTGCACTTGATAAATTCTGTCCAATATATTACCATAAAATAGCAATTAAATTGGGCACTACTCCGGTACTAGTCAACCGGTTTGGTCCAAAATGAATAGGATTTGTTCCATGGACGTTATAAATGCGTATACCAAGTTTCACGAAAATCCGATAAAGCGAATTTGAGTTATCGCGAGTACAGACACACGTACGGACAGACATTTCCCGTCCACCCCTCTGGCACTTAATAACATACTATGGATAAAATATCATTGATAGACGCCGCACCGACACCAATTATTTAAATTTAAATAATATACCATGGATAGAAGCCATACCGACACCAATATTCTACTTTAAATAAGTAACCCTCCAGTCGAATCCACGTACGAATATCAATAATAAAATACAGTAAAATCGAACAAATTTTACAAGGGAGGAAATGTGCAACTACTTCCGAAACATGGAAAAATGGTGCTACAGTAAAAAGTAAGTACAATTATGCACATGTATGAACAAATACCTTTTCCTAAGCCGAAATATGAAATATACCTTCTCCCTAAAATACGAAATTGGTATAGTTTTATCAGTTCTAGCTATATTCCTTTTACAAAAACAGACATGAAAGCTATTCATTGCTTTTTCATATATGAATGGAGAAAATTCTAACAATACGAAAATGTTGCTATTGTGCTCCTATTTGCTTTATCCTATATGTACTGTACTCTATATTAAAGATAGGTTTCCTCCCACATTTTCTTTTGTGCGTAGGTGGCTTATTAATATCATGTACAGGCATAATAATTATAAATCTATGGTACGCTGAATCAACATTGCTTGCAATGGATACCTAGTATGCACAAAAAGCAATATGAATTCTCAACTGGACGAATGTGAACAACATTTTGATCAAATAGGGTACCGTACTTTCATATCCGAAATGATGTTTACATCTCTGTTGATATTGGTACCTGAAACTTCGGTTGAGTAAACCGGCTTATAAACTACGGATGTTACGTATTATAAAAGTTTTCACATAACCCACCTAGCAACGAGTTCCCTTCTGGAATCATTCCATCACTGCTTGGATGTTATTTAAGCCGCATTTACTCCTACACAAAGGAACAAAAGGTTTTTGTAACATATTGCAAGTAGGCTAGCGCATCTACTTGACAGAGAAATAGCGGCTCCGGTCATAGAAACCACCATTAACGGCCGTGGGTGTCGGCATGCTGACCACATGCCCCCCAATCCTGCCGTCTGCCTCTGGTAGATGACGCAGCGGTCGGGTGGTAGGCCTTATCCCTTCTGGGATGTTAGCACCACGGAGTTGGTTTTTTTTTTTTTTTTAGGTTAGAGCTTTGAGCTCTCATTCGAAGCTCTTTAGGAGTCTCGACTGAATTTCGAAAATCTTGATCGCATAACCAAGAGGTACACAATTTTAAAAATAAAATTAAAATGAAAAATTGTCTTAATGTGGTATGAAATTTTCATACAAATTAAAGAGTAAAGTGACGTCAGAATGCATGAGAAAGCAGAGAAATCAATGTAGGCCTATGTTCACATGGTTCTGGTGATACTGTGGCACTAGAATATATTCAGCCCCTAAGAATGAGTACTAGGAGCACGTCTAAGGGAAAGGAGCCCAGTCCTTAAGGATAACCACATCGATTGTTGAAAAATCTGGGATCCTCTACTTCGAAGACCTCTAACTAATCGACAGCCTGTATAATATGGGATCATTTTACATTTACCTTATCCTAGAGATTGTCTACTTCAACATTCGTTTTACCAGGAAATTTATAACTCATATCTTACGTTTTAGTTGTAAAATTGAGAAACCATTCACTTTTTCAAAGCATATCCTAATATAATTTTATTATATAAGTTTTTAACGTTTAATCAGTTTAGATATTATAAATAACCATTAAAAATAAACAAGAGCAACACCACTGATTTGATCAATGAAACCCATTCTTTCATAGCATGTTAGAATACAGTTCATTGTATAGCTCTAGAAATTAGAAAGTTTAGAAAGGTGTTAAAAAGTTCAAAACAGAAATATCTCAGTTAAAATTGATTTTACTTAAATAAACAAGTACAGTATAAGACAAGACTCTTTTGAATTTTGTTATGTACATTGGTTACATCCCCGGAAGATACGTAAACGAAACATAATTGAACTATGACAGACATAATTCCGAAAACTATATTTTTCGGTTCGTGGGGGACCGCAGGTCGTGTACTGACGCCGAAAACTCGTCATAACACTTCAAAGTCACACACAATTCTTCCTATCCTCATAGTACTAACAGAGAAAGCAATCAAAATTTCTTCAGACCTTAATTTAAATAAGCTCGATTCATTTTCTTCAGAAGTAAAATTCGTGCAATCACATGAAAGTGGTGAGTGAGCTATAAGAAACCACTGAGCTCTCTCTATCTGTATTTACTACTTGCACTCAGACTACATGTAAGAGTTTATTTGAAGATAGGTATGGGGATGAAACAGGAACAGCATCTGAATGAGATGAAAGTTCGATACCTCTCAGAGTGCAGTTTTACGTCCATTTTACGTCTCTATTTCTCTATAGCTGTAGCCATCCATCTCTGCATAAGAGGACTCCAGAGACAATTAAATACGCTGGTACTAAATTGACTAACAAAAGGTGTGTGTGTTTATATGGACGCTGTTTTATGATATATCCTCGCGAGCCGGTATAACAGTTTTAAAATACGGAGTCAAGAGCTTTAATGGACGCTGTAAAATCCTCGCAAATCCCTTTCAATAATGGAGCACTGGAGTGGGGGAAAGATAAAATATGTTGATTGTCCAGCCAACTGTATCATAAGTGTTATTAAAATGTGTTATTACCAAACTTTATGGTTTGTAACGGTTTATGCTAAATATGTACTCGTAAAGTACGCGCTGATTAATTTTCGTATGAACTACCAGCATAACGAAGTTGTTAATGAAGAAATGTAATATTATTGAATATATAACTCATATGACTTTGATAAAGGCCAGTAATGTTACGGAATTTATTAGATAGGCCTACCACCGTTAAGAAAATCTCCGATACGAGTACTTGGAGATTATTTATTTATTTATTCTTTCTAGTATTTCTAGTACATACATTTAAACTTTTTGATTTAATAAGCGCAGCATAAACAAGACACTCTCAAGTAATCTGCTTCTGAAGGGTATGTACTAAAACATACACATTTATATTTTATATTATATTATATTATTATTGTTTCAATTATTATTATTTCAAAACTGTTTCCCATCGGAGGTAGCCTCTGTGGACTCCCATACTTACAAAACTTTTAAATCATGAACACAAAATATAAACTGAATCATATACAATTATAAAGTAATAGAGTCAAATTACATGACTGGATAATATCTGGCATAATTTCTTTAAAAAAATTGTGACTATGTCATCCCTAAGACTTTATTTTTAAATACAATTTTTTAAAATATCAGAGTAAATATCACACCTGCTTTTTGCATCATTCCAGTTATTTGTTGCCAGCTTCGTTTACTGATATATCCATCCTGAATAGCGTGTAGTGAGTGGATTATAAATAGCCTTGCTTCCTCTTTTTAATTTAGGCCTAGGGCGTGTTTATTAAGTAGAGCTCTACTATTACATTTTAGTATTTAAGCTGTGCAGTGGGAAGACCTAGTTTTCAGTGCGCAATGTTTTCGTTTCTCTGAAAAGTAACACCTTCATAACCGTAGGCAAACAAGTGGTGGATTGTAAAAATAAGTGATAATATACGTAAATATTCATACTGACACATAAGAAAATAGTAGCATGTCTGACTGTTCGGCAATGCTATAAATTATTGTACTGACACGCTCCTGCTAGCGCTATTCTATCCTTGACTCCAAAATAAATTATGGAATTAAATTTGTATAAGAAATCTTGGTCTATTTAGCTATCATCTTTGTTAAATAATATTGAAGTAGTCATTTTACTGGTGCGTGTGCCGGTGAAATTCGCTTTATTAAAAAAAGAGAGAAAACATTCACGACTAACTAGAAGGTAATAAATACTAACTGTAAGGCGGTGGAGCGTTTGGTGCGTGGGAGTTGAAAAATGTGACAGTGAAAATTTTTAATAAAATGTTTTGAAGATTTTAATTATTTTATCAGTATGACAAGACTAGAAGAAAAATGCGATTTTAATTTTTATTAATAATGAGTTTACACCAGCACGGCAAGATGCCCTGGAAGATGACATTAAAATGTCGAAGAGCCTACGCAACATAAAATAATGGTTTTTGAGTCGATTGCTTTTAATTTTACATTTTATTTTATACTATATTAATTTTTGATCGAGCTCATATGTTTTAACACTCCCACTGGATATTTTATTGCCGAAGATGATTTGCTTATGTTTTTATTCCTTCTTACTTATTTTATCGAGTCGGGAATAAACACTAATAATTAATCCATTTAACATACCATTCCCCTTTGTCGACACATTCAAGTTTTGTACAGAGATTCTAATCTCAGCTTAGGAGTTCTTTAAGGCGACGTAAATCTACGGCATGAAACCAACGGATTATAGTCCCACTCAGAGCATAGGCGTACCGAGGGGGGGGGGGTTTGGGGGTTTGAACCCCCCCCCCCATTGATTAAAAAAAGGAAAATTGTATAATTTTTTAAAGTCTGCCCATAAATTACTTGATACAAGTATAAAGCGTGGGAAGCTTAAAACTCGTTATTTTGCGTCTTAATTTTTAAAATTTTCCGGGGGAGAGCCCCCGGACCCCCCTCTCCCTGGGGGGTATTTTCCCAGACCCCGCGGATGTTATAACCCCCCCCATATGGTCGGCCTGGTTACGCCTATGACTCAGAGGGTACGTTTCCAGGATATTTATGGCCTGAAAAATCCGTCAACTTCTGCTGAGTTTGAACCCGCGAGCCCCGAATCCACAGGCACCATCGGAATCGATATTTATCAGGGAGTAATATTTTTATTTCTGTACAATTATAGAAGATCAATCGATATTCAATCCAAAGTACTGGCAAATGTATTCTGTTCTAGCATAAGTAATCTTATTAAGGACGCTCCTTGACCGAGCGTGTTTTAAATATCATGGCGAAAGTGTAAAGAAATACTTCTGTTTTAAGAGTGGGTTTTACGGGATATTAGTAGAGAACCATTATATCCACATGCACTGCATAATGGAAAGTCACTGATCTAGGCTATATGGTCTATGTAATCTCTTCGGCCATAATTCAAACGCGTTTTCATATATAATTTTACAGCGCCGTTAGGATACTTCAGTGTCTGCTTTAATTATTCTCGCTGTTATTACGGTACTTACAGTATCTAAGGAGATAAATGGGTTATTTGGTTTTGCAACTGCAGAAACGAGTAACATTTCTACGGAAATAGTGAATGCCATGCCGAACTTTGATGGAAGAAGGGAAGGAGGGAATCGTTTGAGTAGCCAACAATTTAAAGCATAATAAGTTTATTTTTGAAATTATATTGATCCTGGTTTTACAATCCCAGTTACTAAAGGTTTCTATTGAACAAATTAAATGAAACATACATACAGTTTCCATCTCGATCTCTTTATTATTAGTATGATATGAAGTTTTATTTTGAATACAGTGAAAACGTTAGTGTTTGCAGTCTTGACATTTTGTTGGATTCATTCTCCAAGCCATCTGGATGTATTAACATTCAATTCAAGGATGTAGGCTGTCTTGAATAATTTTTTGCCTTTCTGGTGCTCTTTAATTATAGTCACGAGAAAGGCTTTCTTTTTTCTTAATAAAGCGAAATTCACCGACAAATGTATCAATAGAATGATTAAAAGTTTGAACTTCAATACTTATTCACCAAATATGGTAGCTAGAGAAGTCAATTATTATCGAAGGGCTGAAAGCTTGCCCTTATGAATCCAGTTTGAGTGTATTGTGCTTCACAAGTTCCTTGTTGTTTCCTTTCATTGCAAGCCTGTGGTAGAAATAATAGATTATAATTAAATACAGAATATACTGAACTAACATCTTCTAGTTCCAACCAAACAGATTTAATTGAAGTTAGCGTATTAAATGTACCCTCAACCATGACAAATATTATGCATCAGTCATTTAATCCAAACATTATGAAAATACAGCTCATTCGTAGCAATAATTCCCCTTTATGAGACCTGAATTTCTGCAGTAATGTCGAATCATTGCAACTCGAAATAGTAGAACAATGATTATCCCAGAATGTTAACGAGGACATTTGATTGCGCTTCATGAGTTGGCAATTCAGATTACCCGACATGTTCTCGTTAAACTATTTCATGCTTGGTTCCGCAGACAAAGACTAAGTCAGGAAAACA
Source organism: Ectobius pallidus (assembly GCA_964059195.1). NCBI lineage: Eukaryota > Metazoa > Arthropoda > Insecta > Blattodea > Ectobiidae > Ectobius > Ectobius pallidus. The sequence goes on along the minus strand of CAXKWD010000004.1, from coordinate 56,871,455 downwards.
CTAATTTGTCCCAATTGTTTCAAAATTAGTAATCCTATTTGATTTAATCACAATACGGAAGGTTATTATCTTCTATGACCAAATCTCTTCTTCATTTATTGGCAAATAATATTTTAAAAAATGTATTTTTAATTGACAATACTCTACAACAATAATTAACCTTTTATTGATTTCTTAATTAAATGAATTCAAATGATTCGAAGATAAAAATTTGTAGATATGGACTGAATCTTCGTAAGTGTTTCAAACATACGATAATACCGGGGACATTTACAAGCACTGAAATGAAGTATCTAAATTTTGTGTCACAGGATTGCCTACTCATTATTACTAACAAGGTAAATTTGAAATTATTTGGCATCATTAAATTACTATTTTAAATGCTCCCATGCAAACAATTCTTATGATAAAAACATAAGCACTCCTTTCTGTTTTTAAAAGTTGCATCTTTATTTATATAAAGTGTCATCACGTGATAATTCTGCAGGTAGATTTCTTTGAGTTCTTGTGGTATTAATAATTTTACTGTTACGTAAACCACTGTTTACTTGAATTATTTAGAGGATTTTTTTTTCTGGTCGGAAATCGAACCCGAATGTCAGCTTTGTTATAACTTAATTCCATAATGATACATCTACATGAAAAGATACGGAATTTTTTAATAAATGTATAAAAATTCACACCTTCTATGAGCTTTCTTATGTATTTTATTCATAATTCGGCAGACTTCTTAACTCGATGATGCGTGTAGGCCTATATGTGAACTTAAATTCCATCTTTATCTTCTCCGTCTTCTTCTTCTTCTTCTTCTTCTTCTTCTTCTTCTTCTTCTTCTTCTGCTTCTTGTTTATTCTATGCTATCTTCTCTCATTTGATCTTAAAATTCAAGGATGTAGATGTTGCAGGTCTATACAGATTGAAGCGGATTTTATGGCATGGGTAATTCTTTAAACCAAAGTAAGTAATAGTAAATATAGGAACAATATAGTAATAGTAAATATAGTAACAATGATATACATTTTTACTTTATAAATAATGTAACAATATTACATGTTATTTTATACATTTTACTTCAATCATATTACATATTATTATAATACTCTATGAGAATTGCTAGTAAAGGCTCCAAAACACTTGAACAAGAATGTTAAGTATTTGCATACTCAGACGTCTGGATATGTGGGAAGAAGGGAGTTTGGAATTCGTGGGAAAACTAAGTGAAAATATGTACTAACTACAAGGTCTCATTTGATTGGCTGAGGGGTAAATTAAAACTACGTTTTAGCCAATCAAAGACTGAGTAAAAGGGAGGTGCTTACCACAAAATTAAGAAATCTAAATTTTGTAGCAAGCACGGATCACAGTCTCTTTTTGATATCTTGGGGAATGCCACGCGTCAAAATTGTCTTCCTACTTTATAGAATAGTCTTTATAGAGTTTCAGAAAGTGTCGACCATAAGTGAAGTTTTTAGCATGTGTAAGTGTCAGTTTAAAAGTTATGTGTCCTTTTGTGTATTTTGTGGGGGAGAAGGATTTATCAATAAACCCCGGTGAAATAGAAAGAAAAGATTGTGTACATACTTCATTTTCTGGACCATTAGCCTACCTATCTCCGATTCGTCGCCCTGAGGAAGAAACTCAAGCTCATCACTGAAAGCAGCCTAGGCAAATAGGGGAAATACAGCAAGACACAAGGTATGTGGAAACACCTGAGCGCCCAAACAACAACAACCACACCACCCCAACCTTAAAACCCCTACACGGTGGCTCCAACCAACGCGGGGCTCGATGGAGACAGCGCCCACACTTTAAAAAACCCCTTCAAGGTGTGCGAACCAACGTACGGCAGAGACGACGGAGACGGCGCGATATAAGACAACGCGGAAAGACAGCACTCAGCAGACGACGAGGAATAGGAGGACTAATGGAGATCCAGTGACAATCATCAAAACCAAACTTCAAGTTCAAGACTTCAAACGGTAAAATTGTACAAGAAACATCTTGCATTTTGTCGGTGTTCAAGAGGAGAAGATTATCCAGGAGAAGAATCACCGAGGGACAAGAGGACATCAGGGGAAGTAACAGATAAGATAATGAACAATTAAAACAAGTAGGAGAGTAAAAAAAAAATAATAAATACATTAATTTGCTTGCAATTTTAAAATTTACAATTACTGCATGGTTAAATGATTAACTGTTATTGGAGGTTGATGTATATTGTGTGTTTTTTTTTCTCAATATAAGTGTGTATGCTTTGTGTAGCATAAAAGGGTCATAGGTGATTATATGCTATTACGTAGTGGTAAGAAGATCGAAACTATGGATAGTATAGGGTCAGATCTCGGGGGAGGGCAGAGTCTTCTCACCCAGGAGGATACGCCCGAATCTCAAATAGGAAATGAAGGCCAGGATATGTTAGGAAACTTGTTTTCAGTTGATAGGTCAGACGATGAAAATGATAGCTTAAAGGTGAGTGACACGAACCTCAGTGTTGTAGCAGATGCAAACAGCGAAAAAGAAAGTGAAACGATTCTGGTAGAAGGGATCGGTAGCAGTTCTAGTAACCCAGTGGGGATAGAAATATTGTTAGCTAATATGCTAGCCGATATAAAGAAAGGTCAAAGCGAAGCAAGTGAAAAAATGGATAGGCAGTTAGAAGCTACAAATAAACGGCTGGAAGAAAATAGTAAAGAATTGAAAGAGGTTAGTAAGGAACAGCAGGCAGAAATGAGTAAGGAATTAAAGGAGCAAGTAAAGAAAATTAATGAAAACTTGGTAACAATGGGACAGGAATTAAATGCTAAATTAGATCAAAATAATGCTGAAATGGAGTTGAAGTTAAGTAAGGTTTTGAACAAGGTGGACGAAAAGATAGAAATTCAAAGTAAAAAGTGGGGTGAGAAATTAAATCACGAGATTAAAACAATGGAAAACAGGGTTGACGAGACTGAAGCTAGGGTTAATAAAAAGGTGGAAGATGACGTAGAGCATTGTAAAAACGAGTTGAGGTCAGAGTTAAGTAAAATAAACACAGTAACTGTTGAACTTACCAAGAAAATAGATAGTTCAGAAAATTCCAGTAAGATGTTAGAGGAGAAACTGACAAGTAGGGTGCATGCGTTAGAAAGCAGACTAAATAAGAATGTTGATGAAGTGTCAAAAGAGGTGAGCTGTTTGAGAAATGAAACAGAAAGTTTAAGAAAAAGAGAGGCTGGAAGCGATAGGATTGATGTCCTGCAAAGAGCAGAAAATGTAGGTGATAACCACGAGAGTAACATTACGCATGGTTTAGAAAATATCGCGGTTAACAGAAATAGTGTTTCAATGGGACGCTCAACGCCGGACATCGCTCCTAGCGTAATAGGCCTAGCCCCTAACGTCACTGCAACTAATGACTCGGTGGGTGTTACTCAATTTTTGGGTACTGACCTAACAATTCCGACTTTCAACGAAAATATTTCTTCGAGCCCTCAGAAGTTTCTTAAGAGTCTTGATGAGTACCTACGGTTACGCGTGGTACCTGACAATTTAAAAATGCTGATAGTGTCACGCGCGCTTAAAGGGAAGGCACGCGATTGGTTAGATTTAACGATTGATCCCGGATGTTCATATGAACAATTTAAGCAGGCTTTTCTGAACCGATATTGGAGTGAGGAAAGGAGGACAACAAGCACGCGTTCAGCTTTACAACGGAAGATATACACCTAAGAATGGGGGTACCTTGGTGAATTATTTCATGGACGTCGTCGGCGAGGCTAGGATGCTCGATCCGCCATTACAAGAGCATATTATTATTAAGCTCGTACTGAGACACTTCCCGCCCAGTATTCATAATGTCTTGGTAATATCAAACGCCAGCACTTACGGAAGGGTTATCGAACTCCTAACGAGTTTTGAGGGATGCGCAAATAGAGGAAATGAGGAGAATGGGTATGACAGACCAAGAAATGATGCTCGGATGACAAGGCCTCAAAATGAGGAGTTTAACAATAATAATAATAATAATAATAATAATAACAACCGAAATTATTTTCGACCACTGAGAGGTGTAGGAGCAAGAGGTACGAACTCCGGTCCTTACAGGGGCGATGATGGAGGCAGAGATAGGAACTTTTCAGATAGGCCACACGCCAGGGAAAATCAAGTTAATAATATAACATTTGCGAGAGGAAGGCCGCGAAGAGAGCATGATCGCCATCAGGATGGCAATCGTAGTAGAGTAACAGAAACGACAGCTGATCAGAGGGGTGAATGGACCGAGAGAAGGGTAGACACGTCGTTAGCTCGTGGTAGTAATGGAGTGATGTTAAACAGTGACGCGGGACAGCCAGAAAGAAGTTTGGATCCTCAAGCAAGGGAATTTAAGGGGAATGACACTTCTGACACACGGGAAAATTATGTGCAGAATTACGAGGGTGTAAATAACCAAGAAGGATACTAAAGATCGTTAGAAAATTAAAATACGGATTCCGGAAGGACTCGAAATGCAACTGGCTTAAGAAAAAAATGACAGGTAATTATGTACATGTGTAAACATTCAAACGATATGTATACTGTGGACGAACAGAGTGATAATAAATAAGATAATAAAAGTTTGATAAGTTCCCAGCGACGAAGGTTAAAAGAGAAATTAAATTAAATGAAGTAGAGTGGAGACCAATATCCTAATACTTTCTACATTTTCCACGAAGAAGTTTAGTATGTAGAGATGGAGGTAGCAAGATTGAATTTAAATAGTTTTCAGTCATATATTGCGAGGTGGCATTAAAAGGTAAAGGTGCAGATACCGTAAAGAAACAAATAAAAAAAAATAACGAGAGGCGAGCGGACAGTAGATTTCTACGCGATTACGATTAATAAATCTAACTCACTGCAGGGAGATGACAGAAAATGATTATTAGAAGCTATCAAGCTATTTTTGGACCCCACGACGTCAACTTGTATTTAAAAAAAAAAAGAAATCTGTGTATAAATTTGCGGAAGATGGAAGCGACGAGAACTATGATAATATGAGATAGACGGTGTTTATAGGTATGCCCTATCACCGAGAGTAAAAGAGATAAGAGTTATTGTAAATGTAGTGCAGTACGGGAAAAGACCCTATGCATGATTAATTATTTTGAGGCTATGGAGCCCAGTACGAGGTATAAAGGAGCAATTACGTCAGTAAGGACGGTTGCGAAATATTAAGACGAAAATATGAATTTTGCGGAAGCGAAGCGCTCCGGCAATTATAGTACATGTGACACAAATGTAATACACAGATAGGAAGATATAGAGGGAAAGTCAAAATCGAGTTAGATAATAATGAGAATATTAATGAGCAAGAATGAAATCAGTAATTTTTTAGGTCTTAGGCAAGGAAGGGTGACTGTCGCGAAAGCCGCTCGAGAAGGAAAACAGAGTCAAACGAGAAGTTAGTAATAATAATAAGGAAACGGTTAATGTCAGAAATATACAGACATTCATTAAAAATATACAACGAAGGTTTGGCAAAGTAGAATGAAACATTAAATCGCGATTAAGAGAATAAAATGATCTGCACTGATAAACAATACATATTACGGAAACACGCTACCAGGAAAAAAAAAAGAGTGAATAAGTTTCTAAAATCATACAAAATAATAAATATCGCAGTGGGAACCTATGCATTGGGATTGACGGATCAAAATGTATTCCGTGACTTTGAAGTCAACAAGGAGATTGACGAAAATTAGGCAAAATTACTATGCCAGGAAGTTCGAGATTTTGATGGAATTATTTGAAAGAGTTGCATTACGACATCCAGAAGGAACCGTAGAAATATTTAAAAAAAAAAAAAAGGGGAATATTACTGTAGTAACAGGAAATGTAATTTAAACCTTATAAGGAACAAAATGTAAACATCGGTACTCATGATGACACTTTAGAATAAATAAATAATCTGTAGTTTTTTTTTAGAAAGAGTTGATATGTACTTTAAAGAGTTGCAATGACCTACGGGAGCTCGCATTTGTTTTATGTGTAAAGCCAGTGTGGCAGGAACTTGAAAGTGTATGGTGAAATAGTGTTGTTTCAGAGACAGGGTTCAGTAATATCAAGCTCTGCATGAATTAAAATAAGATGAAGTGTGAATGGGTAGAAAGCAGATGAGTATTCTAAGAATTGTAGTATGAGAGTAGTAAATATAGTCGACACTTTAAGGGTCTCGAACCCAGTGCGAAAATAGTGACATCCGTGTGGGTACACCACCCGGAAAATTATAATATGATGGTTTATTCTGTGTGATGGAATTACAGATATAAATAAGGTTGTTTAGATTTTAAGTCAGTATATTAAAACATTACAATCTGTATAACCCATGAAAAGTTCAGGATGTTATGGTATATATGTATGCCACCCAGCCTCTGCAAGGTGACAGCTTTAGCCATTTAAACAGCTGTGAGGGAAGAAAGCAAGGTCTGGCAGCGAAAAAAAAAAAGGGGGGGAGAAACATATTGGAGTAGGGGGATCTTAGGTTAAGTTGTATGTTATACGTTAAAGAAAAAAAAAAGAAGGGACAGATGTCATATTCGGGGGTTGTTATATGACACTGAAAAATGTCGCAATTGGTCATTGAAACATTTTCTCAGTCCCATATAAGGGCATATGAAGCGGATTTTATGGCATGGGTAATTCTTTAAACCAAAGTAAGTAATAGTAAATATAGGAACAATATAGTAATAGTAAATATAGTAACAATGATATACATTTTTACTTTATAAATAATGTAACAATATTACATGTTATTTTATACATTTTACTTCAATCATATTACATATTATTATAATACTCTATGAGAATTGCTAGTAAAGGCTCCAAAACACTTGAACAAGAATGTTAAGTATTTGCATACTCAGACGTCTGGATATGTGGGAAGAAGGGAGTTTGGAATTCGTGGGAAAACTAAGTGAAAATATGTACTAACTACAAGGTCTCATTTGATTGGCTGAGGGGTAAATTAAAACTACGTTTTAGCCAATCAAAGACTGAGTAAAAGGGAGGTGCCTACCACAAAATTAAGAAATCTAAATTTTGTAGCAAGCACGGATCACAGTCTCTTTTTGATATCTTGGGGAATGCCACGCGTCAAAATTGTCTTCCTACTTTATAGAATAGTCTTTATAGAGTTTCAGAAAGTGTCGACCATAAGTGAAGTTTTTAGCATGTGTAAGTGTCAGTTTAAAAGTTATGTGTCCTTTTGTGTATTTTGTGGGGGAGAAGGATTTATCAATAAACCCCGGTGAAATAGAAAGAAAAGATTGTGTACATACTTCATTTTCTGGACCATTAGCCTACCTATCTCCGATTCGTCGCCCTGAGGAAGAAACTCAAGCTCATCACTGAAAGCAGCCTAGGCAAATAGGGGAAATACAGCAAGACACAAGGTATGTGGAAACACCTGAGCGCCCAAACAACAACAACCACAACACCCCAAAACTTAAAACCCCTACAAGATCCATCTGTACAAGGTGATATTTCTGTCCTCTCATACCATAGGCCTACCATATTTCGTTAGTATTGTTAATAATACTGTCTAGGGTATTTTAAGTTAGTCGAAACAGAAGAATGTCCTTCATTATATGCCTCATTATGATAAAAAGTAGACCCATGAACCAGTGAAGATTTTCTATATTACAGAGCTACGCAACAACCAATTACGGGGCAAATATTTTCTTGCCGATCCACGTTTGAAGTATTAAATTTCAATTACAAAGTTAAACATTACAAGTATAGACCATTTCACATATAAGACAAAAGAAGAACACGCCTATATTTCACCAGAGAGAATTCAAAGAGACGTGAGATAAATGTGCTATACATGAGGATTCTCTCTTTGTTGCTTACAATCTCTGTTTTTACTGAATGAGGTTGTTAACTGCTGTGGCTATTCACGATGGATGTAAGGGTTGAAATACCCTGGAAAACCCCACGTTAATCAACCTCTCACCAGTGATCTGTTGCTAGGTTTTCCCTGACGGATTATCTTCCACCCTCACTTTCTGCTAATGCTAAAAAAAGCGAAAGGTCATAGTTCAAGCTGAAAATAAGTAATGTACGACATAGGCAAAGAAAATTGTTCTCTGGAAACAGATATTACTTAAACTTGCATAACTCATATCAGTGATACAACTCTTAGTGCTAGGACTTATGAAAGGACCGCTCCTTCATCTACTTTCGTCTTTACACTTCACTGATAGGGTTATGTTTATGACCTAAAAGAATTGAAAATATGACTGCAAATATGACCTTAAAATTGACTAAATATGACCCAAAAAACAGAAATATGACCTCATAATAGAACGTATTTTCTAAAAATAAATGTTCCATTTTAAAACGTTTTGTGATACTAAATTATTACATCACATTAATTCAATCGGATAGTCGCTGTTTAACAATTTTACAGTTGATTTACAGCTTTACTTGTAAATAACTTCTAATCTGTTAATGTTTCCAGATACCGCTGAAAATATTTTTAAAACATGTCTATTGGAAGTTGTTAACAACAAGGAGGAAGAAGGAATTGCGCTATTACTTGTTATTTTCCCTTCACATTTCAGTCACAATAAAACCAAAATATTGATGACTTTTTTCGGAAAATAATTTAAGTCGACAATTAGTACACATACTGCATAACTGTGCTCTTTTGCCGAATTTATAACCGAATATGACGCTAAATTATAATTTGACCGAAATATGACCAAGACCATTAAAATTTCCAAAATATGACTTTATATGCAAAATAAAAATGGTCCGATTAGAATAACAAATGTGCAATTCATGTTTAATTTGTGTTTGTGGCGAGAATGGAGGTCAGGATAAAAATATGACATGTCATATGTTCAGTTATGTTTGATACTTGAGATTTGATAGAGTTTTTTATTATCTTGGCTATCTATAATAATCCTTTAATATTTATTCTTGTCTTCTTCCGGCTTTGGTGATATTTTATTCAATGCCAATTTCCTCACGGCCTCCTAGTAATTATTATCTTTATTGTCAAAAAACAATTGATCACTAGTTCTTTTCTCTATTAAACTCAAATCAACGTTTATTTTCGGTTTATATTTTTATTATTTTAAGTACAGAATAATTATAAAACATATTTTATTTCATTCTCTTACTATTCTTTTTGATTGCTTCACAATCCACGTTTTTCTTTAAATTTATAATTGCTCAATCGTTTTATAATCTTCGCCCAATGGGATTGATTTTCTAGTATTGTTATAAGTCATTGTTTTAATTCAAACTATTTATTCCTTCTTCTACGCCCATTGTACAATCCTCTTTAAGGATTATAGTTCATTCTGGACTTAACCAGCAGTGGTTTTTATCATCATAGAGCTTTATATTTCGCTTCCTGCGAGTTAAAGTCTCTTCATACTTGGTATTAATTGCACAGAAGCAATTTTCCACGTTTTATTCACTGAAGATAGGCTGAATTTATTTAGTGTCTCTACCAGGCATTTCTTCAAGGATTGATTATCGTAATTATGGCCTGATTTAGACTTCAGGATTACTTCTTGAGTGATATTAGCTACAAAGGAATCTTTATTACCAAGTGAGTGTTTTAAGACCTAAATTATTTCATACAGCTTGTAATATTGCATTGACTTCATCGCAACATAGCTGTATTTACATTGATACGCAATATAGTTCAGTAACATTATTATTGCGTTTATCATTTGTGAATTCAAGCATCACATTGACTGTGAATGTTAAATGCAGCATATAATTACTGCATATATGTATTTATTATTATTCACATCATTTCTTGAATATTAATTTCCAAGTGGTCCTCCGAAGTTGTCATTAAATTTATCTTTTAAACCAGCAAGTTTCATTTATTGGCGGTATCAATCATCTCTGCTCATAAGAAGACCTTCAAGACATCAATGAAAAATCTAGCGAGTGATTGTGATTTAAGAAGAGCTCAGTGTCAGTGTTACATTGCCTATGGTCCTTTGTTTTTGTAACTTATTATCTTGCTTTCTAAACGGAATGTATGGCGTGCATTTAATTCTTATCAGCCTTAATTAATTCTCATATGGTCTGCTGCTGATGCACGCGTTACATCATAAACATCCGGACCCTAGTTATGACAATAGTGGTTACTGCACCGGCTACCTTGCGATATTACGAAGGGGTTAATCGCATTTGTGAACCATGGCTCGTTTATGGTACAATGTCATTTGTAGCCCTTCCGCTAGATCGGTAGATTATTAGGCCTCGTCGTCGTTATAACCTTCATCTCATCCGCGCCTTATTCGGAATGTGAGTGTGCGACTGATGGGTCTTGTCCTAATGTTCGTGTTGTTTCGGAGGTGGTTCCGACATTGGGCTGATAACTCATTCGTGTAGGACTCCATGTCCTTGTCTTGTCAAAAAAAAAAAAAAAAAAAAGGTATGCATGCGATCAATATATACTCTCTTTCCCGACAAATTTCGACTCTATGAGGTCCGTGGGTCACATAAATATCCTTACAAGGGAGAAGAAGAAAGCAAAGAAGAAGAAAAAAGAAACATCACTAGAGTCCGGAAGTTTATGAAAATCATAGTTTTAATAACGCACTCTATTATATGCTGGTGTTAAAATTGTACAATACACGAAAAACAAACAGAAAATATATGGTTTCATTTTGCAAATTGTTGCATATTGTGTTAGTTTTGCGATAATGCATATTATTTGCTTGTTATTACAATTGTTTCGCTTATTGTATCAATTTGTAATATTCTTAATGGCATATTTCTGACGTTTCAAATATTGTACATATCTCTGTTAATTCACACATATACAGCATATTTGGCTAAGTGAATATTTTGAGAACCCACTGCACAATAAATGACAATACATAGCCTAATGTTTTCGGAACTGTGTAATATTAAAACGACGTTTCACTTCAGTAGTTTTATTTTTACTAAAATATGTTAGACTTAACTTGTTTTCTTTTTAGTTTTATAATGCAATATATAAAACTTCTAATATTATTTTTGTAATTTATAATGTAATCCAGCTAACAAGAGAACGTAAAGTATTAAAATTACTTAAATAATAAAGCAAATTTCGTTCCGGAGCATATTTTACAAGTTATAGAACATACTTTCATGCATATTTCATCTTCTGATAGAACATTATCTATCACCATAGTTCAATAATTAATTAGTACAAAAGATAAAATTGACAGAAGACACACAATTAATGAGCACTAATAGGTCTGACTAGAGCATGAAAACAACACATTCGTTGCGAACATACATCATAATGTTTTTCCACTTACATGTGTTTTATAAATAAAGGAACACGTAATAAATTATTGACTCTGACACGTGTACATGGAATGCATGTCAGATGGCATCTGTATACAGAAACATAATTACAGTCATTCTGTTTTTACTGTGTTCTACATTGTCCACGTTTTGCTGCCTCTCTACCAGGTTGGTGTCATGTTTTATAGATAGAATGGGGACGTCAAGGAATTACGGGAACAAACACCAGTAGCATCGTATCCGATGTATTGAGGGGCTTTACCATACAAATAGATTTTCCTCAATAATAAAGTTTAAAATATGCATATTTGTATGTATGCTTACTATTATATTTAAATACTGGTAAGTAGTATTTAGTGTATAGTTAATAAGATAAACCACCCACTTTTTGTAGAAACTCAGTCTTGCGTGGTGAACAAGGTTTAGGATCAGATCGAAACAAATAAATATACACTCTTAGCAATTCGGCCCCTTATTCTGTATCAGAACGTGAAGTGAGAAAGGCGAAGGGTAAAGAAATTTATGTGATTGCAGTAGTCAGATTTGATTTGGGTTATGTACCCCTCGGGGATGCGATGTGATGTGGTAACGATTTTTCTTTATTTTTGCGAACAATTTGCATGTAGAGAATAATATACTAATATATTATACTAAGAGGTTAACTTTTCTTTGGACAGAGGAAGCTACAGAAGTGTTTCACATCAGATTTTTTAAAATTTAATTTTAAAATTTAGTTCATGTACCGGTAGCTTATTTAATATGGCCTGGTAGTGTTGTAGCACCGGATTCAATATATTAGTTCAATAAATAAATAAATGTTAAACTAATACGATAGAATAAATAATGTAATATAACGTCACAACGAGGAAGATTCTACTAGTTAGTAGGAACTTTGGGTAGATAATTCACAAGCTACCTTGAGGAAGATGAGAGTAACAGAGTGATTCAGTAAAATTATTCAACGTTAACGCATGAACCAAGGTTATACATTAATTTATATTTCGTGTACTTTTAATTAGATGATTTTCAGATTTAAAATCCTATCTTACACACATAACATTAAGCACCCCTGAAAGAGGAATGAACTGTAAGTAAATTCTGTTGACTGAGGGGTAGGCGTATTGAGTTGGGGAGGGAAAAGGATTACGGGAAGAGAAGACTGAGAAGGAAGAAGGCGGTATGAACCAATAGTAGAATGGGAATGAGAGCATAAGAAGGGGTAGAGAGAAGGAAAGGAGAGGAGGCTGTTTGTACACATATAGTTTGTATCAATTCAGGAGATCTAAATTTAGCTTTACCCTAGGAAATATTCGTAATAAATGTATCGATCCAGTTCGTCCGCATCAACCACTCTGGAAATCTTTCCTTCAGAACATCTTGTGATACAGAATATATAGTATGTGGAGGATTAGATTTTTATTAAGTCAATATTTACACTGATTTCATCAAGTTCCATCCTGCTTGATGGAAATATACTTTCCGAACGACCCATTTGACCTCGTTCTAAAATTTCTTTGGGGGTATGAAATGGAGTCTTGCTACTCTCGAGGAAAACAAGAATGACCTTTCTCCGTATAACCACAAACTAGAGTTACAACATTTTTTGTACATTAATACTGTCTGGGTCGGCTGTAGTGGTCTAGAGGTAGCGTGCCCGACTCTTGAACCGAAGGTCGCGGGATCAAACACGGCCGCAGTCGATTGGTTTTTCAGGACGTAAAAATCCTGGGCACGAAGTCCTCCGCGAGGGACTTTAAGCTGGCCTCGTAAAAGAACTTCAAAGCTAAATTAGAGCCTCTGGACAAAATTTATCTGCCCTTTCATCTCCAAGTAATACCTTAGTTTCCGGAGGGGGGTTAAGGGGCCTGTCCCTCTGCCCTCTCTAGGAAAATAAGCGTAACAAAATTCACATCGGTAAACAGAAACCTCCACTTGGAGGCCCTTCGCCCCAACATGGGGGGGGGCATAGGATGAGAGAGAGAGAGAGAGAGAGAGAGAGAGAGAGGGGGAGAGAGAGAGAATACTGTCTGGGGTTACACTACTTTCAAAATTATTTCCGTTCATTAATTTATACGGAAGGATACCAATTGCGGCCGAACTAATAATTTACCCGGCTGAGACATGTTAGTTGCGGCTATACTTTTTTTAGACTATTAATTCCGGCCCTATTTGATTATTACTCTGTGTTATTGTTTACAGTAAGCTCATAAGCACCAATATGGTTAGTTCAGATCTCTTCGTGTCATGGCTAAATTTTCAAGTTATAGATCTATTACGATCATTTACAGATTAATGGATTAAGGTACCGTAGGTGCTAACTGGTGATTCACTGTACGACTTAGCAAAGCCTAACCCTGCCATGCCACGAATCCTACCGAAATTCGTAAGTCCTAAATACATTTTGGGTATTATTGCTGTTAAATTTAATAAGACTTAAGGGAACCTCTGGGAGACCCCAGAAAAGGGGGTACGACTCCCTTCCCAACAGGCTGGAAGCCTAGGGTTACGAGAAGAAGATATCCTAGATTATTCAATTCCCCTGTTAACAATTACTCTGAATTAAATAATCTGAACAATTACAAATTTTATAAAATTATTAGGTATGTATATTATGGAAAGGTGAAGCCGGAATGAAAAATTCAAATCCCTGCTATGGCATTGAATTTTTCATTCTGGTTTCACCTTTCCATCTTAGCCTACACACGGCCAGTGTGAAATAATTATATCATTCCACTAGGTATATTATGTTTATTTTTCAAGTTTTTTTTCTTCTTTATAAAATTCCCTTTATATTATTGATATTATTGTAAATAATTGTGATTGTGTTTTTATTCAATTTATTTATATCCATTTCTGAACGGTCCACGACCACGAATATGTGGTCGTTCCTCATTTGGGTGAAAATTAATGAAACATAACGTGTTTAAATAAAAACAATACAATAAACCAACTTCAAACTTTTAACTTTACTGTGTTATGAATAAAACTAACTAACAAACAAAATTGTATTATAAATCCAAGAGGGATAAGCCAACAGGTCTGTACAAAGCTTAATAATGAGGAAAGATTTTAAAATTCTATGCTACTACATATTGCGCTACTTATGAAATCATGGAATTACGAAGCGCAGAGCATGTAACTCGAAAGGCAAAAAGCAAGAATACAGGTAGGCCTACAACATTTCATTTTAATTGGTAAATTCGTTAGGCGATGACATTTAGGAAAACCTAGTAGTATATTATAGAAGTACGATGTGAAGGTTGATCTTAAGAAAACTGGGATGAGACGAAAAGTTTGGGAAGAAGGGTAAGGAAAGGATCTCTATTAATAATTTTATTATGACTAAATCATTTTTTTCTAAAATCAGCATTTTGAATTGAAAGCCGCTGCATGGTTGCTAGCTGATCGGTCCGTTTATTAATCATTGAGCTGAAGTGGAAATACTTTTATGATTTATTTGTATCCCCAAAAAATTAAAACTTAAAAATGAACAGGTCTACAGTAACAAACATTAAAATATTACAGTGAGTATATGAAAAAAATGCTGTAACTAGGGGGACTGTAGGAAAACAATATAGTAGTCATTAGTAGAGTCCATTAGTTCTTTTGTAATCTAGATTGAGTAAGTCCTTTTAACTAATATAAATGATCCTAATTATTTATTCCATCTCCCCCTCGTAAAACAGATTCCAGGGTATAAAAAAAAGCTTTTTAGTAGTTGTAATGAATACAGATAGGCTAATATTCGTCACAGTGAATATAAACATGAATAGCACATAGAACCAGCCCGCGTAATGCTTAAAACAATAATGGAATCAATTATTCTTCTAATAATTGTTGAAAATAACTGTATTCATATATGACATAAAACAGGAAGCTTTATATGTTTATGAATGATGTTGACGAATGCTGAATGTGAACAATTTTTAATAGGTAATGCACTGAATTTTAATGGATGTAATTGGATATAACAGCATATTTTATTTTAAACAAGACTCTAGATTATTATTGATGAACTTCATTTACTTAAGGCTTATTGGTTACGTAGCTTATATTGATCTTTCCGCCTTAAAGATCATTAAATAGCTTGTAGTTGACACACTCTTCTATATTAACAACTATAGAGCTGACTTAATCTAAATATAAGTTTATTAAATAATAAAAAGTCATAAAACTTGTGTTTAAAGCAATATAAGCTACCGTACCAAAAAGCCTATTAAATTAGTTAATAGTATATCGGTGGACTAATCAATTATACATCGAATTTTAATATAAGGAACAGTAGACGAGTTTCTAAATTCATCGGACTGGTGGACGATGGATTCCACCGACTGGAAGCCTGGATTTCACAATTTTTTCTCGATGGATTCATGATGACGGATGAATTTAAAAACCATATCCCTAGCATACCTAGGTAAAATAGGGCTCTTGTACTTGGAGACTTAATAATAATAATAATAATAATATCTACCCATTCCACTGTCTCAAAAGACTCTGTCCAAAATAATACTTTACTACTTTATCGTGTTTATCTTACGTTACAAATAAAAAAAACAGTAGAGTGTGTATAAAGTACATTACAACACATTTATTTTAGAAAGGAACAAGGCAAATGTTAAAAATTTTAGTAACTTAAAAAGGAATGAAGTGAAACATCGGTTTAATATTATATATTCAGTTCTGAAAACATTAGACTAGTGAACAGTCGGTTCTCAAACCATTCAATTAGCCAAATATGCTGTAAATGTTTGAATTAACAGAGATATGCAAAAATATTTAAAATAACTCATAAATATTCCGTTAAAATGTGACAAAATAAAATATGCACAAATATTTTAATATCAAGCATACATTATGATGCATTATCGCAAAAGTAAGAAAATATGAAGCAATATGCAGAATAAAACCATCAATTTTCTGTATTTCTTTCAAGTCTTGTTCATATTTTAACGCTGTTCATGTGATAGAGGGCATTATTAAAAATATGATTTTTCATAAACTTCCGGGCCCTGGTGCTGAGAACTGACAAAGTCGGAGCTTACAGATTTTTAAGTCAAAGTCACTGAAATATCTCGCTGATAACTAGAATGAACGTCTCGTTTTCTAGCCTAGGTAAATTTATATTGTACACTATTTTCATAGGACTTAGCCTATTTTGCTTCTATTTGTTAATTTCTTAGTTTTAAGTTTCAATTTTAGTGTATATTACAGTATAATATTATGATTATACACACATCCAATTATATTATAATTCTTTAAATCACTTTGTTTTCTCGGCATATTATTTGACGCATTTTTTTCCCTTATGTTTTAATATAGGCAGATCAATATTGTATTATCAATCTATTTTTGACATTTTGTATTATTATGTATGATATCTATTGTATTTGTTTTTGTATTTATCCTGGTTGAGTGGAAGAAAAGGCCCTATGGCCTTAAGTCTGCCAGGTAAAATAAAACATTATTATTATTATTATTATTATTATTATTATTATTATTATTAAATCATGTTCGTGATTTTGTAATATAGGCTAGGGAAATCAGAGGGCTTAATAAGAACTTAACGTGTTACATCCCCACAAGACACGTCAAGCAAATTACCATATCATGTGACCAACCAAGCTTGTCTTTGATATTCCGGTTGAATGACGCAAAGCGTCAAGCAGATTCAAAGGAGTGACACGTGTTTCACAAGGTCCAGACCTGTGAATGAGTTTGCTTGTTACTCTCTGTCTTCTCCCAGTGATTACGGCAGCTGTTTTGTGCCGGCAAAATGGAATTAAACGTAAACGTGTAGAATATAGCTGAAACTGCATCTCTCCTGGTATAATTTCATTATCTCTTCTCTAATTCGTCCAATTAGTGTCGCTTGTAGCTAATGCTAGACACTGTTTTGAGGTGACGCAGCGTAAATACAGAAAATATTAGTAAACATTTCGAATCTCATCCTAATTTATGTTATTGTCAGTAGTTTAATATAATTAGTGAACAGATACAGATTAGCTTTACAATAAAGTTCTTACATTAAAAAAGGAGGAAACTAAATCCGTATTTTCATATGAAGGAATAATCTCCAGAATATAATGTGAAGACATGAAACTGAGGCGTGATATTAATAAAAATATAGTTGTAAGTAGGGTTTGAATGTTTATGACCTAAAAAAGAGAAAAATATGACTGCAAATATGACCTTAAAAATGACTAAATATGACCCAAAAATCTTAAATATGACCTCATAAACGAATGTATTTTCTGAAAATTTAAAAGGCTTAAGGGGAGATGGTAGTTACCAGTGACAAAAAAATCGATTTTTTTTCTTAGGCTCATGTAATAGATCATAGTTTTGTGAACATTTTGATATATAGGTTTTATACGTTGCGTTATTATTAAGCCAAGCAGAGCGACCTGGAGCTTTTTAAAATGGATAAAATACCATAAGGCACGTCATTTTCTTTTCGCTCTCCTGTAAAATTACATTTTTTGTACTTCAGGTACCATTTTCTGAAAAGCTATTCACGCTAGAATAATGAAACTTTCAGGAATTCATTGTGGATGGATGACAAATCTCCCATAGCAGAATTATGGGAAAAGTCTTGACTATACAGAATTTTCAACTATTTTTATTTTAAAAAAAAAAGTTTTTTTTTTTAAGACGTGAAGTTTTCATGCAGTTTTCAATCAGTAATAATGTACATATTAGACTGATTGCGCTAGGGTAAATAGTAATACCTGTTGTTAGTCTAAGCTACAGAAATTGAATAAAGTGTACCTGTGTACCTGTAAAACAAAATTATCACCTATGTGTTAAAAAACTCTTTCCTACCAAACAGCGAGTTCTAGAACAACCATATTCTGCTTATTTTAAACTGCAGAGTGCACTTGCAAAGCATAAAAAAATTCAACTAAATCTGATTGTTAACACCTGAGTTATGGCTTCTTGAACATACGCTATATTTTCTATCATTTTGCTAGCAGTAACTACCATCTCCCCTTAATGACACTAAATTATTACAACACATAAATTCTATCAGATAGGCCTAATCACTTTTTAACAATTTTACAGGTGATTTACAGTTTTACTTGTAAAGTACTTCTAATTTGTTAATGTTTCCAGATATCACTGCAAAGTGCTAAAAACATGTCTATTGGAAGTTGTTAACAACAAGGAGGAAGAAGTAGTTGTGCTATTACTTGTTATTTTCCCTTCAAATTTCAGTGACTCTTTTTAGGAAAAAAAATAATAAGTCGACAATTTAGTGCACATACTGCATAATTGTGCTGTTTTACCAAATTTATAACTGAAATATGACGTTAAATTACAAATATGACCGAAATATGACCAAGCCCATGAAAATGACCAAAATATGACGTTATATGCAAAATAAAAACGGTTCCATTAGGATAACAAATGTGAAATTAGTGTTTAATTGGTGTTTTCGGCAAGAATGGAGGTCAGGATAAAAATATGACCTGTCATAAACATCCGAACCCTAGTTATAAGATTTTCAAGCTATAAAGCACTGATAGCTCTTAATAGTAGCCCTGAAGTGTTGGTACTTTACCCTAGTCATGCGATCCGTAGAATTCCCAAAGTAAAAAATAAATAATAATAATAATAATAATAATAATAATAATAATAATAATAATAATAATACCAAACGATATTAAAATTATATCTAAACACAGTTACACATTATTGACAGTAAATTACTTTTATGAAAAAATGTAAATTTGAAATTAAGTAATATCTCACTAACATCTCATTTAAAAATCGAAAAACACTAAAAAGAAGTGCGGAAACATTACTTTGACTTCTTACAGTTAAGATACTCGTATTTCAGTTGATTTCAGAAAATGCTACAAAGCAGACTGTCTCTTCCCTACATAAATCTACTTGAGGCAATTTAAGGCAGAGGGGAGGAAAGTCTACATATTTCTGAGGTACATTTCTATGTATAGCATTTGTGGCAAAACAAAATATTTGATAATATTTTAGGAAAAGAATTCCTCTAACACTGGGATTCAAAACCATGACCTTCGCCTTGACGTGCCAATGCTCTACCAACTGATTTAGTCGGAGTACGATTCACAGCGCCAGATGGATCCAGTCACAAGAGAGATACTCCTACACGATCTAACTCTGAGGTAGGGGATTCGGTATTCAGACCTCTAAGGGTACGTTTAATCTATGAACAAAAGCTCATATCATGATTATCTGATAAATATTCTCCTTATTTTCTCAATATTTATACATAGGATCATGCTTTGCCAATAGCAGAATTACGCCTATTGTTTCAATTAAAGCATGAAGAAATAAATACATAAAGAAGAAAAAAAGAAAGACAGAGAAATAAATAAATAAAGAGAGAAAGAAATAACGAAAGAAAGAAATGGTAACCACTAGCTTACGCAAGGGTAAAAAAAGAGAAAAGAAGAAAAAGAGAAACAAAAACACAAATGAACAAAGGAAGAAGAACAAAATGATAGGAGAATAATATAAGTTTTGGATAAGAAACATGTAGCCTATTTTAAGCAGTGGCTTTCAATATATTTCACCTGAGAATAATGCATGCAGAATCTATTTGGGAAGTGGAAATATTACGGTAAATACATTAGTTCCCAAGGCGGAAGCTTCTGCAGGAACACATAAAAGTGGCGGCCCCAGCTGGTGATGACGTCCATCTCCCCGTGGCTTGACAGTGACAGCTCAGAGCGTGGGTGTGATACCGCTTTGTCTATCTTCATTTACTTTGTACTACGATAAATGGATTCATTATGCTAACTGGGTTCCTAAACTAATTGCAAATTATCACCAACCTACTACTTTCTAGTTTTCGTTCATGAAGACAGAGCAGAGTTTTCATCATATAAGATGTCAGGAAATATATGACTTCGACCCTACATGCATGGAAGGGCGTAGCTGAAATCTCATGAAGGCACAGTAGGGTCATTCCATATTAAATCAACAAATTTTAAGAAAATTTTTTGCCACACCATTTTTGATTTTGATGAAATTTGGTAGGTGATGTGTACCAGTCTTCTGAACCCTAAAACAAATCTTGTTATACCTCTAAAAAATTTTACTCCTGAGATATAGACATTTGTTTGGAACACGAACAAGCAAAAAATGTAATTTCAGACCTATTTTCTGAAAGCCGTAGAATTTCTATTTGAATCAGTAGGATGATCAAATAGGGCTCATTGGAAAGCTTAAAGAATGGACTTTCATTTGTGCATACTAAATTAGATTTAAGTTAAGTCTAAACAGACGTTTCTAGGGCTCAAATCTTCGTTCGTGAACTGTCATCATAACTTTCTCCCTTTATAATGTACTAAAATATACTTGTTATTCTACCATACTATAATTCTGTTCGTGTTAATTTTAATATTATACCAAATTGAATTCATTTCATGTTGTAAAAATCCACTGGTTTCAAGAAAACGTCCAAAAAAGAAGCTTCGATATGACCGGACGCCATAAGCTGCCAACAGTCGCAGAAGGGAAGAACTGCGAGAAGAGCTGATTGCGAAAGGCAGCATCCCTGTTTGTTCGAATGAATCTACAATCTCAAAACTTAAACATTTAATTATGATCGAACAAAAACAGTCGTATGAAACTTCCCTACAATGATAATTATGAAACGACAAAGCGTAGGCTCGTCGCATAATTTTTAAATATAGACGTTGTCCACTAAACAGAAATTTGAAAAATGCTATTCTCTTCGATATATTCGCTCCCTACATTGTGGAATAATAGCAACGATAATAATAAAATAATAAATAGAAGAATTTTGTCAATTATTTTTAAAGTAAATAAATAGTGAAAACAAACAATTATTTTACATATTGTGTATGTGCAAAATTTGTATTATTAATATTTTTAGGTGTAAGAAAAATACATAGAGCTTTCTAAAAATAAATACCAAATATGCAGGTTTGAATAGATTCAGAGATATTACGGAATTATAGATATAATATCAATTCGCCTTACAATTAAATGAGTGAATAATTAGTCAGGCTATCATGACCTGACCTGCCATACGTTTGGGAAACGGCTACGAATTCCAGTAGCAGTAGTAATAGCAGAATAATAACATAGAAGGGGAGAAGATGCATATACAGTATGCACAGACATCATAAAACAATTTTATTGTAAAATTTATATTACGATATAAGTAAAGAAGTGTAATATTATATTGTAATAATTTTTAAAGTTTTTGAAGTATAAATTGTGAATGTTACAATGACTGTAGTATAGGCCTACTATGTACCAATACGTCGGCTTAGAATGAAAACCTCATACCTCAGAAGAGAAGCAAAAGTATTTCAAATTTATTATTAGATAGAAAAACTCAACTATTTGTCAGCCAATATTACAATAATAACGTGTGTGCTGCCCTCTAGAGAGGAAAAACTCTACACACTGTATCGCAAGGAAGCCTTATTAAGTTACAAAACCATGTATGTGTTTTATGATATACAAAATTTTCAGTCTAAACCGACGAATTGTGACTTTCTGCGTATTAAATGTGTGCTATGAGGTGGATTCTGTTTTCAATAAAGCGAAAATTACCGCAAACGTAATGGAACTCCTAAATTATTTCATATAGAAGGAAACATTTCCATCACCGTCGATTTTCTATATTTTTAATTAACAACCAAATTATAATATAGACTTGAGTAGCATCGAGGTCAGGACCTGATGATGCAAACATAAATGTTTGCGAAATCAATCATCTAATGTATTCACAAAAAGAACAATCCATAGTATAATATTGTTATATTTAACCAAGCACTTGTATGTCTTAATTAAAAAAAAATTAATATACACCAGGTATGGGCAACCTTTGGAAAGATACGGGCTAAACTTTACGATATTTATGAAGTCGCGGGCCGGAGATAATAGGTAATTGTTAAAAAAGTAATCATGATACGGTTTTTTGTATTTATAAAGTATAATGCTGAAGTTACGTGAATGAGAACAATATCGAACTGATTATGTATTTATTTACAATCAGCAGAAATTAATGAGAAGCTTGAGCTTGAATTTGAGAAACAAGATAATCAATGTTGGCATCAATCCGCGAACCGAAAATATTTACTTTTCGAGTTCAATTATAAAATGTTCCGCAGGCCGGATCAAAAGTCGGGGAGGGCCACATCCGGCCCGCGGGCCGGGCGTTGCCCATATATGATATACACGATGAAAATATTATCTGCAACAATGCAATCCGCGGATAAAACAATTCGAAAAATGAACTTATATGCTTTAAAGTTTTGGGAAATACTCCAGATTGTCATCAATACCCAAATCTCTGTAAAATACGCAAAGAACAGTTAAGGAAAAACCAAGAAAGACAAAAATAAGGAACACGCTAGTCATTGAAAAGCGAAAGAAAGAACTTGAAGTATGTGAAAGTGATAGACAAGGAACGACAGATACATATTACTGAAGGAGTTACATAACAAGAGTTTATCGGATGTGAAGAGAAGCGAAAGGAGACGTAAATATGAGATGAGTGGAGTTGAAAGAAAGTAGGCCTACGCTCAGAAGGAAAAGCGAAACAACGCAAGCACGCATCGACCTGTTGAGTCACAAGAATTAAGGAAGAACAGCCCAGAGGAGGATGAAATACACAAAAAGAGTTGTACAACTGAGAAATAATGACCTTTCTATATATCAGCTGAACATTTTTTAAGCGTATACTTCTAGAATAATGAACAACATTTTATTCACATTAATTAGAGAAAGCGCTTTCACTCTATTATAAGACCGAAATAATTTTGTAGTCTAGTCAGGATTTTACAACCATACTCAGCCATGAGAGTTAAGTTACAACAATGACGTGCCAGGAGAAAGCAAGTCATTCGGTATATGTCATTTGGTTACGATTGAAAATATTACGAGTGAGATAAGCTTACGTGCCAAATATTGTTTGATTTAACGTTTTCCTCGCTACTGATGTACATACGAGTCGCCGCAAAAATTGCATAAAGGCCGAGATATAAGGTCAATAGGTCAATTATTCATCTTAATATGAAGATATTTATCCATGAATTAAAATTGTCATTCATGGAAATCAGTTATTCCATTAAAATATTCCTAGTTGACTTTAAATGTATACCCCAGTGGAAATTATACTTGAATGTTTATATTAAAATATAAATTCAGCTCAAAAAGGTTAAACATAAGCTTGATTTATTTAACGAACCTGCCATTTAAAACTCGGGATTCATAGGCTATCTTATTTCATGGAAATCAGTTATTCCATTTAAATATTCCTAGTTGACTTTAAATGTGTAACCCAGAGGAAACTATACTTGAATGTTTATATTAAAATATAAATTCAGCTCAAAAAGGTTAAATGTAAGCTTGATTTATTTAACGAACCTGCCATTTAAAACTCGGGATTCATAGGCTATCTTATTTCATGGAAATCAGTTATTCCATTTAAATATTCCTAGTTGACTTTAAATGTGTAACCGACTGAAAATTATACTTGATTGTTTATATTAAAATTCAGCTCTAAATGGTTAAATGTAAGCTTGATTTATTTAACGATTCTGCCTTTTAAAACTCGGGATTCATAGGCTATCTTATAGCTCCTCCCAAATGAAGATATTATTTCCCCCTAGAAAGACAATAGCAAGATCCGGATTTCATGACCATTTTTAAAAAAGCTTTACAGTGACAAGAAACCCAAAGTAAACTGCCCACTCGTCCACTAAAACTTGCGCCATGACGGTAGCTACCCCTTCCTCCCCGACAAACCCATCCTAAATTAGACTTCACACCTAATAGCAATGTGGTTTCTTCATTGATATGTAGTAGGCCTATCTACTGTAGGCTCGATCACAAAATCTTGACCAACGATAATAGCTACCCTACATCAGTTCCCATGGCTAAGGGAATGCTGATAAAAGATAACCAAAGTGAACAGTGAAACTTCTATTCTAGTGCATATTCGTAGTTCTATAACATCAATATATGTGTTAATATAGTCAATTCAATATAAGTGCACGAAAAATTACAAAGTAATTACACAAAGGACATGAACTTACAAAGAAGTACTGATGTAAAATGGAAAAAATCTCTCAAAGTAAAAAAGTCTACAATTACAAAAAATGACATTATGGAATAAAATGCATTTCTATAATCTAGGGGGCATGGTCGGTATTTTAGTAGAAATTAATAATGTCCATGGTAGAAAGATTAAAATGTTGTATGTCATCTTAATGCGGGCCTGCTGTTAAGATCGTGAGCCTATGGTCAGAAATGTATACGGTGTGACGGTCTCAACTTCATAGGCCCGGACCTTAATTCCGACAACTTCGAGTTCAAGGAATGGACCAAGGGGAGTTGTGAATAATGTCAACGTATCTGTATGAAAATATTACTAATAATACCCCATTCTACAAGTAGGGCTGCGCAATAGACTGACATGGCAGTCGCAGTCGCAGTGCGCTTGAAATTCTCTATAGGCCTACCTATCGCTTTAGCCACTAATTAAAAAAAAAATAAGAATATTCGATAGTCTACAGGAAAATATGAAACATAGTAAAAAATCCTTAACTTACCAGAAATAATAGCAAATGTCTTAGGTTATTGCATCTCTGCTATGTGTTAAATATCAAAGGAGATTTATTTTAAAAATGTTGAAGGATGTGTTAAGGTTATCTCACTTTTGGAATTATCACAGCTAAAGTCATATAAATAATTTTAATTTAATCCATAGTTTGTTAATAATTGCAAAATTACTTCCAGTCCTTTTTTATATTTAATGTGTTGTCTTTTTACTAAACTTCGAGTTACCATATATGTATTTTAGATAAAACTTGTATCACTTACTCAATATTAATGCATTATTGTATTGATTACTGTGGTCGCTGGTGTCCTTGTTGTTAAAAAGTTACCTTAAATAAAAAAATAAAAAACAAATACATGTTTTCGAAGACAACCGCAATTAACCTATAAAGATAAAATTTGAATGAGTTACAGGTGTTGTGTTATGTTTTGGTTGAAACAGTTATAAACAAAATGTAACAACTAATTTAGTTCTATTATTGGTATAACCATTCATACAGAAAGCGAAAACTTTCCTTTGATATCCCATACAATAATTCTGTGAGATTCGAAACATAACCAGGAAGGGATTAAAATTAACAATTTTAAACCGATCTCCGAGTTTGGAAAGGATGTTTTTGTCAGATTTGACATAAATAGCTCGGTAATACCTCGGGGCGCGTTTATATAAATGTATTGAACGCTGGAGTCAGGTTCATATTAAATGAATAGAAGCCGATGCTTTCTCTACAGCAAGTGACCCGATAACGATTTAACTCTGTGGTTGAACAGCCACCAGTTGAAATTACTCAGGGAGAGTAACTTTTAACGTATGACAGGTCAAGGTTTCTGTACAAAAGGGGTTATGATGGATTTCTAAATATATTACGAGGGGCTTTATGCTTCACGCTTTCACTCCCTCCTAGATATATGGCTAAGGGATTGGTTTAGCTTCTGAATTAGTCAGGGATACAGAGCTGTAGAGCTCAATGAAGTCCCTGTATGCATTCAAAGACTTCTGCTTGATGAATTATGAAACGCATACGTCAGATGACTTTAGCTTGCAAAATTTATTCAGTTTGTCTATCTAAAACAATAATCATGTAAAAACTTATGCATGATATGGACTTACAGCGAAGCAATATATCAAAATATGAAGAACCTTCACAGGTCGTAGATATTGAAATCAATCTTTATAACGTCAACAGCTGAAAAACAATATGCCATTTCTCATCGGATTTAGTAAAGTGAATGCCATACAATGTTTCGTAAACATATTGAATTTCTAGTGTAACTCATACACAATTACTTGTTTACAAAGTTTGAAAACATTTAATTTCAATATATTCAAATATAATATTTGTACGAGTGTATAGATTATTAAATAGTCCACCGCTGTGGCGTAGGGGATACGTTCGCTCCTCTCACGCAGCGGGCCGGGTTCGATCCTAGATGAATCATTTTTGCTTATAAGTAATTTTTGTCTTACAACATCTAAACTTAATTTTCTGGTATCTATTGCATATATATTTTTTAAATTTATAAGTTGTTTAAATATGAAAATCTGATATTATAGTGCTTATAACACTTTATAGAGCGTGCCGAAAAAGGTTCATATCTACAATTGGAAGATTGTAGAAGACTTTAGATTTGAAATTTTTATAAATGTTATAAAAAATAAAGTTCCAAAAAAGGACTTTGAAGTTCATTATTAGTGTCATTTGTAAGCGCTGCGCACTTTAAATAGAAAAGCAGGGGACGTTTCACACGTAACAAGAGATCTGAAATGTAGACCCATAGATCAGAGTCTGCAGATTAATTTTATGCTATAAGGTGAAAAGTATATTTTTATTTTAAAAATGGCCGAATTTGCAACCATCAACCCTTAAACACAGAAAAGATAAGAAATTTTAAGACTATAGCTTATAGCAATATTTAAACATAAACTCTTTGCATACAAATATATCAACACCAAGCAATAGTGCGTTCTATTCACAGAAAAATATATTTCCATACGCGTAATATTCTCTCAATACTCGTATCAAAAGAAGAGAAACAGAGTCGTATTAAGAAAAGTTATACTATACATAGGAATATGAGATTGATGCCAAACAGTCTAGCCCATTAAATCCAGTAGCATCGCATCGTAGCCTATAATGTACTTGAGAATAAGTTGTAAACGTAAGTTCATACATTACAATCTAAATATAATAATAATACCATACTTATTGCTAGTAGAAGATAAAATAAAATACAATGTAGATTTAACAGTAACTACAAAATTATGGGTGAATGCAATGAATAACATTATTTTAGCACATCCCTGAAAGAGCAAGTTCCCATTCAGGGGACTTCAGAAAAAGATCGAAAATATCAACCAATAAAGAAGTTCTAAATATTATGAATCCTCATAAATGGCGTAGTTGGAAGAAGGATTTGATTAATTTAGGTTATTTTTAGTCTAAGTAAACAACACATAAATTAAATTTTTGTAATTAAAAGTTTAACTATGTGCTTAAACTGACAATTATATATTTGTAGGTTCAAGAAGAGGATACCTATCAATCACCTTTTATGTCCTTGTACCAAATTACCATTATATCTATGTCCAACAGTTTTGAGACTTCTTGGTTCAAGTAATGTAGTAAATAAATACTTCTAGCGTATTGACTAGATACATTAATTAATCATCAATAAATTGTCATACATATAATTATGTGTGTGTGTCTTTATTATACTTAAGAATTTTTCTGATGTTTAACTCAATGAACGTTGCGAACAACAGGTTTTTGGATAGTTAATGTGTTTGCTCAGGCAGATATTAATTATTTCTTGAGAAAATTAAATGGAGTTATAATAGATTTAGATACACTTCCCAGTTTATTAAACTGTATTGAAATGTGATACAGCCTATATGCTTATAACTATTTTACAATATTTTATCTTTAAATATTAATGTTAAACATTGACTAAACATAATATGTAAAACATATATGTTACTCAAAATTATAATCTCTATTCTGGGGCATTACATTAAATTATACAATATTATTTATTTGAATGAAAATTTTATATCTATCGTATTAAGAATTTTGGTGAAGAAGCTAGTGGACAAAACTTTAAGTGTAACATGTTTTTAAAAATAATACGTTATTTCTAATTAATTCAGTGCTAGAATAAATGAACTCAAGTAAAATAGAATAAAATTATGAAATAAAGTTTAAAAAATAATAAAAAAAATACACAAATTACTCCAAAAGAATAAATCGACACAGAAGAAAGATATCATTAACCATACATCAAATTAAAAGCGCACGATATAAGTATATAATTTCAGCCTATGAAACATCAGTAAATCGAACATTTTTATAGTTTAACAACTTTGTCATAAATTATAAAAATCAAATGAACTTAATGATACCATCAGCTGAACAACTTTTTGTTATTTTATGAATACGCATTTCGATGCGTCTGCATCATCCTCAGGGCATCTTGCTTTGCAGACGCAAATGAATAAATAATTAAAAATTAACAAAAGTAACATGCGAATTTCAGTCTAGTCATTAAGTTAAAAAAATCAACAACAGTTTCAGAAAGTTTTTTTCAAACACTAACACATCTCTCAGTTATCTCGGTGAATCGTAGCATGTTCCTTTTCCTTCGCTCTAAATAAAATGTTACTGCTAGTAGGAACTCGTGGATTAACGAATGACTGTGTGATCAACAGATAAGGGACCACAAATAAAGATTCGGCTTTAGCTGCAAGCTTTAAAATTTTTTCTGTATAAATAGCACACTCGATATGGTAAGACTGAGCAATTTGTTCAATATCAACGTTGGTTGTTCATCGAAGGGAAGTAAAATAAAATCGAATCCAGCTCGGAAAGGAAGCAAAAGTTCCCACTGAAAAGAAGAATATAAATTGTGAGTGAACAACAACAGGAAGTCTCTCCGGTTGAAATATTCCTGCTATTCAAGGAAAGCACCACTCTGAATGAATACATTACACTGAAACGTATATCGTGTTGAAGAATTCTCGAGACATCTATAGATGTACTTTTTTCCCGGTAGCATATCTCGCTACAATTTATAGTTAGTTATACTGACAGTATCCTGAATTCATGCAAATGGAATAATAATAATAACTTTAATAATAACATTAATAATAATCGTAAAAGGAGAAGGACGTCTTTATTGTGCAAAACAAAAGGGTGCTGTTCTATTTTCAGAACTGACTGATTAACTAGTTTCATATAATTTAGTGACGGTAGGGAGATCTAACATATATATCAATAACAGCACAACTAGCACTAATATAAATATTAATCGTTTTATTTTGTTAGTTTTATTATTTGTAATATCTATAATATTTTTAATTCTTAGTCCTAATAACATTTTTCAATTTCTTCTTCTTCTTCTCCTTCTGCTTGGTTCTTCCTCATCCTCCCGTCTCAAGAAAAAGAGGAAGAAGTTGAAAAATGTATCAGTGTTAGATTTAATAAAACTAATTGAAGATTTTAATTATTTTATCATTATGACAAGATTACAAGACTGCCATTTTAATTTTTAATCGTTAAGATGGCAGACTTCTCCGACACAGGTATTCAAACGTTGGTCCCACGGAATGAATAATGTCTCAATTCCGGTGACGAATATGTTGGAAATAGCTGAACACTTGCTGTATTTGTTGCAATAAACATTTCCGTGAAATGTTTCTGTAAACGACCCCTGGGACTTACTTTATGGTGCTCGTATTTTAGCAGTGTATATGTTCAAGTTTTTTTCACATATTCCGGTGGATGTGAAGAACGGAAATGGTGGCTAGCTAATTCTGGTTCTTTGAGGTAACAGTGTTTGTTTTCATTTTGTGTGCAGATTGGTTTAGAAGCAGAAGCCTGGATGATTGAGAGGAGGTCTGGAAGCTGTTGCCACTACTATCTAAGTGGCTTCCACACTGAACACATCATAAAACAGAATTAATAACTTCAACTCCCCTTGTAACCTCAGTCAATATCTACTGCAGAGTACCACGGTGTATGCAGAGTCATGAAGGGACGACATCAGTTTCGGCGGCGATTCAGCTTACAGCCGTCATTCCTGAAGGAAGAGTCAGAGGATGATAGACGTCATCATAATAGGTATATTTTAGCAACGGATTATGAAGTAAATATGTAAAACAACCTATTAAATATGTTTATTTTAATTTTTAAAGACTACCTGCGTTGTCATGCAGCTAGCACTGCTTTCTACAAATCCGCAAGTCTGGGTTCGATTCCCGGATTTTTCTGAGGTAGTTAGATGACGCAGCGGTCTGATGTAGGCCAACTCCCACAAGGGATGTAGCGCCACGAAGTTCGGTGTAGTAATTTAATTTTTAAGAATCCAGGTTATAATTTTTTTACTAATATTCTTATTTCATGTAAAGTAATCTTACTCCAATGATGATTATAAATATTGAATTAATTCAATGGATTTAAAGAAATTCAATTTATAGAAATAGTATTATCATTAATCTATGGTCTGCGGTATAAGGGGTTTTATGTCTATGTTTTAGCTCCGAATGGCTTATTTTGATCTAATCCTTTTGCACCACCGTATCCCTAAAACTTAAATTCTTAGTCCATTCTTTTGAACGAATATTAATTATACCTCCTACAGGAGTGTTTTATAACATTATAAAGAGGATTTTTTAAACTAAGATAGATTAATATTTTTAAAGTGGAATTTAAGTAAGATTTTTACAGTGCCCTTATATCTATATTAAAAATGAAATTATCATTACTTAATGGATAAACGATCACGGAGTCCACTAATATCCGAAATTTGAACTGACCACATACTTGAACAGCTTCTTACAATCCATGTTAAAATAATTGAATAAATAATTGAATTAGGCCCCATAAAAGTTAATGTTTCCTATTAGAACAAAATTACATATCGAAATTTAAAAATTGCCAATTATGGATTATTCTTCGCCTTACTTCATATCATTGCAATTTTCTATCACTTTTCTATGGTACGATTACGTATATAAAGCCTAAACAGAGTGGCGATTGATTGAGACTTGCTAGGATTTATATTAAGCGGGCACATACAGGTTTGGATGAAATTCATGGGTGAAAATACGAGGAATTCATAGTTTTGTTTCTTAGCACTGAACTGTACCGTAAACTTGTAATCTGGCGTGCACTTTTTCACTACCTCTACAAATACCTACTATCGTTATAAAATGACAGTAACGTTTCGTGCACTAAAATGCCGTTTCCGTGATAATTTTCACAAATGTCAATATTTTTTATTGATTCTTTTTTCTATCTATCTCTTTCTTTTACATTAAAATATTTTTTTAAATAAACAACTATTGTTAAATCAATTATTGTAGACAGTGTTGTTCACATAATATTAACAAATACATAGAGAAAATAATCACTCAGAAATATTGACTTTTGTGGAGTTATCAGGGAAACGGCATTTCAGTGCATGAAACGTTTCTGCCATTTTGTAACGATAATTTTTCCCGTAACTGTAACAGTTTGGTTAATTTTGAAAATAGTATGCAATTGTAGAAGTAGTCAAAAAAGAGCATGTCAATTTATCAGGTTGCAGAGCAAAATATCATTGCTGCGAAAAATAAATGAATTTCACCTGTATGTATCCCCCAAGTCCGTATTTCTGTGTCCATGAATTATTGCTTGCAAGACGTTGTTTCCATTAGAAACTGCGTCATTCAAAGTCGCACTTTCAGAATGTGTGTATATCTGGTAGTCGTCTGTAAAGAGGTGGCATTTATTAACAGTGTTTTATGGTGTTTGTGATGTAAATTGTGTATATACTGAATAAGAGTAGCCACATGACCGTTCTCTGTGGGACGTTGGTTTTAGTGTTTCTTCAAGGAGAAGCGATTGAGCGTTACAGGTATTGCCTACACCGAAGTGAAAGGTGCAGACATCTTAACTTGCATTTCAATCAATGTCAACACAGTCAAAAGCTTTACTGAAATCAAGTAGAGTCAACGCTGTCAGCTAACGATTGTCGGAAGCTTCGCGTACGTCTTCAGTCACTTTGAATAGTATAAGTTACCATATTTTTCGGGCCATAAGACGCACTTTTTTTTTTACTTCAAAACAGAGCCTTGAAAGAGTGCGTCTAATGGTCCGAAGTAAACTAAAAAAAAAAAAAAATTACGGTAAATGGGCCTATTGCCGGTAATAGGCTCTGTCAGTGAACATTGGTTACAAGGCAGAGAGATGGATCTGTATGTTCCTAATGACTTTAAAATTGGCTCTGCATTTTGTAGATCTATTCATAAAAACGGTGGGTCCGGTATATTTCTTAACAAGAGACTAAATTTTAAAGCTATTGACATTGTTGACAATTGTATAGAAAAAACTTGTGAGGCTTGTGCAGTTGAAATTTTAGATTACAATATTATTGTAATCGCCTTATATAGATCTCCAAATGGCGATTTTTATGATTTTCTTAATTGTTTTGAAGCAATACTAAAAGAAATATGTAAAAATAGGCCTAAACTAAGCATTATCATTGGAACCGATCTAAATGTAAATATTCCAGAAGGAAGCCGTCAGGCTGGCCAACTTTTGGATCTGCTCAGGACTTTTAATATTTATGCCACTAGTTTGAGCCCTACGAGAGGGACTTCTTGCCTAGATTATTTTTTAACAGACATCAGTAAGGAAATGATTTCGGTTAGACATATAGAATGTTGTATTGCAGACCACGAGTCTCTGCTGTTGATTGTAAATAGGAGTAAACTGAAAGTAAACAGAGAATTTATTAGGTTTCGTAACATGAATGAGACCAATATAGAAATGTTTTGTCAATTTATGTTTGATACTGATTGGGAAATTTTAAATAATGAAAGAGACATTAATACTGCCTTCGCAAACTTTATCAATCATATGATAGTACACTATAATTACTGCTTTCCATATAAATATAAAAGACAAACTAAGAGTGCTGTTAAGTGGTACAGTAATGATCTCGATAAACTACATCGCCGAGTACTTGCTCAGAGGACGGTTTTCAAGTCTACAAACCTGGAAAGTGACAAGAAAAAATACAAATTGCTGAATGACAATTATAAATGTTTAGTGGTTGAAAGAAAGAAATGTGCTCATGATAATTTTATTAATACAGCCCATAATAGAACTAAAGCAGCCTGGAACATAGTTAAAACGGAAATAAACATGAATACTTCTAACAAGGTTGAAATTGAACCACAGGCTTTTCAACAGTACTGTATTCAGTCAGTTAATGATATTGTTAATAGCTGTCAAATGGATATATCAAAGGCCATGAAACTATGTGAAAATGCTCCACAATGTGGTACAAGTTTAAAATGGAAACTAATCACCAGAGAGGAGGTGTACAACGTAACAAGCAAATTGTCAAATTCTCGGAGCAATGATGTATATGGCATGTCCAACTACTTCATTAAGAGTATTATCCTGTCTATTTTAGCCCCGCTAACTACTTTAATTAATCTATGTTTCCAGTATGCAATTTACCCTGACCGCTTGAAAATAAGTAAAGCTGTTCCAGTCTACAAAAAGGGGGATAAGAACTCTCCGGCTAATTATAGACCAGTAAGCTTGGTACCAATTCTGTCCAAGATCTTTGAATCTCTCATGCATAAAAAGGTAAAGTGATCCCTATACAGGCCATGGAGGCCCAGAGGGTTCCAGGAGGTTGAGGCTCCCAGATTTTGGACATTCGGCACGTGAAGGTGGTAAGGTTGTCAGCCTTACGCACCGACCGCCTTTACCCCCAGGATTTCTCTTGGTACTCATTTCGGTTAGAGGCTGAGTCGACCCCAGGGCCATAGTGCCACCAGAAGGATTAGGCCAATTGAAAAACTCCAACGACCTCATCGGGAATCGAACCCGCTACCTTCCGGTTTGTAGCGCAGCGCCTCAACCACTACGCTACGGCGTACCCCCTCATGCATAAACAGTTATTGGAATATGTAAGAGGCATAATATCAGTTAAACAGTATGGGTTTTTGGAAGGAAAGTCCACGGTGTTAGCTACTGAATATGTAGTCAGAAAGATCATCACAGCTTAAGGATAAGGATCTACTATCACTAACAGCCTGTGATCTAACTAAGGCCTTTGACACCATAGATCATAAACTGATAATTAAAAAGTTACAATACTATGGGGTTAATAACGCTGAGTTGAACTTAATTAAGTCCTTTCTATATGACAGGAAACAGTTTGTTAGTATAAACGACCAAAGTTCTGATATTCGATCCATAAACTGTGGAGTTCCACAGGGATCTATACTGGCACCATTACTTTTTCTCGTTGCAGTAAATGATCTGTCTTATAATATACCAGTGGATATCGTGTTATATGCAGATGATGCCACTCTTATATCTTCTGATAAAAGCTTAGATCAGATGAAACATATGGAAATGGATGGCCTCAAAGCTGCAAAGGATTGGTTTGGTAGAAATGGGTTTGCTCTAAATGATTCAAAGACTCAGAAATACTCTTTTGGTCTTACAAGCACGATACCTAATAACTGCGACAATATTAAATTACTTGGTTTTCACCTAGACTCTAAGCTTACTTGGAAGCCCCATGTTGAAAATATTTGTAAGAAAATGGCGAGAGGTATTTTTGTTCTAAGAAGAATTAAGAATTGCATTTCTCTTGAAGTTTTAAGGACTGTGTATTTTGCTCTTTTACAAAGCCATATTGTTTATGGAATATATCTCTGGGGTCATTCCAGGGAAACAAATTCGATTTTACTTCTCCAAAAAGAGGCCCTGAGGATAATGGAAAACAAAAGTCAGAGAGAAAGCTGTAGACCTATTTTTACTGAAATGAATATTATGACAGTTTTTAACTTATATGTATTTTATTGTATCTTATTTGTCAAGAATAATCTAGAGAGTTTTACTGATATAGAAATGCATAATTATAATACAAGACATAGGGCAGATTTAAATTTACCGAAGTGTCGTTTAAATAGTTCTTATAACACTTGTTTTTATAATGGAATTAATTTATTCAACAAACTGCCTTTAAGCGTCCGTTGCTTACCCATAAATAGTTTTAAAAATTATGTATACGCATGGCTAATAAGAAGACCATTTTACTCTGTACACGAATTCCTTACTGCTGACTTTGTCTTATAAGAACTGTTATTATGTATATTGACGATGCCTCACCTGTATGGACATAGGCTAATAAACATTATTATTATTATTATTATTAATACCATAATCATAAACAAGGTGTTTTACAACAATAAATGAGTTGCAAATTGTGGTTCAGACTGTAGCTGTGTACTTGTGACAATCATAAATTGATAGTCAGGAACCAGGTATACAACGCGAAAAGAAAGAAATGTTGGGTTCTTTCCTAACATGGGGTGGTCTAAATGAAGGCAATGTCATCTAAACAGCCTTGTTCCGTTACATTTACCGTATGCTGTATTGATTGTAAGACGGTGTAAAAGTATTTTCAGTCTTTCACGAATTTTCGTTTAGAACCACATTACACTTGTTCCCTTAAATTTATATGCATAAATAAAGGTGCGTCTTATGGTCCGGAGCGTCTTATAGTCCGAAAAATACGGTAGTATTTGTGCTTTGTCCACGTCTGAGTCCGAACTGGTATCTATTGAGTACAGCATAGGATATCTTCGATGAGATCGCTGGAATTTTTCAATTGGCCTAATCCTTTTGGTGAAACTACGACCATTGGGTTGACTCAACCTCCAACTGAAATGAGTACCAGGGATAATCCGGAGGGTAAAGGCGGCCGGTGCCTAAGGGTACGCGCAAGACGGAACCGGGATGGTCTCATGCCACAGGCCGCATGAAGAATGAAGTCATGTCTTCTTACGAGGGTTAACAAGACGCAGCTTGGATGGTCTCTTGCCAGCTATCTGGTCAGGCCGCAGTTTGCTGGTAGAATGCTAGCCCTCTTTTTTCATGCGACCGGCCGCTAGCGTATAGTCTAGATTCAGGCGTTCCACTTGTGCATTTTGCAATCGCTCCACAAACAAAGGACTGTTTATAAGATACATCCTCTGTAATCAGCTCAGACTACCAAAATAAATATTGTTACTACTCAATGAAGGGGTTTTAGAGATCATGGCTACAGTTACTGACTTGTATGGTTTATATTCAGTATTTTTGTATAATTTATAGTAACCTAATAATTTTATATTATGTTAATTTTCGTGTTGCGGGGTTAAGTGTGTTCGTTTCAACGTCTTCTTGTGCTCTGAAGAATGAATACAATGGTCGCACCAACTCAAGAAAACAATAATAATAATGATAATAATAATAATAATAATAATAATAATAATAATAATAATAATAATAAGTTTCTATCCATATATTGGTTCTCCATCTCAAACCGTTTAAAAAATATATATATCTAATCTACTTTTCTTGCCGAAAAAAGTTTTTACGCCACTTTTTCGGCGAACTTTGTATCCTAGCACCTAAAGTATTAGGTTTACAACGAATACTTTTAGAAGAAAAGCTGTAGAGCATTAAATTTACTATAAAATACACATTCAATTTAGTAGCTCTGTGAAACAGTGAAATACTCTTGTGACATATTTTACATGTAACTAATTTTGATGAAGCTTCCTGTAATGAGTTTGAATTCATAAACTCATTCCCATTGTCTTCTGAGTCTTCAAAACCTTATGAATGAGAAGATAATAACAAAGAAATAAAAACATAAATCGAGATAATTAAAAAATGTAATCCTTAAAATGTCACTGGCTACACACTGAATATACAGATGGGCGACCTGCCGGTGAGCGACCAGGCTGCGTCTTGCGCGCACACACTTCATGCTTGGCGCCTGGCTCAACAGCGTAGCGACCAGGAAGGGGACCAACCAAGGCCGCGTCTTGTTCGTACCCTAAGACTGACAACCTTACCACCTTCATGTGTCTAAACATCTGGAAGCCTCAATTTCCTGGAACCCTCACCCTTAGGGCCTTCATGGCCTCTATAGGGAACACTTTACCTTACTTTTACAGCATAGGATTGTTTAAAGGGAAAAACACTCACATTAGGCCTAAAGTTTAATATAGCTAAGTATAGCTACACTTGAGGATTCGATAAATGCACAAATTGCGACCACATATATTTTACGCTTCCACTGTCACGAACATCTATAATTTGTTTAAATTTTTATAACTGAACTGTATATTCCCTACAGGGATTTCGTGTATCACATCAAGAAATCGAAACGAAACTGTCCTTTAGCTTTTAACGATAAAGTTTGAATTATCGGTAACATTTTTATCCAAAAATTTTATCAAAACATGACAGTATATAAATTCGCCAAATCGGAGTCGAAAAATCTTTCAGTTCATACGCACTATTCTTTGTCTCGATAACTGAATTAGATATAAACCGTTAGTTGATGCAACAAAACCAAATAAGGTAACAATATCGTAACTTTAGTGAGCTTTTTCTTATGTTGTAGGGACTTCTACTTCCGTATATGAAACATACTCCAGGTTCTGAAATTTAAGATGTTTACTTTGAACCCACGTATACAAGATGCATTAGGAAGCTTTGTTGTATTAGCTTTATCCGTGGGGCTTCCTCAGGTATATCCAGTTAATGACAAGGCAACAAAGGAGACTGGTGTCATATTCTGACGCCTTGGTGTACAGTGCTGAGAAATACGCCTTATATTAGTTCCTCAATCGAAACTTAACAGAGGTATCTCTCGTTCGCACGCTCTTCAGACTTTAATTTAGTTCAGGCTAGAAAATAGGATTTTCATGTGCAAACTTAGATAAGAGGAAAAGTTCCTAAACACTCAACATTAAGATGGAGACAGAATTAATATAATTATTTAATAATTCATTAATAAAAAAGTTTCATAGAATTTTTTTTTATAAGTTTATCATTAAGGAGTCAAATTTAAACCATCAGTGAAGCTGAAAAACTGGAGTTTTCTTATCTCTATGTTTTACTTCCAAATTCAAGTGAACTGAAAACCCCGTTCAGCAATATTTGAACCAAATTTAAGACATCTAGTCTTTATAATATGTGAGAATATACATGTTCCTAGATATATTATATTGAATATAGTATATATTATACAATTATATATATACGTTGCATAAGTAGCATGTATTAAATATAGTATATATTACGTATATCATTGCATTTGTGTATGTAAGTCTTGAAAGGTAAATATTTATTTTAAAATGCTCAAAGTAGTCAACAATTTTCATCTATTCTAACTTTAGAAACCAGATAAGTTTTTTTAAAAAGGGCCGGTAATATCTGTCCATACCCACTACACATCACATGAAATTGAGACCCGTAAAAAACCACAGAACAACGATTTATACAAATCCCATCTCTTATTTCTTATTTTAGCCCCCAGTGTACAATCTCATATACACTTATATTTTTCAGAAAGTCACTACCTCATGCTCCGTCCCTCATTCTCTCCCCTCTCTAACCTCTCTCCCCTTTCTAAACTATTTCCCCTCTCGCAATTCTAAACCCTGTAACCCTTCTCCTCGACTGTTTCTTTTTGTTTCAGCGTTTATGAAGTTGTCAGTAGGACTATTCAGTTTTATCCTGGTAATAATGGTGCATCTTAAATAATTTTTAAACACATTGTTATTAAATGAACTACACATTCTGTTATTACTACCGGTATATTATTTCTTCTGGTAAATTAAAAATCCTTTAAATGTACTCTTAATAGCCTATAGAAATTAAATATACACTTCAGAGTATCTTTTAAGTAAAGTGTATGAGATTTTTAATAACATTCGTCCAGCATAAAACGACTAAAATCCTGTGACAAGTTCCTGGCGACTGTGAACGCAAGAAAGCTTCAATTCATAAGAAATACGGTGGGAATTTTCCTATTGCGTGCCTTTGAAAATATAATATCTGAAGATAAACAAGTTTCTAGAATATTCATTTTTCTAGGACCGTATTGATCTGTAGCCTTTATCGTGGCTAAGGTAATTTCTCATTAATAATTATTAGTTCTTTTTTGGGCCGAGTGAGGTGTTCAAGGTGGTAACGTCGTGTACTCATTTTGGGGGAACTTTCGGATTCATATACCATAGCCGTGTAAGCTGAGTGTGTTTGAGGTAATTTGAACGCTATGTTTTCCTACTGTTAACCAATTTTTTCAATGTTTCATGGGTAAGTGCAATTACAACCGTTGACCTAAATAGACTTTACACATAACATTTGAAAAATGTCACTTGTTTTATTCCAAGATACGAATATCGCTATTTCTTAATGTCCTATTACAGAAGCTCTGATATTGTGTTAATCTTTCTTTCTGATACTCGTCTTTAAGTGGGGACATACAGATTTGAGAGCAAAAAGAAAGTACATTTGCAATTTATTTTTTATCATAAAGATTTTTTAAGTTTCTCTTCATCATCTCTTCGTCAGAGGTTGAGATTTTACAATATGTACATTTTTTTGGAAGGTACTGCCACAAATTTTCGAGATTCCACTTAGGCCTATTTTGTTATTTAAATTCCATGCATTTTATTTAAAGCTTTCACTTAAACTGATTCTATGCAGGAAGGTTATCCGAAAAAAGAAATAGGATCCAGTTTATTTACCAGAAGAATTAATTCCCTTCAACACATTAGGTTTGTTTATCGTATAGTTCCCGTAACTTGTAATTTTTTTAACAGATTTCATCATAACCCATTTTAAAGATACTACCTTCTTACATACCATGCACAAGATAAATTATTTTATTTTTTATTGAATGATTAAAAAATAAGTTTTCATAGTATATTAAAATTTAAAATATTTGCACTATATATGTTTTAAAGATTTTAGTAATTTTATTTAAATGGCTTTTAGAATATGAACAATAAAAAAAGGAAAGTGATCGCCAATGTGACTAAAGAATATTATTCTATTTTTCTTGTTCCAGTGTGTCTCCATCGAGATCAGAACGCCATGTAGACGCCGCAAATTCAGCCGGGGTGTTAGCCTCCGGAGCACCCGGACACAGACATAAAATAGTAGTTATGGGATCGGCCAAAGTGGGGAAGTCCTCCCTGATCTCCCAGTTCCTGTACAGTACGTTCTCTCCCAAATACAAACGCACCGTTGAAGAAATGCACCACGGAGATTTCAGCGTGGCTGGCGTCAGCCTCACTCTAGACATTCTAGACACTTCGGGGGCTTATGAGTTCCCCGCCATGAGGGCGCTGTCCATGTCTTCAGCTGACGCCTTCATTCTTGTTTATGATGTTAATGATGCTTCGACTTTCGAGGAAGTTAGAGCTCTGAGGGATCAGATTCACGAATCAAAAGGTGGGACTGCTGTTCCGATAGTAGTGGTGGGCAACAAGGTTGACTTAGCAGACGAGCACAGAGAGGTAAGTTTATTATTCGTAAAAGCCTTTTAGAACGATTAAGTCATCACAATAGATCCCTCATCACTCCGCTCCTCAACCAGTGAACTAAAATTACGTCACTTATACGAAAAGAGGAATTATGTGATGTAAAAGCAACATTTGGCGTATGAATCAATGACTGGATTCCTCAATTCCGATAAGATCTCGCCAAACTTGCGTGCTTTGTACTAATACGATATATAAAACAATTACTAATTCACTGTTTGTTAAATTAATAATACAATTATGATCTTCTATTCTCCATGTCCATTTCGTGTTTATATATAAAAATAACATTCCCCCCCATAATTAAGCGCATGGATGTAACCAGAAGATTAAAAATTGAATTCCATTTCCATCTCAGTTTCAAAAATCTGGGTATTATACACTAAAACCAGCACAACTATCTATGATAGCCTATCTGTTAATCTATATACTATTACACTCAGCGTAATATGTAAACCAACGAGTTAACTTAACAGTAGCATATAATTTATAAAGAATTTTAAAATGTTGTTGAAAATAATACCCTTGCTATCTAATCCTCTTTCTTATCCAGTCACATTATTAGACGTGAACCAAGGACGAATTTAAGAGAGCCCTAGTGGTACGGACTCCCAAAATATGAGATTTTAATGCATTAGGTAGAAAAGAAAATGTTTGGTGTCTCTCAGGAAGGGAAGGTGTTAGTAATTTATAATCAATCAGTTTAGGATTCCCCAGAAATTATTTTCTAAATACGTGCTTGACGTGAGCCTAGGGATATAGAATATTACAATAATTGCAGTTATTGCGTTAAATGAAACCAGTTTGGTATAATCATGCCTAAATTAATTGTAATATATTTATACCGAAATTTGGTACACTTTGGTCATAAGATTACTTTTTACTGTTCACTTTTTGTCCAAACCCTGGCAATTGTCAA
Organism: Ectobius pallidus; assembly: GCA_964059195.1. Lineage (NCBI taxonomy): Eukaryota > Metazoa > Arthropoda > Insecta > Blattodea > Ectobiidae > Ectobius > Ectobius pallidus. Next base: position 56,830,266 of record CAXKWD010000004.1, on the reverse strand, counting down.
AACTGTAATAGTGTTGAACATAGCAACCAGTTGTTATTTTTAAGTCATCAATAAAACGTAAACACGGGCGATTGTGATAAAGGGAAATAGAATGTCTCTAAAGGGAAATAGAACGTCTCTATTATTGACTACTCTTACCAAGAATAGATTTTCATAGAATAAATCTCTGCCTCACTCCACAGGTCGACTTCGAGACGACAGAGTCAGTTGTCACCGTGGACTGGGAAAATGGATTCGTGGAAGCGTCCGCCAAGGAGAACACGAACGTGACCAAGGTCTTTAAGGAACTTTTGGCGCAAGCCAAAGTCAAGTACAACCTCAGTCCGGCCCTGCGGAAAAGACGCAGACAATCTTTACCACGTCATTCGATATCTGAAGGATCTGCAGCGGCGTCCGCACACTCTTCTGCTATTCCTTCCCCGGCTCAGTTGCAACATCTACAGCAAATACAGGAGCGACACCACGGGAGCAAGAGAAATTCCTGCATTCTATCGTAAAACAATTAATAAAGCTTTCATTTTATTAATAAAACAGGCTCACGAGCAAAATCATTTAATTGGTATGATATATTTAAGGGAAATCTGGCAAAATACTATGGAAAAGTACGTGTTTAATCCTTTATCATATGGCAAAATTGTTACATCTTGACTCTCAATTATTTCGTTATATCATAATACTAAGGAAATCTCGCATTTTGCACATGAAGTATATTTGCAGGTTTGTGCCATAAACAGAAAGAGTGACGAGACTTTTTCTCGTGAATTCCTTGAAAATACATTTTAGGTATTTTATTAAATAATATTTTCACTTTAGGCAGGTGTTTATCGGTGGTTTAACTTGTAATATAATCATACCGTTTTACAATTAATCAATTCTCGTAGTAATCGGAAGATTAGACAAAATCAGTTGCATGGTAGGAAAGCAAAATATGCATTATTAAACGTAGAAATAAGAAACACTTCGTTATGTAGCCTACTTTAATTTAAAGACTTTTTCAAAGAATAAACTTTCTCAAATATTTTAAATTTAAATCAATATTAAACTAGGTGTTTCTTCTAATTCCTGCGCCCTCTAAGTTTTTTTAGAAAGATTGAGACTGTGATAGGAGAGACAGAAAAGCAGCTAGTCAGACTGTCTGCAAGAATTGTTTAAGGCAATATGACATGAATTAGTCGTTCGTACGTAAAATATACTGCCTTTTTACTGTTTCTTAAGACAGACTGGCAAGCATGATCTTTAGGGACCACGGTTATCCAGTTTCATGTACAAACTCCTGTACAAGAAACTTTATTGAAAGTTATTTCTTTATTCTCTCTGGCTCAGCGAAAAAATAAACTTTAATAGTTTCTAAATTATTTCATAAATATGTCTGTATAACACGACATCATGAAGTTAATTGATCGTCATAAAACCACTGTAAAATAATATATACGAAATAAAATAAAACAAACGATCTTATAAAAACAGTTTTAGACTTATAGTGCTTTCACGTTCGCCAGAGGTTTCAAGGCCACAACTTCTCACGTCTAATATGCCCCTACTGATAGCAGTCAACAGTATTCCCCTTTGCGCAGAGGAGCTGCTCTGTCGCACACACTCATACGACACCAAGGGGGAACTCCCTACTGGCTTGTCATGTGACTGGCATTGGAGGGGTATGATGTCATATGAGCACGGTAAGTGGGGGTATCATAGCCGTGCTACGTTTGGCCTTGAATCCTCTGGCGAATGTGAAAGGACTATAGTAAAATCATACTGTACTAAATGTAGGCCTAGTTTGTCAGAATCAATCTAAAACGTTTTTATTTAAAAGCTTCAACTATCCAACAGATTAAATAAAATATGATCTGAAACGCGAAAATTTGTTATATGCCTACCCTAATCAATTTATAACTTTACTCCTCATTCCAACGGAGTAAATGATTGGTTTGAATGAGTGCGTATTCAGTTGTCTTAATCTCACAAGAAATATTTTTAACTTGAGGTATAACAAATTTGTGGTAGATACTAATAGCTTATAACTACCCTACAAGAAATTTTGTGAAAATATTTCCATCAGATGCCCAACTCAAATATAAATTTTTATACGATTTCTCGTTTTTAAGCTATTCTATTTTCAATCAGGAAGAACACTAAACTTTGAGGCAGTAAGAGATTTTTCTAAATATAATATTTTTGGACACAAAACATGTAACTTTACTGAACTCGACAAGGAATTAAGATCAAACAAAATACTTCCTCTACCTATAGTACTTATGCAAAGAGAGATATAATTGAAACGTTTCATGCTTTATCTTAACATAATACAATATATGCAAGATTACATCTCTTATAAGAATTGTTTGACTTTTCCATTAAAATACATATTTTATATATAAAAGTACTTGTAAATAATAATTAGTATTTTGACAGAATATTCCCAGGTATATGACGCTTATAAAATATTTTCGTCAAACTTAATAACAGAAGGTAAGTATACTAAAATAATGAACATCAGATTGTGATCTTCAATGTAAATTCTGTGTGTCGTCTACTTTACCTCATACATTCTTAACATTAAAATTGTATTATTTTTTACAAATGTATGAACAAACAATATCAATAGTAAGTTATTTTTGTGGAATGAAGGTGTGATAAATGACAGAATATTCTCATTTTTATATAGGCTAATTAATAAACTTGCAAAATCAAGTAAGTGTTAATGAATGAATCACATCATAACCCCTAACTAATTACCCATCTTCAAACACCTCTTCAATTAAATCTAACGAGAGATCTACAATATGCGCTGTAGCGGGGTCTTGTTCAAAAAATGCAAATTTAATTGAAGAAATGTTTGAAGATAGGGTAATTAGTAAGGGGTTATTGCCTAGCAAGATCTCCAGATCTTACTGTATGTGATTTTTATTTTGGGGAGAACTTAAAATTAAAATTTACAATAATAACCCTCATACAGTGCAATTGAAGAACTGAAAGAGAACATAAAGAGAAATTGCAGCGATTTCACAAGGAGAATTTATGCATGTGAATACAAACTTTCTTAAAAGATGTCAGAAATATGTGGTGGTAGACGGAGATAATTTTCACCATCTTCTATGACAAAGATAGTTGGTTATTCTACTGTAGTTCTAATTCAGAAATCCATGCGCTTGAATTGAGAGGGGTTATGTACATGAGCCTTCACCGGCCTTCGACTTGTTTCCAAACCGCAGCGCGGACCGTGCGTTCTCGGCACATCGCAAAAATAATCTCTCTGTATTAATTCATGCTGAGAAATCTAGAAACTGTCCGTTTTATCCCTTAAACGTACTAATTTATCTTCAAAAGTTGGATATTTATTTATGGATAAACTACATAAAATAGTTTTATTAGAGTAATGGAGCAAATTTAGGCCTACTGATGAAACGTCTTATACTTAGGCGAAACATGGTCATGAGCAAGTAAAAAAAAAATTAACCCAAATAATCTAATACATTAAACAAATGACTACATCACCCAGAATAATGTGTCATAGTGAAAGAGTCGCAAGGAGGGAAGTTATTTACAGATCAATATAAAAGTTCAGCAGAAAGACATTCCTGAACACATAGAACTACGATTGGTTTTTGAGAGACCGAAGACACGAATCGTTACTTCGATACAAAAATAAGAAGAAAACCAACTGATTAGTTTTTATGGTTCTTAGTTCTTTATTATCAAAGCGTTAGCACCAAACAGCAGCTACCTAAAATTGCCTTGTATCTAAATTGTTACGAGAAAAGATTTCTGATTCTTTATAAAAAAAAAGGCTCCTTTTTATAATTTTAACGTCAAGGTCGAATTGCAGAGTACGTCGACGCCAATGTTCTCATGTTATGGAAAGACATAAAGCGAAAAGAGCTGAGATGACAATGTTGCTGGATGTAAGCCAAATGAATCTTTGGATATGTCTGCTGTGACAAACATTTGAAACACAGCAAAAAGTGCAATTCCGAGAAACTGGGAGAATCAAATCGCGGAACTATCTACGTAATGGTATGTCATATAAGAAAGGGAACGAATAGATTGCTCTCTTAATAATAAATGGTCCAGAAGAGAGAGGGATGAATATACGCACAAACCATATAGAAGATACTTCTATTGGAAAACAATAATAGTCAAGATGATTATAAGTAATATAATTCATGAGTAAAAACATTAATAGTAATCATAATACACATACAAAATAACAATATTAATAATAATAATAATAATAATAACACTAATGTACACGAATAATGTCTCTGAAAATTAGATTGGAAGAGGATGGGGAAAAAGTTGGATTTAAAAAGGAGCATTCTTAGTTAATATACATTTTTCTAGAATTTTTTTTTTATTAAAATGATTAAGTGTAGCCCATGTGTGTGCGCGCCCTCATGCATACGTATCAGAGTCTATTTATAAATATGTACTTTTCCGAAAATGATTGTATTTTGTTCTGCTGAGGAAGCTGAAAGAGGTAATTGGAAGAATGAAGTTGCTTTAGAAGTCTGAGACAGGTTCATGCAACGTTCGCAGCGTATTCGTTTCTTAGGGATGATTTTTGGTTCTTCGGAGGAAGGAATGGAGTTATTCTGTTGTATGGTGTTGAATTTTACTCAATAAAGTGTCTATCGTTGTCGTTCTGTTTTATCGCTGTCATTTTATAGCACCTACGTGCACTTTTCATGTAAATTCATAAGGACTGAACATTGAAATACCTTCACTCCTGCAGCTCTTTTGTTAAAAATACAATCCTTAAACGCAGAGTATATATAAACCGCATATGAGTAAAAGAAGTAGTGTATAAATTTGTGAGGTGGAGCATTACAAATCTCGTATAGGAGACCTACAATTTTAATAATACTAGACTGAGTAAAAACAAAGCATTTAAAGCGAAAAATAACATATTTTTACTGCTTTAGTGGAAAATTCTGTCACGGGTAAAGAAAGCCGTGGTTCTGTTAGAATTCATGTGTGCTGGAAACCAAACATGGTGATCAAATATAAAGAATATTCATTCTGACTTCACCAGTCCAATATTTAGTAAGATCAAAAAATGTACGTAAGAAGTGGGTTAATGATTCCGCCTATTTATTCCCTAAATAGTCACAATAAATGTAATTCGAGGTCCAGATTTTCTCAAGATGATTCCGGACCAATCATTATACAGAATTATAAATAAATAAATAAGCCCCTCACAATCCCTTATAGGGCAAGGGCCTCCTACCATGGTAGGGCTGGCTCTGTTTTACTCTCCCAAGGTGAGCTATTTCCTTGGAGAGTTGGGTTTTTGCCTCCTGGTGGGTTAAGACCTATAAATTAACAACACTTTCCTAGGACACTGTTTTCCTAATGAATTAAATGCTCTATCATTTGTTTTCAGTTCACTTTTTCTGTGACCTATCCTGAACATCTCGTTTCTGCCTCCTTCCTGAACTCTTCTTCCTTTCCTAGATCACTGTTTTCCTAATGATTTAAATGTTTTATCACTTGCTTCCAGTACACTCTTTCTTTGGCCTGTCTTGTCCATCTCATTCCTAACTCTTCCCTGAATTCGTCCTCCCATCTGCGTAGAGGTCTGCCTCTGCTTCTTTTACCCTTCCTCTGGTCCCAAACAGTTGTTGCATACGCCCATCTTTCTTGATTCATTCTGATGACGTGACCTCCCCAATTCCATTTGGTTTTTATTACAACAATCGCTGCGTTTTCCAGTTCACTTCTTTTTCTTAACTCCTCATTTCTTATCCTGTCCCTTGGATTTATTCCCAACAGTTTTCTTTCCATCTTTCTCTGACAAATCTCTATCATGTTGCAAATTTCATTTGTACTGTATCTTCATCGATGGGTATATGTATGTTTATTACTGGGTCAATAAATTATCCGGAATTTTATTTTAATGTCCTTGTTAATGTTTACAAAATATTTACTATTATTTACATATTTCCTGTGTTGAGTAATGACATAACTTAATCTTATGATTGGTAATTTGTATTTGTTACGCCTACTAGCACTCGTGTTTGGTCGTTATTTACTTTCGATGACTAGGAAGTATTAATAATGATGGTGACGATTATATTATTTATTTATTCTTTGATTTAGTTGTTTATTTATTAATTAGTAATCTTTACAGGCCTCTCAAAATCGGATTTGTATATTTTGACTCGTCATTCACTACTATGTGTAGAGAGAACAGTTCTCGGATTAACTGGTCACGGGGTTTGAATCTTCGACCTCCCAAATTCGAGATCTCGTTACTACCGCCTCTGTCACTTCTTTCGTAATTATAACAATGATGATATATTATATGCTATTGGTAGATGTAAATGATATCTAAATTTGTGGCCTACTTTTCAACGAGATATTCTACAGTCAATGAGATAACAGAACTAGAATGAATTCTTATAATTTTGAAAAATACAGTATATGAAGTTTTGAAAAGTCTCCTTTACGAGTATACACAAACATTACACATGCTGCCTAGTAGTTTTGCGTTTTATAAATTCACTCGCCCTTTATAGATCTGGGAGCCTCAACCTTCTGGAACCCTCTGGCCTCCATGGCCTGTATAGGGATCACTTTACTTTTGCTTTTTACTCGCCCTTATAAGATTCCGGAGACGCCGTGGTGCTGATGATTGAGGCGCTGCGCTACAAATTGGAAGGTAGCAGATTGGATCCCGTTGAGTCGTTGGGAGTTTTCAAATTGGTCTAATCTTTCTTAAGGCACTATGGCGCTAACAGAGCTGAATACCAGGAGGAATTCTGGTGATAAAGTTGGCCGTAAGGCTGACAATCTTACCATTTTAACGTGCCAATTAATTGTTACCTTCATTATACCCATAAATAGTGTTCATCAATACATACGTTTTCTCTACGTACTGATTCTCAGCAATCAAAATGCTCTCGCACAGGATAAAAATATATAGAAATTAATAAACGATGAGTTTATAATGATATAAATATAACAAAAATAATAGGGATATATGAAAATTTAAATTATAATTCATGGATATAATTATAGCCTACTGGATTTCATCACTAAGAATCAAAATAATTGGAACGATGACACCTTCATACGACTTTCACTAGTATTTGTGTACACCATTTACAGTTACCTACCAATGGGCATCTTATAAAAATGTACAATGTGCAATTAATTTCCGTGGATGTCACCATTTTCTCTCGGATAAGAAGCATAAGACAATATATTTGTAATTTTCGATATAGAATTTATGCTTCCTAGTTTCATTTCCCTAAAATAATTCAGGAGATTAAGTACATTTTGAAAGGTGGAATAAAAAAGGTACATTTTTAATCTGATTTATAATCTTAAGTTCTTACATGGAACACACACAGTTACACTTATTAATCTCGAAAATAGAATTCATGTTTTTGGGCTTCTTTTGAAATCAATCTCGAATTTCCAATTACATAAGCACCTTAATTTTTCTGTTTGGACGGTCATGTAAGACAGACTACACTGTTCAGACTGAAAGGTAAATAGTCTAAGTACACACAAAATTGACGAAACAACTGATACGTTGAATGTTATGGCCGGATTTCTCTATAGAACATATGCTTAAGGATATATGCTTATGATATATTCTCTTAATAACCATGTATTTTAAGAAGCACGAATAAATCAAAATAATCACTGACACAAGTTTTCTTTAAACACTGTTCATATTTTTCATGAGACAGCAATTTATACATTAGATTCACGCACGTGAAGGGACAATAAAATATTATTACCTTCATAATTACCTTACGCCTCTCAAATTAGCGCTGAGATATCCATCTTAATTTCTAAATCACACCTAGAATCTGAGAATAATCTCGGTTATGCATATACCTGGGTAGGCCTATCTTGAGTTGTACATCACGCATTTTATATAACGTTATGGCCTAAATCCAAAGCTACAAACTAGAAATTCTGGAATTTGACATCTTATAGTGAGAGCATTGTAGAAAACAATATTAAATGCATATGGTTTCAGATTTGATAAAAATTATTCTGTAGACCGTATTATAAAAACTCCAGCTGCAAGATAGCGTGTGAACGATCACGGAATATGTAACGCCTCCGCCATCTGGTGACTAGAAAGAGAAACTTGTTCGATTTCACTTTCTAAATTAGTGCCAGTAGTACGTGAGAATAGAATAAATAATGAAAAGAATTAAACTTCAGTACTACAGAAGTTGATATAAGACATTATTAAACTATCATCGTTATCACTGTATCCGTCACTATCACTGCCAATATGGCGTATTCTTAAATACTTAGTCTGTCTATAGAAAAATTAATTTATTCTAAACAGTGTTCCATTAGGATTGGGTGCGACATGCAGGGACTTAGCCAGATTTTCGTTCGGGAGGGGCCTACTGGCGGTTCTGATGGTTCGGTTATTTTTGTAAAATTAAGCCTTCAAATATCATTTAAAGGTAATTTCTTAGTTACAAACAAAATAGCATGTTTTAGTTACTGTTCCAAAATAATATTTTGAAAAAAAAAGGCATTAAAATGAAACTTGAAGACCTAAGTTTACGACTGGTAATACATACTGTTATTCTGACATAAAAATGCCCTAAGGGTAATAAAACAGTTGATTGAAGAAAACTAAATAAGAAGTAGCCTTCACTTTTATTTTGTGATTTTTTTTTCATGGGGCCGGGCCCTTCTGGCTAAATCCCTGGCGACATGGTTTTGTTATCATACTGCCGAACATTCTCTCAGTTATTTTGCTACACATTAAACTTCACTATCGTTCCATATGCCTAATCCTTTCATCTTTCCTTTGACTTATTCCGGGACTTTTAAAAAAATTGTTATTTTAATTTTCTTTTTTTTTTACATACAGAAAAGCTTATTCCAGTAGGACATTTGTGGATTCTTCCATTTTCTCTTGCATCCTTTAAGCCTTGTTCAGTATGCATTATAGTACAGAAAAAGACTTTGGAGGCCCTTGGAGTTCCCAGAATTTTAGAGAAACATCACAAGAAGATGGTAAATTTTCAGCCTAACACACCACCCCAGGATTTCTCTTGGTATTCATTTTCGAGAGAGGCTGAGCAGACCTCAGCCCATAGTGCTGCCAGAAGATATGAATTTTAAAATCACATTGGCCTCATAGTAAATTGAACTCACAACCTTCTGGTTTCTAGCTTATAGCTGCATACCCCTTGAAACGTAAAGGCTGTTTTGGATTAATAATTCACGTCTCTGCGTTCAATAAACAAAGAACCTTACTGCAGTGAATTTATTAATAGTTTACAGTATTATTAAAAGTAGTAATATTTAATAATATTATTGCTATTATTCACTGCTATCAGTACAATTATGTTTTATTGTTTGTTTTATCTGTTATTGGACATGAAATACACCGCGATTAAAGGTTTAATGGATAGACAGCTAATTAAATGTAAATAAGTCTGATTATCTAAGTGAATAAAATCTTCTTGGCTTCCGGGTATCTGCCGCGTCATACTTGAGAAATCTGCCGACGTTTCGACCATCTTGCCGTGGTCTTTATCAAGGCTACTGCAGCTCGCACCAAAAGTCTCCTGTATATATAGGGGCAGTGAATATTTCCTTCCCAGCCAATCACATCTCACTATCCAATGCTCTGTTGTGATTGGTTCAAATTGGATAGTGAGATGTGATTGGCTGAGAAGGAAATATTCACTGCCCCTATTTATACAGGAGACTTTTGGTGCGAGCTGCAGTAGCCTTGATAAAGACCACGGCAAGATGGTCGAAACGTCGGCAGATTTCTCAAGTATGACGCGGCAGATACCCGGAAGCCAAGAAGATTTTATTGTGAACTCGGGCCGCGGAAGCCTACGATCTTATATCTAAGTGAATTTCTAAGACTGACAAATCCACGAGTAATGTTACTTAAGGATGAGGTACGAAATTCCATTGTGAAATTATCTAAAAGATAATAAATGTCAGTCATAAATAATATATTTTCTTGTATTAATTAATAAGCCTAATCAAAAAACTACTGGCATATTAAGAATACCCACAAACATAGATAAAAGTTATTTGTTACGCCAAACTCACTCTCTCTCTCTCTCTATCTCTCTCCAAATTTATTGAATCCTGCCTAAATACTGTGCAATATAAAGTGGAAAAAAGTTCACAAAGCATTGCTCCAACTACTGGGCTTTTACCTCAAACCCAAAATATGTTTTGCAGTTTACATACTAAACAGTAATACGTTGAAATGTATTTGTTTCAATAGCCTCATTTACAAAGAATATTCTGTCATTTTAATGAAGAAAAATTGTATTTCTAAAGCCCAAATTTTAATTTTTATCATAACGTTCATTGCATTTCAGAAAATGTATTGTGTAATATTACACCAGATTTTCCTTGAACTTTTATAAAATGTGTTTTCTGAATGTGTCTGTGTCTTATCTGTGTGTTATGTATGGACTTGGTGTGTACTACTGGCAACAATGAATATCTTCAGAGAGGACGATTGATTTCTAAAGAAGTTCATTGGTGGGATTCGATTAGATTATAGTCATATCGTTATGTGGAGAAAGATACCATGCATTCAAATTCTCTGTATGTTTGAAGATTTTTTTTATCATACGTATGTAAGTCACTGAATGCTGAAAAAGATACTAACCTAATAAATTGTAAGACAAATATAAATTAAAAGTCTTGACGTAAATCAAAATTGTAAATGTTAACGCACAAAATTCAAAGAAGCTAGTAATTTAATACTGTTCTAGGGTTTTGTGATCAAAGGAACAGATCAGGAAATTGAATTGAAAAACACTTCATTAACCAACTCGGTGACTTCATAGTAAAATTGTACAGGATGAGGTAAAAGTCGCTTGGTAGAATTGCTTGACATATTTTTACTAAATCAGATGACATATTATGCTTGCAGTAAGCCAATATCGTGAGTGAGCTAGTTCATTTCGTTTATATCCTCTTTGTAAGTCTATTGGTAATTAATAGTAGTTACGAATTTGAATCATGGCAGAGTATTAAATTATTTACCTGCACTTAACTATCCAATTTAATAGGCCTGTAATGTAGAAAATATGTTTCCAGCTGAGAGAACATTGTGACAACGTAGTTCAATGGCTTTAGTCTGCAAATTTCAGTCAGGAGACTTTTTCCCCATCCAATACATTCATAACAAACTATAAGCAACCTTATTGATGTATTTGGAAGTCGTGTTTCCTACTTATTTATATACTTCAGTGAAGTAAATATATATTCTTATACCAAATGAAAACTATACATTTTGGATTAGAATTTGTATCGATCATAACGTTGGCCCTTATTTAGCGGATAAAAATTATATTCTTTGCCTTTTTTTCACACTCTATTCATCTTTACAATGACTAGAAAAAGAATAGTTACGAATAACTTTTGCGTATAATGGCATTTCCAGAGCAGAATGATAGGCTATACCTTGTTCAATTATATTCTAATACCAATATAGGAGTAGAGTTCGGTTTGTACAAAGTATTATTATCCACATTTACGGATGTAGTAAATAAATAAAGAAAACATGTGATTTCTTTCTTTTCCATTCCGTCTAGACTACGTTTTCTGTAAATGAAATTATTTAACTTAAAGAGCACATTTTTGTCATAATATTCAGAGTGATTTTTTAAAAATAATTATAATCACACTTTGAAGATTTCAAGAAGAAAGATCACTTAAGCAATAATGTTGAAGTCAATGTAGGGAAAATTTTGCTTTATCCAATACAAATTTTGAAGCATTGCTAGATGACATGTCATACAGTCAGTCAAATTATACAGAAATCTTTGTGTGAAGCTATATTACTTAGATTACTTCATAAAACCGCGCAGAGTATAATGTGTCATTGTGTAAGTGTGACTTATGAAGTGCTGGTAGCTCATAAGTATTTGAAATGTACTGATAAAACACGCTCTAAATTAATAAAATATCTGCGCAAACCACCAGTCTATCAATAATCTGTGACCTAACTAGATCCTTATTTTATCTGCATTCATCTTTTAGTTTCAGATTATTGTTGGCAAGAGACTAGGGATTCCTAATTCCATCATTCTACAAGTTTCGAAACTAGCACTGAAGGGATCTGTCTCATTATTGCGCCATCACTTGTATAATTAATTCTGTGAAGGTTATGCATTATCTACTTCTATTATGATGATACAATTCTTGAATTTGTAATATCTGGTAACTTACAAGTTCAAGTTGGAATTTTTTCTCAAACTGTAGGGTGTATTATACTTCTTTGTTTATAGAAGAATAGTAAGCTTTGTCGTTTAGGCAACCTTGTAATCAAGAAAGCAAATAAAATAAAATAAAATAAAATAAAATAATATATTTTAACATGAGTAACATATTCCTAGGTAAGTAATGTAAAGATGGAGCATGTATGTGTTGAATCTATTTGTTACTACTTCTTCGGTTTTTACATAGCTCGCTGTTAAATAGATAATTACATGAAAATTATGCAAATTTGTATGACAATGATTTGTTGTATACTATCATTTGCCTTTCAGAAGTCTACTTATGTACTCGTACGCACCAATCGAACTTGCATTTTGAAATGAATTTAGTGACGTCTTTTTTCTCAAAGCTGATATTTTTCTTAAGTATTTAGAATAAATCATAAACTAAAACAAAATATATCCGCAAAACCTTCGGCACCCTTCCTCGTATGTAATTACAAGGAAATGTATTTACAAATGACACATTAAATTTAAAATTTTACGATTTATATTTTAGTTCTTCAATAAAAGCAATAAGAAGTAATGGATCACAATTTAGAGGTTAAAGAAACAAGTGGATAATTCATACGTTAATTCAAATGTGCTAAAATACAATGTTTAGAAATAAATTATGTTCGCTTTCCCTTAATAAGATATCTTTTGGGTCGCTAATATTGAAAAAAATAACATGCACTGTCAACTAAAAGAATAATCTTTCATACTTAAAACATAATTTGTAACATTTATTATTATTGATATTGTTTATTTAACATTAGTACACTATATTCGCAACGTTCAGTATATGCTTACAGCCATAAAAGCCATGGATTTTCCATAAGACTGAAATATTAGTATTTGTGTGGAGTTTTACATCTCTATAAAAGTGTGTAAAAAATATCGGACTAGGAGACCGGTTACTTTGGCGTGATTCTTCTATTGTGTGAATTAAATCTATTTTCGAAATGTGGAGAGAATATAACCTTAAATTAAATGTTGCTACTAATGACAATCATTTCAATTAGGGATCACTACATAGTAAAAAAGTTTTAACCTCGATTTATAACAGGATCTTGCAATAAGACAGAATAACTATGGGAACGAACAGAGAAACAATTTTTGTTATAGGCGTTGGTCACCTGATTTGTTTTACGAGACATCTTGAGTGCAATATAAGTATTAGTTTTATTGACTTTACACGCTTCCAGTCAGTATTTCGCTTTCTGTGCTCAATACCAAGGTTCTCTGTCCAGTAAGACGGGTAATTGGAATCATGGCATTGAGCAATTGAAGTAAAATACTTTCTATAAGTATAAATTATAGCAGAGATAAGACGCAATTCTGCGCTCTGTTCCTATCGATGCTTCCTAGCTAAGCACGAGTAATTGTAAACCCTGTGCACAAACAAGCTAAAATCGTTTCTTTGAATTGATTAAAACCTATTCCATCCCATTCTTTCATAATTTTCAATAACAACTTCAACGTTAGAATCTTTAAAAATATTGCTATTTCTGTTGTTAATGATAATGTGCATCTAACAAAATATTTTTAAAATCTAATTAAAAATATACAACTAAACATTAAAAACCCTCTACAATGATAAGTAGCTCGTTTTACATATTCCAATCCGTCTTTTCAGAAATACGTACGAACTGGTACACATATGCCACATGTATCTTCAGGTTTTTTTTTTTTGTGTTCAAACTTAAATACAAATTAAATTATTCTGGACCGAGATCGGAAAATTAGGTTAAGTTCTAAAATTAAAAATGGATGGCTAAATTTAATTGTAATAGTTCAAATTATTATAAATGGCAGATGAATTGTTTGTGCTCAACTCGGAGAGGTAATTTTTATTTCGTTTGTTCTCAATTCGAATAACATTTGGACCTGCTCAGAACGGGTTCCTGACCATTGTAATCACCACATCACTTATAAACCCGTTCCTACTAGTGCATGTCTGAATCAGCACAGGAACCTGCATACCTAAGATAGAATAAACCTATTTCAAGACTATAAACTGAACGATATTATTAATGTAGCATTTTATAACCTGCTAAAAACGTTCCGCTGCCAGTTATTAAAGAAACAATTCACTTTAGTACAGAAAATATTTATGAACGATAATATTTTAGATGTAAAATATAGTAGCATTCTTTAACGAAAAATACAAATGATGACTTTGTTGTGATTTACTTCATAACTGTGAAACCTGGATATTTAATATCTTGTAACATGTTAGTAATTTCCTGTTTGTCGACCCATACTAAATACACAGAATCTATCAACGCCACACTTATTAAATTTAAACCTTAACTTGTATACATCTTGGTGTTATAACTTCTTATAGCATGTAAATCTTAGGCGTATATACTGTAATATATTCCGATAATACAATACAATTGATTTGTCTCCATTTATATTTAATAAGCATAAAAATAAAACTATATTAATTTGACAAACAAAGTTTATTCATTTGACCATTCCTTCCATGAACTACAATATTAATTATTTTATGAACATGATAAATTCGTTTGAAAGGATAAAGCCAGATATTTGTATGTCATAAAGAAATACAATTTCTAACAGTCTAAGACTTTTTGCAGATGAAGAGTGTAATAGTAAATTCAATTGGTATAGCACCAAAGCCGAAAAGTGTGGTCGAGTCACAGTGTCAGAATAATTATTTATCTCTTAAAATATTCTCATATAACCTAGGTAGTTCTACAAAGTATTGAGTGGCAGGTTTGAAGTTTTATCTCTCTGAAGAGACTGATATTATATTTTGCAGAGAAAAAATGTACAGGCCGGGAATCGATCCAGCGTTTTCAAGACTATTCGGTTCCCACAGGACGTATGCAAAATAATTTCAAATTTTCCTCTGGGTATAAATCTTCCCTAACGTGCGAACATCTGAAATCAGCTTGATTGAGGTCTACAGGACTATTTGGATTGGAACTGGGTACGTTCTCTGAGAGTCGAGTAGTCCCAGCATCAGAGTTCTGCCGAAGACAAATTTCTCTCCACAGATTATACGAGGGTCATCCAGAAAGTAAAGAACGATTTGGCATAACTAAATGATAACGAAAGATATCAACACGGAACTTGATTTACAAGGATGTAGTACCTTACTCTATTTCTCAACGTAATCGCCATTGCTGCCAAGGCATTTATTGAAACGTGGTACCAGTTTTTCAATGCCAATGTTATATTTTTCTACCGCCAAAGATCTGAGTATGGAGTTTCTGCCAAGTAGATAAGGAATAAACGCAGAGGCCTATTTTCAACTCTTCAACGACTACTTCGCGCTATCTAAAACAAGAAACTTGGAAGTTGTCTGAAAATGTGTTTTTCATTCATGACAACGCTCGCCTCATTTGGTTGCTCAAACACAGGCATAATTTCAACGTTTAAGTGGGAAATTTTTTAACATCTTCCTTACAGCCCAGATCTGGCACCCAACGATTTTCACTTGTTTCCGAAATTAAAGGACTTTTTGGGTGGAAACGAGTTTCCAACTGATGAAGACCTCAAAACGACAGTGACATCCTGGCTGAAGTCTTTGGCGGTAGAAAAGTTTAACCATCGGCAATGAAAAACTGGTAGGCCTATCACGTTACAATAAATTCCTTTAAAGCAATGGCGATTACGTTGAGAAATAGAGTAAGGTACTGTATCTTTGTAAATAAAGTTTCATGTTGACATCTTTCGTTTTTATTTAGTTATACCAAGTCGTTCTTTACATTCTTGACGATCCTTGTATTACTGTATTTATCATACTGTCTCTCTGCCTGGAACCCTATAGCCCTTATGTTGGGGCGAAGGGGCCTCCAAGTGGAGGTTTCTGTTACCTATTTGAATTTTGTTACGCTTATTTTCCGAGAGAGGGCAGAGGGACAGATGGTAATCCCATCGCCTCTCAACCCCCCTCAGGAAACTAAGGTATTACTTGGACGTGAAAGGGCCGAGAAATTTTGTCCAGAGGCTCTAATTTGTATTTACCATACAGTTTTCAATTATTAATCCATGCTAAATATTATACTATAACATTAATACACACATCAAGTTTCTAATTCACTTCATCTCTTTGGTGCACTGCGAATGTTGCCTGATTCTTCGTCATGTAGCCGTATAGAGTATAATTATTAATAATGCAGTTTGTATTCAATGTCACGTCATTGACGGGAGAAGAATTACTGGTTAGATTAAATAGAAGTAGTAGCAATCTCGAAAACCGTGGGCCACAGAGCAGAAGAACAATGGCAACATGCTGGCTGCACGACAGTTTACAGATTGCATGTTTCGATATCAAGAAAACTCGACCAACGCAGCTTTTCGAGCATGACCTCGTAAAGAAATCGATATTCTCACAGTACCTGCTTTAGCTTCACCGCCGAGAAACCTTGAAAAATGAAATCTTCGTTTGCTAGAGAGATGATTTTTAATGCAACGGTGGTTAAGGTGGGAAAGAAGTGGGTCAATTTTAATCTGCCTGCAATAAATTTTAAAGTGGATATTTATATTTCAGCTAAGGACTTTCACCTCTACCTTTTAAGAACAGAATTGTGCTTTCCTTTAATATATATATAGTAGTGTGTATACAGTAAAATTCCAATTATCCGGACTCCAACTATCCGGATCACTAATTTTCCTTCTGTGCCCAAGGTTGCGGGTTTGATCCCGGCCCAGATGAATGGCATTTCTGGGTGCATAAATATGACAGGCCCATGTCAGTAGATTTACTGGAATGTAAAAATACCTCTGCGGGACAAAATTCCGGCACACTGGCGAAGGTCACTGGCCTAAGTTGCAGAACATCCCCGTCTTTAAATAACCATACCTACCTACCTACCTACCTACCTACCAATTCTCCGGATCGCTCTGATGCTGTATTCAAGTGGTTTTTGCAGCAGCGAGCATTGGGAAACCCTCTTTCGGGGCCAATTATTTATTTGCGAAAATGCACAACTTTTAGTAGACAAAATCGATTGTTTGTCAGAGAAAACATCTGACTTTGATCTATATGTTCAACATGTGACACTTTATGGAAGTACAGCACTGCTCATTTTTTTAAATAAAATAAATGGCATTTTTCATGATTTATTCAATTATCCGGATATTTGAATATCTAAAACTGGTCCGGTCCCAATTAATCCGGATAATTGGAGTTCTACTGTTTTTATTTATTACGTATTCTTGAATATCGAAGATAAAATTACGATAAAATGACGTTATGACTATCAATATAATAATAATAATAATAATAATAAGGTTTTATTTTGCCTGGCAGAGTTAAGGCCATAGGGCCTTATCTTCCACTCAACCAGGATAAATACAAAATACATTAAAGTAATACCTACAAAAAAACAAATACACTAGATACCATATATAATAGTAACGAAATGCTAGCAATAGAA
Source organism: Ectobius pallidus (assembly GCA_964059195.1). Classification (NCBI taxonomy): domain Eukaryota; kingdom Metazoa; phylum Arthropoda; class Insecta; order Blattodea; family Ectobiidae; genus Ectobius; species Ectobius pallidus. Next base: position 56,812,619 of record CAXKWD010000004.1, on the reverse strand, counting down.
TATTAAAATATAAGAAAATAATGAGTCCAATAATGAAAAGAGAAAACAAAGTGAATTAAGAATTACATATACTCGTACTTGGGTGTGTGTATATAATCCTAATATAATAATATAATATACACTAAAACTGGAACCTAAAACTATGAAATTAACAAATTTAGGCAATATATGCTAAGTGATATAAAATATTGTACAATGTAAATTAACCTAGGTTGTGTAACGAAGATACCTCAGTAACTTAGACTTAAAAATCTGTAGACTCCGACTACCCCTGATGTCCGGCGGAAGGGAGTTCCAGGTGCGGGTCATGGCTATAGTGAACGAGGCAGAGTACAGAGATGTCTGATGGCGTGGAATTGAAAGTAGGCTGTTATTCTGAGATCGCGTGTCGCGGTTATGTTGGGAAGATAACAGTGAGAAACGAGAGACTAAATAATTAGGTGCAGATTTATTAAGTATTTGATAGAGAAGAGTTAGGGAGTGTAGTTGGCGTCTGTCCTTTAGTCGAAGCCAGGATAATTGCTCAAAATAACCTGAGACATGATCATATCGACGTATGTTGAATATATGACGGACACAAGAATTCTGAACACGTTGTAGCTTACAGGATAATTCAACACTTAGGTCGGTGAACAAGACATCACAATAGTCGAAGTGTGGCATCACTAGTGACTGTACTAACGTCTGTTTTAGTTTAGTAGGTAGGAAATTTTTTAGTCTATTTAGCGCATGCATAATAGAAAATACTTTTTTACATATACGTTTAATTTGTGTATTCCAGGTCATGTCAGAGTCAAAGTACACCCCAAGATTTTTTACTGTTTTACTGTAAGGAATAATCACGTTGTTCAAGGTCACAGGCAAAAGTTCCGTGTGGTTAATATAAGATAGTAATCTGTTTTTTCCAATCAGAATGGCTTGTGTCTTGTCTGGGTTCAAATTTAGTCCAAATTTTGCTGACCATTTACTGATCGAGATTAAGTCGTCATTGAACTTTGCAAGAGAGTCATTGATTATATCAGGCCGAAAATGTAAATATATTTGAAGGTCGTCTGCATACAGATGATGTCGGCAATGTTTTAGTACTGTAGAAATGTCATTTATATAGATTGCAAAAAGCAAGGGACTTAATACAGAGCCCTGTGGTACACCTGACCTCACGAGACGCCACGAAGAAGATAGATTGTTGTGAGAAACACATTGTTGGCGTCCTGAGAGGTATGATTGTACCCACGTGACTACTGCATTGGATAAGTGTAGTGACCTCAGTTTAGCAATTAACAGGTCTGCGTCAACGGTGTCAAAGGCTCGCGAAAAATCAAGTAGGGTTAGAGCAGTCACTTCACGTCGGTCCATGGCCTCACGAATATCTTCACTGACCTTGAGAAGGGCAGTGGAGGTACTGTGATTTGATCTGAAACCAGATTGTAATGGGTCAAGTAGATTATAAGTGTTTAGATACTCAGTCAGCTGCTTGTGGACAATGCGTTCGAGGGTTTTCGATAAAGTCGGAAGTATACTGATAGGTCTATAGTGCTTGGGGGTGTTTGGAAGATTTACTTTAGGAAGAGGTCGGATGAGAGCATTTTTCCATTGTTGCGGGAAGGTGGATGTGATGAGAGAGGCGTTGTAAATATGGGTTAAGGTAGGAAGAATAACATCGATTATTTTGTTTAGCATTAATATATTAATGCCATCCGTGCCTTCTGCTTTCGATTTATTTTGGGAGAGTGCCTTTTTTACTTGTAAGGGCGTTACATTGGAGAAAAAGAATCTTTCATGGTGTGGAGGAAGGGGTATGGTTGACAGATAATTAATAGTATTTTGTTTGGTGAGGTCATCTAGGGTATTGGTTGGTACGGTAGTGAAATATTCGTTCAAATCATTGAGAGGGATGTTGACAGCATGGGCTTGATTTTTTTGTTTTCCTAAACCCATTGCTTTTAAGTTACTCCATAAGTCGCGTGTAGTCGTAGTGGGGTCAATCAATCTATGGCAGTGCTGGATCTTGGCGTTTCGTATCATTTGCGTAGTTTTGTTTCTTAACTGCTTATAGTTTGTCCAATTTTCGTCGGTTTTACTGCGCCGGAAAGTACGGTATGCCGCATCACGGTGAGCCATGTGTTCTCGTATGGTCGAAGATAACCAAGGGGCAGAAGGTCGTGTAATTCGTCTAGTCTTTAGTGGTGCATGTCTGTCATATAATTGGAGTATCATATCATTAAATGCTTTTAACTTTTCGTCAACAGAACGTAAATGCCAAATTGTGTGCCAAGGCTGTTGTTTAGCGTCTTCAGTCAGTTGGTTGTCGTCTATGTTTTTTAAGTCTCTATATGATATTAATTTAGATGGGCGTTTAGGGCATTGAAGTGAATATTCCATGTAAATGAGGTCATGGGCTGAGATACCAGGAACCGGCATCTGACCATGTCTTAATACTCTTTGTGGTTGAGTAGTCACGATTAAATCCAGTAAGGTCTCAGAAGTGTTAGTATGATGAGTCGGTAGAAGAGGTAGGATAGTCATGTTGCAAGACTGAAACGTATTGATTAGTTGTGTGGTAAGCGTTGAATTTGTGTTAAGGAGATTGATGTTGAGATCACCCATAAGAACAACGTGTTCATAGTTCGGAATTAAATTAATTAGGGCATCTTCTAGATTGGAAAGCTGACCACTTTTAGGGGGCCTGTAAATTACGCAAATTAGACATTTTTGCGTGCTGGCAAGGATTTCAACAAACATTAATTCTGGGGTTGCTGAATACTCGGAGGGGGAGGCATGCACAACTTTTGGGTGAAGGTCATTTCGTATGTAGGCAGCGACCCCTCCTCCACGCTTACCCGTCCTGTCATTGCGGAAAAGTGAAAAACCATTCAGCTCAACAAGTGAGGAAGGAAGGGAGGGTTGGAGCCAGGATTCAGACAGCAGTAAACAGTGAAGATCGAGACCGGAAACAATAGAAGAGAATTCTTGGAAATGGGAAAGTATGCTTTGAGAGTTGACGTGAATAATTTTGAGAGTAGTAGGATTAGGGGTGAAGGAGAGTTTTAACAGATCTGAAGTGGAGGGGGACTGTGGAGTGGGCTGGCCGCTGTTTTCACCAATGAAGTCTGTACTGTCATAAAGAACTTGAGGGTAGATGGAGAACGGGTTTTTGTTAGAGCTATTATCAGGGGTAGGTGGAGAAACATTCCCTGGACTTAGTGGGTCAATGTTACCAACCGAATTTTAACAGATAGAAAGAGAGAAAAAAAAAAAAGAGAAACGAAGTTACGGATTACTAATAATTCTACGGATTACTAATAGTTCTACAGTTAGTCTAAATATTACTCTAATACTAGGATTTAAAGTCAGTATATAATTTTAAGAGTATATAAAATTAAAGGGGTTAGAAAGAAATCAAACAGAGCTAGACCTTGTGTCGTGGGTTCCCGACTTCTACACTATATTAAGGTCACTACTGCGTGTCACTCGTCGCTTGGTGCCTTGGAGGTTCACGATTATCACACCATCCTGAGTCCAACAACATTTAAGTCCAAATTTCGCGATGGCTTCTCGTAGAAGGCTGTGACGCACCTGTGTCAAATCTTCGTGGATGACGACGCCCGAATTTTTCAAGTTCTTTTTCCTGGAGAACACTTCATTACGTTTCCTGTAGGACACGAATTTAGCAATGATAGGTCGAGGCCTATTATTGGTGTTCTCCTGCTTGCCGACTCTATGGCTCCTGTCTATATCTTGCAGCTGGATGTCAACGCCGATCTGCTTTCCGACCTCTATGACAATTTTGTCAGTATCCTCCGACTGCTTTTCCTCTATACCAAAAATCCTGATCATCATTATATGAAAACAGTAATTATGCTTCTCTAAATAAACATATTTAGGATTACTATAATGATTCTGGCTATCATTATCGCCTTCATCCCATCCGCTCCTTGTTCAGAATGAGTCTGTGTGGCTGGTGTGTCCGTGTTGACTCGGAGGTGGTCCAGGCATTAGGCTGATAATTTATCGAAGTTATTTCAAGCAAATCAACAGGAGCAATTTTTGTTCTTATGAAGGATGTTTATTTAGCCTAAATAATGTTTTTATAAAATTCCTGCATCTTATCAAGAACTGTCTTCCCATAATATTCCTGTACCTTCTCCAAAATTAATAATCTTCTATAACGACTTGAATTTACATGAGAAGGAAAAGAATTAAAACATACCTATTCTGAAATATATTTCAATATAAACGGAATATGCCAATCATTTTCTATTGTACTTATTAACTCATAAAAATTCTTACAGCTACGTCTAAACTTTAAAATAAATTCAACTCGAGTTCCTTGTGACCTATCGTTTTTGTATCATTCTCCAGAGATGTGAGCTTACGCTGAATACAGTATCTCTGCGTTTCCTTTTTTATGATCGCTAGGGACCTGTGGGCGGATTTGCGAACTCAAACTAAGAAAATATAAAAAAAAAATTGCCCTATATATTACTGCTTAACCTTTACGTCTTCTCTCTGTCAACTTGTGGTATTGAGAAGTCAGTAACAAAGTGAATTGAGAAAATAAAAAATCAGGTAAACTGATGTAAAAAAGTGCCAGTATGTTTTTTTTAATCAGTTATGACTGCAATTATGATATGCAGAATATGTTTTTTTAATTGATTTACAAGTTAAGCTCCAGATTTATTCATTAAGCAGGGCTTAGGGAAGAACAAAGGTCTAGTTTTCTTTTTAATCAGATTAAAATCTTCCAGCATCAGCTGAACTGTACAGATTTTTGATATCTTGACAATCGCACACTCACATAAAAATACGAAAAAGAAAGTGAAATTGACTGGTTTCGGGATTTGAACCATGGAACTCCATAACGTGAGGCCAAAACGTTACCGTCTCGGTCACCTGGATCAGTTTAACGGTCTAGTTGTAAGTTATAAGCGCATGTAAAACAATAGTGTTTTTGGTCATAGCTATCTCTATTTTAATTTCCAAAGCCGTAAAATATCACAGTAAAACAATTGACTATGTTGTCATGATAAATTATTTGCTTTTTTTTTATATAAATTCTTTCGAATACGTATATTATCATAAAATAGGCACCAAATTGAGCATTACTCCGAAACAGGTGAACCGATTTCATTCAGTATCAGTAGACCTCTTCCCATGAACACTATAAATGTGTATACCAAATTCCATAAAAATCCGGTAAAGCGTATTTGAGTTACCGCGTTTTTAAAATAGACACTAAATTGGGTTTCACTCCGGTACCGGACAACCGATTTGGTCCAATATCGGTAGACGTCTTCCCATGTACATTATAAATGGGTATACAAAGTTTCAGGAAAATCCAATAAAGCATATTTGAGTTATCGCGACTTCTCATATATTAACATAAAAGGCAATAAATTGGGCATTATTCCGGTACTGGCCAACCGATTAGGTTGAACATCAACAGACGTCTTTCCATGAATAGTATAAATGCGTATACGAAGTTTCATAAATATCCGATAAGGCGTATTTGAACTATTGCGCCTTTAAAATATACACTAAATTGGGTTTTACTCCGGTACCGGTCAACAGATTAGGTTCAAATTTAACAGATTACTTTTCATGGACGTCATAAATGCGTATTCCAAGTTTAATGGAAATCCGATACAGCATATTTGAATTATGGCGCCTTTCTATTAGAAAGGCGCCATAATCTATTAAAATAGGCACTAAATTGGGCATTACTCCGGTACCGGTGAACCGATTTGGTTCAATATCAATAGGGTTCTTCCCATTGACATTATAAATGTGTTTTCCAAGTTTCATGAAAATCCGAAAAAGCGTATTTGAGTTAGAGCGCGTACAGACACACGGACGGACGGACGGACAGACAGACAGACAGACGGACAGACATTTTTCGTCCCCCACACAATCTCATAAAGTACCATACTGGCACTTAATAAACAATGCGATAGAATATACATAACTTATATTCTTCATGATTTCCCCATATACAATAAACAAAAATATATATATAGTCTACGCATTAATCGGTGTAAACATAAGGACATATTACCAACACGTCCCAAAGAACCGAGTGATCGTAACGTCTTGGACTCGCATTTGGGAGGTCCCAGGTTCAAATCCCATGGCCGGCCAATTTGAAGTGAGTTTTTTTCTTTGTTGCCCCTGTCGTAAAGGCAATGCCGAATTGAATATTTACATACCATGAATCATCCTCGCTATTTCATCCTATATCATATCCACTTAAATTAATACAACTTGAAATTCACTCCAGGCTGAGAACAGAGAGGAATGGGCAGTTATTACTTAGGAAGCCAAAGGTCCAATGCGATTTGTAACACAGTTTGTTAATAAATTAGACACTGTCATATTTTCGTCCTTCAAAAGAGATTAAACATCGTTTAGGAATTACCTAAAACCTAAAACCAAACATTATTCAAAACTCATCTGTTTTATGTATTTAGTTATTTGAGTTCATGAATTAGATAGTAAAGGGAATTCAAATTGCTGGAACCAAAATATATTACTCTTAAATCAATACTAATATTGTAGTCTCACCTACTGCTAGGCCTGCCAAGTGGTCTTTTGCCTTGGAATTATTTTTAAATATTAATGAGGGTAGGCCTGTAAGGTTTATCATTAAACATTCTATTATATACTACCCTGATTGGACTAAAAATAATTAATTTTATTCATAATCTAACAAGCATTGATATATACGTTGAAACGATTCATATCTAAATGCATGAAGACTGTAGTAATGAAACCCACAACAATGTACCATTCTTACAAACAAAAAACTCCGTTACGTAGCAACAAATATGTGTTATTTTCTGAGCGAGGTAGGATAGAATGGTATATAGTTATTTAACGACGGACATGTACAACAACTTATGCTTGTCACTACCGACGATGTGCCGGAATTGTGTACCACAGGAGATCTTTTACATACCAATAAATCTACAGAAATGGGCCTGTCACATATATCCACAAATAATTCCCATCGACTTGGGTCGGGATTGAACCACCAACCTTGGGAAAAAGAAGGCAGCGCTATACTGACTGCGCCACCCAGGACAACTAAATGAGGTAAGAGTCTTTGAAAAATACTACTACTCTAATAGTGTCGAAATCCGTTAATTTATCTTTGGATAATTTGAAATATTGAATCATTTGAGTCAAGTTCACTCCCCATTTAAATCAATGTAAAATAATCTTAATTAATTATAATTCTCAGAATATAATTTGGATAACAAGAAGTATAAATGATAAAGAAACTTGATACTTTACCAAATTTTCTAGGATTTAGTATATACCTACATTTTCTCAGACCGTACTGTAGATAGCACACATCGTAAACGGAAACTTATCAAAACCTATAGTTATATTTTAATGTTCTTCCATTATTTATAATTATAGCAAGTTATATATATATATATAACTTGTTTAAAAAACTGAACATTGCTACAAGGTGGAGATGTATCAAACCATACACGACAGACAATGGGTACAGTACACAGTCGAAGAAGTCAGATCGCTCGTCTGAAAAGTGTCAGGTGTGCTGAACTCTTACTTACTTATTCAATGACAATAGACATTTCTTAAACAAGATAAAAGAATATTATCCATTTCATGGAACCTTGAGGTTCATTGCCGTGCTTAACTGAGTCCGCCATTCAAACTTATTCTGTTCTAACTCCATCCAACCACATCTCGCAAATTCTGCTTCCCTTAATATCTAATATTGTCGTCCCACCTACGTCTAGGCATGCCAAATGTTCTTTTACCTTCATTTCTCCCAGTCAATGCGCGCAACATGTTTATCCCATTTCATATTTCGTGGAGAGTACAGGTTATGAAGTTTGTCGTTATGGAATTTTCTCCAGTCCCAATTTTCATTTCTCATAGCCCCAAATATTTTCCTTAGCACCCTGCTTTCGAACACACTCAGATTTTGTTCTTCCCGAAGAGTAAGCGACCAAGTCTCACATCTATACATTACACCAGGCAGGACAATATTGTTTTATAACTTTTTATTTTTACATTTCTGAAAAGAAGACGAGAACATAAGAGTTTTTGAAGTGCATAAAAAGAGTAATTTTCTGATATCAGACCTACCTTAATATTGTTTGTATCTGTTCTTATTGCTCCCATGTAATTGAGTATCTCCACTTTTTCGAACGAACTCTACGTAGTCAAAATGGAGCCGAATAGCAGCAGTAAAGACTATTGTTCGTGCTTACCAAGAGTTCGGAGATGATCTGTGGCGTTTGAAATAGGCTAATTCGAAACTCACTGCAGAGACGAGTGTAGTATTACTTCCACTTTATTCATAACATCTAACTTACTAAAGTAGAATTGTATTTCTTGTTAAGATGAGGTATGAGAGAATAGAGAGGCAACTTAGAATGGCGTTTACACGAAAAGTCTACTTTTCAAATTCATTTGTAATTAGGGCGACGTTTCTTAACGAAGAAAGTGGCAGCTCCTAACCACACATTCCCAGTAATAAATCTCGTAAACTTCTTTCTTGAGAATTCACGTTTGCAGTTTGCGCTATTAATTATGATACATCCTTTATATATAGTACATTTTTAATATAAATTATAACATGAGAGTGATTTAGTGTGTGTGACTTTTTACAGGGTCTTCCAAAGAAAATTGTCGGTAACCTAGAAGAGAATCTACAAACTGATGGACCTCAATATAAGCTGAGTATTATATTTCTCTAATCGAATACCCAACCCTTAGCGCTAAGAATGATGGGCAGAACTGCATTTTAATTCCATTCGAAACTTTTTATGCAAAGTAAAAAGGGACGAATGGATAAAATCCAGCGAGACAGCTCGGCTCTTGGAAATGATCTACGTCAAAACACATGTACACGTAAAGCTTTTACATGTCTACGAGGTTAAACTGCTTAAGGAAGTCCTAAATCTTAGTGTAGAACATGTTGCAACACAATCTTTAGCGTTATTAACGGGGCAGGACTGCGAGACATGCTCGGCTTTGGGAAATTATATGTCAAAACACGTCGCGAGCTAAAGCTTTTACATACCACTACGATTTCTTTGAATTCTCAATGAAAACGTAAGTGGAAGACAACGGAGTTATCCTGCTTTAAGGAAGGCCTAAATATTAGTGTAGAAGATGTTGCAACACAAACTTTAGCATTTAGATCGAGAGCATGGGAAGAGAGACGCTCGGCGCTTGGAAATTTTATGTCAAAACACGTGTACACCTAAAGCTTTTACACGTCTCTGCGGTTTCTTTGAATTCTCAAAGAAAACCTAAGTGAAAGGCAAAGGGTTATTCTGCTTAAGGAAGGCCTAAATCTTAGTTTAGAGGACGTAATTTAGAGTTATGTAATTACTCAGCAATAATAAATTTTATTTATTTTTCCATAGGGGCTTCCAACGAAAGCTGTCGCTAACCTACGACGATTCCATTGCGACAATCTCTATAGCAAGTATGGAGGCGAAGTTACGTAAGTATGTCTTGTGGTATTAAAAGAATGGAGAAACTATGCAAACATATTCTAAACAAAAGACGGCAGATGGCAGAATTTGGAGCATGTGATCAGCTGCATAATATTATTAAGTGCCAGTATGGTACTTTATGAGATTGTGTGGTGGACGAAAAAATGTCTGTCCGTCTGTCTGTCCGTGTGTCGGTACGCACCATAACTCAAATACGCTTTTTCGGATTTTCATGAAACTTGGAAAACACATTTATAATGTCCATGGGAAGAACCCTATTGATATTGAACGAAATCGGTTCACCGGTGCCGGAGTAATGCCCAATTTAGTGCCTATTTTAATAAATTATGGCGCCTTTCTAATAGAAAGGCGTCATCACTCAAATACGCTGTATCGGATTTCCATGAAACTTGGTATACCCATTTATGACGTCCATGAGAATTGCCCTATTGAATTTGAACCTAATCTGTTGACAGGTACCGGAGTAAAACCCAATTTAGTGTCTACTTTAAAGGCGCAATAACTCGAATACGCTTTATCGGATATTTATGAAACTTCGTATACGCATTTATAATGTCCATGGGAAGACGTTTATTGATATTGGACCAAATCGGTTGTCCAGTACCGGAATAATGCCCAATTTAGTGTTTTTATGTTAATATATAAGAAGTCGCGATAACTCAAATATGCTTTATTGGATTGCCTGAAATTTTGTATACCCATTTATAATGTACGTGGAAAGACGTCTACTGATATTGGACCAAATCGGTAGACCGGTACCGGAGTAAAACCCAATTTAGTGTATATTTTAAAGACGCTGTAACTCAAATACGCTTTACCGGATTTTTATGAAACTTGGTATACACATTTATAATGTCCATGGGAAGACGTTTGTTCATAATGGATAAAATCGGTTGACCTGTTTCGGAGTAATGCTCAATTTAGCGCCTATTTTATGGTAATATACGTATTCGAAAGAATTTATAAAAAAAAATGAAAATCAGTTATCTTGACAACATAGCCTATTGTTTTACTATGATCTTATAAGGCCTTGGAAATTAAAATACAGGTAGCTATGACAAAAAACATATTGATTTACATGCGCTTATCCAACTAGACCGTTAAAATGACCCAGGTGGCCGAGATGGTAGACCTTTCTTCTTCCGTAAGCCCTGCTTAATGAATAAATCTGGAGCTTAACTTGGAAATCAATTTAAAAAGAAAACATATTCTGCATATCATAATTGCAGTCATAACTGATTAAACAAAAACATACTGGCACTTTGTTACATCAGTTTACCTGATTTTATTATATTCTTGAATTTTACTGTTTAACTCTTATATAAAAACTCGTATTTCATTCAACACTGAATGCTGAAAAAAATACTAACCTAATAAACTGTAAGAAATATCTAAATTTAAAATCTTGACAGAAATAAAAATTATAGTTTTAGCACAAAATAAAAGCAGCAAGTTACTTAATATTCAAGGGATCAAAGGAAAAATCAGTATATTGAATTGACAAGCACTTCTTTAATAAATTCGGTGATCTGTGAGGCGCCCTACATCATAGTGATGTTGTATTACACGTTGGGAGGGGATTCTTTCATGTATTATCTATGGCTTCGGTCATGAACTGAGATCTCTCAAAGAAATTTCTCGTCCATTACATATCAGATAATGTTGTTGTATCTTCGCTATTTCAGGATGATTTAACGTTCTTCACTCTAAATGGCACCTGTCCCTCTACCCTCTCTCGGAAAATAAGCATATCAAAATTAGTATAGGTAATGAAACCTCCATTGGAGGCCCCTTCGCCCCAACTGGGGATCATAGGGTACCAGATACAGATACAGATACTCTAAATGGCGTATGACATATTTTTGATACCACTTCCTTTCATACTCTTCGTTACTTCATTAATATTCGTGGCTATTTCCGTACCTCTCTTAAAGATTCAAGCGAATAACAGAGTAAAGCATTCTATACAATGAAGTTCTTTTAAGACAATTTGTGTGATTTGGTGTTTCTACTTTCAGAGGTAAGGCCAATGTATTGTTTTCAATCACAATGTCAATTGTTTGCATTACGGTAATTTAATTGCAGAATATATTATTATCATTAAAATTGTTGTTATTATTATTGTTATTACTTATTCCCCCATTTGGCAGGTATGACGGGCTTACGACAAATGTGGACTTTACCAAAATCTTATTTTTTTCTTTGTTTACTAGTCCCATACCACCGAATTTCATGCGTATGGCCAATATTGTCTGGTAGTGTACCCTGTGAACTTTGGTTTATTTCTACATTTTGTTCTATGTATTGTAAGATCAGCACTTTTACCAGACAATACTATTTCTATTCTTAATAACGTTATATCCCATTATACTTTCGAGATAGGCAGGACCGTATCATTTCCTATATTAACAGAGTAGTTAGACATATTCTGGACGTATTCCAGATTTTCGTTTACACTGCCATCGTTATTATTTCGTTTTTCGCAATTTCTTCAAAATACTGCAATCTCCTTGAACTGAGTATCCCATTTTTTCTACAACCATAAAAATTTGCATTCTTTTCCTTTCCAGAATAATCATAATATTAGCTATAATTCTTGCTATTGTCCAGGTCAGCTATCTGTCTCGGTTATAACAGTAAATTAGGCCTGAAAAGAACAGTCAGTATGGTACTGGCTGAATTCGGTCCCAATGTAACGGGTTTGTTCGGGCGCAGGCCACTGGCATAAATATGAAATTCCATATCTCTAGATTTAAAGGCACATAAAAGAACTCCTGCGGGACATTGATGCTCACAAACCTAAGTTGCCTGTTCATCAATTTTTTAATCCTTATTTAACAAACAAGAATAGTTTTAAGAACATTATCGGTTTTGAGTTTATTACTCTCCAAACTTTACACATGCTTTCTTGTAAAATTTACCAAACGCTAGATAGAATCTTGTTATACATTATAATTTACGTTTCATTTTAGTATTTTATGTTCTTGAGTTCAATTCAAAAGAGGAAGTACTAGAAAGCCTCTTGAGTAAGGAACGAACAGCGTTAACTACTTACAGCTTTATTTTGTATTTCTTGTAGGCCTACTAACATTGTTTTTTATTAATTGTAATGATATAAGAGTTCTCAAACTTCAAGGTGCAATTATGGTGCAACTTGAATTATTACATAAAGTAATCTGAATTCTGTAGATCGTTCTACTAAAATAAAAATAAGAGTGTTCTTCTTTCAAATAACTTTTTGAATCCCTACAATTTTAAGTTATTATTCTAGCGTGAATATACAAGTTTCTTACATCTGTCATTGCTAGGCCATTAAATTTTCAAACCTCAACAAATGCTAATTCATGCAAGTGATTGGTCTGCTCTAGGAGTTTTGCTGTTAACAAAATAGCGTCGTATTAGTTGCTAAAATCATATTAAAATATATACGCGTGATGTGTCGCTATTTTATATGAAGGAGAGATTTTATGAATTTAATGACCTAAAATAATTAGTTTCGTTGATTTTCTGACGTAAACTAGCCTACAGTCATAATGACAAAGATTTACGGAACTTCATATACTCAAAGTGGGTACCGTGCAAAATTGATATCCCATTCTCTTCATATTTTCATTTTCTCTGCCTGTAGGTCTACTGCTAGTAGCCTACTATAGGTAGAGGAAGTATTGTTTTCGACCCCCAAATTCAATATTGAGTTTTAACATAAATTTACACCCTGATTCCAAAATACTATTTTCAGAAACATGTCTGTATATGTCTGTGAAGGGCATAGCTCCAGAACGGACACTCTCATGAAAACAATTTTTATTTGGGTTAGGTACCTTCTGAGTATGTGAAAGGAAGATTGGCGACGAATTTCTCTTATTTTTAAGGGGACTTTACAAGATGAAAATTTTGTCTTCTTGTACTATGTATATGTTTAGGGCCTATGATAAACATCCCTATACGAGGCTATGAGTGAGGTATCAGTGGATAGGATTTCTTTACCGACTTCTGATATAGCATAGTCATTGGCAAACCCTTAAGCTGTCCCTGCAAAACGACCGCTTATTCTACATCAAAATGTGAAGAGAGAAAATGATATTTTCCATGTCGAGCGTAGAGAAATTCAGAGTTAAGTGAAATGCAGTATTACGAAATGAAGTCACTGTTTTTAATAATTAATATAAAATGTGTAATTCAGTAAGCCTGTACAGGTCAACACTGCAATGCATTGAGGAACGCCAGGAGTTAACGCCTGTGCAAAACCACGCAGGCAACTTCTCTGGCAAGCGTGTGTTGCGTGTAGTCTAGTCAAACATTCGCAGGCGATGGAATACTCAGACCAGCAGCTCCGAAGGTACCGGCAATCTTGCCGGTCTGAAGTGGGTGTAGTTCAGTGTCCGGCAGATGCTGCAGTTGTGACGTAAGAGCCAGTCATCTCGCAAGAGCTTCGGAGAGAGAGCAGTTGAGTTGTATTGCTGTTAATACGCATCAGCGCAGTGGCGTTCACTGCAGCAGTAGAATTGTATGGTAAATTTAGTGCATTCAAAGTAAAACTAGACTTATGAAAAGTCACCTCACCCTCGGAGACACGTCACATTTTCCAAAGTTGTCTACATTATGTCATCGAATTACAGACCTAAATAATTATGTGCAAATATTAGAAGAACTGGATCAGGAATTTGATTGCCGATTTCAAGATTTTGCAAACCTCCAATCCGATATTTGCATATTTGCGACACCATTTTCTGTGGATATTGACAGTGTTTCAACGTCATTGCAACTAGAAGTCATTGATTTGCAAAGTGATATTAAAATGCAAGACCGATTTCAAAACAAAAAGGATTTATCTATATTTTATAGAAGATTTCCCCAGCCAAGATTCCATTTAAGAACGATCCTGTTCAAAACAAAGAGGCGTGGCTGTCATAGCCCGCACGTGAGAACGCACGTGTTCACCATGTTTAATGCTAGTTTGTTTATTCTCAGTACAACTCATCCGCAGGGTCGTCGTGAACAATGAATCCTTTATGTTTTGTTTGCTAATTGATATACTATAATGATGACGATGCCAGTGAGAGTTTATTTCACGTGTAAATATTGATATTATTATTGCATGAACTTACGAACACTCGTTAGCCACGCTCTGGTAATAGCGCATGCTAATGACATTAACCAATCACGTTTTGTCACATGATGCGAATTTTCCGCGAACTCTCTGTGAGTTCTCCTCCCCTTTGTTTTGACTAGGATCAAACTAGAATGGGATCAATAATAGAATGTTGAGTATATTTGGATCGACGTAGGCCTATGTATGTGAACAGTTCTTTTCGTGTATGAAGGTCTACAAACCACAACATAGAAATCACCTATCTGATCAGAACTTAAAAAATGTCTTCGTTTGTGTGTTAGCCAGACTATGACGCCAAATATAGCAAAATCAGTGGACGAGAAAAGAGGGGAAAAAAACTCGACAATGCCTTCAGCTTGGGCACGATAGTGACACAAAGTAAGGGTGTGTATCACAAGTCTGAATAGGCCTATAGGCTACTTTTCTCACAAAGGTGTATAGTTTAATTTGTATATTTTGTGTAGTTTGTATATTTTGTGTATTCTGTATATTTTGTATACTTTAACATTTTTCAGTTTCCGAGTAGACAAAGTTTTGCAGTACTGCTTAAAGTATTCTCATGTTTTATGTATTTGTAGTTTATAGCAGTTTCGGAGCCTCATTTAAGTATGCGGAGGCTTCCGCACCTGGATGTATTATGCATTTCAGATTATTATAAGTAGGGCCTATATTAAATTTCATTACAAACAAAACTGTTCTGTTACATTGATTTATCACAGTTTTACTCTTTTGTTTTTGTACAAATGTATTGTAATTGTGCTATTCCCATACTATCAACGAAAACGGAGCGCACTCTGTCAGTGCATAGACGTCGTACCGCCACTGGCCAGGAGAACCATTTCTCCACGCTGCGCTTTGCTCAGTACGGAGATATTGCCGAGCAAAGAGCGTTGCTGCTCTGTAGTATGACGTCACGGAGCACGGATCATGCCGGTCACTGGTGTAGTTTAATGAAGGTGAAAGGCATAAAACATTGTGCTCCCTCTTGTATTGTTCAGTTTAAATTCGCTCACATTTACACTATTTAGTTCTCATAAAACAGATACAATTAAAGATGTTAATGAAAACACCCCAGGATTGTGTGTTCTTTAAACGTCCTAAAAGAATAAGGTCAAAGAGAGAAAATTGAGTTAGAATAACTCCCATAAATTTCGGGTGCCAATAGGATACAGCCAAATCAAGACAATTCTAAGAACAATATTTATTTTTTTAAGATTATATTTTTTCCTTAATTTTCAATATTTAGGGTATATATTTTTATACTAAATTTTAAAGCAGCTATCGATAAAGGCTTTCTACTATTATTTATTAAAAATGTCTTAATACAAATGGTTATGGACAATATGGAGCGAGTCTTGAATGTTTAAGGCCAATTCCTGCAATGTGGCTGAAGGCAGTATACCAAAACTTTGGAAAAAATTTACCACAATTTCGAAATTGTTCCTCTCGCCCCAAATAGCAATCCAACCACTCCAAGAATTATCTCATACTTCTTCAAGTATTGACAGCATGGATGATAACGAAGTTAATCTTTTTGTTTATATATACAGTACTTTATAGTGCTACACAATATTTTTCACACGCAAAAACTGAAATCTATCCCTTTAAAATCTGAGAAAGCAACTCAACAAATTGACAAGAACCGCATCCACCATGCACAAGGAACTCCCCAGGCAAGTACAAAGGAAGCTAGGGCGAAGAGAACGCTATGTGAGAGGCAGAGAATGAAGATAATAATGATTATGATCAACAGATTACCAAAACACAAAGCATACTACAGTGAACGCCGCTCTTTGACATGGCCAATTTTTAAATTTTACTTAAAGGCTTAAATAAATTATTATTATTATTATTATTATTATTATTAAAATCAAAACATAAACTTCGCTTTATAGCCACTGCGAATTGTACTATAGCCTATTGATAGAATATTTGTAATGGAAATGTGAGTTATTTCCTGAAGTATTGTACAAAATTCGTGAAACACCCCATAGATGTGCTCGAATGCTGAAATAAAATTAGTCCTTAGCATAGAGGAATAAGTAGGCCATACTGTTGCATTAGTGAATTGAAGCCTCACCCCTATTTATTGGCAAATTGAGAGTAATGAGTTATTTTGAACATGTTGCTAGTTATTTATAGACTAGCTATTCTATCACGGAGATTAAAGTCTGAAAAAGGTTTTTTAAAAAAAGGTTAAGCTCTATTTATACGGCCAATTTATTTAATAGATGTGTCGTCAGAAATAATTTAATAAAGCTTACTGTTTTAAGAAGAGGGTTTTAAGTCTTTGTTATCATTACAAGGCAAAACAGCCACAAAAGCAACGGACGCAACTACAATGCTACGAAGTGGTCTTACGATGGTTTCCTCATCCACATGGCGTACATTAATAGAAGAAATGCAGAAAAATGGTGGAAAGTGGCCAGTGACAAATCAGAATCTTGTACATAATCACTTAAAAGCATTTTGTAAATATATTCACTCAATTAATTTATAAACGACAATTAAGTTAACTAGTCTTGCACAATGAGAACATACATACGTAAGTGTATTATACTGATATATTGTAAAAATGAGCTGATGTAAAATAGGATGTTTAAATATTTAAAGCCATCAGGAATGATTCGTATCTAACTCAAATGTAAATATGAATTGAAATGTAATACTGTTAGTTAATGCATGTAATATTACATTGTAATGGGGCATGCAGTTAATAAATAAATAAATTATAAAAAAAATACCCATCCAATAGTTTGGCAATTAATTTCTTCTGGTAAGAATAACATAAATTTCCTATTTGGGAAATGTAGGCCTACAAGTTAAAACATTAGCTTTACAGGTAGGCTATATATTACTAAGTATATTTCCACTAACACCAAAAGCCAAACATAACAGTTTTTACATATATTTGTGCCGTTATATAAGAAAGGAGTACAGCCATTCCAAGGAAAGTGACCCTGAAGTGTCCAGACCGTAAGAACCTTTTAATATTAATTAAAAATATATGTCATCATTGAAAAAATTATTAAATTAATTTTCAGTACTAGTCTACTGAAGAACTAATTCTGAAAATTAATTTTATAATTTTCAGTGATGACATACATTTTAAATTATTATTAAAACGTTGTTACTGTCTAGACACTTCAGAATTACTTTCCGAGGAATGGCTGAGTAATGATTTTAGTGCAAAGCGAAGGAGATTGAAATGTATTTTCTCTTCTGGTCATGGAAAGTAGCAAGTGCTCTTCACATTTCCAATTACCGCTGCAGATGTTGGAGGAATTACTAATGAGAAAGCTACTTGTTACAATAGCTAAGTAAAAGCCCCCACCACTGCTAAAGGTTACAATGGACTACATTAACAGAGCTGAGTACAGTAGTAGCAATGCGCGACCCGACGTGCTCTTTTCAGCAACTTCCTCACATGTCAAAGTAGTTCTACTCTTGCTCAAACGAATTTAACAACGGTTTGTTAAGTTCTTGCTAAAGCGAAGAATGAACTTAATTTAACTATCCATAACCCTCTTTTGAACCTTTTAAAATGTACTTCCACTTTCATTTTACAGAGAATGAAAATGTTGAAGGGATTGCCCATCCTCGGAAGATGTATATACCGGGTGATTCTCCAGTTTCGTACGTAACTGCAGGAAGTGATAGCTGAAACTATTACCATTTACGTTTTCTGATCACGATGACTACAGAGCAAAGTCTGTTTAACCCCGAGTTATACGATCAGACATTTTGCTCTAACATCATATTATACAGACAACGCATTACCTTTTTATTCTACCAAGGAGAACGGTATCATCTGCAAAAAGTTAGGAATTCGGTTCGTTCATGGGCGAGAGTTGCATTATATTTATATTACTTAAGAATGTGTAGTTTTCATATCCAGCATGAGTTTTTAATGAATAAATACCGAAAATGAATAAATTCTTGCGGTCATGCAAATGTTCCCTGTTAAGAAAAATTTAAATTGCAGGAATAAAGAAGTTTAAGATACACCACATTGAGCATTCAAATGGACATTAATCACTTAATGAACATTTGACTTAATCATTTTGCATACATAAAACCGAGATTTTTAGGTCAAACGGTTATGATCCGGAATGTAAAAAATAGTGAAACTAAATATAACAGCAAACAGTACGTACAATGGAATGATAATTCTTTCACACTGGCCGTGTGTAGGCTAAGATGGACACGTGAAGTCAGAATGAAAAATTCAATGCCATAGCCGGATTTGAACCAGGATCTTCGCCTCTCCGTGCCGATGCTCTAAGCAACTGAGCTACCATGGCAACGTGCCGGTACAACATTAAATTCTCCAACTGACTCACTCAGTGAGTTGCCATGGCAGCTCAGTTGGTTAGAGCATCGGCACGGAGAGCCGAAGATCCTGGTTCAAATCCCGGCTATGGCATTGAATTTTTCATTCTGACTTCACGTGTCCAGTACGTACAATGTTGATAAAATACAGCCGTTTTTAGCCTACCTACGTACAATTGAGTGCAAAATGCGGGAATTCGGGCTTGTCGATATAAAATGTTAAAGGTTCAAATATAGTTCGATCAACTTGTGGCCTTCTTCAATGAATAGTTTAAGGTAAAAATTATAGAACTCGTCTAAATGCAGGATTCAGATCGATCTGAGTCCGTTCTCCATATTAAAATGATCATGTGAAAGCGGACTCAGGTCGGAATGAAATTTCGATCCGATTCTCTGCAAGTGGAGGAACGGATCAGATTCAAGTCATATTCAATTCCAGGTAAACGCTAGTGAATTCAATCCAGGTGCGCGCGCACATACTCGCACGGCGTTCGTCATTTATTCTGTCAGCTGATCGTCAAAGTAATCAAAAACACTCACTCACACTTTAATATTAATGTTATGTTATTCTTTTATGCAATAATTAGTTTAAGGTGACTAGAAATTATTAATAGAACACACGCTCTTTCATATTTTTAACCACAGAATAAACACGGGAATTGTTTACACAGGTTAGCCACAAAAACAGCCTACATAACCAAGTTAGTCAATAGCACAACAAATCTCAATACACTCCTAGAATTGTCCATGTAAACAGGGAACGTATTGAGCTTGGGATCGGATTCAGAGAGATTTCAATCTCGCATGTAAACGTGGTAAATATTTACCTAAACCATTCACTGATGATGACCACAAGTTGATCAAAATATTTTTGATATTTTCACATTTTACAACATTTTATATCAACAAGGCGGAGTTACCGCATTTTAAAATCAGTATGTACCTTATTCGATAAGTTTCGGTTCTCGATTGTATAATTCATTGTTAAACATTATATCTTGATTTTTACAATGTATTACGTCTATTATTTTGAACCTATCTATAGAAACTGAGGAGCTACTTGATAGAGAAGAAGTGTCTCAGGTCACCAAAACCATAATTAATGACCATGGATATCGGCATGCTGCCCACATGCCTTCAATCAAGCCAACAGAACGGTCGGAGGGTAAGCCTAGTCGCCCCATGGATGTAGCGCCACGGAGATTAGTTTTTTACCTTCTACAATCCACACTATAAATCAAATATGTTTTTATACCACTTTCAAAATATTTAAAAACCTGCCAGTCCACACTTATTTATATGAATGGAGGTTATATTTAATTTAAATTCTTTAAGTATTCGTCTAGTAGGCCTATACTATTCATCGTAAATAATAACGTTATTAATGTTTAATTATTCTTTCTTTAAAACCATTATATTAAAAAATTAACATTGGCGTGCAGTGAAGAGCACTGCTCACTCGTTTATGTCAACTCTTAATAATTTAACTTTTGTAATATTTACAATTAATTAATTTAAAATTGAAATTGAAATGTGAACTTAAATTTGTTTATTTTTAAAATATACGTTTCTTTTTAGTCGCTTTGACCCGTAAAAAATCTATACATATTGATAACAATAGTGATTAAAAAAGAAACTGTAACAATTTAGAGGAATACAATACAACTAACAACGATTTGCAATAATCTTGGCATCACAAGTGACCACTGAAGACAAGTAATTGATGACAATAACATCAAAAACCTTAAATAATAAACAAAATAATGATAAAAAGAAGTGCATTGAAATGATTAATGTTAGTTAAACTATACACAATAGTCACTGAATTAAGTTACAAGAATAAAAAAAAAGAAAAAGAAACAGGAACTGTATGAATGGATGGAATGTTGCCGTAGGCGTTTATGGCAAATATTTTAATTAGATTAAAGCCAATGTAAATTAATTATGATATTTTTAGAAATAGAAATAAAGCCAATCACAGCAAGGTAGATTGAATTTCAAATTATTTAAAAAAATTGCGCTAAGAAACCGTTTATAATTACTCATAAACAGCCATAAATACTCCATATTCTTTGTAAGTGAGTTACACACCGCTATAAATACAGGAGTCGTAAATTCCGAGAATTTACACGCAATGCAGGCGCCAACTTCACGGAAAAAGCCTTAAAATAGCAAAGATCCTTTAATGCATTCCAATTAACTACGTCTGTATTACTAGTTTTAAGATGCTGCATGCACTTCATGTCCGTGGAAATGACATTGTATAATGGCTACGAGACCAAGTAGGGAACTTAAATTGAACACGCTTTCAACATTACTGTTCCTAATAAACCTCTACTTCTGAGGAATTACTATTCCTGTCTAAGTAATATGGAAGTTCCAACAGAAGGGAGAAATAAAGAGAGAGACTGACATAGAACTAGAGACAGAGAGGGTGATAGTGAGAGACAGCAACACTGTCAGAGGGGTAGAAACAGAGATAGACAACTTGAATCAACATGGTGACTACTATGCTAGCAATGTTGAAGAGAGAAGTGAAGACGAAAAGGACATGTAATGAATCTACGCGTGCAGACTGTACAGTAGACCGTCTAAAAGTTTCTTTCAAATGTTTACATTTGCACCATCAACCCCTCCAAAAAATAACGCATGATCACACTACTTAAATCTTCAATAACAATAGTTTGTATACATTTTAAGCTGCACAAAACAACGTCTGTTAATGTTTAGAAACACAGCATCAGGCCATTCGCACACATTCTCAATCTTTGTATATTATACTTATTTCGAAACAAAGGTAAGTAAATTCTGTGAGTGGGATAAACTCCCCAAAATTAAAACTTACTCGGTTAAAATATTTGATCCCTTGAGCTCTCATATGTTATCCCTTGATAATACAGCTTTGGCCATTTCTCTCGAAGTAATAAATGTTAATATGCATTCAGCACACGAAATGAAGTAATAAAGAGAAAAACAAAATTATTGAAGAAACGTTTGTAGAATTCCTAAGGTTTTACTGACAAAATGTTACCAGCAGCAAATACTTTTCTTTAAATTATATAAAGAACCGTGAGAAAATTATACGTTTAAACGAAACAGATGTACATTTTTAACATTCACAAGCATATTTTAAAAATCTAATAGTAGCTCAGAAATTTACTTATAAGTTGAGTTCAAACCACACAACATAATTTTAAAAAATCGAATGAACGATGGTCTATAAGTTAATATGCTTTGTCCCGACAAAAAATAATTATATCGAGCAAGTTAATAGTGTTAAATGTGGAGCTCTTGATAGAATTTGAGAACTTGCAACTAAATTTTATTTAAAAAATGTTTTACCTGAAAAATTATCAAATCCTTTAAAGTACTTTGAGGAATATTACACTATCTGGGACGCTATTACTCTGCATTATTTAATATAATCTTAAAACTTGATCTTAATTCATTTACATACATTTAAACTATTTGTCAATTAACTTTTTATGTTTGTTGAACATACAATATCAGCTGTGAATTTATTTAATTAAAATATATCTACACATAATCAATATCAGAATTAATCTATATACTGTATTTTTGTGTAAAGCTTAACTACCTTTCATAGTACCTGTTAAAAACTACACAAACATTTATTGCATTTATTTATGAAACTCGCTTAAGAAGTTGTATTTTATTTTATAATATAAAAAATTGTAATCTTTTAAGTTCTTAGTTGAAGTACTAGCAATATAAGCTTTATACTGGATAGAATTAATTAAAACTTTTAACGTTCGTAAACTGGTAATTTTTAAATATACATGTTTACGTTTTGTAAACCAGCTTTGAATCATTAAAGTTGTTTTTAATAAACACTAAATAAGTGGAAAATGAACATTATTAAAACAAACTTACACGTATCCAGAATGGGAGAATCACTAAGTCTTCATGTTGGAAATACCTGAAAAAATAGAAAAATATAAATAAAACACTGAAACCTCATGCCCAGGTAAAAGTATAAGCGAAATGGGAACGAAAGTAAACAACACCCAGGCCTGAATGTAGGAAGGAAATTTTCCACCTCTGAAAAATCCCCGACCCGGCCAGGAATCGAACTCCGGCCGCCAAGGTGGAAGGTAGTCACGCTATTCAAATTTCAGAAGTTGTTTCTAAGAAATTTGAATCAATTAGGTCTAATACGTCAAGTCGACAGACTTTTTTTAAAACTTTTATGACACGATAAATCAAAGTTACGCGGGTTTTAACAGTATTAGGCCTATCTACCTCTCTTTGTAGTACCGAATAAAACAAATTTCTTAGACGACTTTATAAATAAATTATCCTCTTTGGATACTTTAATTTTCATCCTTTGCCCTGTTATTAAATTTTAGAACACTACTTTAGAGAGGCAGGTAGAGACTGATAATCTAGTTCTTATTAATTATTGTTGATAGAGGACATAAGTTTTTGTCTTAGATATGATTCATATCCATCCAATATCAGCTTAAATTTTTCTGTTTCAGTGAAGTATGTTGCTACTACAAAGTCAACCCTTTAATAACATAATGTTAGGTAATTTCATACGGTTACTTCGTCACTCGCATACTGCGTGTGATCTAGCCAATGCTTTGCAGCCAATGCAGTGGAGCGTGCAACTTTCCAGCATGAAAGATGTAACGTCAGAGGCTGAATTAGAATACTCATGCAAGTTTTGATGAAAAAAGTGAATTAAAAATAAAAAAAAATGTGTAATTAAAGTTTCATAAGTCTTAAGCTATTAGGACGATTCCCATACGCACTTCCAAATGTTGGTTCCTAATGTACACAAAGCCCAGTCCTGAACCCAGGAAGGAAATTTTCCAAGCGATCAAAATTCAATGATGTCAGTTCTAAATTTTTATAAATATTCATACATTTTTAAGCACCTTTACACAATAATATTTTTCACAAGAATTTTGTCCCAAAACTAAAGTTTCCTACACCACACAGTGCTCTCGTTTTCATCATTCCCACTCGGCGAGTCATACGTCGGCATTTTCTTTTGCGATCTACCGGATTATATGATCTTTTATTGAGAGTAAACAGAAGGCTGCACTTTCAAATCCAAAGCAGGTGGCAGACACTGTTGCCAAGACAAGCTAATAACTTTTCAATTCGTTTTTTTTCCATCAAAACTTGCATGAATATTCTAATTCAACCTCTGACGTTCCATCTTTCATGCTGGAGACTTGCACGCACCACTGCATTGCCTGCAAAGCATAGGTTAGATCACACGCAGTACGCGAGTGACGGAGAAGTTGCAGCTGTAACAGAATTTTAGTGTTTCTTCGATTCTCGTTTCCGACCGAGTGAGTTCTTCTTGCAATAACAAACAACACTTCAAAGACAGCACCGCTGGGGACGATGATAGCGAGTTGACAAGTCCGCCGCCGTGGGTGAGTCGGTAGCACGCCTGCCTTCCACTCCGGCGGCCCGGGTTCGATTCCCGGCCGGGTGGGGGATTTATCAGTAGTGAAAGATCCCCTCCCCGGGTTCAGGACTGGGTAGGTTAAGATAATGCACATTGTGTGCGATTCCTTAAATATATAGCGAGTTGACAATACCACAAGGTATATAAAGCTACTAAGGTAGCGCCATTTCTCGCGGCCGGCTGCTTCATCAGCGTGTGACGTCATCCACGAGGGAACGATCGAGCATATGGCTGCTATTACATAGCAGTTGCATAGTCAGCACGTCAGTACGCTTTAGCCCTTAGGTATACAGAAATATTCTCATGAAAGAAGTTGTAGGGAAATAAATTCACTTTAAAATGAGTTGTCATTTGTTATTTAGTCTTGAAATGTTCAAAAGTTATAACAATTTAAAGTTTCGGTCAAATTTCGAGATTTCGAAAGAGAACCGTACATCGCACTGTCTCTATATTTAGGGGTTATATCTTTGAATATAAGCTGTATATTGTGTATTTACATCATGAAACAAGTGAAGAAATATCACACAACAATTAAAGTTGAATTTATTAAAAATCCGATACGGTACAAGCACAGTACATGTAATGGAAAATACATTAGATTCCAGGCAAGAAAGGAAAAATAGGCACACAAAAAATCATGTAGTTTTGAAATTTGGCAGAGATGTGGGGGAAAGTGTCCTAAACAACATAGTAAAAGTCCCCATGGATAGAGGGTGAGCGGGGGTGGGGGATTGGGGTACTTTTAAATGTCGTTTCTCTCAGTTTTCTCTAAATACACAAAAAACTATGGGTTCTACCAAAAAACAGTTTATGCACAGAATTAACTACATAAAAGATCTGCATGATATTTTTTGGGAATTAATAGTTCAGGAAATAGAAAGATATGAAGTATGACAGTTCTCGAAATTCTGTTTTACATACACCTATGTATTATATTTTTTAACAAAAAAGAAAGCAGACGATAATTAAATTAGCATGATGCCAAAAGCAAACTAGTTCTTAGGAAAATATACTTACTAATGGTTAATGTTATTACACATAAAACTAATTACCATTATAATAATAATAACAATAATAATAATAATAATTATTATTATTATTATTATTATTGTTGTTGTTCTTGTTGTAATGCTTAGCCGTTTTATGTTTCGTTAAAAAAAATAATCGGTACTAATGGTTAATGTTATTACACATAAAACTAATTACCATTATAATAATAACAATAACAATAATAATAATTGTTATTATTATTATTATTATTATTATTATTGTTGTTCTTGTTGTAATGCTTAGCCGTTTTATGTTTCGTTAAAAAAAATAATCGGTATTTTGAAAGATGGTAAGGAATTAGATATATTTAGAAATTGTAAGAATAGTAGGCCCACCTATTACTTTAAATAAATGTTGACTTGTCTATGTGGCTCCTGGGAATATTTACACATCATATTTTGTTACTGTGCAACTCGGTGTGGTGGAAGATACGGATGCCGAAAAGCTGGTATCAAATGCTCATCCACAAACAGTATACCATTAGAAGAAGATGAACTTAAAATTGATGACGTCCAAGCAAAATAAGATGTTTAGGCACTCTTTAATCAATGTTGTAGGCTACATGTGTATAAATACTGAGTGTTCGGTAGATAGAAAAATATAACCCTAACTTATCATACGATGTAGGCCTACTAGGATTCCAGTATTGGAGACTGAAAAAAATATACAACTTAACATTAATTTAAAGTACTATGTAGGCCTGCTAGGCTTTATAATTTCTAAATATTACAATTTTTCCAAATTATATTTTAAACGAAAAATATCAGCTAATAGGCCTGATTTATATTTCTTTTAACGTGCACTCATACCATGTGATTTTTATAAGCTTTATAACAATAATCATAATAATTAGTTTTATGTGTGATGTTTACCTTTATTACGAATATTATTCTAAGAACTGGTTTGCTTCATATCCTTCTATTTCCTGAACTATTCTAAGAGATATCATTCAGATCCATTTTATAAGAACTTTTATGTAGTTTAATATTGCGCATAAACAGTTTTTTGCTAAATCCCATAGCTTTTTTTTGCGTATTTAGGGAAAACTGGGGGGAAATATTTAAAAGTGCCTCCCACCCCCCGCTCACCCCCTATCCATGGGACTTTTACTGTGTTGTTTAGGACACTTTCCCCCACATCTCTGCCAAATTTCAAAACTACATAATTTTTTTGTGCCTATTTTTTTCTTTCTTGCATGGAATATAATGTATTTTCCATTAGATGTACTGCTTGTAACGTGATCGGATATTTAATAAATTCAACTTCAATGGTTCTGTAAGTTCCAGGATGTAAGTACACAATATACAGTTTATATACAAAGATATAAACCCTAAATATAGAGAAAGTGCGATATATGGTTTTCTTTATAAATCTCGAAATCTGGCTGAAATTTTAAATTGTTATAACTTTTGAACATTTCAAGAAAAAATAACAAATGACAACTACTTTAAAGTGAATTTATTTCCCTACAACTTCTTTCATGAGAACATTGCTGTATACCTAAGGGCTGAAGCGCTAGAAGGCAAAGTGTGTCGAAAAGAGTGAGGCGAAAGAGCTTTTTTCGAAAAAATTTCATTTTCGCTGGCAGATAGCTCAAAACCTATTGGGAATAGACAGAAATGTTTAGGATAAAACTTGTAGGAAATTTTATCAGCTTGATGTTTGTATATAACAAAATTTTCTCTACGATGCACCATTGTTTAGATATAAGCGAAAAACCTAAAAACATGACCTTCTGCGGGCTCCCCGCTCACCCCCCCCCCCCACCTTCGGGGACTTTTAGTATGTTGTTCAGGACACTCCCTCCGACAACTCTGCAAAATGTAAAAACTACACGATTTTTTTTTCCTATTTGGTGTTTTTCGACCTTTATTGTCTGGACTATTAAGAAGGCTCAAGATTCTGAATATGGGCGGGAATTTTAATGCAGTATAGACCTACACTGTATACATGATTTAGAGTGATGATGTGACGGTCAAACCAAAAGTAAAGGTGATAAATCAAGCCTAATATATATATATATATATATATATATATATATATATAGTTATCTCTCATAATAGCTAAAGCTATAGGTACTATTAATTCAAAATTACTTTTAAACACTATTGCAATCAAAACAAACTAATAGGCCTACCTTTACTACAAAAAAAATGCTGTTCTACTGTTTTAAAATTTCAAAGTTTATTTCGGAGGGGAAAAGATAAAAAAATTAACTTCCTGGAATTTTTCCATCGGTTATAGGCTAAAAGCTATAAGTTTGTCAAATTTCAAGATTCTAGCTCAACTGGAAGTGAGTATATCAATGTTAATAAGTGGTTGATTAGACTGTCGTAGATGTGAAAGATGTTATGGTTATCTGGCCAGCTTTCCCATACGTATGGGGCAGCTAGGATCACCAATTGTTTTACACTTATGGCTGTTGTATGTGCCAATATTTTTGCCAAATTTTACGATTTTATCTATCCTATAAGTGGGTCAAAAATTACATCATGTGAGGAAAATATACAACATTTACTAAAAATATACAAATGGTGCAAAATATGTTGCACAAACTTTCTCGCATATACGAGTTAAAAGCTAGCACAGATAAAAGTAAATTAGAAAACAAATTTTACTCAATACATTTTTTTTTATAAACTAACATGTATCTAGAACGGAAAGCATCAAGGCCGATCTTTATGTACAATGCTTTTAACGTGAAATAATAATAAAAATAATAATCAAAGGCGGAGTGTGTATATTTTGACTGGATTTACACGTTAGTCAATAAATTTTGTTTGTCTAAGTAAATTATGCATTTGACAAAACTTATTACCTGCCCATAACGAAAGAACTCTATTTGAGCAAAGATACAAGAAAGCTAAAATATCCTAATTCATTAATAACCTAAAACAATAAATCTTACTTGGAAACTTCTATGTGATTATGATTATCACCAGGGCCCGGATTCTAATGACATGTCATATTTTTATTGAAGCTGCATAGACATTGCCTACTTGTAGATAAATCCTAATCATGGCCTCTAGATTATAGAAATGCATTTTTATTAGCCATTTTTGTCATTTTATGAATTTTTGTATTTTTAGGGCATTTATTTCAATTTTAGGTCATTATTTTGTCATTTTCATGTCATTTCATTCATTATTTAGTCATTTTCATGCATTTACATTGAGTTTATTTACTTTTTTGTCGTCTTATTTTCCCATAGGGTAATATTTAAATAAATTACTTGGTTAGTATAATGCAACATTTTTTGTAGGATCTATTTTAAAAACTATTTTCTTACGTTTCTTCTCAAATGCTCCAATGAAGAACAAAGAACAAATATTTTAGACCTACAACATCCTTTCTGCGTTTACAGTTTTTACAATTATGTACAACTTTGTGTGTACAATAATAATTTTTATAAATAAAATATCAGTTTTTAGGTCATTCTTTACAGTTATTAAATCATTTTCCTTAAAATTGAGGGTCTTTTATAGGTAATTTTTCAAACAATCTTAGGTCATCAGAATCCGGGCCCTGATTATCACGCAGCCATAGCACAAGATATGAACTTTCAATATTTAAGGACCATATCAAATAGTGAGGAAACCGACTGGCGAATAATGCTATAAAAGAAACTAATAATACATAAAACTTCACGCGGAAACTCTATGAAATGCAGGTGCTACGGTTAATGTTTACACCATTTCCCTCGCGGGCGACGTCATCATGCGCGCCGAACGATATTAGGTAACTGCGCATGGCAAATGAGCACCCCTTGACAATACCAATTGAAGTGTCTTAACCCTTTCAGAGCTGAATCTACAATTTAATGCAATCAATTATCAAGATAAATCATCAGTGGGCTTTAAGTTTGAAATCAATGAGGTAGATTTTAGAAAATGATATGGTTTCTATCAATAAAAATTTTGGAATTTGAATAAAATATCCTCACATCTTAATAAAACTTTATGATATTAATCTTTATACCTGTGCTTTTATATAGTCTTTTGGGGTAAAGCAATTACACCTCAGCAGCATTGAAAATGTCAAACTACTAACTTCGTCTAGTCTATGAACTATGATGCTGTAATTGAGTATGGTGATAATTTTCAATTATTTTCTAAATTATAGACAATGGTTATATTTATACAGGCCTACTTGTTTTTTTTTTATTAGTTATATGGATTGAGCCAGAAATAACTGCTACACAAAGGAGAATAAAATTACTAATATGTTGATATATTTCCTTTAGGGTTTGTACGTGCAAAAATAGTTTCTGGGAATGTAACGAACTAAATTAGAAGAAAGTAATCCTGGAAAATTGGAAAATTACAGTGTTTAAGTGGATTAGGGAATCACCTCATTCACATTCTCCGGACCAAAAAAAAAAAAAAAAGTGTGTGACCAAGAAACTTCTAGATTTTACCTGTAGCCTCTACTTTCAGGTAGTATGGACAGCATATTCTGCACCTTAATTAATTTTACATTGCAATCTTTTTCTTTTCTCTTCCTTCGTTAAAATATTTATTAAAAACACTAATCCATTTTGATCCCACAAATAATTCTCAAAGCTTCATTTTTTTCAGGTAAGGAACCCGTATTTCGGTTACTAAACTTCACAACTTTAAAATCTTTGATGCCATTCCCACGCAGATACGAAATAAGCTCAACGTTTCGAGCTATAAAATCTTCCATAATCCAATTCTATTATTATCTGTGCTCCCTGATAATATAACTGTATCTCAATGCTTTTCTCATACGATATCATAAAGGTAAAGTTCAGTATTTTTTTTAGCAGATGTGCAGACTAAACTACCGTTTCCTGTAGCAACAAATGAAATGGATTTCGAAAGCTGACTCTAAAAATGTTAAATTAATTTAAATTTTTGGTGCACAATAATATATTTAGTACAATCTTTTAAAAAGAAATGTAAATATTTTAACGAATTGAATTCAACTAACTTATAAAATATATTCCAAAATATACAACGATAAAGAACAATAAAAATTATAATACGATATATTTTTGTTCTCAATTTGAATGATAGCCTCTTCAAAGCCTTCTACGGAACTGTGTTAATTTATCATATTTAAGTTACCTTTTCTTTGTTGATTTCATTCAAAACTACAAACACGAAACAGCGGGTATCGTGAAGGGTTACATTGTAACTTACTACTTCTTCCGTACAATGTAGATAACGTCATAACTTTCACTAGTGAAAATGCCTTACTGTCTTCTGTCGTCGAGTTCCTGTTACTGATATTAAACAGTATATCATTAAGTTACTACTTCTCCGTTCGTAATAGAAAATACATACATACATACATACATACATACATACATACATACATACATACATATATACATACATACATATACTCAAGCGCAATATAAATGTTGTATGTTGTAAAATCAATTGTCTAACTTTAAAATAAACAATTTTAGAGTTCTTTTTAAATAAAATTTCTGATCTCTGTGCTGAAGAAAGTTGAATATTTTGGAATATTAAGGAGATAACTAACTCCTCAGTTTGTGTCACGAGGCTGAGTGCACCCGTTCTAGACCTCCCTACCTCTGAAAAGTCCGAGGAGGTACCGGGGACCGAACCCAGAGCTGCGGATCCCTACTTAGCAACGCTAACCACTATACCACGCAGGCGGTCTCTAAAGCCAACTATATTCAGAAAACTGTTCAATTGAGTGTTAAATATCTGTCAGGTTATGACCATCGCTTGGTATTATTCGTCGTATAGAGCGCCTCTAAACTAGATTAATCATTACACTGTTTCAAATAGAATTTTTTGTTACACGAATAATTCTTACAATTCCATAAGATAATTGAACATAAACTTGAAAAACAAGCGCCCTCTACATATTAATGAGTAATTTATTTTGCTGAACTCGAGAAGAAGGCGTATCCCTGAAGATCATGAAGAGAAACTAGAGATGATATTTAATCGAAAAGAGGTTCTTGCATCATTTGTACTCTACCAAGATTTATATGTTACCAGGAATATTACTTACTCTAAAGTGTCATAATTAAGAATTAAAAAAGAAACTGCGTCCGAAAGGTTTCGCACACTCATGCGCCATTACGGCCTGCTGTATTACTACTCTATCTATTTACAGCCACCAGCATTGTTGTCTGTCTGAACCACCTGTTCGGGCAGAGAAATGGAATCGATAGCAGGTATCGTATTACGTAACAATACAGTCATCTTGTCTGCAACGGGATGCAGTTTGATAGGTAAGGCGCATCGAGACGAGTACACGAAATAGCATTTGTTGTGTGCTACTTGAATTCGTGACTCTCGGTTGATATCCCGTTTAATTCGAAATAAATTGAGGCAATTTGAGCTATATTTCACCACATCCGATGAACTGACACGCTTGCACGAACGACTCCTTCAATTCCTTTTGATAATCATAATTCACTTGTGTAACTACATCGGTACGGCTATATTGATTCAGTTAAGGGTTGAACGAGTAATTTACCTATAAATATTTTACGCATAAAATACATGTAAAATACGTAATATAAAACAGTTTTGTACACGTGATGCAATATACTCACATTAACTACATTAATGAATTTCATTATGACCAACCAGGGGACTAATACAACTTATAAGACCAGAGTCGCTACTTCTCTATCAAGAAGCCCTCAATTTGAATCACGAGGCTGAGTGCACCCCGTTCCAAACCTCCCTACCTCAGAAAAATCTGAGAAGGTACCGGGGATCGAACCTGTCACAACCGTTGAATTGAGTTGAAGCATTACAATTATTATTCTTTGAGCACTAATATACCACAAATTGCAGCTGTGTGATTTATGATTAATAAATAAAATTTTACTGCTTATGTTTTAACTTCTTGCTTCTATTAAATCACTGAACCTATTTAGTTCTGCTAGCTTGTATTTATAGGTTAATGCACTTCTATGGATTTTAGAAACCAGAATTTCTATTTAAACTTTTGTATCAAATAAAGTCATTAATATTTTGCATTTTGAAAGAACAACATGTTTGATAAATAAGTGGATGACGCGTTATTTTTACAAGTTCACAACTGTTCCAATTGTGTTTCTCAGCTGTCGTCAACCAAAAACAAATATTTATCCGAAATTCTGTTGCAACACTTAATCCATTCCAACCTCAATGAATTATTATTTACGGCCTGACTCCGTCCCTTCTGCTATATTCGGTATTCGGTTCCCGAAAGAGTCGCAGCTCTAATGAATGGAGCCTCGAGTAACAAAAGAGCATGAGTTTGGTATCCCAGTTTAGAATTATCTTTGCAATGTTCACAGAAAACCATTCTGAAGAAATGTAAATTCTATTTCGGTTTTCACGAAAGATATAGGAAAACAAGAAATCCGTGGAATAATTCATGTAAGACAGTAGGTTTTCTACTTGTGCCTACTAACATTCTGTAAAATGCAATTAAGATACAAAGCTGCAAAAAACTTTCTCTAGGGCTGATTCATTAAGAGGAATTAAAAAGTTGTGGATTCAACAATTCCTATATAATTATCGATTATTAAGTTAAATATCCCTTAGTAAAAAAAGACACTTTCTTAGGGAAAGTTACTGTATTTCCTTAAGTTGACTTAAATACGACGTTTAACCAGGCTTACGTTAGTTTTTCTATGGTATAGCAGGAATAATGGTGAAAATATACTTAGTCCTCATGTATAGACAGATGTTTCAGATTTATCTGCCATGGGCCATCTGCGAATAAAAATTGACATTATTTGAACACTGGATATTTTACAAAGTCCAAAATTAGAATATGGAAATATTTTTCAAGTATTAAACGCACATTTTGAACAGTTATTTAAATCCCGTAAAATTCTGAATTTAAATTTTAAAAAAAATCATGCAAATTCGCGAGTTAAAATTAAAAAAAAATATATGAATGAATTAGCATTTGGAAAAGAAACTCACGGCTAATTCTTAAGTTAAGGTGGGAAAAACATGTTTCAAAGAAGTTAAAACACATTAATCAACCGTTTAAGTATTGTTTTTCTTTTTAAGCGATTTTGCGAAATGTGAAATTTTCGGAATCCTACTCATGGATGAGTCCCCCAACTGCAGTTAGAAGATTCTTTTGTAGAATTAAAAAATTAAAATATACAGCAAAATTAAACTATACTAGCTCTATTCGCACGATGAATAATACCACTACCAATAGCAAAACCCTTCTCTTTATTTTGTCTAAAAGGAACTGGTCCTTAATTAGTGCAGAGTAGGATGACATTTAGGTCAAACTTAAACAGACCGCTCTTGCGTGTCTAGAACCCATTCGGTGAAGCGAAGGAATGATTCTGGAAGCAGCTGTGGAGAAAGATCCATTCGCATTTGATAGTTATATTTACTTCCTTCATGAAGTGTATGTTTCAACCAATATGCCCTGATTTAATGTCAGTTCCCTGCATGAGAAGTGCGTTGGCTCGTTGATCTTTTGCTAACAAATTGGCATGTTCATTTCCAGGTACAACTTTGTGAGAAGTTTTGAATGTTATTGAACCATTTATCGCTTCAATTATCAGATATGTACATAGTATTCATAATTATTAACTCGTTGGCTGTTTGGAATTTAAGACTTGAATACAAATATAGATCAATTGAGGATTTTCCCAGCAACATTCAGAAGCCGTAATAGTATGTTAGACTAAGAAATATATTAACACATCGGTGTTCCTGTCCGGGATCGAACCCCACGACCTTGGACCACGACGATTGAACAACGCTTGTTTATTTCGCCCAATGGCTGTGTATATTCAATTTTATTCTGATGCCTGCGTATCTCACAATCGATTTCGAAGATCTCGACGCTGCTTTAAATTTATATATTTACAATTATTTCGGGTAAAATGTAATAGATATAACAGAAGGTACAGTAGAGTCCCACTATTCCGAACCCCGCTATTTCGAAAATCTGCATATTCCGAACAGAGTTCAGAAAAAATACCGCTTTTTTAAACTTAAAAACAGGTGAAATTAAAAAGACGTTCGTGAAAAAACGTACATGTATTGTTATACAAAGAAGTTAAATAGAGATATACATAGAGCCTAAACTTGATGAAAACGCCTGAAACCAAATTGGAATGAAAGTTGGTTACTTACAGCACATGTCGGCTCCATTTACACAATTCCCAGCACATAATTTACGCCTTAACAAGTCAATACGTTGATATTATTAATGAAATCCGCCTATTCCGAATTCCGAATTCTCGCTAAGCCGAACAGTGATCGGTCCCAATTAGCTCGGAATATTGGGATTCTATTGTATTTAAAAACAGTAAACCGCTCTACATTTGCACCTGCTTTTACTGTTTCAACTGATTATGATACTTTCCTCATAAAAGTGAAACTAATAAAATATCGCATGGATAAAACAGATCCCTCAAGCTTTCACAGACTACAATGCCACTAGAATTGTGTGCTTGTTTGAAAGCAAGGAGAGTCAGTTGCAGTATTGCGTCGCAGAATAACGTTTTACAGGTTATGTTTTATTCATAAAGAGTTTTGAAAGATAAGATGATATTTATACCGCAATGACTCTAACGCTGCTGCTGCCATTTTGTAATTGAATTTTACATTCATGTAAACAGCTAAGTCACAGGAAAGAGACATTGAAATGAAATCCTTCTATAGAGAAAAGGGCTTTGAGAGAAATGGCACACAAACATGTACGACCTTGCACAGTATAGAACATTTCCACTGCTGAGACTTTTTTCCTCCTTATTTCTATTATTTCTTTAGATTTTCTTTTACTAATTTATTTCCATGTAAGTCGTCTACGATTCAATGATGAAATATACATCCTTAAAAATATAAAGTAAAGTAAAGTGATCCCTATACAGGCCATGGAGGCCCAGAGGGTTCCAGGAGGTTGAGGCTCCCAGATTTTGGACATTCGGAAAGTGAAGGTGGTAAGGTTGTCAGCCTTAAGCACCGGCCGCCTTAACCCCCAGGATTGCTCCTGGTACTCGTTTCTGTTAGAGGCTGAGTCGATCCCAGGGCGATAGTGCCGCCAGAAGGATTAGGCCAATTGAAAAACTCCAACGACCTCATCGGGAATCGAACCCTCGACCTTTCGGTTTGTAGCTCAGCGCCTCAACCACTACGCTACGGCGTACCCCCCTTAAAAATATAAAATGCAGAAATAAAAATAATAGGTTAGAAATACATAATATACAGTAGAAATTAAATAAAGAGGAAACCCTAATTTCTAGAATTTCATTCATTTAGTAAATGGATTTCTGACTAATCAATTAAAACTATTTTCTTTTACAGTTTAAAAGGCAGATATTTTACTATAGGATGTAATTTATTATGCAAATTACGTCTAATTACTAAGAATTTATGGATTTGGTCAGTATAATAACGTCCCATCCGTCTAAAATAATTAAGTTATAAAATTTCCTTCTTATTTGATTTTTTGTTTCTCCACTAGGCTCTTCAGATACACACATATACAGAAACCAGTGTTTATGAACTTAGATGAAATCGAAACTTCTATTTACGTTGAGAATTCGAAATCAAATCGAACGCAACACATCTTCAACAAATAGGCACAGGTAAAGAAACTAAAAAAGGAAATCTAACAATTTTATATTTTGTTGTTCTATAACCAGGCATTGGACCTATTCGAGTACATTGTAAAAAATACAATATACAGTACAACGTTAATGCCGAACTGTGGTTGGCTTGTTATGTTCTTAAATAGTTCGAAGCACACACCTATTCAAATAAAAAAAAATAGAAAATAATTTACTAAATTTAACTAAGTACGTTTACTTGGTACACAAAACTAAAATTATACCATAGGCCTATGTCGTATGCAACTATTCATAATTCGAAATATATTTTTTTAATTCTATGAAATCTTTTTACTGCACTGATAAAACCTTAATAGCCAGTAATGGTGACCTTTTCACTTCAGTTTGATTTTCCTATCGCATTTCTTCCCGCCTACGGAAATTATTTCTCCTACAAAAATTCCAATTCCTTAAACGTGATTTTCTATTCTAAGTTTAAGAAGTCAAATAGACCTTATCCATTTACCGAGCGAGCTTCTAAAACTCGTGTTGAACTATCGATAAAATAATCGGGTATTGGAGATTTCATTTAACCTTTCCTACATCATTTCCAGATGTTTCTTACAGTTTAGAAGTGAGTGCTGAAATTCACATACCGTGTAACACCACATTGACATAAGTGTTTCTTAGATGCGCTTCTCTTTCACAGGAATTCTAAGAATTTCAAGCATTCCAACAGCATCTTAGCAGCTAATTGCTGCTAGGAATCTGAGACATCTACTATAGTGTTTAGTTTTCTGCTTCCTTCAGACAAAGTAATATTTGCTTTTCATGTTACACAGTTCTTGGATGAAAATTGCTATCTCGGGTAATTTAAAGTGTACAGTAATTTGCATTTTTCTAGTGATGTTCAAATGTACGAGTTCCATTCATAATGACTATTTCATGAATAAAATAACGAAAGGAAGAAGGCTCGAAACATTATATAGAAAATTTGAAGAGTGGGATTTATGCCTTGCCTTAAAACATAGCCTACAGCTTAGAGACCAAACAGGTGACATCTTGATCAGTTCTGTAGCGATTACAAAGATCGATAATCGCTTGTTGTGCTTTCTTCTAAATACAATAGCTTAATATTATTGTATGTGCGTTTTCAGATATAGAGATTTATTACTTCCTCATCCCGTACCATAGGTTTCACATCAGATTTCTTTTTTTACAGTTTTGAGGTACTTGGAGTCTTATGTACGTAAAGCGAAAAAGTGGTTTTCTTTTTAGATACCTCTATGCATGTTTTTCTGAGTTATATGGAACACTTATGTATTAAAACCCAATTACTGTTTTGTACTTTGTCCATATTAAATGCCTTCCGCTTTACGCTATTTCGGTATATATGGCAATATTCAGGAACATATAACCCATGTATAATGATAACTATCTGTATTTTAAACATTCAGAACTCAGCTTAATCCTCCGTGATGGATTTGTAAGTGCCAGAGTGGTACTTTCTAAGGATAGTTGGTGAGCAGGAAGAAAAGTCCGTCCGTCTGTCCGTCCGTCCGTGTTTGGCCTATGACAAGCTATGCTACATTTCGCATCGCCGGGCAGGCGATTTTCATAGCCATAGCTCCAAGAAGCTTGTTTCGCGAATGCGTATCCCTTGTTTTCCCCGGCATCTATCAGCTGTTGTATTGAAAATAGTAAATTATTAATAAATGCAATCTTATTTTCTTACCTCAAACACGTTGCTCAAATTCCTTGTGGTACCTTATATATAGTTGCGATAGTAATTAAAGGTTATAAATAAATTTCATGTAGACACATTAATAACATCGTAAAAAATTAAAACCGTTGATAATGAAGTTTGAAACTTTGAAATGAGCTTTTGATATAACTATCATTATAACCTAGTTCAAGTCTTGTACAAATTAAACTTATCAATGTACGGAGATTAATTTAAAATAAAGTTAGCATTTTTTCACTCGTTTCATGAACACTATATTTCAACTGTATTAAGGCTTTACGGTATATAAATATATAAAATGCCTGTTATAGGTGCTTCTGGTTTTAATTACATTTTACTTATATAAATTATTTAAAATTTGTGATAAGTTTGAGCATGATAGGTTTCCAGGCTTATTCACTTTCGTTGTACGTGTCTACTCTAAAGTGAAGGGGAAGTAAATTCCAATCCAGTATTCATCTCTGCGAGTGGTGAAATCAAGGAATATCCCACTCAGATTGACCCTCTGTGGAATTTGAACCACAACCTCCGGAATGGGTCTGGGGGTCTGGGAGTTCACTATATTTACCGCCTAGACTACCTTCATCGCTTATTTCGGTAACGAAAGGAGACACTTTTGAAAATAATAACTATACTTCACTAGGTAACTAACTGTTATTTTTTTATAATGTATTTTTGTATAATATATATTTTAAAATTATTAGTAAGATCTTGATTTTGCATTCATATTTCTAACATAAATTTTATCAAAACTATAAGTTTAATTTATAAAAATTAACGTCTTCTTATTATAGCTATAGTAGAGTCGGTGCAAATAAAGGCTTGTTCTGCAAATTATCAACGTGCATGTAAATAACAGAACTTAATGTGAGTCTAGTTTTACGGAGGCGAATCCTGTAATAGCACTAATAAAATCCTGTCACTCTATAAAACTGGAAACAACATGGTTCTAACAAGTCATCTTCACAAGTTATAAAATTGTTCTACGGCATGAGGTTGGAATACTGCCAACGAATTAAATTAGTTTACACAATAAGTGGGATGGATTCTCTTTACAAATTATTTTACGACAACCAGCACTAAAATACAATTGCGGGTATGATATAGAAGCTACAGTTAAAAAAAGAGAATATTTTATTACCTGTTTGGTCTCGGTAGCGTGATTGTACAGCTATAAAAAAACCTGAAACGAATCTCAACTTCAATGGACTCTTTCCAACCCAAGATCAAGTTACAAAAGTTCTAGTTCCTAATAATGTTTTCATTCAACTAGAAAAATTTCTTACCTGTTACGTACTTGAGCTATTTCTATAGGTATTAGTGGATCAAAGACCTCAGAGCTGTTCTACCGATGCTGTAATAATAATAATAATAATAATAATAATAGCCTAATAATAATACTAATAATAATAATAATAATAATAATAATAATAATAATGTAATAATAATATCAGTCCAAGACCAAAGAGCATTGAATAGATTTTTTGTCAGTATTGTTAGAACAAATTACCAGCATTTAAAACAATTAAAAATGAATATCTACAGATTTTCAAGAAAAAATTCGCCAATCAAATAAAATGGCATTTGAGTTATCCTATGGTATAATTTTCCTTCCAGCGTCGAAACAGAAATATTATTGGCTGTCTCAGGAAACATATTGTAAAAAACAACATCATCGTGAGAGCACGTACTTAATCTGCATTTTGGGAGATCTGGCTTAAAGGTTCTATTATCCTGCCTATTATATGGATGTGAGACACGGTCGCTTACTCTTCGGGAAGAGTGTTCGAAAACAGGGTGCTTGGGAAAATGTTTGGACCTAAGAGAGATGAAAATGGGGACTGGAGAAAACTGCATAAAGATGAGCTTCATGACCTGTACGCTTCACCAGATATAGCAAGGTTAATTAAATCACGGAGGGTGAAATGGGCTGGACATGTTGCGCGCATGGGGGAGGAAAGTCAGATTTTGAAAATACTGACTTGGAGACCCGAAGGGAAAAGACCACCTGGAAGACCTAGACGTAGGTGGGATGACAGTGTTATGATAGATTTAAGGGAATTAGGATTTGCGAGGGATGATTGGAGTTAGCACAGAATAGGGTTGAATGGCGGCTCAGGTAAGAACGGCAATTAACCTTAGGGTTCCTTAAAATAGATAATACTCCTTTAGCTTACTGAGGAATTGTCTATTGCCATTGAGTAAGTAAGTAAAATAAAAAAGTTGGTGAGCCAATAGTGTCTTTTGTTATTTTATTTTAATAAAGAGACTAATTTCTTTAACAGCGTAGGATAAAATTTTAAATCATTCATTGTAATTGACAAAGTATTCAGGAATAGTGCCTCTGGCACCTACCGTAAGATTTATCACTTGGAGGGTATATTATATTTAGAATTAAAATACTTTTCGATGGATCATGCCATACAAATCATGCTAGTATACAGGTACATATTGTTTACCTGTTTTTGATGAGAGAATTGCTGGTCTTCTTGTGTTCAGTGGCCTCGGTCTGCACCAAGACCGCTCTTCACTTCTAAAAAGAGGCCCCTATCTATGCTCCTTTCTAAATACTACTTTCGTTAATACCTTGAGGTGTCCAACAGTATTAGGAATGGAGCATACACAGACCACACTTCAAAATTTCATGCCAAAGCACAGAATTATGAAGTGGAGGTCTGAATCTTAGTGTTATCTTCCTCAGCTTGTTCTTGATTTAGAAAAGTTTTTTCTTGATGTCACAAACACTAAAAAAAAACACAAACACTATCTCCTAGTCT
Source organism: Ectobius pallidus (assembly GCA_964059195.1). Classification (NCBI taxonomy): domain Eukaryota; kingdom Metazoa; phylum Arthropoda; class Insecta; order Blattodea; family Ectobiidae; genus Ectobius; species Ectobius pallidus. Next base: position 56,772,114 of record CAXKWD010000004.1, on the reverse strand, counting down.
TCTTGTTTCTTGATATAGGAAAGTTTGTACACACACTATTATACACCGATAAACACCAAAAGTACAACTTGATATCAATGCTGGGTATTCCAGGATGGCTTCGACAATATCTGCAATTAGAGAAATATTTTATATATACCAACTGTATATTTAAAGCAAAAGAGATAAAATTGTGAATATCCACATAACGTATCAAATTGTCGACCACTTTGACATTGCTGTTAGCCCACCTTAGTTGATTCATTTCTTTATATCGATGTGAGTATAAATAAATGTAAATAAATAAATAAATAAAAGATTTTAAAAAATATAGCCGTTGAGTAATTAAACGCAGCTGCTATTGATATAATATTGTGCATTCTATCAAAATGTACGGCTACCGATGTCTGCTTTATATTTAATGTGAGTATTTTTCAGTTTAATTCATTCACAATTTACATGGCTGCTTTTAACATTTAAACAACATGTCAGTAAATCTTGGGTCTACATTACACAATTCATATTATTGCCAGTGTTTTTTTGTTTGAAGTCTTTACATTTTTAAATATTTTTTTATATATTATATAAGAATGTGATTTAAGCTTAAAACGAATCATAGCTATATTAACTATGTGGGTATGCATTAACCTGATATGTACTAATTTCACTCTAAAAACAAGCTTATATAGAAAATGATATTACTATTAGGTCTATAGCTACTATAAATATAATTTTTACACAAGTGTGTAAATGCAATTTAAATAAAATACTTTATGCCAACAACATGCAACATCATTCGTGTTGTAGTTTTGTATCTGAGTGGATGCACAATGGAAATTCGTTTAGTAAAAACAATCGTACCAACATTATGAATCTAGCTAAATTTTAGTTTGCACAAACTGCTAGTATATATACTATATACTATACTATATATACTATACTACACTATATATACTATATATAATGAATGATTAAATGCGCTAACTAAGAGATGCGAATGAGTGCACGTTTGGACTGGACATCATCTACTTTGATTTTGTCGTACTGTACTACAGACATTCTGATCCGATGTTCTTCCCGGTGAATACATTGTCATGGGTTAGAGTGGTTGAAGTGATTATTAAAGTATTCAGCCTAGGACCGATTAACCGACAAGTCACTTCCTCTGGTACCCCTGTGCCTCTCACCTTTGTTGTTGAGTTGGTAGGGGCTCTGTTGGCATCCGTCTATACGATATGAGTTGGTTTTTCCCACACAAGTACATCCGCGGTTGGTCAATATTAGGGAGGGGGTTATACCTCCTATGTCCATGAGTAGAGTATCGGTAGTACAACTAGGTCCCTCCGGAGAAGAGTCCGATATGATTATTTGGACTAGAGTTCTAAAGGATACAAGTGCCTTCTATTTTAGGGGTCATTCCTTGTTTTAGGGACAGAGGGAGCAGGTTTTTCCTAAAACATTTTTTAGATTTTCGGAAGTATGAGAGTTAGGAGGTACTGTACACTGTCCTGTATGGAGAACTAAGAAGCAAGAGCTCTGGTTTAAAAAATGGGTTAGTAAGGAAAATAAACACATACCTCCCAAACTTGCAAAGACATATAAATAGAAATACATAAGTATTTGATGGAGAATTTGGATGTATCTTCATGGGATGCAGTACCGAAGGAAAACGTTTTGATTTAGTAGCCTACTTTAGTATAAGCGTAAAAGACAGTAATTATTAAAAATGGTGTTGGTCATTATTAATCAATCATGATCTTAATGTGCTATTCATACACATGTGAACACTGTAAATTTTTCCCAGAAGGAATGTTGAAAATACTGATGGGAGTTCTCGAGTGAAAAAAGAATTGGAATTACTCAGTTGGTTCATTGAGTTCACTTACTCCTACAGCCTTACAGCTCATTGTGACATCCATTCTAATTCGCTAATTATTTGAACAATTTAAGTTTCCCGAGAATCTGTAAAGAACGGTTAGATGAAGTGCGTAATCTTCATCTTCTTTCAAGTGCTGATAAACCTGTCCTGTATCTGAGCTAGGACTACCAGGGTTATAAATGAAAATCTATTCTTTTCGGTATGCACGTTCTACAAGGTTAAAATATTAGCAATCATACAAAATAATACATTCTTATACAAATGGACTGTTTCACTTGTTGTCACATAAATCCTTCAATAACGATCGGCGACTAACACTGTCGATGTAGAAGGTGATAGCATAATGGCTACTATAAATCTAAGGTCCGGTGGCACTAAGCCAAAGAAGGGTTGGTGACCCTTGACCTACAGCACTTCCGTTTCTTACGACCTTCGGGACTAAATGGAGCTTCCAAGTTACATCACGAATCACCACAACCTCACAGAGTTTTCTTTCGTACAGCATAACAATAACGTAAATAACAAGATTATATGCTGTGCGGCGAGAGAAAAATAGAGTCTGTTGAATGCATTTCCTTTGTGGAGGTTCGCGTTTTGTGTGAAACGACATTGGTAGTTTCTGCTTGTGAGTGGCGGATTATGACGCTAAACAACCAAGAGACAACAGTACTTACTGTACAGTACACTTCTATACTTCAGTCAGCTTAACTCTGAGCTTATTATGGCTCATTGATTTCAAATGGTAAATTCTAATCTTTCTCGGTAGATATTTATAATTTATTAAGAGCCAGAACGGTACTTACTTACTTACTCAATGGCAATAGACAATTCCTCAGAACGCTAAAGGAATGTTATCTATTTTATGGAACCCGAAGGTTCATTGCCGCGCTTATCTGAGCCCGCCATTCAACCCTATTCTGTGCTAACTCTATCCAATCATGCCTCACAAATCCTACTTCCCTTAAATATACCCTAATATTGTCCTCCCACCTACGTCTAGGTCTTCCAAGTGGTCTTTTCCCTCGGGATCTCCCCGTCAATACTTTTGAGTATTGGAAATAATACTGAATGTTTTAAAGGATTGCACTTGAAATTGAGGAAAGTGACCGGTTTATCTACCAGAAGTAGGCTTTGATAGAACAGTAACTGTCAGAAACTCATTATTCGTTTTTTGTTCTGTAAACATTTGATCTCTTCTCACCTTTATTGCTAGTTCTTAGGCAATATGAAATTTGTTTATTATGGAAAGGGAGAAATTCCTATAAGCCAGTTCCTTTAAATACACCTTTATCTGTTATTCTACTCAAATCACAACTATGGGTTTCATTATCAGAAGGGTATTTGTGATTTCGCTTGTGCCAGGTGATACTATTAACAATTACCAATAAATCTCAACCCCAATTCCCCCAATTCTAGTAATTCTAACTATTTTATATAACCATATCGCTACTATTTTTAACGTATATATAATGTCACCATTTTAACAATCATTTTTCAGCAGGGGTATAATGGAGGGGGAACAGGAAGGAACGTCGTTTCTCCCACTGTTTTTTTTTGGTAAATTTACATAAATATATAAATAATTTATGATTTTGAATTTTTTGAAACTTTTTATACAAAAATACAGTATATTTACTTGTTCCGGAAATAAACTTTAAAAAATAAAGGCAAGTACAAAAATTAAATATTCTAGCAACATTTACTGAAAAGTGTATTATTTTTTATTGAAACTAGCTATGCTCAATGGAACGTTCAAGGTAATGTGGTGTGGAAGAGGACGGGAATAGTTCAGTTCAACAGTCGTGTGAGTTTAATCTATTTCAGTCAGCATATTATGTTACAAAATTTAATTAAATTTAAAAAAAAATCAAAAGTGTTTATAATTATTAGAGAATTTTAAATCAAATTCCATATAGTTTGAAACATTCTCTTGAAACTTTCACAATGTGTGTGTGTTAGAATTTTTAGCGTTCCCACACTGGAAAATTTGTCACTGCACCACTGATGTTTTGTGAATATAGGTACCTTTAAGTACCTTTAAGTGAAAATGATTGTATGATAGAGAATTTTTAGAAGACCCGCGAAAAAAAATGTGTGGAGAACTACTGAGCTATGGAAACGATTTACATCCGTGATTTCATTCCGTATGAATTGAATAAGAAGACTGGTGTGAAATGATTTTTATCATTTATATATATGTTTTTATTTTAATGGTAACATTGTATGAATTACAACTAAGGTGAAATACGATTTTTTGATGAATTGTAATTGCTATGGTGAACTATATCTTCTTAGTTATCTTATTTCACGGACTAATAAATTTGGGTTGAGAAATTAAGGAGAAAAACTATAGGCCTACTACATTACCCAACTTCTTAGAAAGCTTTTAATATTGTCAGGTATCTTGCGAAGATCCGCCACTAGTTAAGACGTCATGTGACGTAGTAGTTTTGGTGTAGCAGCGTCTCGCTGGAGATGGCGCAGAGGCGCCCCCTGGTACCGCGTCGTGCCAATGCAAACCCCCCCCTCCCTGTACCCCTAATGACTAGCGTGCAGAGGCGCACAATACGAATTGGATCAGTGTGGATTTTGCATCAGCTACATGCACAACTTGGTAAAAGTTAGGGTGGAGGCTTCTTATAGCACAATACGACCTGACCTATCTGCAATAGGTCAACATTATCACCAGCCTAGTTAGTAGTATGAGGTCAACAGTTCACCTAGCGATCCTTACAAGCCTTCTCAGGTGAGGCGACAAGGAGAGAAAGAAGAGTCGAGCACTTATAAATTTGCACATCAGCACCTCGCACGCAAATGTACATTGGCTTTCACTTCTTCAGAACTCATTGTTCTCTAATTGTGGTTTAAAATGCAAGCAGCTTTTCCATGTTTAGAACACCAGTACAAAACATAACATGGGATGCTATACAAAATACTTGTGTTGTGCAGATCTCGCAGAAATCGACAGAAATTTGAAACGCGAAATTAATATCAATTTTTTATTATTTATATGTTATTTATATTATATTTTATTATTATTAATTTTATTATAATTATTATTGTCCACCACTGTGGTGCAGGGGATGCGTTCGCTCCTCTCACACAGCGAGCCCGGGTTCGAATCCTGGTCTGGACAAGTTACCCAGGATTTCCGGGGGTTTTCCTCACCCGTGAGACAAACGTCGGATAACTTTAAACCCTTATGTGGTCTCCGGATATCATCTGGCCGTCATTGTCATCTTCATCCCGTCCTCGCCTTGTTCAGAGCGAATATGTGAGTGAATGGTGTGTCTCGTTCTATGTGTTCGTGTGGTCTCGGAGGTGGCCCCGGCAATGGGCTGTTCACTCACCCTGGGATGCCCTCCTTGACTGGTCAAAAAAGTATTTATTTTATCCGAAAGCTCTCCCGACATGGCGCGGGTTGCTTAAACGTCCGTAAAAGGGAGAAGTAAAACTAAGTAAAAGAAGTAGCTAAGTCTCCAGTTTCTGACCAAATCGACCATATTGAATGTTGGTTATTCCATAAGATTAATAATGGACAAAAAAAGCATGGCATGAAAGATTTTCTTGAGTCTACTTCATCCTTTCCTGCTTCTCACCATTCCACTAATGATCCATTTACCATGTCTCTTGCCACTCAAATGTGCGACAGGCCTTCAAATGGATACAGAATACAGATATATTTTAATTTAATAAAAACTATTGTCATTGGCCTCACAATACAATTTCCTTTACAAGTACTTCAAGATAATCATAACAATACCATTATGTCAGTTTTTTAGTTACCAGAAAAAAATGTTATGCATTATCTATATTGGAGACAGACACTTGGTTATTAGACTATATTATCATCTACTGCCAAAACATACAAATGATTTTATTCCTGCCATAACCTACCATTATCACAACATCACCCAAATTAACATAAGCACTAAATTAACTCCAAAAAATATTATAGTCATCTTTCTTCTCCACCATCACCAACATTTCATCACGATCATAATCAGCAGCATTGTAGGAAGACTGCAGTAGACTTTATTATATCACCAGCACATTGTTTTATAATAATGTGTTATAAACCATCGTGAGAAACTTGCATACGTTCCACAGATATTTTAGAGAAACATGTTTAGACTTATTCTATTTCATAATATTTTTATTGTTATTATTGTAATTAAAAAATACCCGTCACTATCATGTATTCAAAATACCTCAAAATCTTATCCATATACTATCATTTTATTATTTATAATTTTATTATTATCAAATAATTTAATTTCACAATTATTTCAATTTTTAAAAGTTGGAGTTTTATTTATTTTAAACTAATATGACTTTTATGTACGTTACTAATTGAATGTATTTATAGCCTATTTATCGATTTACTCAAAGTGAAAATACCTTCAGTGAAGTCTATGGGGACCTGTGAATTCATTATGTGAATAAAATCATAATAAACCCTAATAGAAATATCAACTTCTTAAATCACCCTACAATAAAATTTGAAGTAAATTAACAGCATCCTGCAGTATGTAACTTAGTAAAAATCAGAGTATCTAAAAGCATTTCCGAGTATGTGGGAACTATAAATGTTGCAAAGTAACTGGTCTTAGCGTTTAGTTCGATTGGAATTGTTGCCAAAGGATTTTAAAAAAATTAAGGTGAACTAGCTGGATAACTATGAAAAAATTTAAACTAAAAAACTGAAATATATAATTTACTTGAAACAAGTTTTAATTGGAATAAATCAACTCTATGGGCCAGTCTAGACTAGATTATTCGAGCGTAAAATAAATGTTCAATAACTGTTGCATTTTGTAATAAAAATTATATTTTTTCGTTCCTGGAACAAAATAAGTACCAAGAAGTTATGTCGTTTTAGTAAAAAAACCATTGTTTATAAATTCAAATTTACTTACATATAATATGCTACATTTTAAGATTCATCAACATAATCATAAATATATGAACATATAATATAAATTAATACGCTTTGCACAAATGAGCAGTTTTAATCTTTTCAATCTCATAATTAAAAATTTCCAATAATTTTAACATATCGAATATGACAATACCACAATGTCTAATGAAATTATTACAATTTACTATAAAACTATCTATACAAAAAAAAACTTGAAGCTCGTATTTTCTTTTTGGCAACTAAAGACTTGTCAAGACTGATATGAAATACTGACCACAGCTCCAGTACTACATAAGAAGACTCCGAAACCCACCTTTTATAAATAAAAAAAATACACCATCTCGTCTGTTTTATTGTTCATAAAAAACCAGAAAGAGTATGATGACAGAACATAGTTACTTACGATGTAAGACAGCTATATATGACTTAACAGGCAAGCACGAAATTAACAAAACGAGCGCTAGCGAACGGTCGAATATTGTACAACGTTTTAGGTTATTTTGTACCGTAAGTTTTAAAAGGAAAATAATTTCAGCTTGCTTGTGCTTATAATGGTAATCAAAACTTTTTTTTGTAATTTCGTATGTAGCGGAATTCTGGTTCCTTTGGTTGGCAACAATTTTTTCTTAAACAAATTACTGACATAATCATAGAAACAGAAACATATCCGTACATTGAATTGTGATCTATTTATAAAGACATATTTTATATCTCTCTTGAAGTTAAAAAATACGAAAGACAGATAATAAATTAATATTTAATATTCTTCGTTATGATGAGTTGCAGACTTTTAATGAATGGAAAGAAATTAATTTCGTAACTAATGTTTTGAGCACAACTAAATATTGTGTAGAATTATGGTTTGTCAAAAACATAAATGCAGGTATATACGTTATGGACAGAATTTTTATTTCCGAAATAACTATTTATGTTATTTTGAAAAATGTAAATGATTAATATGTGCACGATAATAGTAGATCTAGTAGTAGAAATAATGGCATATTACAAAGCGAAATTGAAAAACAAAGGCGTTACTGTATCTCCTTGCTTCAAGCCGATTTTAACAGCAAAAAGTGGAATACTAATTTGTTATAATTCAGTATAACTACAGGTGCATAATACTATTCGTTTTAATCTCAATCATTAAAGTATTTTAAGTGTAGTTAAACAAGATGATTAATGATGAAAATCCAACCCAAAATAGCCTATCTCTTGACACAAGGATTAAATGCAGTGTGGATTTGCCGTAACAGAAATAAAATATTAATTTGGAAACAATTTGTAATATACAATTAATAATTAACCATACTAAAACGCCATGAGGTCATGGAAAATTTGGGAGTTATTTTTTACGTTTCCATATTATTTCAGATTGTGGTTATAATTGTAAGTGTCAACAATCCATACTAACTGTAAAACATGTTTTGTTTGATTGTCCTATGTTCGAAATGAAGAGACTCCAGCTAAATTTGCTTTTTGAAGATTGTGACGAAATTTCCATGTGTCATAACATTTTCACGAAACAATGTTCTTATAATCATTTCATGCAGTATCTAACATATATTCACAACCATATGTAATTAGTATTCTATATTTTACTGTATATATTTCTGTGTAAGCTATAACCTTAACATGCCTTTTCTGGCAAAATAGGGTTCATAAAGATTTGGAGATACAAAAAATAAATAAACTTGTCATTCATATTTCGTATTCGTTTGCAAGCTGGAGAATTATACCATTATTGTAATATTGTTCAGTGAAGCATGGTATGGATGATATAATACGCTATACCACGTCTAGTGGCATCATGGTTTATTTGAAATTCCATGTTATGAGAAAACAAGAGAAATTACTAACCCTGCCAGCTGATTAATGAAAAAGCTACAAGAAGGCAGACGTATGTGTCACAGCAAGTTGATAACATCTGAACATTTAACAGGTCAGACAACAAAGTGACATATGCAAAGTACATCGACATGCGATTATGTCAATAAAATAAGGCAAAAATTTTAAAGCTGACAGCTTGCTTATACTTGCCAGAAACCATAGACCTTTTTATCTTGGTGGTAATGTCTGAACCCACTTCCAGAAAGATCGTAGGTTTAATTCCTGGGAAGACAAGTCTAAATAAGGCAATTCTTTTTTCTAACATAAAGACAAAATCCATTAGAGAATATCCATTCCCGCAATCAATGCATTCTTCATCTCATTAGGTTATCAGGCTTCCATATTCACAAACCATTGATGGTGAAAAAATATCAGATGTACAACATATATTATTCTTCATTAGAAGAAATATTTTATTTCTGATGTTATAAAATAGAACTGTATTTTAAAAAATGAATTTTCCTGATAGGAGCCATTATATTTGTATCCTACTTTGTAAAACAGATCAGTCAAATAAAATAATAGTAATAACATATATATTCCTCTGCTCAAATACAAGTTCTGCCTCTAAGTATTGATGAGTTTTGTATGACATTCTCTTCACGTAAATCGGTTATAAAAATGAAGAGAATGTCGTTACCAAATTGCATCGCATCCCCGAAGTATACACAACACAAATAAAATCTTATTAATGCACTCACGTAACATCCTTTACAATAGCCAGCCAACATGTATATAATTTTAGTCTGTCCTGGTGGACAATAAAAGAATTTTGCATCTGGTTGAATCAACTGAATACGCACTCCTTGGCATGCGGCCTTTTATTCTATATCAGAATGTGAAGTTAGAAAGGTATATTGCCCCTGCATAGGGTGAAAAAAGTTACATGAGTGCATTACATCAGATTTTATTTGGGATGCGTATCCTTCGGGGATGCGATTCAAAACGTGATAACGACTTTCTATTCATTTTTACAACCACTTTACACAAAGGGAATGTAATTTTGAACGATATTCCTGAAAACGGCTGTAACGATTTTGTTTAAATCTCCTACACTAATTGCATACATGCATAATATATATCATATGAAAATAATACATTAAACTAAGAGCCAAAACTTGTATTTGGTTAGAGGAAGTTATGCGTTTCACATCAGATTTTTTTTATATTTTTTTTTATTAAGACGCCACCCGAATGGTAATGTACTGTCATCTTTATAACAGATTCGGAAACGTTGATTGGAAAGCGGGCATCTTGTTGTTCAGCGCATTATTATTGGTTTGTTTTATTCTGTAACATTACAGATCAGGCCCTTAGCCAGGGGTGCCCCCCCGAAATTTTTTCTGTCCCCCCTAGATTTTTACAGAAAGCAGTTGGAAAATATTGGAGCTAAACTCCTGTTGGTCCCAAGTCTCATTCTCTCAGTATCAAACGAACTTTAACTAGAATTTGTAAAACACTGAATAAATATGGAGGAGCAATTCCAGGATTTCGAGTTTTAGTTGCTGTAGCATTGGCTATTCCATCTAATACTACCACAGTTGAAAGATGTTTTTCACGTTTAATATTCGTATAACAACCACAAGGTCTTTACATGTAACATGAAAGGAAGGCGAGCTTGTGCTTTTGAGCTATAACAAAGACTTAACAAAGACCTTTGATGTAGAGCAGTTTGTATGACAGTTTACAAAATCTAAGTCAAGAAATTTAACTTTGTAACTATTACACTTGTCTATTCATAATTTTCACTGCTAAATAGGGTTTAATCCTTCCAAAGTTATTTTAAGAGTACCCGTAGTTAATTAGTTTTAATTTTCAATATATTAATTTCAGTGTCCTTAATTTGTGTTAATAAGTTATTTTATCTGGTGAAGTGATTATCTCTTTACTTAAGATTCAGTTTCATTTTGTTTTGGGGTGGTGATATATATTAAAAAACATGCTAAGCCTGATGGCCCTCTTTGAAATTTGACTTGCCCCCTTTAAAACTTTACCTTGGCAATGGTCCTCTTACCTATCGGTGTTTTAAGATGGCATCATATATTACATTATAATAATAATACATTATACTAAGAGTCAAAACTTTTATTTGGTTAGAGGTAGTTATATGTTTCACATCTTTCTAGATTCTACCGCATTATAGTAAATAGCGTTATTTCTATAGTACAGGCTCACTTAACTTCGGATAAGCTATTTCCAAACTTCTAGTCCTAGTTATTAATAAAATATGTAATTAAGTCAATCATTATACTTCGTATGGAATGTAAAAAATCTTCTTCAAACATAATATAGTATTTTAATAGACGTACTGTTAATTTAAAATTATTACATTCAATGTTAACTAACACTTAAATGAAAGTACATTACACGGAAAACTGGTACTGAAACATGAAGTGTCCAATTCAGTAAGTAACGTAAGGAAAAGGATAAGGGGGCAATGCACTTTTAACCTTATAAAAGTAAAAAGAAAACAGCAAAGCCGATTAACTCAGTCACGAATTAAAGTTCACACAAGCCCGGTTCATCGAGTCATTTCCTTTCAGTCTCTTACTGAGATGCAGTTTTCTTATCAAATTGAATTAAAATAAAGACCATAACGATAATTTTAACAATATCGAAGCATTTACATTGACTTATTTAGCTCACGAATCAGTAACCAATCCAGTAAAAGAATATGTGGAAGTTTAACCAATCGCAAGTGTCTATTGTCAAATTTTACAGATTTATTTTAATCCCTTTCATTTAATCGTACCTACGTGTGTAAATTAATAAGGACTTAACACGGAAACATATTCATAGCGTCTTTGATTTAAACAAAATCGATCAATGTGCACAGGAAATCAACCGTATATCATGGCAGGAAATTCTAAACGTTTTGGAGAGGAATGTGAAGAATATTTATAACATAAAAGAATGTAAGTTAGTAGAATATTAACAATTGACTCTTCTTATTCCCTATAAAGTCTTGAGAAAATCCGGACCTCGAATTGTTTTCATCTGTCTTTCTTCTGACTTATTACAATGTTATAATAATAATAATAATAATAATAATAATAATAACTGAAGAAGATCAACCTGCAGCAGTTGATAATGAAAAAAAGAAGATATATGAACCAACCATTGAGTACTTCAAGGACAAATACGATTTGAAAAATGTTGAAGTCATTGGACTAATGGTTGGTAGTAGGGGAACAATAACAAAGTTCTTTATTAACTTCTGTAAACGTTTCTCATTGTCACAAAATCTGTACACTGAAGTGGCGTTATTATCACTTAGGGGATCCATCCAAATATTAAGAAACCACCTGTACAATAACAACAATTAAGCTGGACAGGTTTCCTTTCTTCAATTTTAATGGTTTTACTACTGATTATTTTAATTTTCTTGTCATTATGTTTATGATCTAACTGAAAGCTTGTAATTTTTGTGTAAGTGTATATTTTGTTGAAAGATATTCTTTGTCTTCTGCTAGGCAATCTGCGTTGTGCAGAAAGATTACATAAATAAACTATTATAATAATTACTATTATTATTATTTAAAGACCTCTGAGGACAAATATAAGGCAATGTAAGTATCATTCAACGCTAATATAACAGTCAGTTTTTTAAGTTTAAAAACCGTGAACACAAATAATCTATGAGTATATGTTCAGTTCATAAAACCCGAACTTGAAGCAAATGCTAATATTATCCTTAACTTACAGGATAGACTACGACTCTGACCTTTTCGCTTTTTAATTCAAATGGGTTTTACACTTTACGTTCATCCTCTATCATTAATGCATGTCCTTGTTTGGAAGGTAAGGTTAAGTCCATAGTTTCCCTTACACGCATTTGTTTTTGTGTGAAGGTGAAGTTTCATTTTTTTATGGGCGAAATATATTACCAAGTGATAACACATGTACTGTAGTTAGCAAGAGTGGTCGTTCTTATGAGGGAGTAATAAATTTAAAAAAAATTATGTTACATGCTTTTCTACTTCGTACCTTTTCCTTCAAGGTGACTTAATTCCCGATAGATTGGACTTGGAATTTGTGGCACTAGAATAAGTGATTTCCAGAAGATTCACGATAATCAGAAATGTAGCTTTTTTCATCCAATATTTTCTGTTAGCCTATTTTCTACTAAAAAAAATATACCTATACACCAAGAATAGAAATATTGATCTAGATCTAATACAGTAATGTTTTAAAGGGGTAGTGAGTGAAATATCCACCATTCTTGGTCAAAATTAGCATTTTTTGTAATAATAAATGCTATGTACCTTAATGTGTATGTTGGATAAGTTTCAACCTCGTCAGGCACTTTTGTGTTTTCCTAATTATGCTATATTAAAATGCCTAAACTCGTTAAATGATTATAGGCCTGAAGACATTTAAAATCTAAAATTTTCTAGTTTGACATCTTTAAATTTATAATGAATGACATTGTTAAATTGGATATATACAACATTACTGAGAAGTTTTATATCACTGAAATATTTTATTTACTTCTAGATTAAATTGTTTCTTGGGTGGGAATCGAATTAGGGATTTCCCTAACTCTAACGCCAGGATCATTCGGCGGACCAGGAACATATCTAGTTCCATTCCAATATCCCTATCGAACACTCTAGATGTACCTAGGTAGTCTCCAAAAGGATACCGTATACGAGTATAAAATCCTAAAAATACGAGATCGATTTCCCTCTAGGTAAATTTTTCCTCTATAGAATAAAATGAGTAAAAGAAAATAAATTTAAAAATTGGATAATGGAAACACTAAAATATTTTATTAATGAGATACGGAGAATCCTACCGTTCGTCCGAACGAGGTAACTTGCTCCTACAGATTGTAGGATGTCTACACATAATTCAAGTCAGTCGAGTCAGACGACCAGTCTAATCACGTTTTGTAAACAATATAGCGTATGTATTTTTTTAGCAAATTTTCTTATTTTTCACTCTTGCTTAAAGACAGCAGAATCAACGGCAATAATAAAAAGAATAATTGCAATAATAAACATTCAATATAAAATATTAATATAAGTCCATTTCCATATGTAGTGCTTTCCGGATACTGTGCAAGTTTTCTTTGGCGAAACTCTTGCATTTCTCGCAACCTTCAGTGGATATAAATAGTGAACATTATGTGGCAATTTTATGGCTAGAAATTGCTCTAAAAACGAGCTTCTTGAAGTATATATAGCTTCAGGAAACGCAATTGCTAACGCGCAGTAAGTTATAATGGATAAGAAGATCGTTAGGTAGAAGTTCTCCACAACTATTGCAGTTTGTTTTTTCACATAGCGGTAAACGCCCTCTTCACTTGACCTTGACCTGTAACTTGTGCTCGGCAGAGGGTGTAACGTCTTTCAAAAATAACCTGTTCCACGGTTTATGCTCTGTAATCTGACAGAAGCACAATCACTTAATAAGGGATTTTAAACTATCTTCTTGTGTGATACGAAACCTTATTGTAAAAAAATCCCTTTATGCAGGCCTACAGGCTGAGGTAGAGTTCGAAGTGCCATATCTCGCCTTATATGAGAGCTATCGAGAATCCAGTTATTGATTTGTAGAGTACTCATCAAGAGCTTTTCAACGATACCCCAAAAGACGTGTTTTCAAAAATTTCGGATTTCCATTCCCCCACCAACCACTCCCACTCGTACCCCCAAAACCCCCAAATCGTTGGTGTCACTGTGAACTCCATAGGAAGTACTCTAATTTATTCAAACAAAGTACCCCTCTAAACTTCATAAGGGCCGAGATATAAATATTTCAAAATTTCAACCCCCGACCCTCTCCTTGGGCCAATTTTTCTCATTAACGAACTAGTCCGAACTATTGGGCCTAGAAATAACATAATAAAATTTGGTTCAAATATCTTCAAGATTACGGCCGCTAGCGTTAAAGCGATATATATAAATATCACAATTCTTTTTTGAAAGGGCGGTGGTTTCGTATTTAGGGAGGCATGAAACGTCAAGATATGAAAGAATTTTTCGAAAGTCATGACATGGTATCGATTGCAATAGATAGATTTTTCTTCAAAATCTACCTAAAAAAAGAGAGAGAGGGAACCTAGCTCAATTTGACCAGAGTTTCTTTGAGAAATACACTAACTCTTGAATTAAACGGTCAAATGAGGACATATGAGGACTATCATTATATGTAATAAAGAGATCAGGGTGTAAGAGAATGAACAATGTTAATAGAAGGAATTGCAAAACTGAAAGAATCCTGAGAAAATCTGAAAAATCCACTTCTGTTCCAGCCCCAGTGTTCTTAGATATTTCCCTGGTCCATGTAAGTCCTCCTGTTGAATTGGAGGCGAACGGTTCATCCGTTAGGTTATATTAAATAGCTGATCAGTGATCATTATCAGCAAACACTGCATTTCTGTCTTATCTCTAGGTGTTATAGGACAATAGGCCTACTTTATGTGCAAATATGTAACTTTCTTTTTAGCTTAATATGTCAAATTCAAGATCTAAAAATTCAAAACAGTATTATTAAGAGAACTAGCCTAATACTTATCTTCGTCAGAGCAAGCTTAATCCGTTTAGAGCTGACTTTTTATATGTAGCCTTCATCAAGTAAAATTACTAGTGGGACATAAGTTTGAAATGAATGAGGAAAATTTCGTGGATTATCTGGTTTCTACGAATGACATTTGTAAGAAGCTGATAAAAATCATGACGTTATAACGTAATGAATTAATCTACTAATCTTGTAGCTCTGCTTTTATACAGTTTTTCTGCAACGCATTTATGCGTCAGTAGAAGGGAAAAGGTTAAAATCCTCATTCAGCTGCGATTCAATTGGTGATATAGAGCGTGGGCTACTGTATACCCCCCATCCCCCCCCCCCGTGGGATTTTCCGACTCATATATTTTTTTGTTCGTATTGACATGTAGTTTCATATTTTAGTTGTTTGCCCCTTATCAATTACAGCATTTACCCGGAAACCCCGGAAATCCGGAGAAAACTAGTTTGTTTCAATTTTTTTTTTGTTCTTTGCTCCTAATATGCCCAGGGAATATCTGAATCACATATTTATTGTTGGTATTGCCATCTAGATTAAGTTTTTAGCTGTTTGCCCCTTATCAATTTCAGCATATCCCCGGAAAACAACGGAAATCCGGAGAAATGACTTTGATTTAATTTGTCTTTGTTCTTTGCTCCTAATATGCCCAGGGAATTATTGACCCACATATTTTTTTTTTGTATTGTCATCTAATTTAAGGTTTCAGTTGTTTGCCTCCGACCAATTACAACATATCCCCGGAAAACCCGGAATACCACGTATATACGGAGAAAATGACAATGTTTTATTTTTTCAATCTTTGTTTTTCCTTCTGATATTCATAGGGAATTTCTGACTCATAAGTTTTTTTTTGTTGGCATTGCCATCTAGATTAAGATCTCAGTTGTTTGCCCATTATCAAATACAGTATATCCCCGGAAAACTCCGAAAACCACGGAAACCCGGAGAAAATTACTTTGTTTAATTTTTTAAAAATCTTAGTTCTTTGCCCTAGTATTCAAAGGGAATTGGTGACTCATATGGTTTTGTGTTGGTATTGCCATCTAAATTAAGGTTTCAGTTGTTTGCCCCTTATCAATTACAGCATTTCCCCAGAAAACTCTGAAAACCACGGAAATCCTTAGAAAATTACTTTGTTTAATTTTTTTAATCTAAGTTTTTTCCTCCTAGTATTCAAAAGGAATTGGTGACTTATGTGTTTTTGTATTGGTATTCTCATCTAGATTAAGGTTTCAGTTGTTTGCCCCCTATCAATTACAGCATTTCCCCAGAAAACTCGGAAAACCACGGAAATCAGAAGAAAATTACTTTGTTTTAATTTTTTAAATCTTAGTTATTTGCTCTTAGTATTCAAAGGGAATTGGTGACTTATATGTTTTTGTATTGGTATTGCCATCTAGATTAAGGTATCTGTTGTTTTCCCCTTATCAATTACAGCATATCCCCGGAAAACTCCGAAAACCACGAAAATCCGCAGAAAATTAGTTCGTTTTAATTTATTAAACATCTTTGTTCTTTTATCCTAATATTCCCAGGGAATTTCTGACTTACATATTATTTGTCGGCATTGTCATCTAGATTAAGGTTTCAGTTTTTGCCGTTATCAATTGCAGGATATTCCCATAAAACACGAAAAACCACGGAAATCCACAGAATTTCTATAACTCGGAATTTGTGATCTACAGTCACTGAAGCCGTTATTGCAAAGTAATTCTGCTTCAGGTGTGTCCTATGAAGGTTCAAAAGGGTGAGTATGTGGACTACGAAATATCTTCCATAATTGTGATAGTCACATGCAAAGAAAAGGGAATACATATCTTCTAAACATGCCAAGTGTAAGTCAAAGTTGTTTTCTTTAGTTGCTCGCTGAAATCTCAAAATCAAAGACTCTTTGTCCATATTACCAACCCAAAATTGTGCTGTTTTACCCAATATCCCTTCTATAACTTCAGTGAAGAAAGTTTGATAGTGACTGTGGAAGGTTTGGCAAGATAAATTATCATTCGTAGCTGTCACATTAGAATATGAAGGGTGTGCCGCCAGGTTTTCAATCGCTTTCATCCCTTCAGCATCAGGATTTTTTACATTATTTTTTGTCATGCTGTAATTGGTAAGGGGAAAACAACTGATACCTTACTAGTTGGCACTGCCAACACAAAAGCATATGAGTCACAAATTCCCTTTCAATATTAGGAGCAAAGAACTAAGATTTATAAAAATTAAAACAAAATAATTTTCTCCGGATTTCCGTGGTTTTCAGGATTTACGTGAATTTCCTGTAATTGATAACGGGCAAACAACTGAAATCTTAAACTAGATGGCAATACCAACAAAAAAACATATGGGTCAGAAATTCCCTGGGAATATTAAGAGCAAGAAACAAAGATTTTAAACAAATTTTTAAAAAGTCAATTACTCAGGATTTCCGTGGTTTACGGAGTTTTCTGGAGATATGCTATAATTCACAGGGGGAAACAACTGAAACCTTAATCTAGATGGCAATACCAACACAAAAACATATGATTTACCAATTCCCTTTGAATACTAGTAGCAAAGAACAAAGATTTTCAAAAATTCAAACGAAGTCAATTTTTCCGGATTTCCTTGGTTTTCGGAGTTTTCCGGGGATATGCTGTAATTGATAAGGGGCAAACAACTGAAATCTTAATCTAGATGGTAATGGCAACAAAAAAACATATGAGTCAGAAATTCCCTTTGAATATTAGGAGCAAAGAACAAAGATTTAAAAACTAAAACATAGTAATTTTCTCCGTATATACGTGGTTTTCCGGGTATTCCGGGTATTCCGGGGATATGTTGTAATTTGTAAGGGGCAAACAACTTAAACCTTAAACTAGATGGCAATACGAACAAAAATATGTGAGTCAGAAATTCCCTGGGAATATTAGGGGCAAAGAACAATAAAAAATTAAAACAAACCCATTTTCTCCGGATTTCCGGGTAAATGCTGTAATTGATAAGGGGCAAACAACTAAAATCTTAAACTAGAGGACAATACCAACAAAAAAATATGTGTGCCAGAAAATCCCACGGGGGGGGGGGGGGTTTGCTATTGGTAGCCCATGGTCTAATAAAAGAGTACTGGAATTTAAAGTTTTGAGAATTAATCTCTTAGCGATCAACTATGTATCACTTCAAGATTTCTAAGAACATATTTAGCATTATGTGGCAAGATCTAAACTGTCGTCTTGGGAGGAACAGATTTTTAATGGCACTGGCTTTCTGTTAGAAAGTTCTTAGGTTCAAATTCAATCACTGTCGATGATATTTTATATGTACAGGTAGGGAAAAAAAGCGGACCGACTAAAATATCTAAGTTGCCGATATGAGCCGCTGCGCATGCCTAGCGGCATTCACAGGATAGCAGGGAATGTATTGAAATTTGTTCTAGTGTCGACTGTTGACTTAGCCCATTTCGAAACCCAGAATATGGTTTCTAATCGTATTGTTTTATAACTGAATATATTAATGATTAATTTTATTATAAAATACTAACACAAATTATATTATATTCAGCTACAATATTCGGTCCGTTTTTTCCCCTACCTGTACATAATCGCGACAGTCCCATGTCTGTAATTTACATGCATATAAAAAGAAGCCCTGCTAGACAAAATTCCGGCATATCGGCTACGGTTACAGGTCTAAGTAACAAAACACAACCGTCGTTTTATAAACATAACAAACCAACAAGTTCTAAATTTTCATTAATTGTTGTCAAACGCATGTGTATATTTAGTTTAATTTTTTCTCAGAACTTGAAAATAATTTCTTACATCCTTTCCTTATACCAATATGTAAAAGTAAGCTACTTTAATAAGCTTACCTGTGATAGAATTTAAAAGAAAAACCTATTTTCTTTCATGGTACTAATATGTGAAAGCATCTAAGTCGATCGGGACTTTTCATTAAAAATATACACTTTGACCCAAACAAAACAATTTACAATAAACCGGTTTCTAAATGGAGAGCATGCATAATCTTAAAATTAAAAATGCTTTGGAACAGCAATTTTATTCATGTTGTAGTTTAACATCTTCCGAGGGTGTGCCAAAAAACTTATGACGAATCTATTTTATTTTTCTCTTTTCGGAAATGACTTAAAACTTAACTTTATAGCTATATTAGACTAACAACTTTCGTTTAAATTCTTTTTTTTATTAACTGAAGGATGGAAGATATTTCGTTTTTTTTTGCATGGCCCATAATAATATGAAAACACAGTTATAAATAAACAATTACTAAAAAATAAATGAAATTATAATGCACGTAACAAAACGTATTTTTACGTCATAATAATTAAGCACGTTCTTCATGCTTTAGTTGAAGACATTTGATTGTCGACAACAACTATAATATTGTCTTTACACACATTCATAAACAAAAATATAAAATAGCAGTGTAATTGCAAACGATACAATTATACTATAGGCTACTGTAACTGTTCAACTCATTTATGGATTTCCAAGTTCTATTTTTTTACTGAGAGCTCCGACAACAGTAACAAGGTTAAGAATTGGACATATCAAACTAACCCAAAATCATCGACGTAAGAAAATAACACTTGTGCTAGAATATTTGTATATTTACCATGGAACTCATTAAAACTGACTGCCCACGATATTAACCTTTGAGTTAAAAGAAAAATATTCAAAATATTAACAGAAATATTTTCTCAACATTAAATAATATTAAATGCATGTATATAGTAGTTAGTTATCTAATAAAAGTCTTCATAACGTAATATGAAGTAGTGATTCAGTACTTCGAACTTCTGCTAGGCTTAGATAAGTCATGTGTAAGTTCTACCTCAAAGTATTAAAAATCCCTTTAGGCAAGCCTACAGGCTGAGGTAGATTTCGAAGTGCTTTTGTTTTAATTTATTGTCGCTGCGTAGCACTCTTCTTCTTTAGCCTTGGCATGACAAACCCGTAATAATAACAGCAAAAAAGATGAAAGAGCACTTTTTCAAACATTCAAATCTCGCCTTATATGAGAAATATCAAGACACTAGTTATTGATTTGTAGAGTACTCATCAAGAGCTTTTCAACGATATCCCACAAGACGTAGTTTAAAAATTTCCCAATTTCCATACCCCCACCCCCACTTGTACCCCCAAAACCCCCGAATCGTTGGTGTCACTGTGAACTCCATAGGGAGTAATCTAATTTATTCAAACAAAATTTCCCTCTATACTTCATAGGGGCCGAGATAGAAATGTTTTAAAATTTCAACCCCCGACCACCCCCTTGGGCAAATTTTGCTCATTAAAGAACTTGTCCGAACTATTGGGCCTAGAAATAACATAATAAAATTTGGTTCAAATATCTTCAATATATATATATAAATATCACAATTTTTTTTTGAACAGGCGGTGGTTTCGTACTTAGGGGGGCATGAAACGTAAAGATATGAAAGAATTTTTCGAAAGTCATGACATGGTATCGATTGCAATAGGTAGATTTTTCTTCGAAATCTACCTAATAAGTGTGAGAAGTAATATGGCCACTTTACAATATTCCTGAACACTTTTTCTCTTCTAAGATATAGTACGCATGGGTTGTTTTCCAGTCGCTTCATGTCAGACCGACCTCATGCGGATAACATCTGACTGTGAGAAAACTGGAGCGTATGAATTATGAGGTCATAGCGAGGAAACAACAAAATGATATCACATCGATTTCAACTCTGCAAATGTTGCATCTATGTCAGCACGTGTGCCAAGCGAAAAGCTCACATCTGCAAACAAATCTACTATAATATGTCTGTGTGTTTTATAGTGCAACACAACAGGTAAATTTAACATTACCGATAGGGAAAAATTTCTTGCATTGTAAAATACGTAGGCGAAAGAAAGTATTTTAATTTTTTATCATTCACTACGTGCTGCATTTTGATTTTGCTCAGTAAGTATTAAAATTTTAAGACATCTAACCTATTTTAAAACAGAATTTATCCCTTTACATTTACCTTGTTTAAAAATAGTATAAGCTACTGGTCTATAAATAAGTAAAATACTTATGTACATAAAATACAATAGTCAAAATCTTATTAAAATTCTTAACTCATTTAAAAAATGTTTAAAGTCCTTGAAATTTTTCAAGTCTTGTGTTAAGAATTTTAATAAGATTTTGACTATTGCATTTTATGTACATAAGTATTTTACTTATTTATAGACCAGTAGCTTATACTACTTTTAAACAAGGTAAATGTAAAGGGATAAATTATGTTTTAAAATAGGTTAGATGTCTTAAAATTTTAATACATAATGAGCATAGGTGGAGCATATATTAACAAAATCAAATTATACAGCTCAGTAGGAAAATGAAAATAATTGAAATACATGTTGCATTAAATATTATATCGTAGAGAATAAGATGGACAGGAAATATGCCAGAATATGAAATAAAAGAATTGATCTCCCATGCACGATAATTCGGTATGAGAAAAAACTGTAGGAGGATGTAAACGTAACTCGGATATGACCTATTATAAGCAGGGACATACTGGTTTGGATAATGAGAAATATGTGAATTGCTTTACTTTTCTAAGCAGTGAATTGTTCTGTAACCTTTTAATCTAGCATGGTCTATATTGACTTCATATGCAATGTTATACCGTTTTTAGTATTAAACCATTTTACAGTTACTAGTAATTACTTATACTTATGTTATTTTTAAAACTGATATAAGCTAATTAATGTAATAATTTCCACTATATTATAATTCACATTACAGGCGTAAACAACTGTAAGTTATGTGTAATAGATTGAATTTCTTTGTACATTATCAAGAATTTTTAACAACATATGTATAAATGTACTTTGAAACCTGTGTGAAACAATTTTAGAATGTATGTAAATAAAGAAACAGGTTATATAATAATTTTTAAGAATTAGACCTTTATTGGTTTCTACCATATATTATAAGTTTTCTAATTTACAACATTTGTACATAATTTTATTTCACAACACTAATCTCTAATTAATAAACTAACTGAACTATCAATTGAAGGTAATCTTATTGTAACTTCTTACAGATTAACTATTAATAACAAACTACTTCGTATTCCTTGATCGCATCCTCCGTTTATACAGCTGAAGTTTTAAAAAGTGGTAAGTTTGGCGGAAAATTGTCCATACATTTCAATAGTACCGTAATTATTGTTACAAATGGCAGCCACGTTTCGTTCACTGAAATGCCATTTATGTGACCATTTCCACAAATATTAATATTTCTGGGTGATATACTTCCAGCTATTTTTAATAGCATATGAACAACATCACCTGCAATCTTAGGAGTGTTTATAGTATAAGTATTTTAAAAGAAACAAATTCATGAACAATTATACTTTTTTACATTTTTTACGTTAAAAATATTTTTAAATAAGCTATTAATGTTAAATCGGTGGAAACAACATAGAGAAATACATGAAAGAGTTTCCGGTTTGTATAGTGATAAACAGGGCCCGGATTCTGATGACCTAAAATTGTTTGAAAAATGACCCATAAAATGACCCTAAATTTTAAGGAAAATGACTTAATAATTATAAAAAAATGACCTAAAACTGATATTTTATTTATAAAATAAATATTATTGTACGCACAAAGTTATAGAATAGTTTGTATGAAATTGTAAAAACTGTAAATAACTGTAATGTTGTGAATGTTCTTTTCTCACGGAAATTTATACTGGCACTGTGGCACTGGTGAGTAAAAATTCGGCACATCCTTTTGTGGTCAGCCGGATTATATTGTTGTTTATTTAGGGTAAACAATAGTTTGCACTCACAAATCCAAGCAGGTGGCAGACTCTGGTTTCAAGTCAATCTAATAACTAGGGGGCGGATTTCTATGACCTAAAAAATAGGATATATGCATGCATTTATGACCTAAAAACATTAAAATATGACCAATAAAATTTAAAATATTACTTTACCACTTACACAATGTGTATATTTTTTAAGTTCCATTACAATAAATTTTATTAAAATATAGTGTTAATTATTTAAAATATCTTTAAATTCTCAAAAAGTATCATTTTAATGCAAAATCTGCAAAATATGATGTGAAACTTCAATATTTCTTTAATATGCACACAAATATGCAAAAAACATGACCTAAATATGCATATTCATACTAAATATGCTACAATAGTTGAAAATTTCCTAAATATA
Organism: Ectobius pallidus; assembly: GCA_964059195.1. NCBI lineage: Eukaryota > Metazoa > Arthropoda > Insecta > Blattodea > Ectobiidae > Ectobius > Ectobius pallidus. Next base: position 56,748,719 of record CAXKWD010000004.1, on the reverse strand, counting down.
CAGTTATATGCACAATAAAAGCTGTTCCATTTTCACCAGGATGCTTGGAATCGGGTTTAAATTAGTCGGAAACCTGAAATAATGCGAAGGGGAAAAATATGACATGTCATAGAAATCCGCCCCCTAGTTATAATATTTCAAATATTTCATATTTCATAATGTATTGTATTGTCTAAAAATCAGAAATCCCTAACCTCCAGTGGACGTAAGACCCTCCATGACCTACGTAAGAGTGAGACAAATACCTCCCCATACAATTTTATGGACTAGCGCCTTTGTGTAGCCTGGATACTGCACGCAGTACACCGGTGTCGGAGAAGTAGTGTTCGCTCTTGTACGGCGCTTCCCTTCGTATAGTGGAGTTCATGCGAACAGCTTTGAGAAAATGACTTTCCAATTGGAATATGTATAGCATATTGTATTTCATTGCTTAATAATCATTTATTAACGTGCCTTAGCTTAATTTAAATTATTGTAGGAATTTTTTTCAGGGGTTTTATACAGTATGTTTCCCTTCTCTACATGTACCAACATTGTGGTTTCATGACCTCATTATTCACGATGGATATACAGAGTGCTAATGAATAACACCGAAATATTTTACTTGTTTATAGAGGGGACAAGCAACTTTTATTAGGAGACTTTTGTCTAGGCATTCAGTTTTTCCTGTTACAGCATAAAATCTCCAAGGGCATGGCCGCCACTGATTTCTAACATTTGAAAGGAAAAAAAGCAAAACAAAAGAACTTCGTTGTAACACTAGAGTTATGAATAAAAAAAAACAATTCTAACTAAAAACTAATAATATTCAGGACGTATATAAAACCTGAAAAGTGGGTACAGAATTTCAGGGTGGAGCATAGGGCTGCCATTAGTTATAAAATAACAATAGTAATATAATACAAAATTTTGGCGTTTCTTTGATTCTCACTTCCGACTGAGACATGTCAACACTTTAACGCCGAAGTTTTCCTTCTTGCATTAAACAAACAACACTTCAAAGACAGCACCGCTAGCGACGAAAAAAAAGTTAATACACTCAATGTAAATACATGAAAATGACTTAATAAGGAAGCAAATTACACGAAAATGACAAAATAATGACCTAAAATTGAAATAAATGCCCTAAAAATATAAAATTGCAAAAAAATGACAAAAAATAACCTAATAAAAATGCATTTCTATAATCTAGAGGCCATGATTAGGATTTACCCACAAGTTGGCAATGTCTATGCAGCATCAATATAAAGATGACATGTCATTCGAATCCGGGCCCTGGTGATAAAGAGCATGTAATGTCCGCTGTATTATTTATTGTATTTCCCATTCGTACTTAGAACAAGGTCACTTAAGCATTAAAGCAATACATAGAATTTACAATTATTTTGTCCATAAATAAGGAATAATGTATTAAGGCTAGATGAGCTTATTTTGCCAAACTGATCTATAAATAGAGAAATAAAATAAAAACTGAAGGGGAATTGTAGAAGGATAATAGAAAGCAAATGATCAACACTAAAAAAATAGAAATAGTTGATTGCATCCGATGTGCCTAATAACCGTTATTTAAGTATCTTAAAATTATACATACAAATTACATGACTATTTTAAGTTTATATCTTCCAAAGTGTTAATGATTCATAACATCCGCATTTACTTCTTTTTAGAAACGTCACGGTTACAATATTTAAATATATACTATATGTTAATTTCGAATATTATGTTTCATTTACGTGCCAGTTCTGATACAAGTAAGAAATGCAAATACTCCTGGGAACATGCAAACATTTCTCTCGGCAATATTTTTTACCCTGCCAAGATGGAAATCCCAACGGACCGGAAACCAGCCAGAGTTAGCTAATTACATGAAGTGGTAAAAAATAGCTCCCGTCCCAGCAATATTTTCCATGTTTGCTTAGTTCTGAGGTCGTTATGTGGTATTTGGTTACCAAAATAAATTATGTTTGTAACAAAAATGGCGCAAGAATAATAGCCTGCTTAATTATAACAGCTGTGGAAATGTAGGCCTAGTAGTTATATGTGAATCAACTGGAAGAACCGTTAGATTTTTATATACGTGTTGTATTGTATTGTCTTTGTTGTTTTACAACAATAATCATGTGACAAATCATTAAAACTAACAAAGTTACAATTTTAGAAATACTGCCTTGATCTATAGCTGTACTGTAAACTAACATAAACTAAATCTAAGCAACAAAATAACAATTTTAGAAGTTACCTTGAACTATAGCAGAACTCTAAACTAACAGACAGTGTACCTATTAGTTTATACCTTTGAATTCTGCAAGACTGTAGAATGCATTTTCTGCTGGTAAGTTTTTATACTTTTTAACATTTCATTTACAATTTTCTTTTTTTTATGGCCTCAGGTAATTTGTTGTAAAGTTCTCTGCCCATATTTTCTACTGAACGGTTATTTAATGTTCCTCTGAGTGAGGTTCTGAAGAAGTCTTCTTTATTTCTTAGGTTATGCTGGTGTATATTAACATTTTTCGTTAGATGTTCACCTTTTTTTGTGAGGATGTGTTTGATACGTTCATATATATAAACACATGGAACTGTTAGTATTTTTATTTTCTTAAATATGGGTTTACATTATATTTTCCTGTCTATTTTTGCAAATATTCTAATACTTGTTTTTTGTAGTTTGAAAACTTTTAATACTTCCCTACATGTAATATTACCCCAAAGTGTATATGATACACAGTATATCATACGTGTGTGTTTCCAGTAACAGAGCATTTACAGCCCTTGATATGAACTTCATTCACATTAATACGTAGAAATCGTATTTTCCATGTCTCTGTTATAATATTTCCGTGACATTTTAGAAAACAATAATGAGGGTTCCATAATAAGAGTTTAAACTTTTCGAGACGACAGTGAGAAGTTTTTGACCCTAGGACTCCTGATATTAACTAGGTTAATAAAGCATAGGCTAATATATTATTAATTACTTCGTAAATTTAAAAGTTCATATTCAATATCTCTGACCTTTCGAAAAAATTCATTACACCGTGAATTTTAAAAAGAGCAAAAACGCTTACCCTCATTACATTAACCTTTTCTTGCAACTAAGTAGCCAACTGTGTACATAAAAATAACGCAATGACATTTAAATATTAATTAGTTTTCAAAAAATACACATTTTATCATGTAGTAAATGTCATACTTCTACAGTGAGTCTATATTTCTCTCATAATTCAGTAAATAATTCAAGATGTTCTAACAGAATAGGATTGCTATTACATATTGCAGAATAGTGGAGACATTTTCGAAGTTGTAGTACTAATATTACTTAAGGTACCTTCTGAGGATGTAACACGAAGATTGGCGACTAATTTCTCTTATTTTTAATGGGACTTTACATGAAGAAACTTTTGTTTGTCGCTATTTTCTCGAAAACAGCGCTAACGATTTTGTTTAAATTTTATACATGGTGTTCTTATACTAACCTGTTTTTTTTTCGAAACAATCCTCTGTAGGGTAGTTATAAGCCACCCACTCTGAATGTGAGCTCTTTGCAATACGGTCTCTTGTAAAGGAAAATAGTATGAAAACAAAATTTTGTATTTGGGGTAGGTAGTCCTACCTTTTGGGAATGTGACACAAAGACTGGCCACGACTTTCTCTTATTTTTAAGGGGACTTCACATGAAGAACATTTCGTTTGTCGCGATTTTCTCGAAAACAGTTCAAATGAGTATGCATAAATTTTATACATGGGTGCTTATACTAAGTGCTAAAATTTTAATTAGAAACATTTAAAAAAAATCTGAAGGGTAGTTATAAGCTACCCACTCTGAATACGCGCTCTTTGCAATATGGCCTCTTGTTCTATATCAGAATGTGAAGTGAGAAAAATGTATTTGTCATGCTTAAAGTGTAGACAGTTACGAGAGTCCATTAAACAGATTTTATTTGGGTTATGTATCCTTCGGGGATGCAATGTGATGTGGTAACGACATTCTCTTCATTTTTGGGCAGAGGAAGTTATGTGAGTTTCACGTCAGATTTTTAATAATTAATATAGTCATTTAAAACAGAAGGGGAACTTGCCAATCACGACAGTACAGGCCGGACAACGCTTCCTATATTCCGTTTACTACGGATAGAAAATTATTCCCTCTCTATTGTAAATTAAGAAGTGTGGACATGTTGCCTTTCTACAGTAAGCGTTATTGGAAATAAGTGCTCATTGATACCACTTGTTGAAGCAAACAATTTAATAATGGGACATTAACTTGCTAGTTCAAACTTGTGTACAGCAAGCATTATTCTAAAAATAAAGCTTCACATTTGTAATTCTAATTCACTGATTCGACCTGGTTTCATCCTCATTAATATGACATAGATCTGCCTTGGCATGATATTATTAATGACATTCTCATGTTATTGACCTGTCCAGTTGTTCTCTTCCCATGATCGACTAATCACGGAAGGGGTAGCCTACAAGACCTACAGAGCGGGAGTTCATTACTATTATTTCTACTGTACCAAAAGTTATATTATGAAAAATCATTCTTTGTATATGCACTTTTTCCTGATACCGGATGTGGAGAAACTGGTACAATACCGCGTGCACCTAGATCATATGCCGGATTATTATTTCACTTAATTTGGAATAATTATATCATTATGAAGTTTTCGGTGCAAATGAAGATTTCATTACCACTCTTAAAAACTACTGGTGTGTGTGTATAGTTTACTCAGGGTTGGGAGTAGGGTTTGACGTATAACGTAGGGTTTTCTTCAGGACGTAAAATACGCGTAAAATGTGTAATTGACGAATAAATGTAGAACACATAAAAACCAAATTATGGGTTTTAACTTCGTTCTCTTCAATATTTTTATCTACAGTTAAAAAACTAGAATTTGAACATGCTGACGCAGAGATCTAATTTGGAGCGTGTTTATGTACCTAGGTAGAAACTCAATTTCTACACCCTCAGATACTATTATTATTATTATTATTATTATTATTATTATTATTACACATGGACCAGAAACAATAGTTACAGTCCCTAAATAGTATTTTACTCCATAGAATTTCGTGTGTGATAAAATAGTTTGAAATCTTTTGCCAACAATAAAAATTACAAGCTTTCAAACTGAAACAGAAAGATTAATATTTAAAATCCAAAATTAATACTGTGATGGAGAATATAAATATAGGCTAGCAGAATTACGTGTGTAAATAGTTTAACAGAAGCATAGGTTAAAAGTAAGAAGTAATATTATATTTAACAATTACGAATCGGACCATTAAACACTTACTTGTATACTAATGATCGCGCTGTAAGACCAAGTGCTAGAATGGAGCTGAAGGAACGAAATAATTTTTATGTCACAAAAAGCCTAGTACAAATTTTTTTCTCGAAATAAAAAGAAAAGTCTGATAATAAGTTATATGAAACACACATTTCATTACAGTTCCTGTAGGTTTTTACATTCCGTGAATATAAAAAAGTAGGTCGTCACAGTAATTTGCATACAAACGGGTTCTATTCAAATCATTTTTTTAAATTCCAGGGATTTCCATGGCCTTCATATGACCGGATAACAAAAGTTTCTCCTTTGAACCTCTCTACAAAATGTGTTGTATATCTCAGTTTCGTTCGTGACTATCCATACTCTGAAAAGGCAAAACTTTATAGATATCCTTAACAATTTTCCAAGTTGCAAGAAAACTTAGATACTAGCCGTATGAAAGAAGATAATTTGGTTTTGTAAACAGTTTTGACCATGACCTAACCAATTCGCTTTAATGGAATAGGAGTTACTTTCACTTTGTGTTGTTTCATGACATAAGCATTTATAGTTACTTAACTAATTCCGTTTTAGAAGTGCACAAACAACTGTACTTGAATATTCAATTCTTTTAAACGGAACCATGGCCAGACTCTTGAAAGAATATAAAAAGTAAAACTGCTTAAATGATCTGGAGAGTAAAACTACAGAACAAGTTGAAGAAAATCTGCAGTTCATGAGCTGTCTGCAGAAGCTAGCTTTAACGCTTAGTTATTAACACATATTAAAGTGAGACAAAACGTCAGAATTAAGGTTAAGGACATACATTTTATCTAAGAAGCCTTTTCGTAGCATTGTCCCAATGCTCATAAACGATGACACTATGACAGACCATAATGAAGAAGAAAGTATACGACAACCAGTCTTATAACACATCAGACAATATTATGAACACAATGCTGAAATATTAGTGAATAAAGATTGGTTGAGACTTAGAGTTCAAATCCATATAACTTTGAGTTCGGATTTTTCAGACTTACAATTATTCCTTTTCTTTGAATCATGTGAAATATATAATATCCTATCGTGGTTTGAACTATATATGTTGAACGGTCGGCCGCAGCTTCAGTAATCAAAAATACACATTCGTAAGACCTTTTCTATCCTCCAGGAAAAATTTTCAAGTAGAAATGTGTTATACACAGATCCAAGATCTATAGGCGAAAGTATTGAGATTTTACGTACGGTAAATCTATTAATTGGGAATGATGGCTTTACTTTTATCCAAATAAAGGCATTCTGCGGATTTTTACAGCTATGATTATCATTCCTGGATTTTAATCTAGAGCTTATGATATATATACAAGAACAACATTTGTTAAATATTTAGGTACAAAAACAATATGAAATTTAGAGATCAATTTATTAAAGTTTCTTTATTTTTAAGGAAACTGATGTGTGAGCTAAACTTATTTTAACCATTTTTCCTAGTTTCAAGAACCAGATATACATCCCTCTTCCGACAGAGACTGTAGCTTTTGTAACTTGTTAATATTTGATAACAAGTGCAAGTTACGCAATAAGCGTTTAAACATAGTTTGTATGTGTGATTATAAGTTTCCACCCTATTTTCTTTTTATTCAAATTTTATTCAATTCTGTCCTTTCATTATCACTGTGAAAAAGATTTACTTTGTCAACATCCTCGTTACGGAATCAAATGATTCATTTATCGTTTAATCTTCCACACTACACAGTGATAAAATATTTGCTGGAAAAGGTACTACAGAATTTATGTTATGTCATGAGATAGAGTTAATTTCTCTTGTGAGGTTGTCTTTAAGTTCTTCTAATGTATGGGAAATTGACCTATACACATTATTTTTCAAGTTTCCCCATAAATAATAGTTACATACTGTTAGAAGATTTTAAAGACAATATCACAAGAGAAGCTGAACTTATGAGCGTGAAAGAAAATGTCCTAAAAAGATGCCAGTGTTGTGTTGATTCAATAGGAGGACATTTCGAACATCTCTTGTGGTGAGGCACGTTGTTATTTTCATTGTAATTCCAACTGTAACTATGACAACCTGAACCATTACACCGATCGAGGCCTTATTTGCGTAGAACAGTGATTCCCAAAGTGGGGTCCGCAGGCGGCTTAAGAAGAAATAGGATACCCGTAATTTTCCTAAATTACATATCTTCTAAAGAAGCTTCACTGTTCACATTAAGAAGTAAACTCTGTTTGTTACCATTGACACTGTTATTTTGTCTATTGAATTTAATACATTTGAATCAAAGTATTTATTTAGTTTTTTTTCAAAACCCAGAGGGGGTCCGCGAAATTTTAATTTTTTTCAAGGGGTCCGCGGACTAAAAAGTTTGGGAACCACTGGCGTAGATATTTCGAACGATCGCTCGGGAGTTGGAGCTATGCCCGCCGCGACGCAGAAACCCATTAGCCTTGCCGGGTCTGTAATTTGAGATACCCCTGAAGTATCCGGAGCTCACAGCTCCGCTCAAATTTCATATTCGAGATTAAATTCCTATGAGGAAGGTGGGAGTGAGACGAAGTGATGATGTGTAAGATGAAGAGAAAGAAGAGAGAGGAAGAGTAAATTGAATTATAAAAACGATGGAACTCGAAAAACCGGAAACAACCAGAATAATCTATTTTAATTTCTCTAAGAAAGTCTTGCCGAGACGGGTATCATGCATGTTATTGAGAGATTATATTTATTTAGACCTATACATCCATTGTTTTGCAAGTTAATACAAATGCGGTGTAATCCAAAAATTAATCCATTATAGAACGAAATGACAAACGGTAACCAAGCAGAAATAGTATCCACTAGCAATTTATTATAAATAGATTTTCCAAATTATTGTAAACACAAAATGTGATGAATGCAAATTATCAGAGTGAATTATCTCCGGTAATGAAGTGCAGTGCAACTTTGTTATAATAATGCTAATAGTTCGGGGAAAATTGCATATTTGCTTTCAAATCTCGTTTATCTCTATTTGATGTACGCTAATAACTAACTGGCTGAATGACCAAATTAAGGACAAATTGAAAGGGTCGGAGGATTATTGTGCCATTCCTCTTTTTATAAAAGTTGAGATTGTTGCACTATTTATATTTCTTCTTAGTCACTATTTCTGTGGTGTTATGGCAAAAGCTGAAATGTACGATTTCGCAATTTTTATTGTCAAGATATGTTGTAGCCTAAAGGTTGTTAATGGTATGGAAAAACATGATAATGTATATTCATGTTATTTGCAGAGCTTCAGACATTCTTAGTCATTGATATTTCACTTTCTGCACATACGGATTTATGTACACAGAATGTATATATCACCATATATCACACCATATTTTTATTTATATATATATATATATATATATATATATCTGAGCATAGAGTAAATCTGTCAATAAGTCTTATTAGTAACATAATATATACAAAAAGAAAGATAAAAATAAGATTTACAGGTTTGAGCAAACTTTAAAAATGTAATATCTAAAATGAGGTTTACTTGGCTAGCACTATCTTCACTGACTCCTTCAATCATTCAACGCCTCTGGAGCATTCTTCACTTATTCTGTCTCCAGCTTCTTTTATCTTCCTGTAATAGTGGTAGTACAAACACGGTAATATCGTCGACTTGCTTAGATTTACTTAATTGAAAGGTATCTTAACTTACAAAAATTTCTTTGGCATAAGCCTATGGTTTTTAGTTTAAAAAAAGAACTTCTAGACTTTGGGACCACAAAATATGAACCATATAATACGGTGAAAACTTTGCAAGGAATTTCATGATAAAATACATTACTTTCTCCACCGTTTTTTTTAATTATGGAAGGGGTAGAGTGAAACAGGGTGAGCTAGAGAGCGAGTGAAAATGAAAGGGAGAAAAAGAAAGAGAAGGAAACAAGAAGGAGGAGTAAAGATGGTGAGAGAAAAAGAAAGCGAAAGGAAGAGAGAATAAATAGAGGAAGAAAAATATATAGATGATAAAGATAAAATTAGGAAGTGAGAGAAAATTATTGAAAGAGAGAGAGTGTGATAAGCAGATCAGATCACTATTAAAATATCTCCTTGAGCGATTAAACATCTGAAAGATATTATGAAGAATACCTGTTTTAAACTCTTCCGACACCATCAGAGTTTCTCTTACAAAGAAAAATTGCTAAAACTCCCAAAGGAGAGGTAGTTATCAAAGTAAACTGCTGGAGTTTCTTGAGTGTTCATTTTCCCTTAAGATAAATACCCTCATTTTGCAATATTAAGTACCTCGTTAGTAAATGAATTATGAATAATTGTGAAAGTTTAAGCGAGTCTAACAAGCAACTGCATCTTCTTCAGCGGTTTTCATCAATGTCATCATCTTTTCTACCACTCATTTCGTAGATAATTATAAAATATTCCATAATACAGTCGTAACATATTACTGTGCCTCGTACAGTGGATCTACGTAAACTATATCAACTACTTGTAGTATAGCAATAACCACATATTACGAAGTCTAAAGACCATAACGAAAGTAATACACTTTAAACAGTGTAGACTCTTAGATGTTCGTTTAAGCTAATGCAATGCTAGCAGAATAATTAGGCCAACTAGAAAGACCAATATCTCCGGCCAAAATAAGCCGCTCCGATAATAGAAATTCCTTTAGTACTGCATATAAAAATAATTTACATAATCATATATTAACAGGATCTTTTGTCACGTGTTATTTTTCTCTCTATTCAGAAATACTGAAGTTTATATACAAGGAACATTTAACTACTTAAATCTGTTCTTCTACAATTTTTATTCGTACTTAAGTAAGGGTTAAATTATAGAAAATTACTAATCCATATCAATCACCTTTTGCTTCATCTTTCTATACATGTGTAATACTCCAACAACGAATTTATCATCCTTAAACCTAAACTTGATTCTTTCCAAAATTTCGGAGAATGAGAAGGAGAATAGGAGAAAGTTTTGGAAACATACTATTATGGTGCTGAAAAATGAGTTATTTCATTATTCCGTCTAGTTATGCTATAGCAGACAAAGTTATCATTCATTCACTTCAGCCATCTAACATCACATGTTTGAATTGTACTGCTAAACAAGGCATGAAATACACGAACATTCAACTGTCATTAAAGCAGAAGGAGTGGTATTTGACTTTCATTTATTGATATTTATGATAACAGTTTTCAGCCCAACAGCCTTTAATATTATATTTTAGACCATAAAATTGTATAGTCAGCCCATGAAGCTTGATATCAAGTGGATAAAGTAGAGGTGTACAAGCAACTAGGCCACTCGATAAGCGATCTCTCACTAGCAATTACGGACTATTCCCGTAACACTTGCCCATTCATTACTATCTGGTACTTCATTGACTTTTCGTAGTCAAGGTAACTTGCAACGTCACAGTGGCTACGTTAACTTCGACTAGTGGCTGTTAGTGGTTATCATTCAGTCGTACAGTCGGTCAAATAAAAAACGTCGGGACTCGTATGCTGTTAAAATTAAAGTTTTGACGCATTAGTTCACCAGTTTCCTATAAAAAACACAAAATACAGGTCATTTTCGGAACATATGAGGCCATGCGGCAGGAGGGAAAATATGAACAAGGAGGGAAAAAATGAAAATCGCGGAAAGCGCAACACACGATATTCAACTTAATGCATTGTCATAATTCATTTTGCTTTGTGTCATCGCCACATACAAATGCTAACGTGAGAGAAAGTGTAGTTAGGGCTGTGATTGACCTGCATTTTTCGGTCTCTGAAGCAGCGAGAAGGTTCCATATTTATGAAAGAGCAGCTCAGAGGAGGGAACTTGACTATAATGCGACCGGAAGTTTTCATAGCAAACGTTGATCTGGCCGGACGCGTATTTCGATGCTAAGATTTGTTGCAGAAGTTGAGCGTAAGTTATTGATTTTGCACTACCGGTATTATAAAATAAAATCTTTAAAAAATGCTCCTTGAATAAACATATTCCTCGCGAATCTATTAATTATTAATATTATAAAAATTTGCAACCAAGAATATGGCGGATTTGAGGCATATAGCCACAGCCTTCTATACACGTTTGTTTTGGAACAAAACTGACTAAATAATCAAGAAAATACATGGATAGACAAGAGGCGTGTGTGAACCTAACCTTAAGTCTTCCTGTACATGCGCACATGCTCGTTCGTGATACTTAATCAAATACCGCCCGACGTTTTTTATTTGACCGACTGTACATAGTTACAGTCTTACCAATAATCCCTGCGTAAAAGGTTGACCGTGCGAAACACATTGCACAGCCTAATACCTTATATAAACTTCACATAAATCATGTTAATAGATAAAGTTTCTGAAGAATCTTCAAATTTATAATTTTTAGTTATATATTTTAAAATGTTCATGTATTGAACGCTATCTGTTCAAGATATTCTTTTTCGGGGAGTGTTTTGTTAAATACTTAATGCACATTCATTAATCTAACATTTAAAAATAAATAAGTAACGCTGAAAAATTGATATCGAATTTATAGCACTAATAAAATATTCCTTCTGCTCAGTACGGGTAGAAAAAGCAAAAAAAGAGTTCGATAAATATGACAATAAGGAGGGGATTTCTTGGTTTACTATGAGGTGTGTTTTAGTCCAGCAAATAACAAAAGCAATGAATACACTTCGGAGTTCTCTTAAAATACAAACAAGTGACATCAAATACATGTAGAGACAATTACACAATAACCAATGAATTTTTGAAGAGATATTGTTCTTGGTTTTGTAGTGATAGGCCTATTGAGAAAAAGTTGGCGTACATACGAGGGCCATTCAATAATTAAAGAGACAAACTGACCTGGAGAAAAAACAGTTTATTTTTACAAAAAAGACTTTTCCTACTTGTCAACATAATCCCCATCAAAATTTATGCACTTGTCCCAGCGGGTTAATTGCTTTTTATACCGGCTGCAAAGAACTTTTTTTCTTGGTGTTGGAGCCGACTTCCCACAAATTTCTTGACATCCTCGTTATACTGATAATGTTATGAACTGTACCAACACTAACTTGATCTTTTTCTGCAATCATTTCCACTGTGACACGGCGGTCCGCACGAATAGTGTCATCAATTCGAGTTTCAAGTGAGGAAGTTGCAACTTCAATAGGCCGGCCACAACGGTGTTCGTCAGTCACTGATTCTCGACCACTTTTGAACTGTTTTACCCACTTGTAAAAATATTCACGGTTCATACAATTTTTACCATACACTTTAGTCGTTATAGAGTATATATTAGCTGGTTTTTCACCTTCAGCAATCAAAAAACGAATCACAGAACGTTGTTCAACCAATGAGGAATTTTCAAGAAGACGCGACATCGTTAAACTTAATGTTGAGGTTATAACAGAGCAATGTTGATCCATCAGCTGATTAGAACTCATCCCAGTGATGCCAACTTAAAATCATAAATGTATCAAACTTGTACTACCAACCCATCTTTTCCCCAGATCAATTTGTCTCTTTAATTATTGAATGGCCCTCGTATATTTTAAATAGTTTACACGTCAAAATTAACATAAATGAACAAGTGACAGTTAGTGTGACAAGCAGTGTAAAATGTAACCTATAACAGGCAACACAAGTTGTATTTTTCTGTCGCGAATAAGTTGACGAGTTATTGATCACATGTTAATTATAACTTGTTTGCAGCGTGTGTGTCATTTACCAACCTGTGATGAGATAGGGTAATTGTTATTACAGCAGTAAAGTTGTACCCATGATGTATCTTCTGCTCACTCTCACGAATATTGTATGTATTTACAAGCTCTATTACAACATTACTTTCTAATACTCGTAGTTCTTTCACAGGTCTAAGCTTATTGCGGACATTTGTGGAATTATTTGAATCGTTTTAAAAATTGTTTCGAAACCCGTGACTTCCTTTTCGATTTGCAATATTATTTTCTAATAGTTCTTTCACAGGCATACGTTAGGCTTACAACTATTGCTGACACGTTTGGAATTATTTGAACTAATATCAAAACTGTTCAAAACTGACTTTCTTTTCTTTCTGTGAACAATATGCAATAACACAGAATACAACACTTTTAAGAAAATTTAATTTAAAATAAAGACCACGTTTGCTCTGTAGTTTCCTAATTTGTGCCCAAGCCGTCTAAAGTTCATCCTCCGTGTCTCTGCAATAAAAACTATCTATCTATCTAAATATGTCTATCTGTCAACGTTTTAAAATTAAAACCCGGTAACATATTCTAAATTATTAGGTTTATATAAAAGTACAGCGTTGATAACTAATTAAAAATGTAATATACTGTCACACTTTCTTATGCTTCAGTTTTTAACTATAATTCTTTTATTATTCCTGTTATAATATTTGTGCCGGTACAGTATTTCATATTTTTAATAAATATACTTTTTCTTGTTTTCTTAGTGATTATGTATTAGCCTGTACTGCTCCAGTTATGAGCATTCTTACTCTATGAGTTTTAATTCTTGAATAAATAAAGTAAATATAAAATTACATTGAATGAGATGAAAAGAAGAAGGGAAAGAGAGTAAGGCAATTAAAAGAATGGTGGGATGAAATTCGGGAAGCGGTAGAATTCCGGAAGTCCCGAATTTCTCCACCATAAATTCAATTCCAGCGAACTGTCGGAATGGCTAAATCCGTTATACTTCTATTTTAGCCACAAAAAAATATATTATATTATATTATATTATATTATTAGAAATCCTTTAGATTTTCAACATTATGCAGATATAATCAATTTTCCTAGAAACCTTCTTAAATCTCGCCTACATATTACAGGTCAGATCATAGAAGAAGTCAGAAGGCCTCCTCCTAAGACGCCACGAACAATAAAAAAAAGATTCCGCTTGCTTAAAAAGCAATTTCCTTTAAATTAGGCCTTGTAATATGCATTTAAATTGGCAGGCCTTGGGAATTAATCCTGCGGGCTTCTGACCGGTTGTTTCTGCTTAGTAGGTCAAAAAACTTATATTCACAAGTTTAATAATGAACAGGCGAACATTTACATAGTTGATGAATTGCTTGTGATAAGTACAATAGATGCACCATGACGCCAACCTTGAGGCAAACATTGAGTAATTAGGTAAACATTTGACAGCATGTGAGAAGTATGCAAATGTGGAATGAACTAATAAATCACGGCCGGCAATCCGATATTGCAAGGCAATGATTAAAACCACTCACGGATTATCCCAAGTGGAACAAACGTGATGGATTCAGTGATGCCATTTTCATCATCTTGCAATTCTCTCGGTATGTCAAAATCAAAATGCACTAATATGAAAACTAGTTTGAGATAAGGTTTCTGGTTCATTCAGCATGTCACCCTCACCCGTATATGAATGCGATAAGTAGGGGGCGGATTTCTATGACCTACAAAAATAGGATATGCATTTATGACCTAAAAAACATTAAAATATGACCAGTAAAATTTAAAATATGACTTTACCACTTACACATTGTGTATATTTTTTTAAGTTTCATTACAATTAATTTTGTTAAAATTATTTAAAATATCTGTAAATTCTCAAAAAGTATCATTATAATGCAAATTTTACAAAATATGATATGAAACTTCAAACTTTCTTTAATATGCACACAAATATGCCAAAAATATGACTTAAATATGCATATTCATACTAAATATGCTACAATAGTTTAAAATTTCTTAAATATGCAGTTACATGCACAATAAAAGCCGTTCCATTTTCACCAGGATGCTTGGAATCGGGTTTAAATTAGTCGGAAACCTGAAATAATGCAAAGGGGAAAAATATGGCATGTCATAGAAATCCGTCCCCTAGTGATAAGTAAACGCAAGCAGCACATTCGCGAAATTCAAATTAGTTTATGGAAATATAAAGCAATAATTTACAAAATGATTATGCCTTATTTACCGATACACATAATAGTGAATATTTAATACGGAAAATAAGTATATTAATAGTAAGTTATGGTGGAAGTTCCATCAGGTCGCGAGCAGCCCCTGGTGACCCCGTAAAGGGATATTCCGAGCGGATTTCCAGGATGAGTCAGTCCCCTACCTAATATTTAAACCTAAAATCTAGTAAAGACTGTAACAATGTTCCTCAACAATACTGAACACTGTTTCCAAACAGTAGCAAAACATTGTTCTCAAACAATCTGTATACATTGTTGCGCGTCCAGATTTGAGTCAGTGTTTCGGTGCTTCTCTAGTGATTATCATGTCCAGTGAGGCTATTGCAGGAATTTGTACTACCAATTTAATTATTTTACTTCACGGCCGAAGGAATGAAGAAAAGAAATGAAGATACTGGATATGGAAGGCACCACTTACGGCAATAAGCTTTTGACAGACTTTTCTTAGCATCTTGCAGATTTTTGTGTACCTGTCGAGTTTTGGATTTTAGCATGTGCTCTTTCTTTTCAACTTCAGCAACTGTTACACAGTTGCAAAAGCATCCCTCTTTTTCTTCCTATTCTGGTATTCACCACATGTGATAATCCATAAACAATTATTCTATTAGTTCTAACATTTTCTCTTGATTCCAAATTGTAGTAAAATGACCACGGATCAAGAACTAAATGAAAGGATACTGCTTGACTGAACTGTGTTTGAGAACACGTCCAGACTTATTCAATGTTTCCAAAGTTTTCCTTTTAAACAGGAAACAAGGAACAGGCCCCCACTTTTTTGTATGTGTTTTTTTTCACAACATTAGCGAAAAAGTTCCGAAAAAAATTTGAGCTGTTGAGCAATATCGGAAACATTGTTCATTAACACTGTTCCGAAATATTTGTTTGCAGTCTGGACTAGGCTTAAGGACGACACTTACACCCAGTCCTGAACCCGAAAAAGCCCTACTAAAAAATTCCCTGCCCCGCCGGGAATCGAACACGGACCTCCATGATCCGCTACCGACTCACCCACTACGGCGAACAATACTAATAGTAACAATAAAAAATCAGGTAAACTGATGTAACAAAGTGCCAGTATGTTTTTGTTTAATCAGTTATGACTGCAATTATGATATGCAGAATATGTTTTTTTTTTAAATTCATTTCCAAGTTAAGCTCCAGATTTATTCATTAAGCAGAGCTTACGGAAGAAGAAACGTCTACCATCTCGGCCACCTGGGTCATTTTAACGGTCTAGTTGGATAAGCGCATGTAAATCAATATGTTTTTTGTCATAGCTACCTGTATTTTAATTTCCAAGGCCTTATAAGATAACAGTAAAACAATAGGCTATGTTGTCAAGATAACTGATTTTCATTTTTTTTATAAATTCTTTCGAATACGTATATTACCATAAAATAGGCACTAAATTGAGCATTACTCCGAAACAGGTAAACCGATTTTATCCATTATGAATAGACGTCTTCCCATGGACATTATACATGTGTATACCAAGTTTCATAAAAATCCGCGAAAGCGTGTTTGAGTTACCGCGTCTTTAAAATATACACTAAATTGGGTTTTACTCCGGTACCGGTCAACAGATTAGGTTCAAATTCAATAGGGCACTTCTCATGGACGTCATAAATTGGTATACCAAGTTTCATGGAAATCCGATACAGCGTATTTGAGCGATGGCGCCTTTCTATTAGAATGGCGCCATAATCTATTAAAATAGGCACTAAATTGGGCATTACTCCGGTACCGGTGAACCGATTTGATTCAATATCAATAGGGTTCTTCCCATGGACATTATAAATGTGTTTTCCAAGTTTCATGAAAATCCGAAAAAGCGTATTTGAGTTATGGTGCGTACAGACACACGGACAGACGGACAGACGGACAGACAGACGGACAGACATTTTTTCGTCCACCACACAATCTCATAAAGTACCATACTGGCACTTAATAATTAAACGAAGGAGAGTGCTAAAGTGATAAATAACTCAGCTTATCTTTTTTAACGATGGGGATTCGTTTAATCTCAAGTCACTGTTACGTTCTCATTAGATCTTTATGATCTTGAGTGTTATCTTTGATACATTATACCGTCATTGAAGAACGCTTCTACACTGAACATGATATACGATAATTGCATTCACATATTATATTTTCGTTCTTCTTTAATTCCGTTTTTCGATTTCAATGTTGAGCCGGTAATGAAATCGCTGAAGTGTTAAACTAGGCTACTTCCCCGGCGAATTGGTTTGTAATTAAATTTACGCTGATGCAATAAAAGTTAAGAGCGTCACTGAAACAGTAAAAACTGATGATTCATACAGCTATTGAACAGTTTAACTGTCGGATAAACTTTCATAAAAATATACATATGTCTATCGAGTGAGAGTATATAATATATTTAAACAGAATTAGCAATAAATTCTAAGATCATACTACCACAAATTGATTATTTGGTATTGCACTCTCAAGTGACAACTTACGAGGAATCTCCTCTCATCTCGAGCAATACTCACTCGGAGGCAATCTAATAATATTAATCAACATAACTTTCTATTTAATAAATTTTAATTGTAACTTCAGTATACGAGGTGTGTTTTGTATAGGTGTATAGAAACTGAAATTGTAAGAATTGTATTAGTAACGAACATTCAGAATATTGAACAGTATTTTAACTAATTATATGGAAGCACGTAGTTCATACCAATAAGAAAAGCGCTGTTGCCATAATTACAGATTTATATATATAAATATATCTCTATATATATAAAAGGCTTTGTCCTGACTGACAGGAATCAACGTAGAGCCTAAACTATAACAGGTAGAGACTTAGAATTTTGACAGTACCTTCGTTTCATAATGTAGGTGCTCACTAAGAAAGGATTTTGAAAAATTCTGATTTTAAATGCCAAAAATCAAATGTTTTTGAGAATACTTAATCCCTTCTTACACAGAATTATCTAATCCGAATCACATTTGACATTAAAACATATTGTTGCCAGTGGGTTTCAGATGGGTTTGGAATTAAATTAAATGGAAGTTCGACAATTACAGTTGGCTTTGTCTATTTTTGTCATACCTTGGGAATTAAACTTTCGCGATCGCTTGAATGTTGTAAGCCCTAATATGGTCAAACATTGTTTTATTTGGACGAAACTCACTATACAGGGGTTTTCTGGACCAAGGAACTCGAATCTGAGGTCGCTTTTACCAGGCGATGCTATCTAATCGTGGTATATAGTCCACGTGATTTAGGTGTTAATAAATATAACGATTTAACTATTATGCTCTTAATTTTTAATTTTTGGAATAATTATCGCGGGCGAAGCCGCGGGCACATGCTAGTATATATATAAACTGTGTTTATACTCCTTTTAGCTTCGAGGCCATATCAGGAGTTCGGGATCTGTGTCTGTACAGTAGGGGTAGGTCATGGTTGTCAATTGTTTCTAACTACCTAAATGGAATAAATTTCAACTGATATTAATTTCAGTGGATATGATATAGGATGAAATGGTGAAGATGATTCATGGTATGTAAATACCCAACTCGGCATTTGCCATTTCGACTGGGGAAACCTTGAAAAAAAATGTCAAATTGGCCCGGATTTGAACCTGGGACCTCCCGAATTCGAGTCCAAGACGTTACCATCTCTGCCACCTCGGTCGGTAATTATACATTATAGATTCCTTAGTCCTACTTAAATAGTTTACATACAAATTTAGTATTTGAACATGCATCCAATAAGCGCCAACGATACTGATGTTTCAGAAAAGTACTTCCTGTACTGAAATATTTTCCATTAAGCTTCTTGACTTATCAGTAAAGCCATTCGTAAACGAATTGTTACTTTGAAGTGATTCACATTTCATTCTATTGAAGGTAACACAAAAATTGCATAATCTTTCGCATGATATAAGCTCACACTTACACATACAGACTTACACAGAGTGGAAGTAGTGTGCAGATTTTTATAGCTTGTTCCTTCGGTAGAAACAAATAAAAAAATTCAAATTCTTATTTGTTCTATATAGCTATAGAAAAAAATCCTTAAACCTTAACCGTGCTTTTATTTATTATCCGTATTATTTTAATTTTTGTATCAGCAGAAGATTATATCCTTACAATATTAGGCCTACGTGTACTGTACCACATCACGTAGTATGACATCTAGGCAAGCGTCTTCTTTCATGTAAGTGAGTCTGTTTCAGGTTGGTTGAGCAAAACGACCTCATCAGAAAATAGTTTTTTTTCTTTTTCTTTCTTTTTTCCCCCCCGTGGAAGCACTTAGTTCAGATTCCTTCCCGGGCTTGTTGTGATGCCCGCAGTCATAGTAGATTGCGATACTCATGCGGTGAGTGTGTTTTAACATTTTTTTTTTTCTATTTTCGAAATTCTGTTATAGACTTCACACGTGTATCGCATACTATTTTATGATAGGGAAAAATACTTACGTCAAAAATATGGTAACTATTTACAAATGGCTGTTCCCTTGCTGGATTGGGTATGGTACCACACTTATTACCATCTATTAAACTGTTATTTTAATCTAGGGGGCGATCAGCATCGATTATTAGTTAAGCACATGCGCAAGCACTCTTATCAAGACAATGTCTTGCATCATACTTAGCTACTTGATGTATTACCGCTAGTCAATTTTAAGAAATAAAATGTACGATTGAAATTGAAATTTTAAATTTAAAAAATTATTATATTTTATGTCTGCAATAATAAGAATACCGAGCAAGGTGGCCGAGAAAGTAACGTCTTTGTCTCGCATTTTGGAGGTCCCAGGTTCCAATCCCGTGGCCGGAAAAGTTTACATGGTTTTTTTCATGGTTTCCCCTGTCGTAAGGGCAAGTGTAGACTTGGAAATTACTTACCAAGACTCATCGCCGCTGCCTCATCCTATATATCATATCCATTAAAATTGAGCCTATCAGTTGAAATTAACAAGCCACAACACAACAAAACTGGCAAACAGATGCACATCAAAGTTGCATGGCCTAGGCTTACTCCATTAAGCCCTACTCGTGAGCCCTACTACAGAGCCCTACTCGTGATATGACCGCTATGTTAAAACGAGTATAAATATGGCTGAATTAAAAAATAAAGAAACATACCGGTACATGTCAAAAGTTACTGGCTTGGATATAATGACGCAGCTATGCGGTAGGTAGTGTGGTAAGTAAGTACGCAGATAGTGAGTTCGAGTTTTCGCTAAGATAGCGTGAACGAGAAATGGAAGAAAAACACTTGAGTATAAAAACATTTTCCCTCGCATTAGTATGTCTTCTTCTTCTACCGTCAAGGATTAGGCTAAAGCCTGTTCCGGCCTCACATCTTTCCATCTCTTTCTGGGTCTTCCTGTAGATCGGTATCCTCTTGGTCTATAATTCAGTATTTGTTTGGGAATTCTGTCAGGTTGCATTCGTTGTATATGTTGTATCCAGTTTTCTCTACGTTCTAATATTCTTTCTACTACTGAATCTACTCCCAGTTCTTTTCTTATATCTGTATTTCTGAAATGGTCCTCTCTTGTACATTCCTTAACCGATCTCAAAAAACGCATCTCAGCAGCTTGTATTTTGCTGAAATCTGCCTTTTGCAAAGTCCATGCCTCGCTGCCATATAATAATACAGGAAGCGCCATGACGGAATAAAACTTTAGTTGTGTTCCTTTTGTCGTTTTTCCTTTTAATGTTCTTTGAATTGTTCCGCATATTGTCTGGTATTTTATGCACTTATTGTTTATATCTTGATCTATTTCATAAGTAACATCGCAATCTAAATAGTTAAAATGTGACACTTGCTCAATTGTCCTATTATCTATAGATATTTTTGTTCTGATTGGAAATTTCCCGTGGAATGCCATGACCTTAGTTTTCTTTTCCGAAATTTTCATATTGTACAGTTTACTGACTTTATTTAATTCATGTATTGCTTTCTGTAGTCTATCTTCTGTATTAAAAATTAAAACAGCGTCATCCGCATACAGTAATATATTTACTGAGCGTTGTCCAATGTTAATACCTCTATGTACTTTTAAAATCCATTCCTTAAGAATTTCGTCTAGATATATATTAAATAAATTTGGAGATAGACTGCAGCCTTGTTTCACCCCTTGGTTAATTTTTATTTCATTTGATAATTTTCCTTCCATTTCAATGACAATCTTATCGTTGATATATAAACTCCTTTTGACTTTAATTAAGTGCATAGGGTAGCCATTTTTAACAAAAATTTCCCATAATTTTTCTCTTTTCACTCTGTCGAACGCTTTCTCAAAGTCTATAAAAGCAACATGAGTTTCTAAATTAAATTCTCAGTGTTTTTCTATCATTTGTTTTATGATAAATACATTATCAATGCATGATCTGCCCTTTCTAAACCCACTTTGTTCTTCCATAATTTTAGTATCTGATATTGCTTTTAATCTACTATTAATTATTCTTGTATAGATCTTATAGGCTGCGTTCAATAAACTTACACCTCTATAATTTTCACACTTAGATCTGTCTCCTTTCTTAAAAATGGATACAATTTTAGCTACATGCCATTCCTTTCAGCAAATGTAAAAATCTCAACCTCAGTAACAATCCACCATATTTAAACAGTTCCGTTGGGAGGCCATCAATCCCTGGGGCTTTTCTATTTTTTGTTTTCATTAGGGCCTAGTTTAGTTCTTCAAGAGTGATTAGGTCTACAGATTCATCAATTTCTTCCTTTTCGAATTCACCTTCTTCAATATTTCCATCATATAATAGATTCTCATAATATTTTATCCATGAGAATATTATAGGAGAAAAATTCCTCCGGCACTGGGACTTGAACCCAGGACCTTTGGCTATTCGCGCCAATGCTCTACCAACTGAGCTAAGCCGGAGCTCAATTCACAGCGCCAGATGGAACTTCTCTCCTATGACTGATTGCCCTAATGGTCTACCTCACAGACAGACAAGTTATGTCATATGCAGTACTGTGAGGCACACTAAGTAGTGATTTTTGTGACCGGGCTCCCACTGTTATTGTACAGTTAACATTCAAGACAGATATATAAGCATTCATGAGCCACAAATTATTGTCTCTGTTGGACACTACATGAGAATATTATAGGAGAAAAATTCTTCCGGCACTGGGACTTGAATCCAGGACCTTTGGCTATTCGCGCCAATGCTCTACCAACTGAGCTAAGCCGGAGCTCAATTCACAGCGCCAGAGAGAGAGAAGTTCCATCTGGCGCTGTGAATTGAGCTCCGGCTTAGCTCAGTTGGTAGAGCATTGGCGCGAATAGCCAAAGGTCCTGGGTTCAAGTCCCAGTGCCGGAGGAATTTTTCTCCTATAATATTCTCATGTAGTGTCCAACAGAGACAATAATCTGTGGCTCATGAATGCTTATATATCTATATTTTATCCAGTCATCTTCATTTATACAATTCAATCTAGCCATATCTCTTTCTTTTAAATTCAGGCTTCTCATAACTTTCCAAGCGATCATCTGTCTTCCATGAATGTCATGTTCTATATTCGATATGAATCTATCCCAAGATTCATTATGTGTTTTCCTTATTATTTCCTTGGCTTCATTTCTTTTTCTGTATATATTTTCCTTGTTTCTTCACTTTGATTTTGCAAGAACTGCTCATACGCCTGTTGTTTATCCTTTACTGCTTCATCGATATTTTCATTCCAGAATCTTGGGCCTTTCTTTCTTTTACTTTTAACTTTTGTCCCCAGCACTTCATTTGCAGTTTTCAGAATTGTTTACTTTATGTTTTCCCATTCTTCTTCTACTTCATCAGCAGTAATTACTTCTTTTAAATACATGAATAACCTTCTTTGATATAGATCTCTTACACTCTGCTCTTGTAGTAAATTAATTTTGAACATTTTTTGTTGATTAATTCTTATTCCATTTGTCTTGACTCTTTTCCATTTAGCCATAACATAAATCTGTGATAAGACCAGCAAGTGATCTGTATAAAGGTCACTTCCTCTGTATACTGTAGTATCTTTCACCAATGATTTCAATTTCTCATTTACTATCGCATAATCTATAATAGATCTAGAACCTCTTGCTTCCCAAGTGTATTTATTAATGTCCTTCTTACGGAAGAAAGAATTAGTTATTTTTAGGGCGTTATAAGTAGCAAACTCCCTTTACATTTTTCCACTGTCGTTAACAAATTCCTCTCCGAATGTGCCATAAACGTTTGGCATACCTACGTTGCCAATTCTTGCGTTTAAATCCCCTGCAATCACAATATTATCCGTTTTATTATATTTGTCTAAAATGTTTTGGATCTTTTCATAAAATATTTCTATTTCCTCTGTTTTCTTTTCATCTGGAGCATAAACGCCAATAATTAATAATTTACCTCTTTCTATTTTTAGACGGACTGTTACTATTCGTTCATCTATAAATGAATAGCTTTCTATATTTCTTGTCCATTTTTTGTCTATCCAAATAGCTACCCCTTTCGCTGCGCGTGAAGTTTGATCCACTCCTGAGTATATCATTGTATAGTTGTTAATCTCAGATGTTCCTTTTAATTTCTTATTTGTTTCAGTAGTAACCAGTACATTATCGTGCTTTCTGTGTAATTCTTTTGTCAATTCTTCTTCTTTATTGCATATTCCCCTGACATTCCACGTACCAATGTTCAGTATGTCTTTCCTGCCAAGTCTTCGGTCCTTTTTCGTTAGCCAAGGTCGGTTTCCAGTAGTTCCATCCGGTTTAACTATGTGAGACTTTTGAGTATTAATATTTTTACATGAATGGGTTACCAGCCCATCGCAAAACCCCCAACCTGGAGGACCAGAGGTTTGATTTTAGGGCCTCCTTCCCTTAGATAGATTGCCTTCGCTTCGGCTAATAAGGTCTATCTCCCTACGCAGTAAGCCATTTCACTTTGGCCTTTGTGTGCCATTAATGCCACACTTGAAGTATACTCTGCTGCTAATATACATCATCCCGTCAGGCCTAATCTCGTGTTACCCATAAGCAGCCCTGCCAGAACCTCCATCTCTCGTTAGCTCACCGATCCAGTCCGCCGAAGGGATTGGTTACCACAACCTTGGGCTGGACTACTCGGCTTGATAGGGTCCACCACGTAAAGGTGAGAGCGGAGTTGGAGTGGAGAGGCTAAGTGATCTCACTTGATAAGATCATATGTGACGCATCACACTCCCTTGGACCCCCATTAGTATGTGACGCAAAAATTATCAAGAAAACCCTCTTATTCCGCAAATCTACATAATGCATATGCGTATGAGTAGCCTCGTTTACGATTACACTAAGGCATAGTATGCAATTGACCTATATACAGTATATTAAGTGATTAAAAATGCTTTTAGCACAGATGTACGGACAGTAGGACTAAATTAGTTGTTACTATGTCCCTTGAAGGCTTTGATGGCATCACGGAATACATCCCAAGCAAAGAATTGTGGGAAAATCGGTAGAAAGGAAGTGGTCTTAATAAAATCTCGTCATTATTAATTAAAGTTTTTCGAACATTGATCTTATTTTCCACGAGTTTGCTTACTGTATCTTACTTAAAATAAAAAGATACGAGGAATTGAATCCTGAGTCTTTTATCGTACAGTATTATTTCTATGTACTATTTGTTTCATATTTGTTCTTCACCATATGCCACTTTGAAGTCTAAGCTGAAGAACATCCCTAAACCCATTTCCATGCATGACTGGTTTTATATCACTACCTGATATATTCTACGAACATAGCTGTAGGTATAGAATATTACATTAAGGAATGTACACGTTTGTAGAATGAAGTTCAAAAGTATAACTTATTACCGCATTTCTGCTTAATTTTTCAGTAGTATCGCGTGTGTTGCAACAGATGCCTTGAAGCCCTATGACACCACCACGGAATACAACAAAAATATTGCTCCTAAAGGTAAGCTCTATCATATTTTCTAAGTTGACCCTTGAATTTTTTTTCTTAATTTATTTCAAACAACCAAATTTAAGTATCTACATAAAATATAATTTTCGACATATTTTAAATTTTATATTCTACAACGAACGGATCTTCAGTCAGCATTTAATATGTTGGCCTGCGGTGGTGCAAAAGTAGCATGCCCACCTCTGACCGCAGGTCGCGGGTTCAAACCCGGCCGCGGTTTCGATGCATTTTTCAGGACGTAGGCCTAAAAATCCTGAGCAAAAAGGGCTTTAAACCTTGGGTCTTCTGTAGTGCATTTACGACAAGATCTTCAAGTCTAAATTAGAGCCTCTGAGCTAAATTCCTGAGCTCTTTCACGTCATAGTAATAGCTTAGTGTCCTCTAGCTGTTATCAAGGCAATAGGCTTATCACCTGTCCTTTCGTCCGCTATAGGAAAATAAGTATAATTAAATTAAGTCTTCGGTACTGAAACCTCCACTTGGAAGTCCCTAGATTCCCACCCAAGGAGTGCCAGGAATTATATCAATCCATCTAACATGTTTAAAGTGTCACAACTACATAATCATTTAATTACTTACGATAAACATCATTAATCAAAAAATTCAAAAACGTTGTTTTGCTTAAGAGATAATGTATGTTTACTTTTAATAAGTTATAAATGTGAAGATTCCACCTCCTACCTAAGAAGGCCTATATTATCAGTTAATAGGAATTGCTCATGCATAGGGGATTCACAATTATATGTGTTGAAGAAATATGCAGTGTTTGTTAAATTTTGAATAAGATATTACCAGATGATATATTGAGAAATTATTATTTATTTGTGAATAATAATACAAGCTGTAAATTTAAAATTATATATACATAATTTAAATAAATCTTTGAACATAATATTTGCTCAATATATTATCTAGTAATAATCATGTTTTCAACATTTAATGCACACCATACATTTCTCCGTTTAACTTTGTCATTCTCCTATACATGATCTTAATTCCCATTAAGGGAATATAGTTATTTATACTGTACATTACCAGGCCCTGGACTTCTTGGGTTGAGCATAGATTTATTATATTCACATTTTCATGTAATTATGTTAGTCCCTTATTGATCAATACGAAAATCCATTAATAGTTTACTTCTAATTTTATAATTAGGCCCATATTTAATAAAAATGCTTTTCAAACAGGCCTATGACATAAATCACTAGGCTACTTAAATTACTTGAGAAGACACGCAACATACTGTAATTTATTCAAAGTAACACTAAACATTAATACACTAAACATTAATATTAATGCATTCATTAATATATTGCATCCTACATGCAATATATTGGACAGTCTTCCTTCTCGTGGACAGTGACATATACTGTTTGAACCACTTATTGACAGCATCTAATACGTTATCATGTAGCAAACTTCCTGTTTACGGAACAAGAGACTGCCGACGCTAAAATAAACTTGATAGCCAATAATGGTAATGAAAGTTCATACAATAAACTGCCTAGTGTCTAACAATAACAACAACAATAATAATAATAATAATAATATAAAAAAAGAAAAATCATAACAGCAAATATTGACCGAGCGAAGGGAGGTCCTGTTTTAACTTGACCGTTCGACGTTTCGACTGCTGTATGTTTGTTTGTACCAAATACACTTTACTCCAAACGCATTGTTCGACTTTCTTCTAATTCGGCATCAATGATCCTAAAAAATGACGTATGTGCAAGGATTTTTTTTTTTTTATTCCGTTCCAAGATGGTGGCAGTTTTAATGATTCGACTTCGTTAACTAGTCACGATCAAAATCTTTATTCGATTTCCTTCCAGTTTGGCAAGAATGTTCCTTGAACTCATTAAAAACGACACATGTGCAAGGAGGTGTATAGAGGCGTTTCAAAACGACGCATAAAATCGAGACTTTTTATTTCTTTATTTTACTAATTTAACCTGGCAGAGTTAAAGTCATAAGTTCTTGTCTACCATTAAGCCAGGGAGATTGCATGAATTACAAGAATAATGCAACTGTTTTAGTGTAGGCTATACAATTGACCTAAGAACACAAGATTTCATTAGTTTTTATCGATGCCTTCGTAAATTTGTTGATTCTGAAGAAAAACAAGTGGCACAAATTACTAAATCCAAGACGTATTTTATAACATAGTTAATTAATTCGTTGTACTTTTCATTTACATAATGTGTGATGAAGTACACCACATATTGTAAGTAGGCCTAATAGGCATGACCTATAGAAGACAATTGCGATCCAGAGCCTTCAGAAACGTGCGAGAAAAAGGTTGTCGAGCGGCGAGAAGATACAGATTGTAGATATATACAAAACATTGGGAATCGAACCCTGGATCCTTGGCGCTTAATTTTAAAAAAGATAGCTCAGTTGACTTTACTGTATACAATCGACTAAACAGTCTCAAAAACGAACTCTTGTGAACTGTGCTTTGTACTTTCACATTAGGTTGTTTACTTTTGCTCCGTACATATCTTGGATCAAGTTAAATATTGCTATACTAACTTCACTTAGATTCTCACTATGGCATAATGCTATCAAATATTGTGAAACATTACCTACGTCCTAGAATGAGTTCACAATCTCTATATTTAGACATTACGTTTCTATTCATGTTGGAGTATTCCACAGGAAAAGTCCTTAATTATAACACAGTCCAATTATCGTAATTGGTTTTAAGCCGATAATTCCATCGTATTTACGCCATGACTTTGATAATAGCTTCTACTACCTGTGATCAATAGAATGCAGTATGATGTCCTCATCATGAAACCAAGTTAAATCCAATAAACTGAACACTATAGCAAACAGTTTAAATCACAGTATCATTTTAACCGTCCACCGCTGTGGCATAAGGGATATGGTTCTCTTGTTTTACGCAGTGAGCCAGGGGTTCGAATCCTGGTCGGGACAAGTTACCTAGTGGGTTTTTCCGAGTTTTTTTCCTCGCATAAGAGATAAATGTCGGTCCTTGTGGCCCACGGATATCAGCTGGCCGTCATTCCTACTTTCACCCCATCCTCGCCTTATTTAAAGTTAATGTGTGAGAGAATGTTGTGTCTCGTTCTATGTTTTTGTGTTGTCTCGAAGTGGCCCCGGCGTAGAATCGATCCCTCATCCGGGGAAGCCCTCTTTGTCTTTTGTAGTCAAGAAAATGTATGTGTGATCAATAGATAATCCTTCTCTCCATAAGTAGCTGCTCTATATATGGATTTTTTTAGTTCCTAGAAGGGTGAAATAAAACTACAAGTAAGAAAGAATGAAGTAATTTTAATCAGCTGAAGTCTTCCATTATATTTACTGACTTCATTCTTCAATTTCCAGCTTTCATCTTCTTATGGTATACATATATTGAATAGTAATAATCTAGGTCCAACTAAACAAGCTTGTCTACATAGTAACTAACGTCGAGGATTTTCCGTTCTTAAAATGACATATGTGAAAACAGTATTGTTAATGAAGTCTTATTTTAACTACACATTAATAAAAGCTCAAACACGATCGAGGGGGTATTTTTTTCTTTACAATTGCTAATTCAAAATAATTGTTTTGAAAGAGTAAAATGAGGAAATGAAGATGATGAGAAGTTTGATATCGTCTCCTTAAGATGAGTTAACGTGAATGGAATATTTTTGTGTTAATTTTTCGTATTCGAATAACGTTCATAATAAATATTTGCCTCCTTCTGAAAACGATAATTGGATTCAGGAAACGCAAAACAACGCGTCTTTTTCTATCATACGAGGGTTGGAAGTTCAATAGAGACAAGACATCTATAAAATCAAGGTGAACTACAAGGAAGTTCAAACAGCTTTCATTGAATGTTGGTTGGATATCCAGCATACCTCAGAGCAAATAGGAGCCTTCTATCACTACGAATGCCTTCACAGTAACCAGAAGAAATTGAGCTAGCTCTATCAACGGGTCTAAAATGAATTTTGGATTATTAAAAATAATTCAATACCTTAAAATTATTATTGATCCACAATAATGAGCTGTTTCAAGAATGGTTAAAAAGTTTTGCTCATTATGATGAATGATTGAGTGTAACGGAAGAGTGAACTTCAGCCGGAAGGAAGTGAAGAACAAGAGGCAGGCTTTGGCCCATCTTGCTCCTTTTCGGTAGGGAATTATTGTGAATCAAGAATAATTTTAAGGTATTGAATTATTTTTTCATCTTTGGCTTTCTGTCAGATCCAAAATTCATTTTAGACCGGTTGATAGAGCAAGCTCAACTTCTTCTGGTTACTGTGAAGTGATAGATCACTCCTATTTGCTCTAAAGTCTGCTGGATTCCAACCATCCAACAAAAGTTATTTGAACTTCCTGTAATTCACCTTTATTTTATAGATGTGTTGCCACTATAAACTTCTAACCTTCGTATTCGCTGGTAGAGAAACAAATTATTTACTCTGTAGTGATATTCTTATTTATTGAAATGCGATTTCATGTAAAGAGCACAAAGCCTATTCAGGAGGGACCACATTCCATGTTTGTAACTACTTTAAGTGTTAAAAAACAGAACGCGCAAAAAATATGACTAACGCCAACAATATTCTGAGTCAACTTACAAGGAAATTTCCTTCAAGATTGCTTGAATCACGCATGAGTATGAAAACACGAACTGTAAATGCACGCACCTTTTTAATGTAATAAGCACTTATTGATGTTTTAAGAATGGAAGAATTCATCAACACTTTGGGGGTAAGTGTGAATATATTTCGAGGGTATTACGTATTTTATTCATACAGATAACAGCGCAATAATAGACACTGCTAGACTTTACTAGGTTAATTAATGTTTTTTTTAATATTAGCACCGTAAGAAAAAAATATGACATAATTTACTGGAATCAAATAAAAGTATTTCAATGACGTCTATCGTGCACTGTGTTCAATACATAACAGAAGAAAGGCTCCATCCGCCAAGTTGGTAGAACTTTTACAGGGCCCCTGAAGGCCCCAGATTAAGATCCTGTGTCAAAGAGTTTTATCGTAACCGTTCCCATGTAATGTCAATAGGTATGTAATAATCTATTAAAATATGAATATATTATGAGAATATTATAGGATAAAAAATCCCTTTAGGCAGGCCTATAGGCTGAGGTAGATTTCGAAGTGCTTTTGGTTTAATTTATTGTCGCTGCCTAGCACTCTCCTTCTTCACTATCCGTGATAGTAGCATTAAATAGTCAGCAATTGTGAGCTGAACGAAACTTTAATAACTGCTTATTTATCGCTATTCAACAATCATTAAAAACGCACTCCCATTGGTGAAGAAAACATGAACGACTAAGCAACCATGTTCTTAAAAGAAAAGACCTAGATTTAGAAGCAATCTGACAGTCATATGATGAGAGAATAAATAAAATATATTCATAATTATTGTTTAATTAAAATATTTAAAAAATTATAATTAAAAATAAATGTTGAACTGAATTCGTTAAAGAGGAAGAGCCTACAATCATTTGTTTTGATAACAAGAAAAGGATATAATATTCTGGGAGGCCGTGCGCAAGATCAGCAATGAATAAAATTAGCAAAGCAGCTAAACAAGACAAAATTCATGATATTATAATAATTCTTAAAGAGAGCCATGACTGTGATAACTCTATCAAACTCAAGGTATCAACATAACTGAACAGTAGTCCCAATGTTCTCTGAGGACAACACTCTTTTTCATTGAGCCGTAACTTTCATATTAAATTCCTTTTTACTGAGAATTATTTTATCACAGCAATATCAAAGTGTACAATGCACCATATGAAATATAAATAAATCTCAATTTTTTTTACTAAAAAGAGAGTTGTTTATTATGTTTTAATTTATATTATATTTTATTATTTATTTGTGATTTAGCCATGCATTATTGTTCTAAAGGTGTGTAACTATTATCTTTAATATTTCAAACTCTATTACATTGGTAATTTTATCCTTAGTCGGTCCTCACACATTCCTTTCGGCAGGCCTTCAGGCTGAGATAAATTTTTAAGTGTTACTGTTTTTAAAACATTAAAAATCTCGCCTTATATGTGAGCTATCGAGAAATTAGTTATTGATTTGTAGAGTACTCATCAAGAGCTTTTCAACGATACCTCACAAGACGTTGTTTCAAAAATTTCGAATTTCCATCCCCCCACCCTCAATCATACCCCCAAAATCCCCGAAACGTTGGTGTCACTGTAAACTCCATAGGGAGTACTCTAATTTATTCAAACAAAGTTTCCCTCTATACTTCATAGGGGCCGAGATATAAACTTTTCAAAATTTCAACCCCCTCCCCGACCCCTCCTTGGGCCAATTTTGCTCATTAACGAACTTGTCTGAACTATTGGGCCTATTAATAATATAATACAATTTGGTTCAAATATCTTCAAAATTACGGCTGCTAGCGTGTAAAGATATATATATAATTTCAACGAGCGGTGGTTTCGTACTTAGGGAGGTGTGAAACGTAAAGATATGAAAGAATTTTTCGAAAGTAATGACATAGTATCGATTGCATAGTATCGATTGTATCGATTTTCTTCGAAATCTACCTAAAATATGCAGTCAAATTCATAGGACATTGTTCTTCTAAGGTTTATGTAGATGATTTTTCTACTCTTTCACTATACTACGAACTAGCGAGAAAGTGAAATAGTAAAACTAAGGTCCCTCTGAACCCTGCTTAAGAGTACACAACACTAAAGCAGTTTGGATTAACCTGCCTAGTCAAACAGAAATCTAGTTCCGACTGAAGGGAGGAATTTTCGGATTATAACGCCTGGTGAAGGTGTTTAGACTACACGCACTACACAGATGTCAGAGAAGTTGTCCACAGTCGTGGCGTTAAAGTACAATATTAATAATTATTAACCCTATTAACCCTAGCAATAGGGGCTGTTTCTCTACTGAGGGATGACCTAAGATCCATATATCAAATATAGCTCATTACAGAAAGTACCTTATCCCGCCCAAAAGTCGGCGGCAATGTTATCTATATTAATATAAATGAATTACCAAATGTATGTTGCCGCATCACTTGAGAACGGCTCGACCGATTTGGCTGATTTTTGTTTTGTTGTGTTCGTAAAGGTTTGTATGAAAGAATTTTTTTGAAAAACCACGGGAAAAGTCGGAAATGTGAAATGAGGCACAGTTAGAGAGTTCTGCTATCAATTGTTTACATAACAAGAAAAAAAATTAAAAAATTGAAGTGTGACAAAAGAAGTTTGACAAATTCACAGTTTCAGAGTTCCGCATTCACATATTTTCATAAGAAAAAAAAGTCTGAGTCTTG
Organism: Ectobius pallidus; assembly: GCA_964059195.1. Classification (NCBI taxonomy): domain Eukaryota; kingdom Metazoa; phylum Arthropoda; class Insecta; order Blattodea; family Ectobiidae; genus Ectobius; species Ectobius pallidus. The sequence goes on along the minus strand of CAXKWD010000004.1, from coordinate 56,716,252 downwards.
CAACCAAGCCAAATCGAAAGTGTGTATGTATGTATGTATGTATGTATGTATGTATGTATGTATGTATGTATGTATGTGGGTATGTATGTTCCCTATACAAATCTACATTCCTTGATCAATTTGCACGAAATTTTGCTCACATACCCAGTTAAGCCCGGGAAGTAACGCGGTGTACACTAAAATTCAAACAAACCACTCCTTCCCTTGAAAATTTATATAATTTATGAAAATATTATACTGAAAAATTAAATGCAATTCAGTTATAATGACAACAGTGTATTGTTTACAGTGTTCACATAAGGCTTTGAGAACTACATAATACTGGGCTTTAACAAATTCTGATTCTATCGATGTAATTAATACATATGTGAAAATAATTCCTGTAGAATGAAATCCAAGAAAATATAGCACAATGTGAAGCAGTCACATAACTTTCTCTACCCTCAACATGAAAAATATCATTTTCTCACTTCACATTTTGATGTAGAATAAGCGGTCGTATTGCAGGGAAAGCTTAAGTGTGTGCCAGTGAGTATGTTATATCAGAAGTCTGTAAAAAATAGTATCCACTGATACGTCACTCATAATTGTAGGATGTTTATCATAGGCCCTAAACATCTACAAGAAGACAGAACAAGATGTAACAGTTTCAGTCCTATGCCCGCAGTATATTATGTGTCAGGTTTTGGGGGAGGAAAGTATGAAAGTGATATTGATTTGTTTAAATTTCAGCTTCGAAACGGTTGTATGGTAACATGAGAGTGAGAGATAAAAATGTCCATAAAGACAATACATTCTTGTGTAATCGGAATTTATGTTTTTTTCTTATTTCAACCCCTTCGATGGTGTGTAATGCAACATTCGACATCCTGTAAGCTATATCTAGCGTTTTCTGAGGGAATAGTTTGAGTGTGATAAGTCGTTCTTCCCCATTTCAAGTTCTATGTAGGCCTACATATTATACAAGACCCTAGAATTTGAAAATCGAAAATCCTTCATAAGTTAATTTCAAATTACGCCGGGCCTTTTAAGCTAGTTTGATATAAAAAATGTGCTCCTAATAGATTTATAATCGCTCTATTCTGAAGTAATTTTATTGCTTGCAACTCCGTTCTATGAAAAAGACCATAGATAAATATTATGTAAGCTATGTGAGACTGGATTGATATTTTTAGAAAGATACATAATAAGGGCTAAGAATTTGAAGACCTAAAATGCCTGAAAAACAGTCGCTAGGCTATTGCTGGAGTTAATATTGTAATTTAGCTCTTTGTCTGTGCGACAACTTCTCTGACGTCCGTGTAGTGCGTGTAGTCTAAACACCTTCACCAGGCGTTAAAATCTGAAATTTTCTTCCTATTAAGCAGTACTCGACTCCAGTTGGACTAAGCAGGTTAATCCAAACTGCTCTAGTGTTTTGTACTCTTAAGCAGGGTTCAGATGGACCTCAGTTGTCCTACTTCATTTCCTCGCTTGTGTACGTGACATAGTGAAAATATAGTGATTTTTAAATTATTTAACTTGTAATGAATTGATTTTCAGATAATTCTTCCTAACATTTCAAAGAAAAGTTTTAGTTTTTAGTAGTCTAGAAGCACCACGTGTACAGAACTAAACTCCGTGGCGCTACATCCCTGAATGGACTAGACCTACCATCCGATCGCTGAATCATCTCCCGTAGGCCGATGGCAGGATTGGGGGCATGTGGTCAGCATGCCGATACCCACGGCGGTTAATGGTGATTTCCGTGACCGCAGCCGCTACTTCTCTATCAAGTAGCTCCTCACGAGGCTGAGTGCACCCCGTTCCAGACCTCCCTACCTTAGAAAAATCCGAGGAGGTACCGAGACCACGCAGGCGGTGACCTCGTGTACATAACTTAAATTATATCTTAGAGCTTATACTCGAGAAAATTGTAAAGCCTTAATTTCTCATTATTAGGGCTCGGAATTTGATGACCTAAAAATATCTGAAAAAGACCCATAAAGTGACCTTAAATTTATGAAACTATAACATCAAATGTTGAAAATATGACTTAATATTTCTGAATATGTAATTTAAAACGATAATTTTGTAGTTTAGTTGTATAATAATAAATAATTTGATGACCTAAAATACCTGAAAAATGACTTATAAAATGACCTTAAACTTATGAAACCTAGTTAAAAAAGTTAAAAAAGTCTTAATATTTCTAAATATGTATTTTAAAAAGTTAATTATGTGGTATAGTAGTATAGCCTAGTAATAAATAATTTGATGACCTAAAAATGCCTGAAAAATTACTTAAAAGTGACCTTAAATGTATGAAACTACGAAATGAAAAGTTGAAAATATGACTTAATATTTCTAAATATGTATTTAAAAAAGTTAATTATGTAGTTTATAATATTTATTAATGAGTTTTATATATATATTTTTTTCTTTTTTGTCTGACGATAAGGATGCCAGATCAATACGCATTACACGATATAAACTTTTAATCCTTTATTTCCCCTTTTGGGGCTGAATTTTGAAAAATCACTTCTTTATCAGTCTCTACATTACAAAATAAAACAACTGACCAAATCTTATATATTTTATAGCTCCAGCGGTTTCGGCTCGGCGATGATGAACTAGCCATTCCATCAGTCAGTCAGGCTAAGTAATTTTATATTAACAGATTACAAAATATTTTTGGGCCATCCAAGACCACGCCCTATTGATTTAGCAAGTTATCTAATGTTAAATCAATTCAAATATATAAAATCGAATGTGTGTTTGTGGGTATCTGGGTATTTATGTTCCCTATACAAATCTACATTTCTTGACCGATTTGTACGAAATTTTGCACACATACCCAGGTAAGCCCGTGAAGTAACGCGGTCAACATTAAAATTCAAACAAACTACTCCTTCCCTTGAAAATTATATAATTTCTGAGAATATTATACTGAAAAATGAAATCCCATTCAGTTGTCATGACAACAGAGTATTGTTTACAGTGATCACACAAGGCTTTGGTAACTACATAATATTGGACTTTAACAAATTATGATTCTATCGATGTTATATATTGGCGAAAATAATTACTGAAAAATGAAATCCACGAAAATATAGCCCTCGACAAGGAAAATATAATTTTCTCAATTCACATTTTGATGTAGAATAAAAAGCCATATTCCCGTAATTAAAAAATTATGACATAACTTGTATGTCAGTGAGATAGATCATTAAGAGCAGTTAATCATAGGAGAGAGGTTCCATCTAGCGCTGTGAAATGAACTCCAAATAGCTTAGTTGGTAGAGCGGCGGCACGGATAGCCGAAGTTCCTGGGTTCGAGTCGCAGTGTCGTAAGATTTTTTCTCGAATAAAATCTCATGAAGTGCCCAACAGAGACAATAATCTGAGGTTCTTCAATGCATATATCTATCATGAATATATTATGCTCATTTGTACCTTTTGGGCATCCACAACTATACACAAGAACAGTAACAACCCTACCGTAAAAAATATATTTCATTTTTCTTAGCTCTGCAGTTCACAGTTAAATCTTATATTAAGGTACCTCGTCCATAACTTCCACTTTCTTATAAAGCTGGGAAGTTTCTAATTTATTCAATAAGGTTTCTTGAATTCTAGCATTTTATTCCTATTTTCATGTAACCAAGCATTGAAGTTTGCATTTTTTTTTACAAATAAACTTTTATTTATTTCAGCATTAAATGAATTACTAACTTGTCATACAAATAGATATTTCGGAATGCGCATTGCGCATATTCATTACATGATCAATACTTTATATCAATTTAAACTTATTTAATAGTTGTTATACGGACAGTAAGTAGCAGTATCTAATAGAGGAATGTTTTGGCACATTCTACGTAATTTTTTATAAGTTATATATGGGTTAATATCAGTTAATATTTTACATTTCCATATATACAGTATTTTTAACATCTTAGGTCACCTTCAGTAATAAATAGTAACGAATGATATTATACAGTGAGAACCAAAGATGAAGCCACCGAACTACTGTCGTGCGTAGCGTGGAGCCACCACCTGGCATTGGACGACCGACTGCCGTGATAATTTTTGGCTCTTGCCGCTATTTTTAACCCTAGCAAAAGATTTAAATAAGAGATTACACAAAAGACAAAATACTAACGGATTTTTTAAACCATTTCAGAGCTATATTTACACACTGATAATAAGGCAGTCATCAACTAAAAACATCAGTGGGCTCTAAGTTTGAAATCGATTAGGAACATTTCAACGGAGCAATTGGTTTCCGTGAATGACAAACATAACATTTGAATACAAATCTTCACATTTTACATTAAAGCATTACTCGACTAAACTTATATCTAACATTTTATACAATTAATGAAGCGACGCATTTATACGCTACGTCAGTATCAGTGAAAAGTTCAAAGTAGATGTTGAAATCATTATCACTTTCTTACGCTCTTATAAGACATGAATTTAAAGACATATTGCTTTTAGAATAACATTTTGATATTTGTGAATGATTTTTTTTGCGATTGTTCTTATAAGTATTAGTCTAAACTATGGAATAGTTCTAAATAAGAAGAAATAATTATCTAAGGGAGATCTGACTCATGACAGTAATGATTGTATTCATGTGAGAATTGGAGAGATTCATAAAATTTACATAGTTTTCTAATAAATTTACTTAGTTCTACATTATATTTACCATTGTATTATAATATCCTCATAATAATAGGTGAACTTACACTTACCCTAAAATATTACACATGATGTCAAGGATAGGGATTCACTGGCGTGAGATTTCTGGTATATCTGTCTGTACGATTGTTCCATACTAATAATCTCCACGGCTTTGTAAACTGCTTCCTACCTGGTTCTAATATTTTACCCACCCATGTGTTATGATTCACGCAGAACTAAACTTAATTTAATTCAATTTTATGTTTATCTCATATGGAGCCACATTCCCACATTAAAACAAACCTCCATACTACAAAACGTAGAAATTATTATTTCATTTATGCAAAAAAGATAACTCCCAGAAACACTGAAAATTTTGTGTTGTGTAAAGATCCGCCAGGTAAGCTCATTTATGTTTCGCAGATATCATTTGACAAGAATTATAAATACATAACTATTTCTGAACTACTATTTTTATAATTCATAATCACTATAATACATGTCCCAAATGTACGAGCCTTGGATTTTTTTATATTGATTCTGATCACTTATTGAAAACTGTTTGAGTTCTTGCAGATATGAATCTCCAATCTGGTAAAATCCCGATGTAATCTTAAGTTGTCAAACTGCCGCGTGCAATAGACATGTATACGAAAACAAATGTGGTTTGATACAATGGAATTTTTGCGCTAATCAGTACCTAAATTATCTACATTACATGTTATTTCTGCTAGAGATCTGCAGCCTAAAATGAAAATAATAGGTTTACATCTCAAAACAATGTGTGTTTGCCCCAACTTTATTTTACTGAACTTGCTGATCCTCATTCGAAGTTGGAAGCTCAGTGAATTATCATCTCACACTGTCTTCCATGAAGAGAAGTTGTGTGCACGGTCGGAGTAGAAACATACACCCACACCGTGATCAGAACAATGCAAACTACTATTTGAATGTGAGAAGCTTATTAAACCCGTAATCATAATGCAAATTACAGCCGCTCCGAGTGCTGCTAGAATAAAATTAGTCTGAATAGCATAGAACAACTTCAGCCAAATAAACGGTATTGTACAGGCGTGCCGATACAACACTCACAGAACTAGAGCATCGATTGGAAGAGACATTTACCCACACAAGGGAAAACAATATGTTGTTTCCCTCCTCTTATTGAGAAAAGGTGACAAAACGATCACAATCTCTGAGCAGTTGAAAAGAAAATCTTAATGGAGCGTATAATTCTCGTTTCCTCTAGTAGCTTATTTTTAGGCACTCTATTTTCACAATAAAAAGAACTTAGGTGTATGCATATTTTGCTCAAAACGTTTCATGTGTGATAGCAGCTGTAAAATCGATCATTTCTATAAATTCTAGTGAGTACTTTTACATAAAAGTAGTTGTCTCTGCCGGATGGTTTAAATGAAGGCAATGACTTCTAAACGCCCTTTTCCCGTTACACTTACCGTATGCTGAATTGAGGGTTAGAGTGTGTAAAAGTATTTTTGGTCTTTCATGAGAAATCAGTTCAATTGCTAAAATTTACGCGATGCCACTTGTGCAGAAGAGATTTTCGTACAACGCAGGTTTTAAGTTAGTAATGATTTACACTGATTCCATTGTAAAAGGTTAGGCCTATAATTTATTTATGCAGTGAAGTATATTATTCCCGGTATATTATTCCCGTTAACATTTTTTTTTTCGTTTAGTACCATATTAAATTTCTTTTCCTTTAAATTTTCATCCTAAAATCAAGGTGCGTCTTATAGTCCGTAAAGTACGGTAAATGAAAACAATAAAATCGAGTGATGAATTGCAATTTACGTAATTCTGTATATTTTTAAAGATGACAAAAACATACCGGTTTCCCCCTTATTTGAGTTACATGTATAGGTTGCTACTGTCAATAAATTCACCATCACTTTCAAGGACTATTTTTGGGGGATGACGAAAAGTATTAGTTCAGTGAAGGCCTATTGTGCCTCTTGACTCTTTGGCCTCGTTCTTACCATCGTTTTAAGAACTGAAATGCAGCAAGTTTTAGGCCTAAACGGCATTTTTTGAAAGTCTATTTTGTTGTTTAGTGAGAGCGGATCGTAATTTACTGTCAAAAATGCAATGAAAGGAAATACGACCTTGAACGCCTCGAAGAATTTTCGCATTAAAAGCTAATACTACATTCGTAAGCAACTCTCATGAACTATTATTATATAAGTAGACAATATGAATAATAAGAACTAACTACAAAGCTAAATTCAGCAAGCAATTACTGCAAATTGTGAGATTTTCAATCAAGGGTCAGATAATCTGATTGAGTTTAATATAAATAATCACAGTTGCCAGCATTTACGTCTTTTAAATTATAATTCATAAGTCGTTTATGGAACTTGACGGCTAGACTCCTTTATCATTTTCACTTCAGCCTTGTTTGCTTCCATTAACGTACTATGACGTCATCAAATTAGCATCAGATTATCTCTTTCCTGCAAAACAAGAAGGTGTGTACTGTTATATCGCATCCTTTATGCAGTAGTCCTTAGAAAAGAAAAATGGTTTGCTATAAATAGCTTTAGGAATTGTAATTTGAAATTTCACGTGGTGGTGGTTTATTTTAGAATGACAGGGGGCCGACACTGTAATTCTGCAGACCAGGGGTCTCCAGAGAAACATGTGGCTCTTTTGCAACTGTTGTGTTATTCTTAAAAAGTCATGATTGAGGTCATGAGCTCTCAGGAGTAGACGTGGTTAACATATTTCTGTAGACCACGGATCATGGGTTCAGACTCGTGAACGTAGCACTGGCAAATATTCGGACCAAGCGGTGCTTCCTCAGACTAAAAAAAAAAAAAAAAAAAAACTAAACTCCGTGGCGCTACATCCCTGGAGGGAATTGGCCTACCACCCGACCGCTGCGTCATCTCCCGTAGGCAGATGGCAGGCTTGGGGGGCATGTGGTCAGCATGCCGACACCCACGGCCGTTAATGGTGGTTTTCTGGACCGGAGCCGCTACTTCTCTATCAAGTAGCTCCTCAGTTTGGAATCACGAGGCTGAGTGCACCCCTACCAGAGCTCCCTACCTCAGAAAAATCCGAGGAGGTACCGGGAATCGAACCCGGGCCGACGGATCTGTAGTCAGCGACGCTAACCACAAGACCACGCCGGAGGACGCTTCCTCAGACTAGTTCTTAGAAATAGAACTAGTTGAAATTTTAAACACATTCTTTCCTACAAATATTTAATTTCTAGCATGACCAACGAATTTATAGTAGCACTCTAAGGGTGCTTGGTAATTGGTAAGTGATTTAAGGGCCGAACCCATGCTTAAAACCCTACCCCCTACCTCTAACTGTCAATTAGCAGCCGAACCTGAATTTCGGTTCCTGTTCGCGGCCTAAAGAAATAGTTTTTTTAATCGACCTTCAAATAATAATATTATATTATGCAAAGAGCCTTTAATATAATTTATTAAGACTCGATAATTTTGTTTAATGAGCATAGCGAACGACTGTTTTGTTTGACCATAATTAAATGTTTTGGTTTTATTAGAATACCTTGTAATTCATCAAACAAACGACTCCTTCTTTCTCGGCGATCACCTGTTACTAAGTTCTCATTATTTGCGATAGATGGTAGGTAACAGCATGCAGGGAACTCAGGGCTTCTATTGGCGTTTTAACCTCAAAACAACGCACAATTAAAACACAAGGAATGACGCCAATTTAGTATAATATTAAAATTAACACGAACAGAATTGATTTTATTTTAAATAAAGGTTGCTTATTGACTCGTTAGAGTTTCTTCTTTCAAGGCTTGAAGATTGTTCCGTTTATGATATTAATGGGTAGTTGGACAACAGTGTTACAATGAAATTCAGTATCATAATGGATACTATTCTGATACTGTTATGTCACATGTAATAAGAGTATAAAAGAATTTCTCCCTTCTGCCATTACGCGTCAGTAGTCCCCAACACCATTCTCAGTAGGCTACATAATATAATATGTTTATATGTTCATTATTATTAAGTAAGATACGTATTTAATAACACTTAGTTCATGAACAAAAGCTCATAACATTCTATATGGTCGATAATTAAAACAGCACTACGAGCGCTAATGAATATTATTAATTATTATTATTGTATAACGATAAAGACATCTACGCCTGTCGTCTTGTATTTATCCACACTCCTACAGAAACTTCCCACCAATGTATAATTCATTTATAAATTAGTTTTTACATCACTGCCCTAAGGGTTCCTCAGGTGCGTATTCTTGCATGGATAATTTGACGTCAAGTTTCTGCACAGGATAGTTTGTAAATATATATGTTTGTATGTATAAAATTCGCGCAGGCTAGTCTGCAAAACTGACATGCCACTATCTCTAAAACAACCTTTAAGAGCCTCGGGATGTTTAGTGATTTTAAATTTCAAGAGAAATATTCCGGGCCTAAACGGGAGTGTGGAATGGGAGACAAATCGCTATCAAGGGCGGGAACTGCATTTATTGCTCTTACTTCCCCTCACACATTGCGGATTTAAGCACATGTCATCTCCAGTTTGGCATCTCGTTTTTCTTATCTATCCACCATTAAGTACGAACCAGCGTCAACACCAGAAAACGTTCACATTCTGTTCCATTTGGAACTAGATTACTGTACCGAGAAAGTTCATAGCTTGAACAAGTGTACTCTTAAGTAAGTTAACAATAGTTACTTGAATACTTAAATGATAGTAATTATATCAATTTAGGACTGTCTTCATTCTAGAGGAACTATTGGAAGATCCATTTCCCAGAAGCACGGTTATATGCTGCTACCTAATCTATACTATTTTACCCGTCTAGGATTTGCCGATGATACTGCCATAACCGAAAATAACAAGGAACATGCTGAACTTCCTAAGAATATGCTCAGCGACGATTCTAAAAAATTGGATTGAAATTTAATACTTCCAATTATAGAGCAGTAATTGCAGCTAAAAGGAAGCATGATCAATTGACTTTATTTATTGATAATGGTTATCAGTTCGCTGTACAGAGTCAGATGAGGAATTCGTTGTCTAGAAGCCAATTCGAAAACACAGTAATCCTGGATGCGGAAAAAATTGTGACTTAAAATGGAGCATAGATGTTCAGGTACGATTATTTTCGAGTTAAATCGTGATCAACCGCAAATTGTGCATTCTGAAAAATGTGCTACTTATTCGCCCACTAAATACTACTGTACATCTAAGTATAGCAATTTTCAGAACGATTGGTGGCGATAACAGCCATAACAAACAGGATTAAAAGGAATGTAATCAATTACCTCACGGAATTCACAATAATGTGGCGGACTGCCAAGAAAACAACTATCATAAACATTATAGCATAATGATTAAGCCCAAATTTTTGTTCTTTGTACATTATTCTGTAAATTTTCATTAGGTTTACATTTTTAGCGTAAAGTGTTGTATTCAACCTTATTAAATTAATGGTCAACATAGTTTAATAGCCCTGCTCTTGACTTCAGATCTCGTTTCGCCATTAGAATGTACGTTTTTCGATGGTCAGTACCCACTATGTGACAACCTGGAAATTAGATTCCTAGAGGAAAATTAAGTCTTTGATTCTGTTTAGTAGATTTATAGATCATCAAAAGAACCCTCATTTCAAGAAAGAAAGCCTTCTAGGCGAACTGGTTTCACACACTTATTCCTTCCATTCCGAAGTCCTTTCGGAGGTGACGTGTTGACTTCTTATTTTTATGGAATGAACTAATTTTAAAATTACACTCTTTAAAGATAAATTCGTTGGAATGTCGCTCTACTCTTAGACAGACAGTGATTTCGCATATTGAAGGTCCAGAGGACAAATAGTTCACGGAATCTAATTGGATGTTCGAAGTTATTAAATTAATTGAAGTGTCTCTGAAATACCATTTAAGATTTTTAAAACCTGGAAAGAAATATATACATCTTGTTCTAAGACAAGCTCTTCGTTAGAGAAAGAGTGCATGGAAACTTTCCGATGCTTCTGGTTTCTTCTACTGTTTTTTATTTATTTAAAGTTGGCGAAGAATCTTCTTATCATTTGTGTTCCATACCAGCCCTTAGTTATCCAATCTCTTATTTGCCTGACTTTAAATCCGACGCATTCGTTAGCCTATGAACAACGCTCAAACCTAGATGAGCGGTGAAAGAGGTGGAGTTTAAATTGAGTGGCTGTAAGATATGGGTCACAACGAAAGCTTAGACCAGCCCCTGTGAATGATTCCGACTCGTATCAGTTTGATGTCAAAAGTCTTTTGTGTGTGTGTGTGTGTGTGCTTGAACATGAACACAGGTCGGTTTCAGATTCAGGAGTGGATGATTGAGGGGATAAGGCATAAAGTGGAGGGTTGGATGAAATTGCCTTGTAATAGTGCCTTCTATATTATACACATAGTCATTTGTAGTGAACAAAAAACGTCGACAACAAATAGAAAATTATTTCCCTTATCGAACAAGGTTAAGATTAATTCTGAAATCATTATTTTCTCTCAACGAATCTCGAGACTCGTAGCCGTGTCCGCCATCGCGAGAAAAGGGGAGAAGCGTGAGTGGGATGTGGGCATGGTGGAGCCGGTTTAGGATTCCTTTACCAATACAAATCACTATGCATCGTATCGGAAAGATTCCTTGCACTGGAGAAAACATGGTCACCCCTGCTGTAGACCTCGTACACATATCATTTTGTATTGGACATGAAAAATTAATTACTGCAGACTTCCCATCTAGAGAAGCAGACCGCAAAAAGGTAAGCCACTTTGAATATCATTTGAATATGAATACGTACAGTCCGGTGCTCAATAATGTTGACCCATTTGCGTGAAATAGCATTATACTGACGTACGTTCACTCATTATTTTTTTATTTAATCCTATTTCTTATTTCTCTGAACTCATTTTTTTTCTTTTTTTTTTTGTATGTCTCCTTTTCTTTTATACAAGGTATTGAGTCCGATCAAAATTAGACTTTCAGATTGCCTTTCTGCCTCGTATAACTTTCCTGCCAGGCAACAGATTTTCCCTCGTAAGATCCTTTTTTTTTCTCCCTTAGAAAGCTATTTTTGGGTTTTCTCTCTGATTTATTGGTATATTGAATGTAATGCTGGATCTCTATGTAGGTCAACGTCTCCTAAATTGCCGCAAATAGAACTGCCACCAGATAAGGTGATTACTGTTTAGAATTATTTTAAAAAGCTCTATAATAAAATTACATACCGTGGTGCTAATGTTCTAGACTTACCATCACACCGCTGCCTCATCTACCATGGGCAGATGACAGAATCGGGGGCATACGGTCAGCATACAGTCACCCATGGTTGATAATGATGGTTTCCGTGACCGGAGCCACTACTTCTAAATAGAGTACCCTTGAATTACGAGACTGAATGCATCCCGTTCCAGACCTCCCTACATGGGAAAAATACGATATGGTACTGGGGATTGAACCCAAGCTTGCGGATCCGTACCAGTGACGCTAATCATGAGACCACGCAGTTGTAAAAATCCTGTAATAAAGGGTAAAAAAGCGAGCCCTTTATGGGTCATGGAGACCCGTAGGGTTAAGGCTCCCAGATTGTGACATATGGCAGCGGCCTTTATTTTACCCCCAGGAATACTCCTGGTACTAACTTCTGTTAGAGGCTAAGTCGACCCCAGAACTAGTGATTAGGCTAATTGATAAGTCTCAACGATCTCATCGGGAATCGAACACGCGACCTTCCGGTTTGTACCGCAGTGCCTCAACCACTAGACCACGGCGGACCACCATGTTCGGAAAGACCGTAAAAAGTTAAATTAATTAACATCTCAAAAGCTAATGAATTGAGAAATTAAAATGAAATTTTAAACTTTAATAGTAGAATATGCAACAAGCCCATAATGGCATTTATGAAGATATGAACATGTTTATGAAACGAGCAAAGCGAGTTTCATATTTTTCATATGAATAACTTAGTTACCATTATAGGCAAGCTGCAAACGACTGTTCTTGTTCGACCACGATTTGTCTAAATATTTAAGTTTTGATATTTTAGATTCACTCAAACAAACTGCCACACTCACCTTCGCAGCAGCTGGTTGTCGAAGTTCTTGCCTTCTGCGACAAATGTCAGCTCATGGCGTCGGTCAAATCGAAGCTTCGCTTTGCTCTTTTTCTTGAAACCAAGGATTTTGACAACACGAAATGAATTCATTTTAATATATTAAAATTAACACAAACACAGTTCGTTTTATTTAAAATTCAGGTAGTTTATTACGCAGTTTCACCTGCTCAAGGTCTTCGATAATAATCGATACCACACCGATGTCATAAGGAAAATCAGTTTCGAAATGAGTATCATTATGACACCGTTACGTTATACGTAACAAGCGCACTACGGTATGGTCGATAAAAAATCAATTAAGTGTGCCCAATTTCAAGTTTCTAGAACAAAAAACTTAGAAAATCAGTGTCGAGATTTCGGTCATCCCTTTGTAAATAAAATGGAAGTCAAGACACAGGTAAGATTGAAGTTGTAAAATTAAAGTAGCAAATATGATTATATTCCATATCTGCAATATTAGATCAATCAAAAGGTACACGATTTGGTATAATGAGGCACATGTGCGGTAAGAAGGAAAAAACGCAGGTAGGTTAGGTTATCGGCATTGGGTATAAAAAGTTCAAGATTCCACCTCGAGTAGTAGGCCTAAAATCTATTTGCTTTTACGTTATTACATATTGTGTTATAACCTTAATTACAAAGTGTTCTAAAGTCAGATAGTACAAATAAGCTTATTTCCTAAAATAGGACAATATACTCATCATTGAGTTAGGAAATTAATGATTACAAGTGTTTAGGTTATATCACTGTCAAAGAATTAAAATTTAATAAACTCACGTATCTATGTAAGGTCCTCTAAACTACTTGTAGAATGGATATGTACATTTCAGCCTAAACATTTGTTAAATATCTTCAGAGGGTTTTCGTTCGCTTCACATTACACTGTCAGTAGTAGAAATGAAAACTGGTTAATCAAAAATCCTACACTACCATTCCCCGGGATTACATCCAGGAAATTTCAGGTAAGGTATATTTTAGAATTTTCTCAACTAGGTTGCTATGGCCCTAAAATTATTAAAGTGTAATGAATAATATGCCACAAGTTTACTGCTGATAGTATCAGAAGTTCAGAAAATGCAGTGCACACCCATTAAAAATTGAAAATAAGCATGACAAACACAAATTAAATCTAATATGAAATTAGCTAAGGGTTTTTAATATATTTTTTTAAAAAGAGGATGGAAGAACATCAGATAACTCTGGCAACAAGAATGAGTCAAGGTTACCTGATTTTAAGGACTTCTCTTGACCTTTCCACTGAAAACGAAGATTTGGCTGATAAGAATGCAAGAGGAAGAAAAAAGTTAAGTTAATGTGACACACCATTATATTTCTGCGTGACTCCTTGGAAATATTTTAGTCACGTATCTGCCACATAAGGAGTTTTTTCTTCACACTGAAATATCAATACTGTTACGGCCTTCAAAAATATATCCTGATCCGAGTGCATAGACTAGTAGACGGTAATATAAAATTTATACGCCATTTTCCTATTTTATGGTCAAATATGCAATGGCATAATAAAGAAGTGATTCGAACAATGGATATAAAATCCCAGAGAATGGATCGTAGAGAAATCTGACAGAACATACAGTAAGGAATGTGCAACTTACATTGGAATAATGTTCGCAATTTCCGACTTTAATATCACTGGATATGAACAGTCATAGATTTCTGGTATCCTATAGATATGCCAAATTTTTATACAGATACTATAGTCACCAAGAACCCATCAAATATTAATATTAAATCGGGATGACTTCTTACATTCCTAAGCTGTGAATGAGGATAGAAGAGAGGAGAGAGGAAAAGATTAGAAGGAAAAGTTAGCAAGAGGAAGAGAGAGAAGAAGATGGAGAGCAGGAGGAGAGGAATATGAGGACAGCAGGAGTAGGAGTAGGAGGAGGAGTGTGAGAGTGAGAGTAAAAGTAGAAGTAGAAGAAAAGAAGAGGGCAGCAGGATTAAGAACGGAAGAGGTGACAAAAGGAGAATAGGAGAAAGAGAAAGAATAAGGTTAACAATGAGTTTTGGGGCCACATCCCTTAATAATACGGACTGCCTTCTTTTGTAGAATAAATATTTCTTTTGCACCTAGACAGTTTTCCTACAACAGTAAACCATAAGTCAGATGCGAGTGAAAAAGAAACCATAATAGGCATCTAATAGTGCATTAATTGAAAGCAATTGTTTTAACCTTCTTGTGTTGATGGTGAATAGAGAGCATAAAGGAAGGCAAGGAAGAATAGAGGGAAATGAATTAGAAGACGAACATACGGGTAATATTAGGTCTTCAGCTCTGTTCACCCTTAGGATATAGCGCCACTAGTTTTTTTTATTACTTCCTACCGTACTATAGATACTACAGGTAGAGGAAGTATTGTGTTTGACCCGAAATTCTTTGTCGCGTTTTTAACATAAATGCATGCTTTGAAGTTCCTGATTTCAAAAAAGCTATTTTAAAAAATCTGTATGTTTGTGTATTGGTAAACAGAATAGCTGGAGAACGAAAAAATCATGTAAAAAATGGATCCTTTATCCTTCGGGGATGCGACACGAAGCGAGGAAACAACTTTCTTTTCATTTTTACAACCACTTCACACGAACCGAATTTTACAAGTCACTCGTTTCATAGACGAACTTAGGTTTTAGTCTCGCAAATAATGCCATTTTGAACGAGGCTAAAATAACTGAATGCGCACTACTTCAATACAACCGGTGTACTCCATAGTGAAGTATAGTCCTATTAAGGGTAGAGGAGGTTATGTGTTTAACATAAGTTCTTTTTATACATATGAGAGTATTATTTATTTATTTATTTAACCTGGCGGAGTTAAGGCCATAAGGCCTTCTCTACCACTCAGCCAAGGAAAAAACATTTAATATACAATAATAATAATAATATAATAATAAATTAAAACAAGAAATGATACACCTGAATACAAGAAACGTACATTAAATACAAAGAAAAAATTCGAACATAAGTACTTGAATAATATATAATAAAAATGACTAAAATAAAGAAATGAAAAAAAGACGAAAGACTAAACAAATACATTCCTATATAGTTATTACAAAATGTAATGAAAATTTTATATATATATATATATATATATATTAATAATTAGTCGGCCGCGGTGGTCTAGAGGTAGCGTGCCCGCCTCTAGATCCGCAGGGCGCGGGATCAAACCCGGCCGCGGTCGATGGATTTTTCAGGACGTAAAAATGCTGGGCACGGAGTCCTCCGGGAGGGACTTTAAGCTGGGGGTCCCGTGTCGTAGATTTACGGCACGTAAAAGAACTCCAAGCCTAAATTAGAGCCTCTGGACAAAATTTCTCGGCCCTTTCATGTCCAAGACATAATTTTTCCAGAGGGGGGTTGCTCTCGGAAAATAAGCATATCAAAATTAGTATAGGTAATGAAACCTCCACTTGTAGGCCCCTTCGCCCCACCTGGGGACCATACGGTACCAGATATATTACTAATTAGCATCAATTCCTAAATGTTATGGATTCGTATAGCTTTTAAACCCTCCAAAAGGTACTTTTAAACATGATAAAGCATAATTATTACTTTATTAGATTTTTTTCTGTGTTTATCCCGTTTTACTTCGAAGAACAGAAGCTCTACACGAATTTTTTTAAAGCTTATCACGTCTACAGAATATAAACCCTTGTTATTTTACTTAAAATAATCGTATTATAGCTCAAAATAGCTTCTTCTGGCGACGTATACAAATAAAACACTAATGTAATTCATATTTTTTGCACAGTAACGTATTTTGCCTGTGGCAGAGAGATGAAATGAGCCTTTGTTCCTCATGTGTTATGCACAACTTTAATTAATAAACTGATTACTTAAACATGTACAGGAAATGAAGTGCATATAACTGATTCGTGTCTCATAGCTGTATGGCCACCCATCAAAACATATTTCTCTCCCTTGAAAGAGTCCAACATCCTTTTTACTCTTTGCGTACCGATAACGTTTCCAATAGCTTGAAAATATTTATGGAATTCAAATTGCCACTATTAAAGCGTTAAAAGAGATAGCAAAATATTAACGGTCCCAGGTTCAAATCCCGTTGCCGGCCAATTTAACATGGGTTTTTCCTGGTTTCCCCATACCATGAATCATCCTCACCACATCATCCTGCATCGTATCCATTTAAATTAATATAAGCTAAAATTTACTTAATAAAATACACCAATAATAGAAATAATTGACAATCAATAGGTCCATGGCCAACCCTACTCGAACTCCTGATATGGCCTCGTAGATAAAAGAAGTAAAAACACAGCGGAATTAAATATATATAAACGGTACAAAACGAGAGAACTTCGAATTACTTTTGCTTTAAAATACTAAAAATATGTGACGAACGACCGCCTGCTTGGTCTCGTAGGTACCGTTGTTCACTAAGGATATTCATCCTCGGTACCTCCTAGTATTTTTCTGAGATAAGGTGGTCTGGAACGGGGTGCACTCAGCCTCGTGATACAAACTGAGGAGTTACTGCTTGATTCAGAAATAGTGGCTCCGGTCACGGAAACTATTATTAACGGTCGTGCCTGTTGGCATGCTGACCTTATGCCCCCAATCTTGCCATCTATCTGTAGTAGATGTCGCAGCGGTCGAGTGGATGTAGCGCCTCGGAGTTGGTAGTAGTAGGCTATGTGAGGAATAGTTTACTCATCATTTTTAATAGGCCTATTTGAGCCCTTGTCAGCCCCTTAAGTCCTTTCGCTGTTAGATTTAAATTAAATACCACTACTGATTATAGCCTAAAAGTTATTATACTTTGAAATGTTGTAGATTTTTTAAAAATTGAGTACAATTATTGTAAGATAGACACAAGCAGCTGAGTGAAAGATTATCTGGTTTAGCTTTTTCTAGAGATAGGTGGTAGTAATTATTTGCTTTAACTGTGGTTTACACGGTGCTGTTTTTATTTTTGTGTATGAAATTATAACCTTTTTGGGAAACATGTTTCAAATAAAAGTTTCAGCTATAATAGACGGTATTGTAATGCATAATATAACATACGTTATAATAAGTTATGCATATTAATCAATTCGTGTAGAAATTTAGAAAAGCAGTTTTAGAGAAAATCGAGAAAAATGAAATTCTCTTTATGTAAAACGGTTGTAAGAATGAAGAAAAAGTCTTTGCATCCCCGAAAGATACACAACCAAAATTAAATCTGATGTAATGCACTCATGTGATTTCCTTTGCCCTAAGCTTTGGCAGCTTTTTTCACTTCACACTCTGATAAAGAATAAGAAACCGTACTGCAAGTAGTGTACATTTAGCTGCTTCAGTCTTATAAAAAATATAATGTTCACCACGCTTGAGAAGGAAACGACAGAAAAACTTGGTTGATGTTAACATATGGATGGATAGAGTAATTCAAAAGTTTATTATCGTGGATTCAGCAGTTCTTTGTATGACAGTAATTAAACTGTTTTTTGAAAAGCCCTTCTCTCTTACAAAGCCCTCAAGATGTCCAACTTTTTTTATACAACCATCAGTTGCCATTTAATGCAGGTCTCACTATGTTAATCGCGACTAGAGAGTCGCAGGAATAAACCTAAAAATTGTCGGGTTTATTCAGACACTAACACCAGTTGTATACTTTGAAAGTGGTCTCTCGGGAAGATCCTTAATGTCCAAAATATGGCAGTCAAAAACTTAATTGCCATTCATTTTCTTGAGGCTGCAGCTGGGGAGAAAAGTGGTCTCTATACAGAGTTAAAATACAAATCCTAGAGTGAAAGGGAAAAAGCGAATAAGTCAAAATACCAAAGTTTCAGCAAAGACAAAAAATAATTTATTTCCACTGCATTGTTACACTATTTAGTTCAGTCCACCAGATATGTTTACACAGAACCTTATACTGTGTAGAAATATATGGGTGAGCTGATCTAAATATTGTAACAATGCCGTGGAAATAAATTGTTATTTGTCTGTCTAAAACTTTGGTATTTTGACTTATTCGCTTCTTCCCTATCACGCTAGAATTGGTATTATAGTTTTTCTTAATCAATTACTAAGAAGACTTATCTCTTGATTGCCCAGTGATATTTCAGACAGGCTTAAAACTTTTGAAAAATCCGACTACTAAGAACGTAGACTACAAAAATTCCTATACGACGAATAATTAAAACTGACAAAGAAACCAATTATGTTAATACAAAGGACGTTAAAAGTTAGATTAGACTATCGTTTATAATATTATATGCAATCTATGCTCAACATTCAAAGTACAAATTAAGTACTAAGAGAAACGGGTACGGTAATGAAGAAGAAATTGCACCATTTAAAATAATTCATGAATAAAACATAAACCTGTGTAACACAGCATAATGTTTTAATTCACCACTTGTATGACCAGGAAGTGTCCACTGAACACACTTGAAGGACTTGCGAGTGCCGCCTATAGATTTCCGTACATATTAGTACATATCTACGACAGGGAGTCATTTGTAAGCTTTCTCAAGACAAGGCTGTTGGTGCAGGCTTGAAGTTGGTGGTGTTGGTGGCGGCAGAAGGGGAGGGTGGGTATTAATATAGCGTGTTGGGGAACGGTCAGGTTTCTGCAAGACTGGAGAACACGAAGGATCGCGTGCCGCCAATTCTTTGGTCACTTAACATCACGGTACCTTATTCCTATTGTTGCTTTACACTATACAAACCATACACCAAATTTGTTCCACCACCCGAATACCTATTCATGGTGGCTATGCATTAGTTATTTCCTTCTGTAAATAGTGCGGAGGAAATCCGTGTCTGCTTATATTGTAAGGAAGATCTAATTTTATCCTTGCCCTCGTTCACAAAATAACTCACACCAATTTTATCATACACAGTGATGATGTGATTGAGAAAACTTTTGTAACTACATGTTCTGGTAGGATTCTATGGTGGAAAACCTTCACAAGTAGTTAATTAGAATTTTTATCGTTATTACTGTATAACAGGCAAAAGGTTCCAATCATCACACTAGTACTACTAGAAGTTTAAATAAGGATGTTGCATCGCTATGGGGGATCTGGACTTTTGCGTCCCAAAACCACTAAACTAGGACTTTTGCGTCCATAGATCCTCAGATTCAATGACCCGTTTGCGTCCCGGATCTCTCTAGAGCAATGACCAAAATGCGTCCCATGGAATACAGGTAAAATTAATAATTGGTACCATGCAGACCCAGGGTGCACCGCGAGGAGGCGAACTGCTACATACCCCAAAAGTTTTAATCCTTGCATAACTGTCAATATTAAATAAAATTGAAGCGGAGAATGAAGTTACTCTTTGTTTTTTGGCTACCAGTTTACTTTCTTGTAGTTGGTAGGAACTTAAATTATACTGTCGCACATATTCCTGTTTGCTGAGTGCTTCAGTTCTATATTCAACCATTTTTTCTACCAAGAGGGCCGCAGTAGTAATATTTCCCACAATCGTCAGAAAGATGTATCGATCTTGTTCAAGACGGTACGCACGTGGGTTGTTTAAGTCAAATTGCACCGGACGCACGAGGGTTGTTTTGATGAAGCGACCACTTGCTTTGGGACGCAAAAGGGTACGACCCCGCTATGGACCTAAAGCACTTGCACATTACTCAGCATTCTGCAGTTCCCCCTCTCAAAATACCACTATAAGGTGTCGCGGTTTACAATTGTTTAAAAAATATTTTTTTATCCCTCACAAACAAACCATCATAAATTTATTATAATCTAAAAACTTCCAATAAACTGCGTGCAGCCGTTTAGTTGCGTCAGAGAGGCAGAGAGAGAAAGACGGCAGACAGACATACGAGGGTTGGATATTTAATAGTTGCAACACATCTATAACATTACGGTGAATTACGAAAAGTTCAAATCACATTTGACAAATATTGGTTGGATATCCAGCATAATATCCAGCAGAGCAAATTGGAGCATTCGAGGAAATTTAAAATATGTGTATTAATTAAAAACATAGTTTCGATTCGGTGCAGGCCTGTTCGAATGTTTTTATTCTGTTCTGATTTTAGCTTATTTTAGTTAGGTTAACTATTTCTTTCCGGTCATGAAAACCACCATTAACGGCCGTGGGTGTCGGCATGCTGGCCACATGCCCTCCAATCCTGCCACCTGCCTACGGTAGATGACGCAGCGGTCGGGTGGTAGGCCAAGTCCCTACAGGGATGTAGTGCCACGGAGTTTAGTTTTTTAGTAACTATTTCTTATCCAACTGCTGGTAGCATTGGTTATTATCTGGTAACCCATTTGATTGTTCATTCATTTAGTGTGCCAGAATTCACAGCTGACAATACTGATTTGATTTTAAACATCACAAGTAAGAAAGTAAAATACGTTATATTATAATCATGGAATAGTTTCGATAATTCTCTCGAGGGATTACGTATGATACATTCTATTAATATGATCAGGAAAGTTGCGATTACGGTGAAGAATTAATCATTATTGTGCATATTTGGAAGCTTTTCACAAAGGTAATTATAATTTTTTGCTTTGCCTGAGTTTTCCGAAAAAAAAAACTTATTTCCGGATTAAGGAATCCACGCGACGATTAGCCATTCGCCATGGGTCATTATGAAGTAATTGAGACCGCAGAAAGCTATAAGGTATAAGCTAAGAAAGGTATAACATTTCTTTGACCTGATTTCGCACTGTACTTTACACCTCTAGTACCAAAATAATGGATTGTGTTGTTATGTCATAGATTAAGGAAATATTCTCTTTCTTTTTGGTGACATATAGGAGTTGGCGCCATGCCTAGTTTCTCAAGTCGTTTCATCATTCTGCCAATATCCCGTCCACCACTTCGAGAATATCGACGGGGGACAACTGTGTTGTATCAGCTGAGAGACGTAATTCTGCACTTGATAGATGAGATAGGCTTTCAATCTGGATAATGCGTGTCACAGCAAGATCGAGTGAATGTTCTAAAAATTATTGTTGATAGGAAAAATGGAACACTAAATATGTTTCCTCTATTTATAGGCAATCCTTTTATAAAACTGAAACTTTGCGGACAACATATTATTTACGAGTGCTTGTTCCTTACTGTCAGACTAGTTTTCTATTAAAGTGCTCATGAAATCACATTACATGAGAAAACTTTAGGACAAAAATGTATATCTACATTTTAAACATCTTACTGTACAATAACAGTGGAAACCAGGTTATAAAATCATTAATTTTGTGTGCCTCATAATGATGTATATGACATAAATGTCTTTCAGTGTGATAGACCATTAAGAGTTAATCAGTCATAAGAGGGTAATTCCATCTGGCGCTGTGAACTGAACTCCGGCTAGCTCAGTTGGTAGAGCATCAGCACGTAAAAACGAAGGTTCGATTCGCAGGAATTATTCTCTAAAATAAAATAAACTTATGTAATTTTTAACAGAAATAATATTCTGTGATTTCATGACCACACATCTACATAATATTTCTTGTTGGTTTGAATCCCAGATAAAAAAAAATGAAGTTTAAGAGACTTAAATAAGATTTCAGAGGTAATCAAATTCTCGATAATTGAGTCTTGTCTTAATAATAGATGTGTTCAATGAATAGAAATAGCCCGAATGACCTATAGTTGCCTTCTAAATATTAATAAGCAGTGAGTTCATATAGATAACGAGGGTCCGTCTTCTTATTAATATGGTTAGGGACAAAAGATTGAGAAGGCAGGGTATTTTATAAGTTCAGTAATAGGTACCCCCCAAAATCCAACCTCAGTATCCTAGTCGCGGAGGGTGGGCAACGTGGAGTAGAGGATGGCCTGTTGGGGTGAGATACGGTGGGAAATTTCGTGTGTCCCGAGACCGCTACGGTAACCGAGAAGGCCCAACAGGAACCTGGAAAAAGCGGCGAATGAGGCAATGGTCACCGAGAGCCAGGCCAGCAACCTACTTGAGGTGTCAACTCAATTTCTCAAAGAAATAATGACGTGAGCCGGAGTGATAATACGTTGACGATCTCGGCAAGAAAAAGGACTAAGGAATGGAAAAAAATATTATTTAAGAGTAGGCTGCTGGAATATACGATCATGGCATAATAGAGATCATGAAATAGTCTTAGAACTAAAGAATACCTATGTTGACATCTATGCATTATCATAAACTAAAAAAAAGGCAAAGGTATTTTAAAAGTTCAGAATTTTATCTACATTTTTAACGGGGTCCCAAAACAGAATAGAGCACAAAGTGGAGTAGGAATGCTAATACACCAGAAATATGAAGACACGATCGAAGATTATAAGCTCATCACAGAGAGAATATTATTAGTAAAACTTAAAACTAAATCACACGGAAACCTTAATTTGTTCAGTATCTATGCACCAGAAGATTGCAAACCTAGAGAAAAGAGAGAACGATTTTGCGATATATTAGATAATTGCCTGAATGATGTTCCGAATAATGAAGCACCAAAAATCGTACGAGATCCCCTGAGAGACCCCGGAAAAGATGGCATGACTCACTTCCTAACAGGCTGGAAGCCTAGGATTATGAGAAGAAGAAGAAGAAAAAGAAGAAGAAGAAGAAGAAGAAGAAGAAGAAGAAATAGGTCAATGCGTATACTCAGTCCGATAAACCTAGGTTCAAGAGTAACTGCTTACTGCATGGTACGAGTAATTAACCAAGTCGAATGAATATAGGTAAATGTCACTTTCTGAACAAAAGTCGTACGATTTAAAGCGTATGTTTATAAAACCAATCGTAAGGGGTTCGAATCTCCATGGGATAACTATTTCTACATTTTGTTTGCACTTCCCTCGCTTTTAGTATGCGTTGCTGTGTTTCAACTATACAATTCGCGGAGTAGCCTACTTTTTCCAATTTTAGTCTTGAGTCTTCCAGCCCAGATAACGCCTGAAGATTACGACTAGAAAACCCGCATAGCATATTTGTAGGGGTAAGCAATAAGTGAAATCATGCATGGGCTGGGGAATTGAGAGCGCCTGCAGCTTACGACTAGAAAACCCGCATAGCATATTTGAATGCGTCTTTGCTGAAAAGTCCCTAAGTCACTTGAAGCAAAGTTTTGAGAAACTTAAAAAAAACTGTCTAGCTCAATAACTAAGGAATATACAATAACACAAACAATACTGATTAATCTTCTGATAATAAGAAATAGATGTTGCATAGAAGAGTGCTCGTAAATGACACGATTTAGTGTACAAAAATATTCAAGTTCGGCTGACTTAGGTACCTTTCTGAATGAAAATATTAGGTGCCATTCTCAAATGAAACTATTTTCATAGATTAATTTTATTACCAGAAGAAAAATACGATTATCCATATGCACTACTAGAGTAACATCACAGGTAGTAAACATAATTTTAAAAAAATTCAGTTCGTTATTCCTCTTGAATTAAAACTTCAGACATGTTAGCCTTGCGTTTTCTTTATAAAATATGTTTGCACTGAACATAATAACCATGCTTTGTAATTTGTAAATGTTTAAGTTTTAGCAAGTGGCCAAGATAAAATCTGTACATAAAACTTCACGTATTCCTCAGGGACTTTTCGTAGGACTTTCCGAACATCTTCTATCTGTCTCAGTTTCCTCAGAACTATTTCATCTGGATACAATGCTTCAGTAGGAAATGTCACACGAAGATTGGCAGCGACATTCTCTTACTTTTAATGTCACTTTACATTAAGAAAATTTCATTTTCCGCTATTTCCTCGAAAAAAGGCTCTAACGGTTTTGTTTAAATTTTATACATGAGGTTATTATGCTAAGAGCTAAAACTTTTACATGAAACATGATTTTTTTCTAACAAAAATTCTCTGAAGGATAGTTTAAGCCACTCACTGATGGTAGAAACTCGGTATTGCCTGGTGAACAATAAAGCTTTGCATTAGGTTGAAGCAACCAAATACTCATTCGTTGCAATACGGCCTCTTATTCTACATCAGAATTTGAATTTAGAAAGATGTATTGTCCATGCTTAGGGTAAAGAATGCAACATCAGTACATTAATCAGATTATATTTAGATTAGGGGATGCGAAGCGATGTGATAACGACATTCTCTTCATTTTTACAACCAATTTAAGTGAAGAGAATGTAATACATAATATATTATACTAAGAGGTAAAACTCTGAATTTATTTTTGGGTTGAGGAAGTTGTGTGTTTCACATAAGATTTTTACTTATGGCTTTCATGTTGAGAGTCATAGCACAGAGTTGTAAACGTCAATAACAAGAAAAGAGAAGTGCGTTGAAATAAAATCTTAAGGTTTCGCGTGAGAGTTTCTTGTTTGATCTGCAAAATTACGGTACCAAAAGTTGTTCACTTCGGAGGGAAACTACACAGTCCACAATATTTCCTTTCTGTCTTGTCTGATTGTTTGTTACAGTAATAGTTTACTCCAAAAAAAATTACGGTGCTAAAAGTTGTTCAATTCGGACCGATTGCCTACCACAGTAACAAAAATGCTCAAGTGGCTCCATGTTATTTAACGAGAGTTCCTATCCTGAATTTGTACACTCCTAGTTCAGTTTCGGACTACAATAAATCAGCATAGACTTAGATATAAGGGAAGTTGTAAGGGGCCTGAAGAGTAAAAAAAAAAATCAGGAATAATTCACTTAATCTTTTTGTCGAAACCTTTACTAAAAAATCAAGATATAATGATGATATAATTGAAAGTATATTTAATAACCGATTACCATGAAAATATTAATCCATGTCTTTTTTAATTTACTATTAAGACGGTCACCGATCCGCGTAGCGTTCAAATAATTAAATATTTTTACAACCTTTCGAATTAGTTGTGAGAAAACGTTCCATCTTTCGTTCTAATAACTTCCAAAAATGAAACTCTGGTGTAAAACATGGTTAGCATCACTAGCACATATACGAAGATTTGCTAAAAAAATGTAAAATAGGAGCTGTAAAAGACACGAGCTACTACAGCGCCATTGGATTGATGGAAAACATCTGTATCCTTAAGTGATCGTCTAATTATTTTTGTTTTATGATGTTCTGGAGATCTACACTTGAAATTTGAAAGCGGACAGTTTTTTATAGAATGCTGAATTCTGGAGGCACATCAAAGGGAGATTATGGGCATGTAAAATTCAGTTATACTTCCGTTTGTGAGGGATCTGAAATGTTTTTCTTCTCTACACGACACAGAGCAGGTTGGAGGGACGAACAGACGGAGCTCATTGTTTATAGCTTAAACAAGCTGTGACATCTGGACGGAGCACGGAGCAGTACAGGAAAGCCTGCAAGCATTGTTTAGACTAAATGCGTACACAGAAGTTAGCTTTGTCAGGGAAACTGAGCAAAGATTAAATTAGGATTTTAGAACGAAACTTTATAACTTAATATTGAAACTCGCACAATAATAATAATTATCATTCATTCATTCATTCATAGTGTTCTGCCTAGGGGCAGGTCTTTCACTGCAAATTCAGCATTCTCCGCTCTTTCCTTCTCTCTGACTTCCTTTTTGTGTATGCATATAGCCTGTGCCTAAATTAGAGACTCTGGACAAAATTTCTCGGCCCTTTCACGTCCAAGTAATACCTTAGTTTCCTGAGGGGGGTTGAGAGGCGATGGGCTTACCACCTGTCCCTCTGCCCTCTCTCGGAAAATAAGCGTAAAAAAATTCATACAGGTAACAGAAACCTCCACTTGGAGGCCCCTTCGCCCCAACATAGGGGGCTATAGGGTTCCAGACAGACAGACTATCTTAACGATGTATTTAAAAGTTTTTTTAAGGAAAAGAAATAATCCATAAAAAGCGAAGTTTACAAACATGCACTACTAATATAATCGCATTATCTTTACTTTCTTTATGCAGAATCATTGACAATGAGTGAAAAACTGAACTCATTAGTAGTAAAATTGCAGAACTTTTACTAAAAATATATTGTATGCACCAAGTACGCAAAAACTTTAATGGACTTATCCAGTATGTTAGCCTCGTCCACAATACTAGATTGGCCGCAATACTAGATTCGTTCGCTAAAGCCTTATTTTGTGTACTTGATATCTAAATAGCTATTAATGTACGAGGGTCATTTGAAAAGATCTGCACACTGTAAGATAAAATTGAAGAAAATAATTTATTTTACAAAATACTTTTACAGGCCTTCAATATAATCTTCATTCTTACTTATGACAGCTTCCCAACGTTTTGGCAAATTTTGTATTCCGGATAGGGCACTTCAATGTTGAGCTGTCTGATTACTGAGGTCACCTCTCTGGAAGCTTCATCAACAATTGTAACAAAACGTTTTCCACGTCTATGGATGGGAAAGACTTCCCCACCCACCATACAGTTCTGATTTGAGCCCATCAGACTTTGATTTGTTTCCCAAATTGAAGAAACTACTCCGTGGAAAACGTTTTGATACAATTGATGAAGCTTCCAGTGAGCTGGCCTGAGTAATCAGACAGCTCAACAATGAAGGTGTCCTATCCGGAATACAAAATTTTGCCAAAATGTTGGGAAGCTGTCATAAGTAAGAATGAAGACTATACGGAAGGCCTGTAAAGGTATTTTGCAAAATAAATTATTTTCTTCCATTCTATCTTACAGTGTGCAGAACTTTTGAAATTACTTTTCTATCGGTAACCTTTTATGAGATTGTTGCAAGTTCTATTGGGTCGCGAGCCAACGCGGGCGGGAATCGTACCTCCGGGGTGGAAGCCAGGAGCATTACTGACTCACCCATGGCGACGGACTTTTATGAGGTACAGTTAGATAAATAAATAAAAAATGTTAACTATAGAAATAATATATTCGATAGAATACCTTTACAGTTAAAAATCGTAACGCTAATTCTAATAACTAATTACCGGTAATCATAACCTATACAAAATAATGACACTGAAGAAGCTTGCGAATTTTCACATCACTTCCAAACAGATGAAGTCATTTTCGGGTATTTTACGAATTCATCCTAATTCAAACTTAGGCTTTGCAAATAAAAATATACAAATTGCTTTCAATGCTACATTACCCGCAATTTTGATAAGCACAAAGAGAGAGTATCGTCTGACATTTCAATAGCAGAGTCAAGATAAATAGAACCAACTCAAAAGCTACCAGAGCCAGATTGAAGCTTGTATTATTAATTAACCGCGGAGGCTTCGGGCGTCAGACAGATCCTGCCTGGTAGGCAGTCAATGATTTGAATGTGACTTGTTTCAGCTTTATTCTGGCATATCACATCCATGAATAATGATATTATTTGCATTGGTGTGTTTGTTTGAGTAAATTCAAGCAAGAAGGCAATATACTATTTTGTATCATCAGTCAAAAGGGCATGCGGTTTTTTTTAATGTCTCTACATGCATACGCACAATCTAACCTCTAATTAATTGTTTTTAAAAATCGCACGTACGTTTGCTCTTCGTTCTTATTTAAAATAATTAAATCAATATATTACTTATTTGCAAGAATGTTCAAAACTTCTGGAATATTATTCAAGTCTATATTATTATATGCCTGTCATTCCCATTCAGTAGAGTGGGAAACTAAACCCTAGATAAGTTTTAAATTAAAAAATCGTATTTAGGCAGTACATGATGGGGTCTATTAATTAATTAAAAGAAAAATACATGTCTAAAATAATGTAAGCAAATTATGGATAAAATAAATAGGCCTATACTCCTGTCTGGCATTACTTCTTCACTGTCGTAACTCCACATTCTTGCACATTGCCTACTGGGCTAAAGAGAGTAATTTTGTTTACTTGAAATATGATGTATCCATGAATTTTCATTGCTGCCTACCTTTTGTATTTTTCATTTCATTTGTTGCTATTTAACAATAAAATATTTACGGGATATAATTCAACAGTATATTATAATTGAGCTGGTTTGAAATGAATGAAAGCATTTTTTACCTTCTCGTATATACATAGAATAGAGAAAGTAATATGATGGTGACAAAATCGAAATCAAGATAACACCGGGAAAACATGTTTCACGATGCCTAGAAACCGAAAATATCTATTTATATATCAAGCACGCAAGATAACGCTTTAGCGGAAGAATCTAGTATTGCTGGATGAAATACTGGATGAGTCCGCTAAAGCTTTTGAGTACGTGGTGCATACAATATTTTTTTATTAAATCTATCTAAATTATATGAAATTAAATAAAAATACCTTATAATTCAATATAATAAAAGGTAGAGTCAGTCATTTGTTGATATCGTATTCTCACAGCCACCTGAATCATAGAACAATAAACAATACGCCTACCAATACAAAATGCGGTAAACAATAATGCACACGAACTAGTATCTACACTTATACAATTCAACGGCCCTAAATAGCGTGCTTGCTCGCCCGCTTCGTGAGACATCGGGTATACTCGGCGATGTTCGTCTCTCGTAGTCTAAACTTTCATGACGACTACAAAATTAGGAAGGAAAACCGTTTCTTTATTATATAAGGCCTAAGTGAAATGAACACAATGAACAAATATTCTAATTTTATTTTTACTTACAATTTTCATAGCTCTGAACCACAAACATTTTTAATAATCTACCAGTGTAATTTTCTTAAAAATCCTGGAGTCAATGAATAATGGCGGGCGAAGCCGGGGGCAACAGCTGTAAAATATTGATGGTTTTATCTCTTGAAATATCGCTGATAATAATAATCCAAACAAACCATTCCTTCCCTTGAAACATTATATAATTTCTGAAAATTACACTGAATTGATAAAATAAAATTCACATCATATTCATGTCAATAAACAGCTGAGAAACAATACGTATTATGTGTTCACAGGTTCTTTGGAACTGCATAATCGATTCTGATATAGTTTTCCCAGGGGGCGCTTTCATGTCGTGGAATGTACTCTAAAGCAGGAATTTTAGCTGTTTCATTAATTATTAATGGCTTAGTTTATGAATGATTCGCGTGCAAGTGTTAATAAATATAATTCTTTAATAATTATTATACTCTTAATTTTTAATTTTTAAAAGAATTATCGTGGCGAAGCCACGGGCACCTCCTAGTGTATGACAATCTTGTGAAAATATGAGTGATAATCCCAAGGAAATTTCAATCCAAGTCAGAAACATTGAATTGGAGCTGCTGCCAGCGAATTCTTGGCAGCAGTAGACTATGAGAAGGAATATATTGCATTTAAATGTTGATGCATCCAGGGTAACGAAGATGTGAAAAGTTGTTGGCTTACATTTGTTAATATATGATGAAGTAGGCTACCATGTTTTGCGAAAATAACATGGAAAAGTTTCTGATTACCATAAAGAAACATGTAGGCTTAAAATTGTTTTTGTACCAAATATACGCTTAAATCCATGTTAAAATTCGTGTGACTGGTCAATGCCATCTGGATTTTGTTTACAGATGGCTATGACGACTTTACCGTCTTAAGCCGAAAGAATTCCATTTTAAATTCAATTTTTCTGCGTGTTACCATTCCAACAAGAAGCTGTTTTAGAGAGCGTGTACTAAAAAAAGTGTTTTGGAATGACGTATGTCTGTCAGTCAGGACAAGCACAAGGGGTAAACGGTTCATTGTAATTATTTATTTTTTAAATTAAGAACTTTTTTTGGAATTTTACAGAACCACCCAGCATCGTTCCTTATAACTGAAATACTATGGGGAATTTTCATGTAATTTTTAAAAAATTAAAAAATCTCTAACGATTTTGAATAAAATTGTAAATTTCAAAAGTCTATCTATGACTAATAAAATGGCTATAGGTCTATCCCTTTTTCAGTGAAAATGATCTAGGGGTATTTTTCTCGTATCCAATTTCAAATTTTCTAGGCTACCTCCATTACAATAGACGATACATGAAAACCTTGCACAGTAAAGTTGTAGAGAAAATTAAAATAAACATCTTTGTTATACAAGTTTCTTTACACAATTAATAGGTACTGGTATACAACGAAATAAATACGACTTAAATGAAGAATGTCAGAACATACATTAATTTAAATAATATTAATGATATTCTTTTGTTTCCCACAGTAACAAGAAAGCTGTAATCAACTAATTGTTGTGAAATTCAGTCAGTATGCCTCAGACGCTAATGAACACAACAAAATCTATCAGAGCGAGGTGGATTAGGCAAGAGGTCCTGGATTCAAATCAAACCTCGTGGCCGGCCAATTGACTTTTTATGCTTTCCTCATTCGCAAATGTAAACGCCGGATATGCAGAACTTGTTTACTTTCATAACACATCGTCGCTGTCACCGGATATTATAATCGTCTAAATTGAATATCAGAAAAGAAGACATCACTGAACAAAAGAAACGCATGCACACGAATGAATTATTTCAAGAGACTACTAGTACGCCTACACACAAACTTTCTAAACACGTGATATGACCTACATGCAGTTAAAGCATGCAAAATAAGCTAATCTGGAGGATATACAATTATTATGAATGCACATACTGGTTTCTTCGTCAACCATGAAACCTCAATAACATCATTCTTAACACGTATATGTGAGAATGTTTGTGCAACATATTTTGCAACGTTTATTTTAAATACAAAATGGTTCTCACTAGACTCAAGTATCGTTGAATAAACATGCTGAACATTACTACCTTCTTGTTGGCAAGAAAAGAGCATAGAGGAAAATGCGTGTTATTTTAATGTAAAGCTATGTAATTTGCACACTGTAATCTAGTCCCATATTATCAAGAATATTTGCATATTTCAACCTAGACGCATAACTATATGATAATGAGCAGCTTTCTGTATGCATAAGAACTAACCGCTCGTTAATTCACAAGTGACATACTTTTATTTACGGTTTCAAGTTACAGAGTGATAAGAAGAGCCAAGCCATGGTATCACAGTTTCATATCTCATTGCCAGTATTTTAAATTCCGCTCTTCAAACACTGTATCAAACACATACCAACTCAAATCGCTTTCAAGTTATATAAAAGCTACTATGATTATATTACAGTTGTCATGATCACTTTTATATGAGCACGCAAGTTGGTAATCAGATTTCTATGCACACTTCATGCGCGATTCATATCATTCACCCAAAACTTAAAAAAAAAAAAAAAGTAAAACTAGATATTCATATACAAGACTTTATACGTAATAATTTTCCGTCGTACTTTCATAATTATATAGTTCCTTAGTTAGTACCGATAACAATAGAATTTGCCGTACGTAGTGTAAGGCATGGTCGTCCTTGGCGGTATAGAGGTAGCGTGTTCTTCGCTAGCTATGCAAGTCGCGGGTTCAAACCCGGCCAGGTTCGAAGGATTTTCAGATCTTAAAATCCAGGACACGAGTTCTTCGGGAATGATTATAAGCGCTGGGTCCCATGCCATAGATTTACGTCACGGAAAGAACTCCAAACCTAAATTAGATCCTTTAGAACAAATACCTTTGGCCCTTTCACTTCCAAGAAAATCCTTAGTTTTCTATTAAAATAGAACAGAATGTACTTTATTGCAATATTTTACAACTGTAAGCAACGTCACAAATCAAATACACACTAAAAATGCAAGTCATAAAAATTTCTGGGCACTAAATAGAGGATTTTCTAACAAAATAGATTTAATGTGTTTTTTAAAGGAAACAATTTAACTTCTAGTCCCTTCAGGAAAGTGATTAAATAAACTTAGTGTTACATATTCAAAGCTATTTTGAGTTTTAGATAACTTACACTTATTAATTTTTTCAGGACGTGAAAATCCTGGGCACGGAGTCCTCCGGGTGGGACTTTAAGCTGGGGGCCCGTGTCGTAGA
Source organism: Ectobius pallidus (assembly GCA_964059195.1). Taxonomy (NCBI): domain Eukaryota; kingdom Metazoa; phylum Arthropoda; class Insecta; order Blattodea; family Ectobiidae; genus Ectobius; species Ectobius pallidus. Next base: position 56,683,716 of record CAXKWD010000004.1, on the reverse strand, counting down.
TTTACGGCACGTAAAAGAACTTCAAGCCTAAATTAGAGCCTCTGGACAAAATCTCTCGGCCCTTTCACGTCCAAGTAATACCTTAGTTTCCTGAGGGGGGGGGGTTGAGAGGCGATGGGCTTACCACCTGTCCCTCTGCCCTCTCTTGGAAAATAAGCGTAACAAAAATTCATATAGGTAACAGAAACCTCCACTTGGAGGCCCCTTAGCCCCAACATAGGGGCTATAGGGTTCCAGACAGACACTTATTAATATATAATTTGGACCTAGTATGCTTTTAACATACATTAGATGACCGTCGAGGTTATGGGCTTATCATTCTATCGTGATAGCTATTGTTAAATTTAAACCCCGACAGGAGGCATTTTGCGTGGACTGGATAGGATTAGATTCGATTGTAAGGAGTGTTTTTGAGATTACAGCTAAATTTGCAAGTTGCAATTAAAATGAATATTCTTAACTAAAATTTATTAATTAACAATTATTACGTATTATTACTTGAGCCTCTATTCCCGTAGGAAGATTTAGTCCCATAGGAAATATTTTACTTGCATGCAGAGACAGTCGCACTTTTTTAAAATTAAGAATGTGAATTAAAAAAAAGCGCAGTCTATTTTAATTCACACAGAAGCGATGAGGTTTCTTGTATCTTCAAAGTCATATCTTTCACCTTCTTTTAACAGATGGGTGTTAATAAATTGTATGTAATTAACGTCATAACATGTAACTCCAGGAAAAAGAACGGTATTATAAAAGATTAATAAACATAGATAATTATATAGGAACTTAATGAGTTTTCCTGAGATGGATACGTCTAAATTATAAGATGCTTCCATCAGATCTGGGAAATCTCCTGATACAACCGCTTTCTCTTCAAGAAAGAATATATTTTACATATAAAATTTATACTTTTGATTTGTTGCTTCTACGTTTATTAGCACTTCTAAAAAATCCTGACTTCTTTAGCATCCGTCAAAATTCAAGAAAACTCAAAATGAATGAAAATTCTACTCCAATCGACTACGCCTAGCTGCTACTGTAGAATCTACTTAATCTTTCCAACTCAAGAACTTTAAAGAGAGAAATAACATTTTCTTCTGTGAATTTTCTTTCTTAAAATTTCAATAGAATTTTCTTCTGTGAATAATATATAAAGAAATATTCTATCTAGTGTTAAGTGATATTCCTATTAAATTCATGCTCTCGAATACGTTCGAATTGTAATAAAATGAATTATTAGGCCATGTATTATTATTCATATTACTAAAGTATCATCATATGATATTTATAGTCAATGACTTCAGTGCGTTGTCAAGATAACACCTCTCTAGAATTCCTTACGTTAAACTTGATTCTTGTTATTATTTAAAGTTATACAGCAAACGGAATGTTATTTCTACATAATTCCATCAATAATTAAGAAAAACCTCATATAAACGTTGTTTAGTTTTTAAGTATAGATACGCCATTTACAAAAATTCATTAACTAGTTTTTTCAGTTTTAATTTCATAGTCTTACGGCCTTATCTGTAGAAGACTGAATCTGACGTTCCAAATTTGATAACAATCGTACAACCTATCTCGGTTGTTTTCCATTCAAAACATCCTTTCCTTTTCATTCTATCAGTTCCCCATTCATCAGTTTGTTTTGTTTGTAAAAGTTCTTACAATCAGCGTGCGTTTACAATAGGCATTAATTGACTGGGTTGGAGCAGGCAATTGTCGGAACGAAGCAGCGTGGTTAGATAACAAACCTCAAGAGCCTGAGAGAGGGGACTTTGCTGCTTATCAGATACTTGACCTCAGGTGAAGGTGGCGGATCGATTAGCTTACTCATTACCTCTTCCCCAACGAGGTCAGGTCATGGCTAAACGTAGTGAGCTTGGTAGGTCACTTTGATATAAGGTTATAACCAAAGCCTAAAACTGTTCCTTGTGAATATCCTCTAGTACACATTATTTTGACGGAATCTTGCATAGGATGCAGTTAAGGTTCATTTTAAAGAAATGTGTAATATTTGGGGAATGTTACTTCGGTAGATTGACAGTAACAATGCAGCTCGTATAATTTAAAATTAGACGCTGTTGTCTTGTTACAGTATAGGAGTTATCGTGGACATTTTCGCTGTTAGAAACCATGACTTCCAGATATGTATTGAAAAATATTGAAAAGGCAGTGAGTTATGCAATTATAGATTACGAACCATAGCTGCTGGACTTCAAACTGAAGATATACCTACAAATAACTCAAAAAAATCTTCTCTATATTTTATACATATTATACTCTAAAACAGGTATGGGCAACCTTTGGAAAGATGCGGGCTAAACTTTACGATATTTATGAAGTCGCGGGCCGTAGACAATAGGTATTTGTGAGAAAAAAAAACATGATACGGGTTTTTATATTTATAAAATGTAATGCTAAAGTTACATGAATGAGAACAACATCGAACTGATTATGTATTTACTTACAATCAGCAGAAATTAATGAGAAACTTGAGAAACAAGATAATAAATGTTGGCATCAATCCCACTAATACACAAGCGCAGAGTGTTTTCCAAATTTTCATCTGTAAGTCTCGTAAGACACTTTGATTTATTAGTTTTCATCATGAAAAAAACTGTTCACATTTATAAGTACTTCCAAATGCACTCGGCTGTGAGTACTTTTCTTCGGCAAGGTATGTTCTGTAGAAATCACTTAGCTCCACATCTTCAAATTTTTACTTCAAATGTGTGTCTTCCTGAAGCTCGATCAACTCCATTTGCAGGTGTGTCGGAGCCTTCTCGACGTCACTTTTCATCGGAGTAGCAAAAGGGTTAAAGCAGCTATCCAAGTTTTTGAAGTCTGAAAATCTATTAAAAAATTGCCCCGACAGTGATTTCAGTTCTTCAGCATATTAAGTGTAATCAATATTTTCGTGACTGGATAGTGTTGAAAAATGATAACACATTCCAGATCACATTTTTGTTTCCCACAAGCTAATTTTGTTCTGGAACGCTTTCAAATGGCTGTACAATTCGTTTACCAACTGACCTTGTTTTTGAAGCTTCAAATTCAACTCATTCAAGTGACCCGTTATGTCAATTAGAAATGCTAAATCACATAACCATTTCTGATCACTGACTTCAGGCAAAGGTTTTTCTTTGATTTCCATAAAATCAGCTATTTCCTGTCTAAGATCGTAAAATCTTTTCAGCATTTTTCCTTTGCTTAACCATCTTACTTCGCAATAATATGTCATGTCACCATGTTCCGAAGAAAGGTCATCCAAAAATACTTTGAACTGGCGATGGTTAAGCGCGCGGGATCAAATAATATTAATGGTCTTTATTACCACGTCCATAACGTTCTGCAATCGAATAGACTTAGAACAGAAATTTTATTGGTGGATAATGCAATGTAGGATTATGAAATCACCTTTCTGCACGTTTTCTTTCAAAATTCCTATGAAACCCTTTCGTGAACTGATCATATAAGGCGCACCATCTGTGCAAACCCCAATTAATTTGCACCACTGCAAACCATACTGTCGATAGCACTTTTAACCTCACGAAAAATGTCTTCTCCACTTGTGGTCCCTTTTAGAGGCTGTAAAGTCAGCAATTCTTCACTTACGGTAAATTCTTCGTCAACGCCTCGTATGAAAATAGCTAGTTGCGCTGTATCAGACAAGTCGGTGCTCTCGTCCAAAGCAATCGAAAATGATTTAAAATCAGTCACACGATCAGGGTGCAAAAAATGTTTTTGATATTTTGGGGAACAGTTTGATTCTGTTAAATGTAATAATGATGGTAAAATATTACATGATTTATCCTATCAATTTTGTCTTGATATCATCAGCCATCATATATATATGTCGAACAACAAATAACCGAAAATATTTACTTTTTCGAGCGCGATTTTAAAATGTTCCGCGGGCCGGATCAAAAGTCGGGGCAGGCCACATCCGGCCCTCGGGCCGTTGCTCTAAAACATATCAGTGAAGATTGTGTCAAATGGTTGTCGGCGACCATTCGTACTGCACGAATAAAAAAACTCTGTATCGGGGATGCAGCCTCAGGGCACGGAATATAACCTCTAAGTGAATGCAAACATTAATGCCTATGGGAACATATTTAGTGCTCCTTATAGTTTTATAATACTACTAAATAAAAATTGATTTAACTCACCATCAATCCAAACTGCATCTGAAAAAATACAAACACACAAGGTTAAAAATAGTAATGTACTTGCATAATGCTAATACTACGATTTAATTGGTAATCCTACGAGAGTTGACGAGTTTATCGATAGATTAGCGACTGCAGCAGGAGCGAATTTATCTGATGAAACTCGTGAACTCGAGTTGGATTTATGAAGACTATTCTACGAATAAAAATGTAACGAATTATAAAATAATAGTTACTTTCGTGCTGTGTTGCATAAAAACAAAACTAACAGCCTACATTTATACAAGTTTTACAGAACTGTCAATCTAAAGGACAGGCTGCAAGAATCAGGCAGCTCCACTTTTTCCAATTACATTTCAGTGAAAATAAAGACAAAACCAAAGGCACTTTAAAGAACGAAAGAAGAAACGCATACAAACTGTAAAGATAACAAAAATTGAAAATGTGAACCCATGCCAACATTTCAATAATAGAAGGTGTTCACTAGAGGTTTCGTGTTAACAAGAGTTCCTTCAGTGGTTCATTTCGGACTAAGAACGGTTGAAAAACAGAAAGTACTTGAGCATCGCCAACAGAACATAGACTGTTTTAATGCTTACGAAGTCGAATTTGCAGTTATTTCAAGGATCGCTGAACTATGTATGAGAAGTAATGACTCCCGATGGATCAAAAGATGGAACAATTATCCTAGATTTTCATTCTGGCGAGACATTAATTTCACGTTTTATATGGTTGTGAAGACTAAAATTTAGCATATATGATTTGAGATTTTCCTGGCGAAGCAAATGAAAGAAGGCTTCTCGGGTTAACAGCCACGTTTGAAGATCGATTTCCTCCGACGTTTCAAAGGCAAACACTGTCTCCATCCTCAGGGATACTGGCGATATGAGTCGTGTGGAAGACCACTCGACACTTCTCGTTTTCCACCAATTTTCCATGGAATAGCTGGGGTACGAAAATGACAATCGTAACACTTAAAATAAAAATCTTCACACTTTACATAAATCATTATTGTATTAATGTTATATATCGACTTCAAACGATGTTTTGACTTGGCGCGTTTAAACGTTAGTGGCAGTAAAGAAGTTGAACTGCCTGTTCTTGGGAATTTCATCCTGTATTGTCTCAGTATTCTGTCTTTATCTAAGTGAACTAGCAGATCAATGGTAGAAAAAGATCGTATTTTTTAATTCATCTTTATTTTTACTCCTTTGAGCATCGAGGCCATATCAGGAGTTCAGTTTCTATAAGTATCAACTATTTTCTCTTGTTGGTGCATTTTATGACGTCAATAATAACTTTTTAACTAATATTAATTTAAATGAATATCATACAGGATGAGTCATGGTAGTAAATAGTCAATTGGGCATTTGCCTTTACGACTGGGAAAACTATGAAAAAACCCATATCAAATTGGCCGGCTACGGCCTGGAACCACCCGAATGCGAGTCCAAGACCATCTCGGCCACCTCGCTCGGTCATAAATTTTTATATTGTTTATTTGTTAAGATTTATCCACCTTATACCCTCATTTTAAGTTACTACAAATGCCAACCAATTGGCAATAAATATGACTTGCATTGGTATAAAATTCATATCAATGATTTTATATAAATACATGAGTAAAATCAATGTTATAAAAAGTGATATCTAAACCATTTCCCTCTAGTATGTCTATTCTAACAAGTATACCAAACTACAGAAGCCTTCGTTTTAATCTAGATCTAGAACTTGGCCAGGCTACAGATTACTTACACAGTATATTCTACTACGCCATCCATTGTAGAAAGTACTTACTATCCTCCTAGTCCATAGAATTCATTATTCATAGGAAGATTTGTTCATTCAGAATACCCTGTACTTGAAACTGAAAGAATGTTAATCATAACATTCATAATGCCTAACAATAATTTCTAATAGAGATACAGTTCCGCATCATTGAACCCCTTCGTGCAAAGAGAATGTTCATTAATAAGTTACTTGATAGGCAAACAACTCACCCTCAATCGATATACATTTTTAATCAGACAAACCATTGACTAGGTTATGTATAGCTCTCAGAGATTGGAGTCTCGTTATGAATAGCTTACAGAGATCAATTATGTAACCTTGGTTTACAGGTTAAGTCAATACACCGAAGCACTAATTATTATTATTATTATTATTATTATTATTATTATTATTATTATTATTATTATTATTATTATTATTATTATTATTATTATGTAACTTAATTATCAGTAATCCCCGCAAGTTAGCCATAAAATGTTATTTCAAGTCAAACTAAATAATATTTTGAAACAATGAATAAACCTGAAAGTACTGTATAACGCAAGCTTACTTAAATAGTTCATTTAATATAAATATATCAATTTCTATACAGCCATTCCACGGAAAGTGATCCTGAAGTGTCCAGACCGTAACAGACTTTTAATATTAATTTAAACGTATATGTCATCACTGAAAAATTATGAAATTAATTTTCAGAATGAGTTATTCAGTAGACTAGTACTGAAAATTAATTTCATAATTTTTCAATGATGACATATATTTTAAATTAATATTAAAAGGTTGTTACGGTCTGGACACTTCAGCCTCACTTTCTGTGGAATGGTTGACTACCTTATTTTTCAGATTCTTTCCATCACAATGTTAAGGCGAGAATAATAATTATATTTAGTTCGTTCTCTAATGCAGAGCTCTTACAAAAAACATTTACTATGCTACTAACATTTACTATGAGATTTTCAACCGAATTGATTTCAAATATACATTGTTCAAAACATAACCTCCGAAAAGTAACAACTATTGCAAAAGATTATACACAAACTATGTTTATTTTTAATCTTTTTTCACTTAAATTAGATTTAAGAATAAAAGCATGAAGAATAAAAGTAATACTCATAATCAGGTAGGTCAAATGATCTGCTTTTATGCCATAAATTCAAGTCAGGCTCTGCTGATACGTCACATGCAAACATCAGATCTGTTGTCACTATTATTAACTTGATGAGACAGCTTATCACAGTTCATAATTACTCACCTGCTATGTTAATGCAGGCCTAATAAATACATTAATTATTTATGTTTATTATAATGTAGATAAGCCAGATTACATATCAAGTTAATCACACTAATTATATGAGTTTGTTTATGGTATGCACATACATAATATGTATAAATACGCGTATTTATGTATAATTACAAGAAAATAGGAGATTCTGAGAGGAATATATATCTATATTAATAAAAGGAAGTGTCTGTCCTCCGTCTGTCTGTCTTCCGTCTGTCTGTCTTCCGTCTGTCTGTCCGCGATGCCCAGCGAAATCTACTCAACGCAGAGATCTGAAATTTTATACATAGGCGGACTAAAGGGTCGGAATGTGCACCTCGAAGCCGGAATTTTAATTTTCGCTTTAGTTCGTGAGTTATGAGTGAAAAATGAACAAAAAACGTGTATTTATTCCGTTTTCGAAGCATGAGTTTTCAGTAATACAAATCAATTACACTAGGCTTTGGCTATTTTTGTCATTCCTTCGACATAAAAGCATCGCGATCTCTTGAATGTTGTAGCTCACGCTGGTCAATTCATTTGTTTTTAATGTCAAGGCATAATATGAAATTTTCAACTACAATGAAGAGGATTATTATTATTATTATTATTATTATTATTATTATTATTATTATTATTATTATAGGGATAATCAATATTAGCCTAAATATGGTCAAACGTTGTTCCATTTGGACGAAACTCACTATACAGGGGTTTTCTGGGCCAAGGAACTCGAATCTGAGGTCGCTTTTACCACGTGACGCTATCTAATCGTGATATGTGGTCCACATGATTTAGGTGTTAATATAATGATTTAACTATTATGCTCTTAATTTTTAATTTTTGAAATAATTATCGCGGGCGAAGCCGCGGGCACCTGCTATCTTAAAATAATAAAAGGACGTGTTTGTCTGTCTGTCCACGATGCCCAGCGAAATCTACTGAACGCAGAGATCTGAAATTTTAAACATAGATGGGCTGAAAGGTGGGCGAATGCGCATCGAAGCCGGATTTTTAATTTTAGCTTTCGTTCGCGAGTTGTGAGTGAAAAACTGGCAGAAAACGTGATTTTAGCGCTGTCGAAGCATCAGATTTCAGTAATACATTTCAATGTCAAATCAATTGCAGTTGGCTTTGGCTATTTTTGTCATACCGTGGTAATAAAAGCATCGCGATCGCTAGAATGTTGTAAGCCCACGCTGGTCGATTCATTCGTTTAGAATGTCAAGGCCCGTAGACATATGAAATTTTTCAACCTACACGGAAGAGGGATAATCAACATAGACCTAAATATGGTTAAACATCGTTCGATTTGGACGAAACTCACTATACAGAGATTTTCTGGGCCAAGGAACTCGAATTTGATATCGCTTTTACCAGGCGACGCTATCTAATCGTGACATGTAGTCCACGTGATTTAGGTGTTAATAAATATAATGATTTATCTATTATGCTCTAACTTTATGCTCTTTTTTATCGCGGGCGAAGCCGCGGGCACATGCTAGTAAAGGATATTGATAAGAACAAAAGAAAGAAGTAGGTAAGTAGGATGTTAACGATTCCGCTTTTTTTTATTTGCTAATTAGACTAATCACAATCGAGATCCGAATTTTCTCAAGATAAATTCACGACTATCTTAAGAGTTTCAGGTCATAATACTAGCTAATTCTTCCTCATGAGAATATCTGTACTTTATCTAGACCAGTGGTTCCCAATCTTTTTCAGCTGACGCCCCCCTTCGAATATCATAAAATCCTCACGCCCCCTTTGGTAGCGATGGGAATAAGAAGGCCTAAAAACGTGATTGTCACTACTTTTGTACTTTCAAAGATCACTATAATACTCGTAAAAATAAAATTAATATTGCTCACCTCTTTTATCATTCTTATTTATCGTGTGATGCTTTTGCTGTCACACACACATATAAAACATAAAGATACATATATAATTATTGTGAATCTTATTTTAGTCTCAGTACAGTTCATAAAAAAGTTAAATGTAGAAACACAAATGTCCAATGTAGAATTACAAATTGAATATTATTGAGATGATTGGCACTGTTTTGCTTTCACCAGCTCTGAGGTACTAGATGTTATGTATGACAGAGCACAACACAGATCACTCGTATCTCGTATTTGGATTTCCAAATTATTATATACGTGTTGAGGACAAGATATTACTATTTAATATGAGAGGGAAAATGTACTTACAATTTATAAGATAATTTATAAGATTATAATATGTGAATTCACACTGTTCTGTTATTCTTGTTAATTACAGTATGTGTCTGTATTTTTTGGTTAAAGTTAACCGAATAAAAATTCTTGTCGGCCGACAAGGCAACAAAACTAAATCAAAATATTAATTTCAAATTGTTGCAAGCCCCCCTAAGAAGATCCTTCCGCCCCCCTGGATGGGAACCCCTGACCTAGACCTATTTATTACATTTATTTGCCATTTAAAGGCTTCTTCACACATCTACGTTCTTAGATGTAGCCTTATTTCTTGCATTACACTTAAATAAGCTAAATTCAAATGCAAGTTAATTCCAAACTGGCAATCGCAGTGTAGAGCAACGATATCTGAACCTGAGACTCCCGAATGAAATTCAGCGAGGCCACACCATGGCCACGTCCGTAGTTTAATCTCAGACCTGCCTTAAGAACCGCTCAGTAATGGCGGTTGGGGTGATTGAACCAGTCTATATAATGACTGCAGGAGAGAGGTTATGCACCACTTAATGTAGTTACCAAAGTAATTAGCTGCATGTCTTAGACTGGAATCTCTGCGAACTAGAGACCTAATTTCAAACCTGCCCACAGGCGGAAGCTCTTAACATGGGTCGCAGCGGGTAACGCCTGAATACTCCTGATTAGACTACACGTAATACAAGAAGAAACCGAGAAGCATCTGCAGCTGATACACGCAGGGCTTTTACAACATAAGTAAAAAAAAAATTATGTTAAATATCTTTTCTTACAACTTTCGTAATATATTACGAATATATAGAGTGCTTCCAAAAAATGTATACACACTTTGAACTGTCATAGAAAATTTATTTCCCAATCTATAAGGTTAAATATCTAGGAGAATGAATTGTTATATTTCTTTAATAGGTGGCAGCAGAATAGTTTTAACAAACGTCCAACAATCGTGCCAGTAATTGTTCCAACAATCATCCAACAATGATTTCAACAATCGTTTACCAGTTGGGGCACAGTGAGGTGTACAAACGTAAACCATGTAACCTAGACACACTTTGGAATGAGATTCAAGCGGTGTGCGCAGAAATCTCATTGGGCACTTTGGTCGATGTACGGAATCAGTGGTGACTCGTACTCAGAAATGTATTGATGCTGAAGGCCACCACTTTGAACATTTGAACTTTTGAACATTAATCACATTTTCATCAGAAAATAATTTATTTTTAAAATTGGACTTTAAGCTTTCCATTTCCAGAACTTTAACCTTGTAGAACAGAAAATAGATTTTATATGACACTTCAAAGAGTATAAACATTTTTTGAAGCACTCTGTATATCCACATCTGTTCGCCTTTCGAAGCAAGTAAAAGTATTCCCTATACAGGCCATGGAGGCCCACAAGGATCCAGGAGGTTGAGGCTCCCAGATTTTAGACATTCGGCACGTGAAGGTGGTAAGGTTGTCAGCCTAACGCACCGGCTGCTTTTACCCCCAGATCTGCTCCTGGTACTCATTTCTTTTGGAGGTTGAGTCGACCCCAGGGCCATAGTGCCACCAGAAGGATTAGGCCGATTGAAAAATCTCCAGCGACCTCATCGGGGATCGAACCCGCGACCTTCCGGTTTGTAGCGCAGCGCCTCAATCACTACGCTACGGCGTACCCCTTTCGAAGCAAGTACACGGGAAAATTTGAAAATCTGTTCCACGAAACTCAAGTTATTACAAATTCTGCAAAATACTCTTTTCATAGCAACAATAATTTGAAACAAATGACTTCTCGTTATGTACAATCGTAAAATTGGAAGTATTAGAACACCTGTTACTTTTTTCCAAATTTCTATTAGAATACATTTTGTAAATAAAATCTTAGATATTTAGATATTGTGTCTATGTTTGTCGTTCACCGCTGTAGCACAGGGAATGCTTTCGCTCTCCTCAAGGTTTGACTCCCGGTAGGAACAATGTACTAGCATTTTCTCACCTGTGAGAAGAATATCGGGTCAAGTTAGACCCTTGTGGTCCCCGGAAATAATCTAGCCGCCATCTCATCCACGCTGAGTGTGTGCGCGTATGATATTCTCGTCCTGTGAGTTCGTCATTGGGCTTATTACCCATCCGGAGGCCATGTCTTCGTCTGGTCAAAAAAGTATGTTTGTGATTCAAAGGTAATCTCTCTCCCGACAGGTCGCGGTCCTGTAAGGGCACATAAACGTCCCTACAAACTGGAGAGATTAGCCTAAGAGAAAGAAGAAGAAGAAGAAGAAGGTTACGTTTGCGACTCACTCAGCGAAAAATCTAATTAAAATAATCCTGGTAATAAGTAACTGAGGAACTATCCTACAGGTCAGAAGTTTGAACCCGATTTTCAATTAACCTGATCTTTCTGGAGGCATTGGGGTTAATTTGACCTCTCGCAAAAATTAGTAGACCTACCAAGAGCAAACCTCGGAGTAAAGACGGTTGGTGCGTAAGACTTTACTATCATCGTTTCTTATCGTCTAAAAGGAACATATAGGCCTTTAAGTCCAAGGCAATCGAGAGTATTTTATTTTATTTACTATCCCGGAAAGATTTTAGGCATACAGGCGTATGATGCGGGATTATGAAGGCATGGAAAGTATAGTGGAAACAAAAAAAAAAACCTTTACTTAAAATATCATAGATAGTTCCACAGAAAATTGGTCTTTCACAGGGGTAGCCTCTTAATAGGGGAATACATGTGTAAGTTACGTAATCACGTAGCTTTAAAGCACAAAATGTTGTGCAGCGCATCGCTAATTATTAGTTATTATTTAAAGGTAATTTAAATTATTCTTATTAATCTTTTTGAGTCAAGGAATTGTCAGAACTTGTTTCTTTATTTTCAATAGGTTATCCTAAACCTTTTTAGGTAGATTTTTCTTCGAAATCTACCTATTGGTAGAAAAATCTAGGCCTACCTATTGGGATCGGTACCATGTCATGACTTTCGAAAAATTCTTTCATATCTTTACGTATCATGCTTCCCTTAGTACGAAACCACCACCCGTTCAATTTTTTTTTGGTGATATATATATATATATATATCTTTACACGCTAGCGGCCGTAATTTTAAAGACAGTTGAACCAGATTTTATTACGTTATTTATAGGCCGAATAGTTCGGACAAGTTCGTTAATGAGCAAAATTGGCCCAAGGGGGGGTCGGGGGAGGGGGTTGAAACATTGAAAATTTAAATTTCGGCCCCCATGAACTATAGAGGGAAACTTTGTTTGAATAAATTAGAGTACTCCCTATGGAGTTCACAGAGTCATCAACGTTTCGAGGGTTTTGGGGGTACTAGTGGGGGTAGGGGGATGGAAATTCGAAATTTTTGAAACCACGTCTTGTGGGATATCGCTGAAAAGCTCTTGATGAGTACTCTACAAATCAATAACTAGTTTCTCGATAGATTATATAAGGCAAGATTTGAATGTTTGAAAATGTATCTTTCCTCTTTTTCCAGTTATTATTGTCATGCCAAGGGTAAAGAAGAAGAGTGCTGCGCAGCGACAATAAATTAAACCAAAAGCACTTCGAAATCTGCCTGTAGGCCTGCCTAAAGGGATTTTTTTTTTAAATATTTCACTTCATGACCAGTCTTCATCATATCAAAAATGTTATGATAGCTACTCACAAAACGAATGCAAGCCTGAAGCACATTCAACCTCTATTGAAAGTGATAATAGGAAAATATCCATTCAGGTGAAGTTTGAAATGTTTCTTCCATTTCCCCGCTCCTATTTCTACCGATTTATATACCGTACCTCCCTGCAATCAAGCCATAGGAATATAATATTTCCCAGAACAGTATATGACCATCCCCGCAGCCTTGATATTTAATCTTTTCATCATCTTAAAAATTCCATAAATGACTTGCAGTGTTGACATAAAGTATTTCCATTCAGTTATTAAATGTAAGCTTACTGTAAAAGTAATTACATTATGAATTTGTTCAGTAAAAAGGAGTTAAACGCAGTCATTCATGTCTTGTCGCTTCTGCAATGTCCATTAGGCGAAAATATCGCCCGTTTTCGCCAACTTCTAAAATAGAAGCAAGCGTACTATTTAGGAGAGGCGTGTTTGGACTAAACCACTCGTGAAGTAAATGAACACAAGAAGGGTATGATAAAATCTGCCCTCCCTGAGAGCGTTATGTCTCTACAAAGACTGCAGAGGATTTTAATTCTTGTGCCATGACAAAGAATTAAAAAGTGAAGTTTCGCTGACCTGATATAAGCAACTGTCTAAGTGATAAACAATTTCTTGTCAGAAACACTTTCGATACATATTCTTAACTTACATATAAAATTAATGTGTTAGAAATTTACCTGAAATAAGTTAAATGACACGTGCCTCATGCTTAGAAATTTCAGGTCAAGGTAACTAGTGACGTAAGTATTGTAATCAGGGTCACGCAATTTTTCGTTTTAATTAACCCTTAAGATCATAAACGGTTACATTACATGAACCTGTTGATCGCGTTCCTTCTCACTACTAATACTATGAATAGTATGGACTAATTCTAACTTTCATATTTGTTTCCTCCTATTCCCTGACTAGATTACTTCAAACATAAGCTTCTTTGTAAAAATCCAGGACTCAAATTTTAAAATTCGATTCAAAAGAATAAAATCTCAGATCTTTTGAACAGACTAGTTTCTTGCTACACATCTTGACCAGGTTATGAATGCCTAAAAACATAATACTCCATGCTGCTCATAACAAAATTCGGACACTGTAAGAGGTTACTCTGAAATTATTTAGGTCCTTAATGAACACAATTGTGAAGTATAATAATATACTAAATTAAAACTAAACTCCATGGCGCTACATCTCTTTAAGGGACTAGGCCTACCATAGGTAGATGGCAATATTGGGGGCATGTGGTCAGCAGGCCGACTCTCACGGTCCTTACTGATGGCTTACTGAACCGGAGCCGCTACTTGTCTATCAAGTAGCTCCTCCGTTTGTGTTACGAGGCTGAGTGCACCCTTTTGCAGACCTCCCTATATTGTTTTGCATGCCACAAGGAAAAGTTTACAGTTTTATGTATACACACAATTTTTTCCGTATCTATATCCAGGATTTTCTGTATCACTGCAGACCAGAAATTAGTATATACTTACAAATTCCATAAGTACTTCAATGAATTTTCAGTTTGCAATAATTTTAATTCGATGACTGGTAAAACCATTTGCTTTCATAGGCGTACCGAGGGGGGGTTTTGGGGGTTTGAACCCCCCCCCCCCCCCATTGATTAAAAAAAAGGAAAATTGTATAATTTTTTTAAGTCTGCCCATAAATTACTTAATACAAGTATAAAGCGTGGGAAGCTTAAAACTCATTATTTTGCGTCTTAATTTTTAAAATTTTCCGGGGTAAGACCCCCGGAAGCGAAAAACTCGTTATTTTGCATCTAAATTTTTAACATTTTCCGGGGGAGGACCCCCGGACCCCCCTCTCCCGGATGTTATAACCCCCCCATATGGTCGGCCTGGTTACGCCTATGCTTGCTTTGCTTCGTTTTTATGAGTGGTTGATTTAATAATTTTATTAATTTCTTCTTCACCCCTTTGCGAAAGAAGTCATGGTAGCTAGAATTATGAATTTTTTTCTTGAAAGTAGAAGTAACGCAGAAACGTAAACGAGTTCTATTCAGTAATTCTTTTGGACTCGACACCGCTCAAATACATGTTCAGTAGCCTGGACGAGTCTCCTATCGAAATCTTGTCATTTGAAGATGTCACTCCCTTGAAGGCTATTGTGCCAATAAGCCATCACCCCTTCAAATGACATTGTTTCTATAATAGGCTAGTCTACTGAGGATAATGAGCATCTATCTGAACGGTATAACATCCAAAATAGTTTACTGTATTGATAGAAAAATAACAACGTTTAAAATAGTTTCCGAGTAAGCTTAAGATGTGGATTTCAATAGCGAAAGAACCTGAAAAAATAGTTATCATAACTTGTTCACAAAGAGATCTCCAAATGAGTTATGGAACGACTTCGAGAAGTTGTGTTCAAAAGGACTACGTACCATTCTCAAGTAAAGCTTATACGAAATATTCTTTATCTTTTTCGCCATGAGAGGTATTAATTTGAGTCATATTGTTGCTTCTGCAACTTCACTGAATGATGTGGGCTGTAATTTGATCCGGCGATATTTCATACAACGCCGTTTAATGAGAAATTGATTACAAAAAAGAGAAGCAAACAGAATACCTATTATCTAGCTGTCGTTTTCATTCCAATTAATGCAATCTCATCATACAGCCGTTGGAATAGATTGTTGATTTTGCCCATTATGCAACCACACCCATACAGACTCCTGCACAATTCGATTTCTATTAAAGTATACCTGAAAGCGAGTGCCTTCTCTCGATGCGATATTACTGTAAGAGTCTTCAGTATTTAAAATTGACTTCAGCGTTTCATCGCTGGGAAGTCAGGTGTATAAATACTATTAAGGCGTAGGTATAATATGATCTTCATACTTCGTCTGTTATTACAACATTCAGTACATCACTACTTATGAATAGGTTGCATCAGAGGAAAAAGGGCATAAGATATCCAGGGTATCTTAAAAGGCGATTAATTAAATGATCAGTGTGTAGTTCAAATAGCTGTCAATTAGGAGTTGTAAGATTCATAGTATTTGGCCATTCTTATTACTGGATTTCTTGTCCATTTTGGGTTGAATGAATGACTAAAGTACTTATATTGGTACAACAAGAGTAAAATAACTTTTTAAACAGTCGAAGGTAAAGGAAGCGCTTTTAACGGCAGATATTAATTAAGAGGATAAAAATATTCCACTGAGTGGTATAAAATTATAACACCCCAGGGTAACCAACTTTAGTATCTGTCACATGGCAAACACTCTTTTAGTTATAACTAGACTTCGGATTTTAGGTAAAAGCCTATTTTAATCCTTAAGTGATACATGGACGAAAACTTGTACATGCATGTTTCAAAAGTGACTATGCCTAAAACTGATACTTTTATAGGACCTAAAACAGTCTATTTTTACGTTAGAGCATAATATTGCCTTTTTCCTTGTTTTCCTCTAAAGTTCAAAATAAGTTACTTTTTTGTTATAAATTCTAGCATTTATTTTCAGTTCGTACTAAATTTTTAGCTCGGAATGTGCAGTACATGGCACATTTATGATGTGGTAAAATAGTAAGGAATGTTTCGTCTTCAGTAGAAAAATTCCTTGGAATTCCCAAGAAAATGTAGTATTTTTCTCCCGACTCCCACATCCAGTAACCAAAAAAAAAAGTAGTTCTCTGAATCACTGAGGGATACAAGGGGTTGAATATGCTAGCATGCGTAGCTTCTGGGCGCAGGGATTAGGGTTTCACTGTTATGGTAGTAATACAGCCCCAGTAATAGGTCTATATAATTCTGTGTACCATAGGCCTATATCTGTGTTTTATCATGATTATTGATTAATGGTAACTTCAATAAATATAATATTCTGCATTGCAATTAAGATATTTCAGAAAATTGGCAACTTAACGACTTTATGAGAGACTATTTTACGATTTTTAGAACCTATTTTCCAATTTAGAGCCTATTTTAGGTACCTAAAACAGCATTTTTAGCGACCCAAAAGTCCGAAGTCTTGTTATAACTGTTAAATTTCTCAAGGTAGTCCAAAAATGTCATACTTGGTGGTTGAACTAAAACCCGTAGTGTGCAGCAGCATCCTAGAAAATCAATAATCTCTGTTTGCATACTAGATGCATACTAGCATACCCTGCATGTTCTTTTCTTGTTAAAAAATATTTTACCATTCCATATGAAGGAGGTAAGTGTTATATTTGAGAGGTAGGGGAGAGTAATTAGTACCTTACACAATATTCACAGCGTGATAACTACTTCAAACTAATAACATCGTGTTTTTCTTTATTTTACTCAGGGAACATTTACGGAAATTGTGCAGTTCTTGACCTTATATACAGTGTATATAAACACGCCCTAATGCTTGAATGCGCTGACTTGAAAGGCTCTCCTATCATGACACAGTTATTAAGCTCTCAAAGGTCACCGTTTACGTGACAGAGAAGTACGGCTAAGCGTTCTGCAGTTGTGAGAAAAAGTAAGGATTGAATTTGACTTGAAGCCGAATCTGAGACTGTAAATCCATCCCATTATTCACTGACTGCATAGATGGATGGTTAGGGTGTCATGGTTTTTCTTTCGATTAATTTACGTTAAATTGTAAAATAAAGAAAAATTCGTTGCGAACGTTGTTAATTTACCAATAGGAAGGCTCATTCAAAATAATACGTTAATATTAAATTTTTGATATGACATTTGTTGTTACTTATCCCCATGAATAACACGATTCTGAATGTTGTGAATTTATTTTAGTTAGTATTTTTTAATAGATGTGACTATCATTTATTTAAGTTATTAAATTAATGAATTTTTTTCTAGAGCATAGTGATTGCTGTTTCACCTTCTTCAATTCAATAGCTAGTGAACGACCATTCACCTTTGGTAATTGTTACATAATAAGCTCTAGGTAATGTGAGGCTAGCCTGAAACGTTCCTTCAACTAGTCAGCCACCCTGGTATGTCAGGAGGCCCTTGCCCGCTATGGGATGCTTGTGGGCTAATTCTAATTATAATTATAATGTAAAATTTGTTAAATTGGAAAACACAACAGCCGTGCTGTTCCGAGTGATAAGTAGTTCAGTCAGACCTCCTTAAAACTATAATAAGAGTTAGTGTTATATTGAGTCGCTTTGGAATGGGCTTACTAGAAAAACTCTGGAGAAAACTGTGTGATCTTCAGGATAATTCAAGATCAGATATGAAATGAACTGAAAAATAATTGACCATAAATTTAAATAACTAAACAACCGCTAATTTTGTTTCTAAACCATTATAAACAATCTGTATACACCCGCACCCTGAAAAATTACTGCTGAAACTAGTTTAACATCGCGGTTCATGTCAAGGGTTGAAGAGGGTTGGGAGAGAGAAAAAAAAGACAGCAAATTCGCACATAGCTAAGACAAACCTAAATTCATTTTTTCGGCACGGGGAAGAGGACTTCTTTACATATAAAACATGCTAACTAAACTCATCTTGCCCATTTTGATTCTTAGGCTTCAATGCAGCAATTTACTTATTCACTAGGCCAAGGAATTTGATGATTTGTATTTTTTTTTTTTATAATAAAGTTGAAAGATAGAACGAATACAAACAAATGTGTATTCTGACTTAAATGAATAAATAAGGGCAATTTGTTTTTGTTGTTTTTTTTTTTTTTTGTTTGTTGCATTTTTCGTAATTTTCAGGATATGTCATTTTTGATGCTTTAGGTCAATTTTGGCATTATAGGGTATTTTAAAATAAAGTGTTACATTACGTTATATCTTGAATTTTTCATTATTATTCCTGTTTTTATGCTTCACTATTATAGTTTTATAAGAAAATAATGTCCGCAGGAAACATAGATGACTTGCAGCATAACTGAAAGCAATATGCATTTTGAACTCAACTACATTTCCAAGAAAATATGTTATAACCAATACCTGATTCCCCTATTTTAAAGGAATGTGCATAATGAACTCATCCGAGCAAGATCATTGTTACTCTTTTCAGGTATATCAGAAGGACTTTCACTGTGTCATTCATTTGTGTATAAAAGTTGAGTGAGGTAATTACTATGGGCAATTTGATGGACATGCCAGTTCAGAGTTTTTTTCACAAACGATTTCCAAGTATAGTAATTTAAAGACTTCGTTAGCAACAAACTAACAGTGTTTTGTATTGTAAATTTAAATGTAACATACTGCACACACATGTACTGCATACATGTACTAACAAATTGCTCTCTAAAATCAACTCATTACTTCTGAAAACTAATTAAAAGTAATAATTCATGATTTATTGGACATTTTTTTTTAATTAGGGTCACATATCTTTTTTGTATTCTAGGGCATAAATTAATTTTTTATTTGGCATTTTTTCACTATTTTACGGTCATTAAATTTATTGTCATAGGTAATCCCACGAGAGGTTACGAGTTTATCGATAGATTCGCGACTGCCCAGCAGGAGCGAATTTATCTTATGAAACTCGTAACCTCGAGTTGGATTTATTAAGACTATTTCACGAATAAAATGTAATAGATTACATGAATAATAATTACTTTCTTCTTGTTAGTTTAAAATGAAATCATTAATACTGTCAGTTTCTCAGATCACGGCATACTAAATAAATGAACAGTCTCCATAATGGAATACTAATCAATGCTACCAACGTATATTGACAAAATACCGTAGTGAACCACTACCAACGTATATTGATAAAATGCCGTAGTTAACCTAAAAATCAAGATACGAAATAAAGACACATTTTAATTCAAGAACGTAATTTTAATATATGAGCAATCTGTTGCATTTCAGTTTCTTTAGTCAATTCGTACATACGTTCCTCACAAAACTTTTGGAACTGAATCCATATGCATTTTCTATTTCTTTCGGTATTTTGTGGCCTAGCTTCCTTTATAATAATGTCAATTTCGTCAACAGATGCATTACCAAACTTGAGGCTGCCATTTCTGTTTTCAATTTAGCGCCGACAATGGATGACGTAATCTAGTATCACTGCATTCCGATACTGTTACAGTTCAGTAACGAACAGCGTGTTTTACCCGATAAAATGCTATCCTCGCGATTCCTACAAGAATATTGTAAGATAAACGGCCGTGATTGGTCTATATCCGAGGATTTGCTAAACGTTATTGGTCAATATCAAACACGCGGCATATGAGTGGAATAGTCATATTAATCACGTTCGCATAATAATTCGTGCCCGTGCTATAATTTATAACATTTCAATGTGATCTAATGCTTCCTATTCGCAATTTAGAATACTCTAACAAAACACTGGCATTGAACACCAGAATGGATGCAGAAACTATAAACTCTGCATAAATTAAATCACAGACGTACAAGGAATATTCTTCACGGTATACAGACCCACCGTAATTTATAGCACTATAAAGCATTAACAGATTCTTTCACTGGTAGTAAAACCAAATTACATGTCATTACAGAAATTTAATCTAGCAAGTGAATTCCACAAATGCTTGAAATTGAGTTACTATCCTGTAAAACCAAATATTAATCCAGGTCCCCAGTATGACCTCGTTTGTTAATAGCAGAAGTTACGGGCAACGTAAACCATAAAGTGTGCTTTAAAAGAAAATTGAATTTTCTAGAAACCTAAGAAAGATAATTCAAAATTTATACTGTAATATGGAAGCATTTATCTAGATCAGGTTTCCCATAAGTGGCAATCACTATAAAATTTAATTATAATGAGAATATTATAAGAGAAAATTTCCTCTAACACATGGATTTGAACCCAGGACCTTCACAGCACTACATTATTCGAGACCCTTTCCTCCCGGACCCCAACAGCTTTATAGAGTAGCCATGAAAATATCTCCTACAAAAATAATAATACCGCTAAGTGGCTTAAGAATCTTCGAACCCAATATCTCTAGTACACTGCAGCAAAGGTCAATTCAGATGAGTTCAGCAGGTAATCTCCGTATTCCTAGGGATTTTAAGGTCATGTTTTCTTTCCTCTTAAGTTGACCGTGGTCCGATAATCGATATTCTATTCTATAATATTTCCCCAGGAACTCTTGGAAGCAATTTCAAAAAATATATAATCTTATTACTTTTCCCAGAGGGCTGTCAGGGAATGTATCCAAAGACCAACATCTCGAGTTCTTTCCAGCGTGATACTTGAGCCCTCGTTTCTTCTTGTTGCGATAACTACTAGAAAAGCAGAACTATTTCTATTTTTATTTTTACACTACTAAAATCAATAAAAATCAATATGTCTGTCTCACTTTTAGGTAGACATGAATAATGTTCAAGACTAAAGGAGATTTCCTCTTTCGTGTTTCTTTAGGATCACATATAAATTAAACATAATTAATTTTAATAACTGATATAATATAAATTTAAAAAATCACGCGAAGAATGTAACTCTAGCTTTGTCAACCCGGTACAAGAGCATAAGGATGATTTCTTTTGCTTTATGTTCCAAACTATGAATGCAGGAAAATCTGAGAAATAATATCATCGCAAAATAATGACTTTTAAATGAAAATTTATGCTTATGACCTAGCCAAATAAGGTGGAAGAATTTCTTCGAATTCAGTCAGTCTTATGTTTCATTATTTCATTGATTATATTTAGCTATGATCAATCCAGCATAAGCTACATCAAACAGTCTTAACTGCCTATAGTAATAATTTTAACATTTTGTTTTCATCAATTTCATTTTATCGCACCCACGTGAAATTTTTATGTAAATGCACAAGAGCAGAACACTAAAACAACTTCATACCTGTAGCCTCTTTGATAAAAAAACAATTGAGGTCCGTTTTGACAAAACTCATCATCTCCATTTTTTGCCAAATTCGTTTTTTAATGGTTTTAGGTGCTTTGAAATGAGATCTTTAAGATGGTGAAAAAATAACACAAGAAAAGTCAACATAAGCAATTCATTTTGGGGCCTCAATGTGCAAGGTTTCTATCTTCTATAATGTTAATAAAAACTAAAGAAACCTTCTCCTGAACAATTTATGTTTTGGCACATGTTGAGTTTTGTCAAAAAGGTCTTCAATTATCACTGAACACAGCGATTTCGTATGTTATAAGCTTAATATGAACTAAATATGATATTAAAATAATTTATAATTATATGTGTGGGGAAGAAGTATTTTAAATCCCATATGGTAATAAATAGAATATTAATAAAACAATATTATTAGTAAAACCAAGAAGGTTAATCTCTATAAATAAAACAGCTGTGATAATAAGTAGCATCAAGCGCGACTATCACATATGGGTCAAATCTCGGGGCCGGCGGGTGTGTCATTCGTGGTGGACGAAGCCGTGCCTTGGGGGGGGTTTTCTCGGGGTTCTCCCGTTTCCCCCCTCTCATTCCACCAACACTCTCCACTTCATCTCACCTTTCCCCCATTTCATCATCATCCCGTTTCCACTTCCGGCATCGGGCCTGCTTTGGCAGTCAGCGCCCTTAGGGGGCCTCTCCCGTTCTCCCCGCTGCTTGTGGTCAAGAGGTTGTTGGTGGTGTGTGTCGCGGACCTGTCGGGGCTCCGGTTGGAGGGACCGAAGGGGGTGGCGCACAGGTGGCATGGTAATAAGGCTTGTTGGATGGAGGGGAGCTCCGTGGGGGCCTGCGGGGGGATCTGTGGTTCGGGGCGGCCTGTGGGCACGCAACTCATTCCATCCCGGAGGTAGGTACAAAAAGCCTGCGGCTTGTGTGCTTAGGGGTCGTTCCCACCCCGCTTCCCGCCTTAAGGGCGCCAATTCAATCACATATGGGGAAACGATCTATATAATGTATCGACTGTCCCGCTATAGGCTATATCGCTCACAATGACTCAAATAGCGATGTGCTTCTATTCATTTTCGTGGTTTAATAATATTCGTTACATGCTTCTGTGAGTATTCGCTAAATAGTCAAAATAAATTTAACTCGAAATCCGGCTCAAGATAAGTTTTCGAGCAGGTACCTCTTGTTTCCTTAACTATGATAACACGCATCATCCTTAATATCCCTGAGCTACAACTATAACTAGATGTATGCTGCACATCTTCACTACTGTTAAAGAATTCAGAATTAGCCCACAAGCATCCCATAGCGGGCAAGGGCCTCCTGGCATACCAGGGTGGCTGACTCGTTAAATAAGAACGTTTCAGGCCACTACTGTCATTACTTGACAAATTTTATTCAATAACTAAGCTATGTAACATTTAGCTCTCCAATTCTACATAATGTAATAATGCTTATTAATTTCTTATGGAATTTTTATCAGTGTTATGATGGTAAATTTTATCACAGGGTCATACAGAATAAAAAAAAATACTGAGTTTCTTACATACTGAACAAAAACCTTAATCTATGCCCATCCGTTATAAATAATTCGCCCGTAGAACCTGAACAGAAGAGAACTTAACAAGGTTATGCTTCGCAACTTGTCAATAGTGCTACGAATGTGATGAATTGCGCGAATGATTGATCTGGTGTAGAATGTGTAAATGCTGTAGGCTACTGCTGAATTACTGTATTTTATGAAGTTAATTCATAAACTAGTTTTATGGCAAACAAAGTTCGAATAACCGAGCGAGGTCGCATTCGGTAGGCCCCAGGTTCAAATCCCGTCACAGGCCAATTTGACATGGGATTTTTCATGGTTTCCCCAGTCGTAAAGGCAATTGTCGAATTGGATATTTACAAACCATGAATCATCGTCACCATTTCATCTTGTATCATATCCATTTAAATTAATATCAGTTGAAATTTACTCCATAAAAATACACCAATAATAGGAACAAACGACAATTAATAGTTCCATGGCCTACCCTACTGTATAGACACACGTCCCGAACTCCTGATAAGGCATCGCAGATAAAAGGAGTATAAACACGGCTAATTTTTTAAAAAAAGTTAGAAGAAAAACATAAATATATTTTCCTAGGACAGTACTTTTAACTTATAGGTTGAAGGTTTGCAATACGCCGGCAGAGTGCAGATGAATGATGGAAATGCTCACGTAATAAAGGTCAATGTTCAGTGGAGGGGACAAAATTTTTACTGCAGGTGGGCAAGACGAATGTACAGTTCGGTCATGCATTCGTAACTGAATTTACGTATCTAAATTGATAAATAATTGAAGGGGCTAGTTCCATAAGGGCGTAAGGCACATCTTGAATTTTGAGCTTTTAACATTTATGCCTTCTCCTCATATCTCTTAAATACTCGGTGAACAATTTATGCTTGTGCCTTAAACCTGTGCCCAGTCATAAGAAAAGACCTGTGCTTGTGAGTGGTAACATTGTTTAAAAACATCAAGATTTTTCAAAACTATGCTCTTGTGCCTTACGCCCTTATGGAAGTAGCCCCTTCAATTGAATTAAGCTTGTGTCAACCCGGAGGATGAAATGGGCTGGACATGTTGTGCGCATGGGGAAGGAAAGACATATCATTTGACGGGGAGACCCGAAGGGAAAAGACCACTTGGAAGACCTAGACGTAGATAGGAGGACGATATTAGGATATATTTAAGGGAAGAAGGGATTTGCGAGAGGTGGTTGGATGGAGTTTGCACAGAATAGGGTTGAACGGCGGGCTCAGGTCAGCTCGGCAATGAACCTTCTGATTCCATAAAATATATAATATTCCTTTAGCTTACTTAGGAATTGTCTATTGCCATTGAGTAAGTAAGTAAGTAAGTAAGTCAAGTTAAATATTTTGCATTCAAGCAGTAAGCAGTTCAAAATCTTTACGAGAACTGAGATTACTTGGAATTAATTCTTTCCCAGCACTTATTCTCCCCCTTCAAATTATTAAACGTGAAGAGTCACTGGAACTAGACGCCAGCACCAATGTCAGTGCTAGCATTTTCTCTTTGAGAAATATCAGATAGCTCGTTGCGGTAACTTTTGAAAAGTACACAGATCTCACATGCTTTAAGAAACAAGAAAAGACCACTAAAATTAATTTTCAGTTTCTTTAAATTTATTCTCTAATATTTCATTATTTGTCTTTAAAATCTTGATAAAACACACAACCTTAAACCACTAACTGTCTTATTTTGATTCACACATCTCATTCGCAACTAAAATACAATACATAATATATAAAATTTAGCGGTACGTTAAAAGTATTGGTCAATCTTTAAAAGAACATTTGATTAAAATTGGTGTCCCTTCAGTTTTTCTCTAAAGTGGAGTCCAGATATGTGAATATTCTGATTTATTTCCAGAGGCGTAACGAATGGGGGTTTTGGGGGTTTGACCCCCCCCCCATTGATTAAAAAAAGGAAAACTACAATTTTTTAAAATTCTGATTATAAATTACTTAATACGAGTATAAAGCGTGGGAAGCTTAAAACTCGTTATTGTGCATCTTAATTTTTAAAATTTTCCGGGGAGGACCCCCGAACCCCCTAGACCCCCCGGATGTTATAACCCCCCCATATGGTCGGCCTGGTTACGCCTATGTATATTTCGGCATATGAAATGCCATCCTTTCTCTCCTTTCAACTCCTCAGAAAGAGAACTACAGAACTGGAAAAGAATTTAAAGAAAAATACGCAGGAAAAGAATGTTAGGTAAAAGTTTCTAAAGCGAAGTGTTCTGGAATGAATTATTATAGATCGTTCTAATGTGCGAAATACTTGATGATAGGCTATTTAGATCTATTTCCTAAACTCAGGATTTCACCTTCTCCGCAAATTGCAATCCTGCTTGGACACTCCTGTTCGGGATATATTTTGTTCGGGATCATGAGAATCTGAATGGGATCACAATTAAGCGAAGATGGGAAACGTGGCGTGAACACCTGCGACCCAGAAGTGAATTGCTCCCTACGCTCCGACTAGCTTATTAGGTCTGTACATAGTCATCATATAGTCTGCTAAATAACACTAAATATACGAGTAAAATAGACTACTGTGTTTTCGGTATTAAGATCTTCTAATGTGTTAGTATGTAACAATATCTAATTTACTACAATAATTCACCTAAAAGGTTGCCATTCCACATAGAAAAGTAGTTTTAGGCAGCTGAGTTAAAAATAGAACTTCTAATACAAGACACACGAAGAATCTCGAATGAGGACCAGCTAGCGTTAAATTATTTCCGGAAATAAAGTGCCATTAGATTATGAAAAAGATCCAAATACCTATTCTTTAAACAGCAATTTCCTTATTTAGGCCGCAATTATCATGCAAACCATTCCCAGAAGCAGTTCAATTGCCACTTAGCCTACTCTGAATTCATTTGCAGTTTGAAATGACCCAGATCTCAATCAGACACTTGCACAGGAAACTGCGGTAATGTAGCGCCCACAATCATTATCTGGTTAACAATGGAATGATTTAAAAAGATATTTCCTTGTAAAAATTAATTGACTATATGTTAATGTTTCAATACGGTTAAAATTGTTATAAAAGAACAGGAAACGCTCGTTATTTCCTAGAAGATAGATTAAAATTGTATTGGCATTTTTCTTATGTGTGTTTCATAAAATATAACAATGCAAGTAGGCCTACGTTAGTTTTGAAAATCTTACAGGCAAAAGTTGGTTGTTTGAGATTTTAGCTTTTGATATGTTATTACCAGGGCCCGGATTCGAATGACATGTCATCTTTTTTATTGATGCTGCATAGACATTGCCAACTTGTGGCTAAATCCTAATCATGGCCTCTAGATTATAGAAATGCATTTTTATTAGGTCATGTTTTGTCATTTTTTGCAATTTTATATTTTTATGGCGTTTATTTCAATTTTAGGTCATTTTTTTGTCATTTTCGTGTCATTTTCTTCCTTATTAAGTCATTTTCATGTATTTACATTGAGTGTATTAACTTTTTTTCGTCGCTAGCGGTGCTGTCTTTGAAGTGTTGTTTGTTTAATGCAAGAAGGAAAAATTCGGCGTTAAAGTGTTAACATGTCTCAGTCGGAAGTGAGAATCAAAGAAACGCCAAAATGTTGTATTATATTACTATTGTTATTTTATAACTAATGGCAGCCCTATGCTCCACCCTGAAATTCTGTACCCACTTTTCAGGTTTTATATACGTCCTGAATATTATTAGTTTTTAGTTAGAATTGTTTTTTTTTAATTTTTAATTTATTCATAACTCTAGTGTTACAACGAAATTCTTTTGTTTTGCTTTTTTCCTTTCAAATGTTAGAAATCAGTGGCGGCCATGACCTTGGAGATTTTATGCTGTAACAGGAAAAACTGAATGCCTAGACAAAAGTCTCCTAATAAAAGTTGCTTCTCCCCTCTATACACAAGTAAAATATTTCGGTGTTATTCATTAGCACTCTGTATATCCATCATGAATAATGAAGTCATGAAACCACAATGTTGGTACCTGTAGAGAAAGGAAACATACTTTATAAAACCCCTGAAAAAATTCCTACAATAATTTCAATTAAGCTAAGGCACGTTAATAAATGATTATTAAGCAATGAAATACAATATGCTATTCATATTCCAATTGGAGAGACATTTTCTCAAAGCTGTTCTCATGAACTCCACTATACGAAGGGAAGCGCCGTACAAGAGCGAACACTACTTCTCCGACACCGGTGTACTGCGTGCAGTATCCAAGCTACACAAAGGCGCTAGTCCATAAACTTGCATGGGGAGGTATTTTTCTCACTCTTACGTAGGTCATGGAGGCTCTTACGTCCACTGGAGGTTAAGGATTTCTGATTTTTAGACAATCGTCCCATGAAATATTATAACTAGGGGGCGGATTTCTATGACATGTCATATTTTTCCCCTTCGCATAATTTCAGGTTTCCGACTAATTTAAACCCGATTCCAAGCATCCTGGTGAAAATGGAACAGCTTTTATTGTGCATATAACTGTATATTTAGGAAATTTTCAACTATTGTAGCATATTTAGTATGAATATGCATATTTAGGTAATATTTTTTTGCATATTTGTGTGCATATTAAAGAAATTTTGACGTTTCATATCAGATTTTGCAGATTTTGCATTAAAATGATACTTTTTGAGAATTTACAGATATTTTAAATAATTAACACTATATTTTAATAAAATTTATTGTAATGAAACTTAAAATATATACACAATGTGTAAGTGGTAAAGTCATATTTTAAATTTTATTGGTCATATTTTAATGTTTTTTAGGTCACAAATGCATGCATATATCCTATTTTTTAGGTCATCGAAATCCGCCCCCTAGTTATTAGATTGACTTGGCACCAGAGTCTGCCACCTGCTTGGATTTGAGAGTGCAAACTATTGTTTACCCTCAATAAACAACAATATAATCCGGCAGACCACAAAAGGATGTGCCGAATTTTTACTCACCAGTGCCTCAGTGTCAGTATAAATTTCCGTGAGAAAAGAACATTCACAACATTACAGTTATTTACAGTTTTTACAATTACATACAAACTATTCTATAACTTTGTGCGTACAATAATATTTTTTTAATAAATAAAATATCAGTTTTAGGTCATTTTTTTATAATTATTAAGTCATTTTCCTTAAAATTTAGGGTCATTTTATAGGTCATTTTCAAACAATTTTAGGTCATCAGAATCCGGGCCCTGTTTATTATAAATTTTATAGGATTATTTAATGACTGAGGTTCGTCGCCGTTGTGCCAGGACTTCGTCCCAAGCCGACAGCAGGAAAAAGTTACATGACATTCTGAAAAATCTGTACACATTGTAATTGTAAAATCGTTAATAATATTTGTCGAGCTTCAAATTAGGTTAATTTGGCTACCAGTCTACGTCAACATGCACAATACTATTGGAGGCTGAAGTATGAAAGGGGTACGCCGTACCGTTAGTGGTTGAGGCGCTGCGCTACAGACCGGAAGGTCGCGGGTTCGATTCCTGATGAAATCGTTGAGATTTTTCAATTGGCCTAATCCTTCTGGTGGCACTATGGCCCTGGGGTCGACTCGGTCCCTAACAAAAATGAGTACCAGGAGCAATCCTGGGGGTAAAGGCGACCGGTGCGTAAGGCTGATAACCTTACCACCTTCATGCGTCGAATGTCCAAAATCTGGGAGCCTCCACCTCCTGGAACCCTCTGGACCTCCATGGACTGTATAGGGATCACTTTACCTTTTCAAAGAGTGAAAACCCTCACCATGCCTTGAAATCTTAAACACTTGGGACAGAATTAAAATTAATAGAAATCTGTTTCAAGTTTTTCGTTTATATTTTTTTTCTCTACGTGGTTTTGTTGTTATTATTATTATCCTTTCTTAATAATCTTTCAATATTATGTTGTTTCCATTACTACCATGTTCCAATTTACAACATTTTTAACGAATATTATAATGCGTTAATCAAATTAACAGCACAACAATGAAACAAAAGGTGATAATAATAGTAGTTTATATTGTTATAACAATTAGACAAAAATACAACTACCGTACTTTGCGAAATAACTGTAACCGTAAATAGTGTATTACAGTTTGTTCTAACTGCTGTATATTGTTTCAAAATAGTATCACATACTACGGATGGATTTCTCAAAATTAACCTAACTATCCCTCCAGTAATCTACCAACAAACAGGTCGGCTAGATGTGGGATATCCAATACGAAGATGCAATGGGACCTCCAAGACGGAACATGCTTACTAGCCTAGAATCTTGAAACAAAATAAGTAGAAAATCACTTGTACTTTTTATGAAGTAAGACCTAAGATGAGGTTTTCACGGCATATATTGTCATCACGCATTTCCCTCATTCTATATGTGAACATCAGTAGGCCTAAGTACTCTGGGATTAGAAAGCAGAGTAATATTGCTCGTCTATCATCTATTGATTCCTCGACAAATGCAAAAATTACGGCTGCACAGAGGCGTAACAAGGGGGTTTTGGGGCTTTGAACCCCCCCCCCCATTGATTAAAAAAAAAGGCAAATTTTACAATTTTTTTTAAGTCTGCTTATAAATTACTTAATACGAGTATAAAGTGTGGGAAGCTTAAAACCCGTTACTGTGCATCTTAATTTTTAAAATCTTCCGGGGGAGGACCCCCGAGCCCCCCTCTCCCTGAGGGGTATTTCAAACCCCCTAGACCCCCCGGATATTATAACCCCCCATATGATCGGCCTGGTTACGCCTATGCGGCTGCATGGTCATACATTGGGACGCAAGTGACATATGCCCCTTTAAAGCGGTTTCAGAATCATATTTTCTTTTCAATAAATTTGTTATGCTTTCAGAAAAGTGCTTCGGAATTTATTAGCAATATCACGATGCAATTTCAATTATTTTTCTCTAAAATTTCAAATTGTATATGTAGTCACCTGCTAAAAATTAATAATGTGGTTGGAATTTTTAATCTATATATATATATATAAATGAATGTATGTGTGTGTGTGTGTGTCTGTCCTTTATGCATTACTACACCATTCATCCGATCGCCATGAAACTTTGGGAAGTTGTTGAGTACATTCCCGGGAAGGTTTCTGGCATATTACATTTTTAATTTTTGCTTTCGTTCGTGAGTTATGAGTGGAAAACGGGCAGAAAACGTGTATTTTTTGCGTTTTCGAAGCATCAGTTTTCAGTAATACATTTCAATGTCAAATCAATTACCTTAGACATAAAACCATCGCGATCGCTTGAATGTTGTATCTCACGCTGGTCAATTCATTTGTTTATAATGTCAAGGCACGCAGACATATTAAATTTTCAACCTACACCGAAGAGGAGGATTATTATTATTATTATTATTATTATTATTATTATTATTAGTATAATTATTATTATTATTATTATTATTATAAGAGGGATAATCAATATAGGCCTAAATATGGTCAAATGTTGTTCGATTTGGACGAAACTTGCTATAAAGGGGTTTTCTGGGCCAAGGACCTCGAATCTGAGGTCGCTTTTACCAGGCGACGCTATCTAATCGTGGTATGTAATTCACGTGATTTAGGTGTTAATAAATATGATTTAACTATTATGCTCTTAATTTTTAATTTTTGAAATAATTATCGCGGAGGATCGCTTGATTTTTTAAGTCCATTCTGGACGATTTATTTGTTTAGAATATCAAGGCCCGCACACGTACGAAATTTTCAACCTACACGGAAGAGGGATATTCAATATAGCCCTAAATATGGTCAAACATTGTTCGACTTGGACAAAACTCACTATGAAGGGGTTTTCTGGGCCAGGGAACTCTAATCTGAGGTCGCTTTTACCAGGCAACACTATCTAATCGTGGTATGTAGTCCATGCGATTTAGGTGTTAATAAATATAATGATTTAACTATTATGATCTTAATTTTTAATTTTTGGAATAATTATCGCGGGCGAAGCCGCGGGCACACGCTAGTATATTTATATTTATCAGCTTGGAGGAACCAAACACGTAGGCTTATTTGAGAGTAATTTGTGCAAAACAAGTTTGAATTAGCATAATGGGGAGATTATTAAAAATAAAAGTCACTGTAACATTTTTACTGTTGAAAAATGTATGAAATTAAAATAGGGAATAGTTATTTGAAACCCTGAGTACTGAGCCAATATCAGTGTCACACATATCTTGTGTTTTTATATTATATGCCTGTCACCGCGAAAATTTTAGACTATTTCTGAAAGCGCTTTATGATTCACTTAAGTGCCACCAGGTGGCGAGTTATCAGGGGTCTTTTTGGTATCGGGATCAAACAGAAGAAAGCTTTGTGGAACGGCGTGGACCACAATGGAGTCGGAGCTGTCTTCATCTGATATGTGTACAAGAAGGGGCGTGTCCTTGAAGATGGCTGCCGTTAATCAGGCAATCAGAAATTAAAGATTGTGGCTTCTTTTCTATCTTGAGGAGGCGGAAAGGTACTTTAAACATTCTATGAAAATATTTGTTAATATTTCTTTGGTAGCATAAGCATGCTAGATCTCATGAAAATTTAGTACTGACAAAATCGACTAGTTTATGCTAACTGTTAGTTAACCTCCTTTCGCTTTTATTTAATCTTAACAGTTCTCAGTTTTGTAGTTTGCTATTATTCTCTGAACGCTTGTCTAAGTTATATTAGTTGCTTCATGTAACCTATTGTGTCATTAAGTTATTTTTTTACTTAGATTAGTATTGGTGTCTCTTTTCTGTATATTTTCTATTATCTTTATACAGAATTATCTGAGTCAGTTTTCTTTAGTATTGTGGGTTTATTTAATTAATATTCATGGAATTCCGTGTGCTACTACACGCGTGCTTAAGCTATCAAAGTGAGTTCTGCAGAATATGCCGCGTCCTACATTAGGCCTATAAAGTACTCTCCGCTTCAATACTTCAAAGCTGCCATAGAATATACCACGCTCACCTTTAATCTTACCAAATACGCCCCTGGTATATATTTTAAAGTTTTACGCAACTGAAGACTGCAATTATTTTCGCCGTGACAGGTTTATTTTTATATAATATTTTTACTTATATTTTATGCCTTCTGTAATAGGGCTGAAGCTTTTATTCGCTTCTTGTTTATATATATATTTACTTTATATATATATGTAATTTAAATCATAATTCATGAGATTACGTTAACATTTTATGTCCCATTTTAAGAGACTTTAAAAGGATATAGGGAATTTTGGAAATACTGAAATTAATTAATTTTTATCTTTCTAATTACGCAATTAAGAGTTTATAGTATGGTGTAATTGCTAGTGATTTTATGTAATATCACCATTGTTCTCCCTCCATCTCTCGCCCTTTGAATCTACGGCCTCCAAAAGAAAAAAAAATTGTTCTTTACACCTTGATAATTAGCAGGTTAGTTTATGGGTGTGGGAAACCAGTATTTCAGTACTTAGACCTGCATCGTATGGATTCTATGACCTTCAGCATTCTTCATGAAACACTCTGTTTTCCTAACTGAATGATAATTATTGCATGAAAATAATAGAATCAGAAAGTAATTTAAAATTGATTTTGTAAATTATACATTTGTCTATTTTTCACTGGTTGCTTCCATTAGTAGTTGTATTTGAAATAACGATAAACTTTAATAAACAGTCTAGTTATTGCAATTAGCAGATGATTCGGAAAACTCCGTTAAACAATGAAGCAAAATGTGTTTCGTAATGCAGGGAATTATCTATTTTATTCATCGCTAATAAATCCTGACTTTATGCAATCTTTAGAACTTAACCCCTTGCAAGGTAAGAAAATTATTTCATTTAAACTAAATTATTGATGTAAATAAATTTTAAAAAAATAGATATTTGTATTTTAAGCAAATAGAAAATATGGCAAAAGACAGATTTATGCTGCACCCCAGCCAAGCTCCGCCGTTTTGTTAGGTTATGAACGTTTATGTTAGTTTAGGAGCAATATACTGAATAGCACGAGGTTTATTATGTCTCACATTGAATTTCTTCTGTGACGAAACCCTAAACCCCACCTTCCCAGGCGGGCCTCGTTAGAGAGGAGCCTAGGGTGCAGCATAAAACTATTTTTTTCCCGAAAATATCATTCTGGTTGAATATGTAAATTATCTGGATCTCCTCAAATGTAGAATTCTTTTAGTGTAATAATTACTACATTCTATGTATTTAATATCACATTTACATTTTATGAATTGCTATAGTATTTTTGGACTACAAGGTAACATTAATTAATGCTCCGCTTGTTCCAGATAAACCAACAGAAGTGTTTATTTCGCTGTTCATCAACAGAGTGTCTGCTGTGGACGAAAACAAAGAGGTTAGTAGATTCTCACGTTACCAATGATAATACAAAGTGAATTTAGTGGAGGGAAAAGTTTCTAGATCAGTATCTCCAGCTCAATAAGTTTTCCATAAGAAACGTTTTAATCTACATGTACGTACCTCTCCTGTGTGCTATTGAGTACTGCATAGGTAATTTCAATCAATATCATTTTAATTCCGATTAAGCTTCTGACATTGATTAAAACTCATGTCAAGTTCATCTGCGATTTGCATAAATATTAAAACTTTTAATGAAATCCAATCCCTACTCATCTCTATAATTAAAATTTGAAGTGCTTACGTTGGATCTCTCTATCTTTGCTTTAATACGCTTCGATCAACTTCAAAGATCTGAGAAAATGGTTTTACTGTTTCTAGTTTTATCACGAAAAGCCATCTTATTCGCAGATCTTCTTATATTTAAAGAGTTTATAAACAAAATTTAGTGCATGAATAAAGTATTATAGGTTGAGAAAGTTTAATTAATATTTTGCACAAATTTATTTGGAAGTATTTCATAAAATAAAACTGCCCACAAACGAATATTTAGTCAAGAAAATTAGAATCAATATCTCCCTATAAATACAAGTCAATAACAATGAATGCTAAAGAATATATTATAAGAGGTAATAAATGAAAAACAAAAGTCTTGGATCTATAACTATTTTCTTGACTATCCTACCTTATACAGCTTACAAAAAGCTATACAGAATGGGCGTAATATATCGTGCAGATTTTAACAGTTTTTTTCATTGATAAAAACAAACAAAAATTCAAATACTATTTTTGTGTCAAGTGATATCTTTTCTAAACAAATTGACCCTATATTTTAACCGTGCTTTACATAAAAAGTATTATCTGTATTGTTCTTTTTTTACACCAGCAAAGGAACTAATAAAGAACAAATTCTTCTCTTTACGGTTTTTCAATAAAGTTGGTGGTTTTCGTGCAAGTTATTCAAGCCTAAACACCATAGTCTACTAAATTTGGCAACGTCAAGACACGTACATTCGTAATGCAGTGTTTTTGTTTTCATAATAGTGATGTACATGCCACTGTCACCGAAAGAGCGAACCTTGCTGTGAGCTGTTGCCATTCTGCATAGACTACTGAACTAAAAATCATGGGCCTAATTACAAAACGCAAAATAGATCATTACTTTGTTTTAGCGTTAACTACTGTCCTTTAATCTGCATAGTTATACTTTTCCACCCTTTTTGTCTGGTTGGACAACCCAGAGTCTTAGAAGAACAAATACAATATAATGTGAAAGATTCACTTGACTTTCTATTGCTAAGCATACATTTTGCAATTTTCTCGCTTCTCGTTCTTGCGTAAGTGTGAGAGTGTGCATTCAGTTATCGTAGTCTCACGCAAAGCAGCAATGTTAGTTAAGACAGGAAAAATTAGTATGTAAAAGAAATGGCTCACTTATTCCATTCAGACAAATTATCCTAAATGTGAGTTTCAAGTGAAAGTTTTTGATCTTGGTACAATTGTGTGGAGAGTGTATAAATGTTTAACGTTAGAAATTGACTTCACGCAGTGGTGTAGTGGAAAATTTTCCAGAGTGGGAATTTAAAAAGTCCTAATTTATTTAAAAACGAACCTGCATAAGTGCTATGAAAACACGCACACGGCTGCTGAACTGAACTACAGTACTTCCGTCCTATTTCGCACCACATTGTCTTGTACTATACATTCCATTGAGCATAGCTCATCGTTGAAATAAATAAATGGTGCAAAATATGTTGCAAAAACTTTCTCGCATATAGCCTACGTGTTAAAAGCTAGCACAGAAAAAATAGCATGATTAATGTCATAAAAACGGCATATGTCAAACAGGGTTACAGATATATTCAAGGATGTTATATGACATTTTTAGCTTTGTATCTTTGAAAAAATTTCAAGATATTATAAAACTGACCAAGATATGCATCAACATGTATTTAGGGTACAACCACAATCAGTTTCTCTAATCTGTATGTTATCGCCCATTTTCTCTTAACTGTAAGTTTCAAAACGGTTTAAATCATAACTTGCGCTTTAAGACATAATTCCATGAAATGTTACATGGCCTTCCTTTGTTGACTGATAACTGGTAACCAAACTGTATCTCCATTTTATCCTATATTTAACATAAATTCTTATTAAAAAGTTTTAGGAACTGTTTCAAATCAAATATATATAAATAGAAATATATTCTTGCAATGCAGGTATTTTAACAATTTTCCTGATACATAACTATAATGTCTTTTTTTAATTTCGTGAGTAAAATTTTAAACGTCAGATGGATTGAATCTATTTTTTTCTCAAAGTAAGGCGATGTTACCATGAGATGTATGTCAAGGGAGAGTGTGCCATCTCTAGTTTACGGACACACCAGTTCTTAGCACTGTGATGTGGGTTATGCGAATAGAGGCGATGGTAGTTTTGTTGTGAGTCAGCGGCCGTGCAGATTGGATATACAAGATGTGAAGAGCATTATTACATCAAGGTAGTCATTATCCGACGGAGAAATCCCAGAGAATACCCCAAGGAGCTGATGGAAGCTTGGGAAATAATGTCCATCCCTATTGAACTTTAAGAGATCATGGGGTAGGTGTAGTTCAGTTATTCATTGCATGGCAAGGCGGCTTCCTTTTGTTAGGAGGAAAAGTTTACCGAAAGCTCAACACATGTCCATTTTTACCGCACCAATCAGCTAGTTACCCCAGCCAGTCAAAATCTAAGAATGGCCTGCGACGGCTTTGACAGCTACTCGTCAACTCCGCGTGGAGGGAAATGTGAGGTTGCAAGATTAAGTTACAGTAAACGGTAATATGTGTGAATTGATTAAAGTAACTTAAGGGAAGAGCTAAGATCAGTAATAACAATGAGAGAATATAGCAACGTTGCTTTTGTTTTGGATAGCGGAAACCAAGACCGATTTAGTCAGATCAAAAAACATAAAGAAACACAGACTTAATGGTTTATTCCTTTGAAGCCGCCTGATCATGCAATGAATATCTGGATTATAAGTGTGCTTTCATGCTTCTAACTACTTTTGACGTTAGACTGGCACGATGCAGTCGCATATGGATGTTTATGGTTGCCGGTTTCCTTCACTATCCTACATCTAGTACCCGTTCTCCACACATTCCATACCCTGCCCTTTCATATTTTGTATATTTCAAAGTTACAAAATGATTCCACATTTCAAAAGAAAAAATAGTTTCCACCACTTATGCTCCATCTTTCGTATTTACTTAGTCTTTGTGGCGGTACATTCTTAGTACATATTAACCCTTTCCACTCTCATAGCAATATTCAGTAGAAAATGGCAGATTGTGCAATGTAATAATTAGAAGAGAATTTCAGTTCTCATTACCTGTGAATGAGGACGGTGGGATGGGAGGTGATGGACAAGATTTCCGGTGGTGCTATACGTGATGTCGTTTGACAGACGCCTGCTTGAATTAGAGCCCTGCTTTCCACGTGACACTAATCCGTCCTCTCGCAGACAATGTATTTACACAAAGGTTCCGTAATTCCACTCTAGCAAATTAACGGGAAACAAGCCATTGATCAGACTTCACACTAATGCACCCTGTGTTACTTTCCCTCACTCAGTGTGCCAAAAGTAAGAAAACAGCGCAGTCCATTAATAAATTATCTATATATAAATTAAAACAGCCAAATCCAAACATTTTCCAATTGAGTTGTATGTATTTATGTCTTAAAATAGGTTTTCCCCCTACACTCAATTATAAAATATAAATATGGAATGCACAATCTAATCTAAAACATTCCTTCTTATAGATATATAAGCTTTCATGAACCACAGATTATTGTCTCTGTTAGACATTACATGAGAATGTTATAGGAGAAAAATTCCTCCGACACTGGAACTTGAACCCAGGACCTTTGGCTATTCGCGCCAATGCTCTACCAACTGAGCTAAGCCGGAGTTCAATTCACAGCGCCGGATGGAACCTCTTTCCCATGACTGTGGCAATCAGTCATGGGAAAGAGGTTCCATCCGGCGCTGTGAATTGAACTCCGGCTTAGCTCAGTTGGTAGAGCATTGGCGCGAATAGCCAAAGGTCCTGGGTTCAAGTTCCAGTGTCGGAGGAATTTTTCTCCTATAACATTCTCATTCCTTCTTATAATATCACAATATAAAAAGTAAAGTAAAGTGATCCCTATACAGGCCATGGAGGCCCAGAGGGTTCCAGGAGGTTGAGGCTCCCAGATTTTGGACATTCGGCACGTGAAGGATATCACAATATAAGTAACATAATTTACTAGTCTAGAATTTAAAACTTATACGGAGATGGGGAGACACGCAGCCAGACTCAACCAGGAAAGATGGGCATACGCAATAACCGATTGGGACCCAAGGACAGGAAAAAGGAGCAGAGGCAGACCGAGACGAAGATGGGCACAACAGTTTGTGGAAACAGCGGGGCCACAATGGACAAGAATAGCCAAGGACAGGAAAAATGGAAAGAACTAAGATTAAATGTAGAAAATAAGTAGAAAAACTAAAAGTGAAATGAAATTAGTGACTCAAAGTATGAAAGTGATACAGTAGATGTGTATATAAATAGGTACAGAATAATTTAGGTAAAGAGTAACATCAAAACTCATAGGGACTAGCTCTCCCTATGGGTTTGGCTGAGCTAGCCCTACCGGAAGGTAGGAGGCCCTTGCCCGCTAGAGATGTTACGGCCTTATTTATTATTTATTTATTTATTCAAACAATAAATTAGTCAAAATTACCTCTTGTAACAGAAGGATGATCATATAGCGTAAAACTTGACGCATTATCTACATACATTAAGAAAAGTTATCTGAAGACGACGAATTGACATCGAAAGGAGACAGCAACTACATTTGAGCGTAAGACATTTATTTTATGGAATTTAAGCTCATTTTTGAACGGCTTTAAGAAAATTTAGTAGTAATTTTGACTAATTTTTGTTTGTATATAAGTTTTATATTCTATACTAGTAACTTTTGTTACTTATATGATATTATAATAAGGTATGTTTTAGATTAGGTTGTGTGTTTAACACTTTATAATCGAGGATTGGTAGAAACCCTACTTTAAGACAGATATATACATATATACATTTTTAGGAATTTTCCCCATCGGTTATAGGCTAGAAGCTATAAGTTTGCCAAATTTCAATTTTCTAGCCCATCTGAAAGTGAGATGGACCTGACACTGTTTCTTTGTCACTAAATTGTCAATATTGGCATTGTAGTTAAAATGAGTATTGTGTGCGGGCCGCGGGTTGAAGACCCCTGATCTAGACTGTCGTCGTAGATGTGGATAATGTCACGGCCATCCAGCTAGTTTATCCACAATTAGACAGCTAGAAATACCAAATTTTGCACGCTTATGGTTTTTGTTTGTGCCAATATTTCTGCCAAATTTTACGATTCTATCTGTCCTATAAATGTGTCAAAAATTACATAATGTGAGGAAAAATATAAAAAAATTGACGTAAAATCGAAAAATCTCATTGTCAGTATGAGGTATAACCGATGAAGATACGTACAACAAAAATCATAGGACCAAACTCGTAGATCTCTTATTAACCGTTGCTGTTGGTGCAATCGGTTTTTTATACGACTTATCATTAAAGCTACTTTATAGTACTTTTTTAGTAGCATCCAAAGAAGATCTACACAGACCTTAAAGTTGCGTCCGCCATTTTATTTTTTCGGAAGTAAATAATAAAAATCCACGGTTTTGAAATATATCCGTTGGTTGCAAGCTATAAGGATGCCAAATTTTAAGTTTCTTGCTCATCTGAAAGTGGACAAACAATATTTGAATCGGTTATTTATGAAAGGGCTCTTGTCACGAAAAGTAAAATGTTGGGGAATTAAAAAAAACTGTTTATTTTCCAACTATTAATAAATACGAAAGATTTTTTTATTCTAGTTATTTTGATTCTACTAACCACTAATAATAACGATGACTAAAAACAATTATGTTGTTTATGTTGCATGATAGGGCATATCAAAGTTGTCTGACAAGAGTCCTTTCATAAACAAAGGGCTGACAAGCGCCCATTCATAGAGACAAAAGTAAAAACAAACAATGCAATGAATGAGACTTTACGAAGGCTACTTATTTTACATTAAACATTGTATACACAAATGAGATTGGCTATGACAGATACATGAAAATGGGTTTTTAACAAACACACAATTTACAGTAAAGTCTCATATCATTACATTTCACAGTTCTTTTTTCAACTGTAGGCCACTGAATCACCTCGTCATAAAGGAAACCATGTTCCTCAGGGACGAACCGAACAAACTTCTTTATATCATCCATTTTCGTTTTAGGAATAGGTATTTTTTCTGCGTATGCTTTGTGTATGGGTAGAGAAATGCTTGATTATGTCGGGATAGCTAGTTTGAATGTGTTGTAGAGGAGTCCACCAATAAAAGATAATACTGTTACTTTTCCTTTACTTGATTGCTGGAACGAGAATTCATGGTAGTTAGAAATAGTAAAATATTATCTTTTTCCCTTCTTTTCAGATTTGGCTTCTTCGGAAACAGTACATTTTTTATAGAACTGAGGCCACCATTTTTTGAAAATCCAAAATATTTCCTGTTCCTATTAAATCAACAGTAAACTTTCCCTGTACTGAAGACATTAATATCATTTCACATACGTCTTTTATTGTGTAATATCGGTCACATTTCCTTAATTTTGTTTTGACAAGGCCAAAGACTCTGTCACAGGCCAGATAAGAGTGGCCCCTTATGGGCAGTCTGTACACAATCTTTTTGAATCGTCCACTGTCTGTAAGAGAAAGTAGGAACCTAATCATCAATACCAATAACAATGACAAGTGAACAGAGACAGCTGGTTACCAGACCACTGCTGCTAACCATGCTTTATTTAAGAAAGGGCTCTTGTCATTGACATGAGCCGTTTCATAGCTAAACACAGACTTGCAATGGCTGTATCTTGCAAAGTATTGGTGCGACAAGAGATCTTTCATAAGTAAACGATGCGTGGATGTTGGCACAATCCATTTTCATGATAAACTCGTTTTTCAAACAAACATGACATGAGCCCTTTCATAAATAACCGATTCATTTATGTCAAAGAGTGAGTTAGCCACATGGCTAAGTGATTTGCTATTTTTAAGCCGTTCATTGGGCTTTACTCTGGTATCGATCTACCGATTTAGTCCAAAATCAAAAGCGTTCGCCCTATGTAGCCTACGTTATAAGTGTGTATACTACGTTTTATGAAAATCCAGTAAAGCGTATTCGAGTTATCGTACTTACAGACACACTAACGGACAGACTGACAGAAATTTTTTTCTGTCCACCATGCAACCATAGAAAGTACCATACTGGCACTTAATAAAACAATTGTTATTCTAATTAATTCATATTATATTAAACTTATCATTATATATACTGTTCTGAAGAGAAGAACAGTTTTCCAGATGTCAGAAACGAGATGGCTGCTTCACTGTTAGAATTACCAGAAACAACGGTCATACTCCCCCTTAACCTAGGGTACCACAGTTCAAAAGGTAACCCGATTACCTTTGACCTTCCTCACTTGTTAAACGAGCAGTGAGAGTCATGCTCTATCGAACTAGCTTTATGTATTTGAGAACTCTATTAGCAAACCCGGAAATATCCATTTTGATCAGAGCTTCTAATGAAAGTCTAATGCACTTCCTGGTACATATTTAGTGTGTGTTTTACAAAACCAACTTCCCCTATAAAAGAGGAACTCAGATTTGCAACATATACACTAAATATGTACCAGGAAATGCATTAGACTTTCGTTAGAAGTTAGTATCTCTATTTTTATCTAAATGGAGATTGCCGAGTTTGCTAATAGACCCCTCATTTAAAGGGATGAATTTGCACAGTCTAAGGTATCTCCCCCTTCCGGAATCTCATGATTGCCGATGATACTGTCCAGCAGATTCCGACCTCAAAAAAGGCCTGCCCAAATCTTATCTCATTCGCGAATAGATACAAGACAAGTTCCATCCGACAATGCATTTTCTTCTAAGGAAATAGCTATTCCTAAAAGGCTGCATTTCTCAGGAGGAAAATTTTTAGAGTTTATTCATGCAGGAAGAAGTCAGAAAAGACTTGGAGAATGTTCACCCGACGAAGATTTATCGGAATTTCATAGTTATCTGTCTTCGTAGATAAGACAAAAATGTCGTCTCATTCGTTTTAAGCCGGCTGTGCATCCCTATAAAGTGTTCTCTAATTTTTTCCCAAATTTTAGAATGAAAACCCTGATCATTTCTACATTAGAGGTAATTTCCTCAACAGATCTTGAAGGAAGTATGATTTGAACTAACTAGACATAACTTGTTCCAGGAGATCTCACTGGATGTGTTCATGTACGTATATTGGAGGGATCGACGAGTTTTTCTAACAAATCTTACGAAGGGAGACTACGCAGATATCACGTGGGATGATCGAAAGACATTCTGGGTACCCGATCTCTACATCAGACAGCTCAGAGAGATGAAAGTGCTCTCGCTCTTCCAAGACATGACTTCCATTCGACTTTACCGCAACAACACGCTGCGAGTCAGTATGGGGTAAGTAGATTTGTAACCTTACCACTTTACCCAAACGTGATACGGATAATCAACACAGTCCTGGTTTTGAGCATATTGTCCCAGTCTCCCGAGAAAGTTTTTCGGGACATCTAAATGTCCCGGTTTTAAGAAACTGTTACTTATGTATATAATTTATCATGATTTGTATTTTGTCCTGCCAGATAGCGACTGTACTTGCAACAAGATAGTCAATTTTTCTTCCAGAGACCCTCAATTTCAGGCTTCGAAATTCTTGTGATAACTTGTTATTAGGTGGATTAAGTTGGCATCTGTTCGAAAGTAATATCGTTAATTAGTTCAGGCTATTATTGCCTAACACGACTTGTCATATGGCCATTGCTACTTTGTGCCTGTCAATGTCTACTAACTTTTTAAGATTGGCACTGAGTGTAGTTTTTCAGTGAAGAAACATAGAAAACTGAATACAGTGACACACTGAAGATATTTTCCTTTTATAAGAGAAGCTAAGTAAAGAAAATCAGGAGCTCCTAAAGAAAATTAATAGTTTTGAAAGTCCAAAAAAGATTAATACCTTGCTTTGAGTAATTATTGATGCCCACTTCGATCTCCAAATGCGTTATTGGTATTCCAATTACAACAATGTACATGCTTCATTTGTAAATACTATGTTGAAAGAAAGAACATATTGAAAAAAGTTGTATTGTTCGCTAAGGTGTCCCCTTTTTTACAGTCTGGTCACCCTGACAATCAATAATGTTTATGAATATCGCCTGCATAGTCATGGAGGGACTTGTTAAGTTTGGGCCAATATTTATTTATTTCTCTTGAGAATAGGCTATAACAGGCATACTCCCCAGAGACAATATACTCTCATATTATTACAACATTCTTGCAATTCTAACATTTAAATATCTAAATAAATACTAAAGCCTACTGATACTATAAACAGAAAACACACACACAATACAGTATACAATTACGTAACGAGAGGAACATATCTTTATATACAAAAAGTACAGTACGGTACAATAGTTATGGAACATGTAAAAAGAAAAGATTTAAGTAAAGGAAATAAGAGAAGAGAAAGCCATTTATGAGCCTACCATTTCATACTAGAAAAATGCATATGGCCTTAACAGTTGCGGGTTTCTTACGGACTGAACAGAGAGCTGCTTTACATAATTGAAGTCTCTACTACAATTAAAGGATCGATGGCAATTAAAAAATACTATTTGATACTTAATATGTTGCATTCATATATTCTCACATTTTTATAGTTAGAAATTGGAACTGGTTCTGAAACCAAGTGTGCATTTGCCAAAAATACGAGGGCGTATCGAAAAGTAACGTACTATATTTATTTTGTTTACAAAAAGTTTAATAGATACAATTACAAACAAATGCACACATGTTTGTCTATTTTTCTACATAGTAGCCAAGTTTCTCAGCACATTTCTCCCGTCGTTATACCAGTTACAAAATACCCTGTTCACAGAAGACCGTTCGGTTCGAGTATAGCCATCTGCGGACTGCTGTTTTCACTTCTACGTCTGACACAAAGCGTTTACCGGCCAGGAATTTCTTAATGGGACAAAAAAAATGAAAGTCCGACGGTGCCAGGTCTGGCTTGTATGTTCGTGAGAAAATCAACAAATTTGGTTTGGAGGTGCTCCAGTACTAAATAATATGTCAGACTTTCATTTTAAAATTTTACATTACCTATTGGTACTTAAACTGGACATAAATTTGTTTCGCTTGCTGACTAGTGTGGGATGTAGTCCAAATATTTAAGCCAGTCAAATTTCAGGTTACGTATAATGAAAACCGCACGTGTACATTTACTTAATAACGGAGGCGGTGACTTTATGTGGCCACCAAAACCATGTAAATATGTTAAATCATGCCATAAATTGACATAATCTTTAATCAGAGAAAATACGTGCACATTATTAATGCCTTGCTAAATTAGCTGATATCCATGTAAAGTTACTACAGGTACATGCTCATGAATATAGATATAGAATAAAGTGTAATCCATTAGCAACTCACAAGCTGTTTACCCCTTTCAATCATAAAAACAGATTACAAGTTAATTAATGTACAAGAATTATCAGTAATTTACTGAAACACCATCAAATTATGTTATTTCTAGGCTATAAGATCAGACGAAGTAGTGACTGTAGTTACCTTTGAATTCAATATACTCCCGTTACTTATTAATAGGGCAAGGCATTTGATGATTTTGCATCTTTTTTTGTATATGAAAGTTAAAAGATAGCTCGTATATATATATATGTAAATGTGTATCACATGAAATAGTTAATTAAATAAGGACAATTTGTTTTTGCATTGTTTTGCTTTATTTTTCATTTTTCGTTATTTTCAAGATAATTTTTAGGTCATTTTCAGTATTTTTAGGTCATCTATTAGTGGAGGTAGAGAGGAGCTTTTCCATGTACAAATCGTTACCTTCAGACAACAGACAATTGTTTTTATTTGAGAATCTTCTCAAGTGTTCATAGTTCATTTTAATTCACGTTTATTGTAAACACCATAGCAG
Organism: Ectobius pallidus; assembly: GCA_964059195.1. NCBI lineage: Eukaryota > Metazoa > Arthropoda > Insecta > Blattodea > Ectobiidae > Ectobius > Ectobius pallidus. The sequence continues at coordinate 56,638,809 of CAXKWD010000004.1, read as the reverse complement.
TTTGTCTTGTAGCAATAAAGAATTATTTCTTTCTTTTTAAATGGCATATATTTGTGAAGGGCAGTTTGATGGGCATGTCAGTTCAGAAAGAATTTCTTTCCCGCTAAGGGTGTCCAGGTAGTATAAATTTATTTACTGTGTTTTATATTGTAAATTCATATATAACGCTTTTGCCTTTAGCAATTCATTACTTTAAAAAATTCAATAACGGTAAATTTATTGGTATTTTTTTTTTAATTTAGTGTAATTTTTCATTATTTTATGGTCATTAAATGCCTTGCCCTACTTATTAAGCTAATTTCATTTAGCAAATACACATGAAGTATTAATACTCAATCCATACTTTATAACAGTTATCATACGCTGTTTGACCCTGTCCGATTTTGTAAAGTGTAACAGATTTTTTAAGCATACTGCTATATTATCGACAATCGTGTACACAGAACGACTTCAGCACCCTGATACCTGAATCTGTACGCGTAACTTATCCTAAGTTTCTTAGCATGTTGCCTGACTGTTAAAATATCTTCCCTAGGGCCTGTATGACGACCACCTGATATCATATTTATCTACCAGATAGTAGAGGTGTACATATTCTGATTTTAGCTAGCTTGCCCCTTTGAAATTCTGCAACCAGTCACAGCTTTTAACTTGCTTGACTAGAAAGCAAGCCAGATTACAACGATGATAAGAAATACTGTCGCTATGAGTCACAAGCTCTTCATAACTTGGTGGGTTGCACAGGACCTAAGGAAACTGCAAGGCCTGGCGGAAAGAATATGAAACTGGGTATAGCAGTGCACTGGTAAGTCGTGCAGTTACGTAGTTGAGGAACTTCAGATGTGTTTAGAGAATTTTACCCTGAAGGAAGCCGAGGAGAAACTAAAATGTGGACAGTTTGAATTATCAATGAACAAAGGTACTAGTCCGGCATGGGAAAAATTTTCAAACATTTTCGAGAAAACGTCATAAAATCATTAATAACAATAACAAAAATCCCTTTAGGCAAGCCTACAAGCTGAGGTAGATTTCGAAGTGTTTTTGTTTTAATTTACTGTCGCTGCGTAGCACTCTTCTTCTTTAGCCTTGGCATGACAAACCCGCAATAATAACTGCAAAAAAGAGGAAAGAGAACTTTTTCAAACATTCAAATCTCGCCTTATATGAGAACTATCAAGAAACTAGTTATTGATTTGTAGAGTACTCCTCAAGAGCTTTTCAACGATACACCACAAGACGTAGTTTCGAAAATCTCGAATTTCCATCCCCATACCCCCACCCCCACTCGTACTCCCAAAACCCCCGAATCGTTGGTGTCACTGTGAACTCCATAAGGAGTACTCGGACTTTCATTAAAAATTACAAGTGTTTCTATAAAGTTTTCATGACAAATGCTAAATCAAGGATCGCACCTTGCTTAAGTTGTATTGTTGTATTTATTGCTACTTCTCTCATTATTCTTTTCCAAACATTTTATATTTTAGCCACACGTGTGCAAAACGAAGCAATCCAAATCTCTAAAGAAATTATACCGATGAAGAACAGCTGGCCCTATTTTTTTTACATTTTTTCTTACCAAACATAATAATCATTTCATTGTTATTATTAATAGTAGGTATGTGTTGACACGTGCATATGAAAAGTGGCTGAATATTTTTCTTTAAATAATATTTATAAATTTTACTCTCTTATGGACGAAATTTATTAATATTTTATTATCATTATCATTATCATCAGGTGTACGACGATTTTAACTATCGTACGACTATTTTCAATTGTTGGTACGACTGTTTTACTTTTCTGGTCTGGCAACCCTGCATCAACTTTATAACCACAACCCTTTTACATACCTCTTGCCTTATTTCGATGCTCAATTTTCACATAGGCTAGTAATTTTCGTGTGATCATCGCAATCCTTTTTCCTGTAGATGGAACTTTATCCTGTTATTCCCTCCAGGCGTATTTATTACATTTCACAAAGCTTATTTCCAACCCAGTCGAGACTGAGTTGCAATGCATCATCCCGGTCAGCTCTTTTTCAAAGGGATGAAATGTTTTATCAACATCAAACATAAAGTCGAGGCAATAAAACGATCGCTTTTTTATCCATCACATCCAAACTGGCAGATCATGGACTAATGCATACTTCCTATAACGTAACAAATATTTCCATCGCACTTTTATTTATCTTTCCCTAAGAGGATGAAAACCCTTTATCCTTCGGATTAAACTATATTTCGCATGAGTGAACGTACTAATAAGATACTGCTGGCACCTGGTGGTGTCCCATACGTAGAAGTGGCCCGAGTCCTATATCTGGGCTGTATAGATGGAATTTGTAATATAGGCCTACCTAGGTACAATAATTCTCACGCAACTGGACAACGAATCCTCTGAAGGTAGAATGATAAGTTCTAAACCATAATTCCTCGTAAATTTACCGTGTTACGTTCTTATCACGTGAAACGATTTAATATTTGCAATGTATTGTTCATTGAACACATGTTTAGCAATTCCAAGATTAAATAACCGCCTGTAAGAAATATTTGCAATATACCCTAACTACTGTAGTAATATCAGTGACTACCGGCATGGTCTTGAGGTTAGCGTCTCTGATTACAGATCCGTCGGCCCGGGTTCGATCTCCGGTACCTAATAGGATTTTTCTGAGGAAGGGAGGTCTGAAACGGGGTGCACTCAGCCTCGTGATTCAAATTGAGGAGGTACTTGATAGAGAAGTAGTGGCTCCGGTCACGGAAACCACCATTAACGACCGTGGGTGTCGGCATGCTGACCACATGCCCCTAATCCTGCCATCTGCCTATGGCAAATGACGCAGCGGTCGGGTGGTAGACCTTGTCCCTTCAGGGATGCAGCGCCACGGAGTTTAGTTTTAGTAATGACAGAGTTAAAAATCTTTTAAAAGTTCCAAATATCCCCTGCTACGCTACAGAATCTAATTGCCTACATTTATTACGCGGGTGTCAAGTTTTAAATTTAAATCCATGGAGTTACTTCCCGCAATGAGCACTGAATTATCCAATTCTGACATTTGACATTACTGGTAGACAATAAAATTTGACTGAACATTATAGTCTACAGATTCCCATAGTCATTAATTAAAATATGTAAACCAAAAGATCTCTTGCTGTATTCTAGTAGGTCCTCAATGTTATTCTCTTTTGATTAGGCACACTACGATCTCGCTTCTCTTCCTTCTATTATCTTTAGCATAGTCCTAATATTAATTATGCCTCTTACGATTATTATCCGACGTTACTTACTTACTCACTCAATGACAATAGACAAGTCCTAAACAAGCTAAAGGAATTTTATATGTTTTATGGAGCGCGGAGGTTTATTACCGCGCTTACATGAGCCCGCCATTCAACCTTATTCTGTGCAAATTCCATCCAACCATCCCTCGCAAAACCTACTTCTCTTAAATCTATTCTAATATTGTTCTACCACCTATGTCTAGGTCTTCTAAGTGGTCTCTTCACTTCGAATCTCCGTCGATATTTTTTTACATATGTTTTCCCTAGCCCATGCGCGCAACGTTTCCAGCCCATTTCATCCTCCACGATTTAATAACATTTATTTTTTCAGACCAAGAGCCCTTATTTACTCCCTTCCATCCAATCCTGCAGGTGAAATAAGTACCGGTAATAAGAAAAAATAAATCAGGTAATTTTCCTAGTTCCACATCCAAAGAGATGGATCATATGGGTGTGTCTAGACTTCTAATCTTCAAAGGGAGGAGCAAATAGAGATTCGAACACGCTAACCACAGAGAGCATTAGTGATTACATTTCAATGCATACCTAGAATCGTAAAATAAACTGTTAATTGGGTTAATCTACTGCTCCAATTCAAGATTTAATTCGTTCAATATATAACTACTTCCATGACTATTTTGCCCTCGATATCTGAAACTTCTAGAACTTAAGGAAAGGGTTTTCAACAGACTCGGTCAGTTTTTCCAACATCTTTCCTCTTAAGAGCAGTCCATGAAAGCGTAATCTTTTCATAAAATAAATTCACCTAAAGTCATCTCTGCTTATTTCTATACAAATATAATTTCTTGGCAAAATATGTTTAAATACGAATTCAACAAAGTACATCGAAACTACCAGTACATCTATCAGATAAAATCTCCTTCCGTTAGTTTTTACTACAGCAGAATTAGGCTATCAGAAGATATCAGAAACTTTCTCGCAATTAGCCGGAAAGGTTGGCTTTTAATTGTAGTACCCTACCCTATGTTATTTATGCTGATTGAAACATCTTAAAGCAAGTAAATCTTTCAATAGTAACAATAAAAATAAAAATATACTTAAAATAGCCATTAAAATTTATCTGGTATACATTTGTTTTAATATTTTTATATTCGATCATTATAGTTAATTACCATTTGCAGACAGCTGACTAGTAAATGTATTTTCTCTTTATTACGGATTATCTTGTTTTTAAATACCATTTTAGAGCTTACAAGGTCATTGGGAAATTATGAGTGGACAACTATGAAGTTATTCATAGTACATTATAAAGATTATATTTTTCAAATTCCGTTTAAATTTGCATTGAAAATTCTATTCATTTCTTTATCACTTCATCCCGATTTCAAGAATCCCATGTGACCACATTCTTAATACGTAGCAAAATAAGCAGATATGTGCCTTATTTTAACACAACAATTATAAACTGAATATTTGCTATTCGAGTGGGATTAAGTATTACTAGCAGGTGATATATATAACATATATAATATATAATGTATATAATATATATATAACATATATAATATATAATTTATATAATATATATATAACATATATAATATATAATTTATATAATATATATATATATATATATATATATATATATATATATATATATATACTTTCTGCGTTCTTTATAAATACCGATATTTAATTTACAGCCATTCAAACGGGAGGGTACACATTCAAAATACTTAGTTAGGCCTAATTTACGCGTAAATGTTTCATTGTTATTGAGGTCGTGACAGACAACATTACTGCATACAGACAAGTCAGCCAGAAAAGCTCAAAATCACAGAAATTGTAATAATTCAACAAAAATGACAACAGGTTTTTCAAAGTGTCAGGAAACAGACGGGACAATTACAATTTTATCTATAGGCCTATAGAAAGCAAATTTGTTTGGTTGGACAATCAACGTCCTTTTGATTGCTCCTAACTGCATACTCTAAAAACGAATGCCCTACCAACGATTGTTTTATTTTAATAATAATAATAATAATAATAATAATAATAAATGCATTATAAGTATAATAATTTAACTTTGACGCCTATTTCTTTAGTGTTCCGTTTATTTCAATTCCTATGGGATTATCAGCGCATAAAGTGTGCCAAGTACATTGCAAGAATGAAATTGATGGTTGTGCTGTCTTGAAATATTGTGTGGGGGCTGTTTTCCCATGACTCTCTGCAAAGTGACAAGCTGAAAATCTCGCCACAACTTGCGTCATACATACACAGGATGTGTGAGAATTAGATGCATGATTTGGAAAGAGCTTTTATATAATGGGCAGGGGATCAGATTCGAGCAGTTCATTTTTTTTAGCATTCTGCACAACCCGACTAGGGGTCGATCCACAATCTTGAATTTCTTAAACTTGAATAGCTTGTGTTTTAGATTAAGGAATTATTTAAAATACAGGTAATAAATTTACATCGTTGGGTGCCCAGATTGATGCTTAAACGGATACATATTTATGAAGCTTTGAGTAAAGAAAAAGTTATTCCTAATATGGAGAACAATGAACCAATGCTAGAATGGTGTTGGTTGGAGACGCCTATTTCCGCCCCAACAGCATTACCTCTAAATTAATGTGACTGAGTTCCGTCCCGTATATTTTGAAGATAACGTTCATCATCGTTGCTCATTAAAAGGTAAACCTAATATAATACGTTTAGTATCACGTTGCTCTAACGTTGCACTAGAGTGAAATTAAGGTTTGAATCATCTCGAAGACTATGTTTATTGGTCAAATATCACCAAGCATTTTCAAGATTATATTCCTTTAAATCACTTTCACAATCTTCCATAACGTTAATCTCTCTAGCAAACAACGTACTTACTTCTTCTTAATCCGGTATTCATGACTGCTGACGCTGTCTTCCGGAAACCAAACGCCACTCTTCTCAGTCTTTCCACTGTTCTGGCTCTGTGTGTCCTGAAATCATTGCTTTCTGTACTCCTTCTATCCATGTCTTTGCTGGAGGACCTCTTTTCCTTCTTTCTGGTGGTGTCCATTCCATAATCTGTCGTGGAAGTCGATCCTCCGTCATTCTTTTAACATGTCCGTACCATTGTAGTCTTTTCGTCTCTATTATGTCTATGATGTCTGGTTCTCCCTTCATTTCCATAACTTCTTTTATCTGTGTATTCTTTATTTTTTCTCTTCTTGATTTCCTTGCTGACCTCCTTATATAATATACAATGTGGAAAAATGTATGCGCCAATTTAACTACGCTGCCGTCCCGTTCTATGATTGGTTGGCCGAATGCTCCCAAGCCGCGGGATACTTTAAAATGTCATCTGAGGAGTTAGAGCACTATGGAACTAAACTAAAGTTAATTTGAGGGAGTTAAAACAATATGGAATCGTTGATTTCTATGGTTTTAGTGGTAAAATTATTATTTTCATGTTTTTATGTAGGCCTACCGTAAACAGAAGTCAGAACAGTGTTTGATAAAAATCTAAATTTTCACAAAAAGTGGAGTTAGAACAATCTGGTTATAAGAGTCGACTTATTAAATAAGAAAAAGCAGGAACGAGAATGGTTAGCGTGGCGGCGTCTTAATATTTGAAATTTAAATAACATAAGAGATAACATTAGTCAAGGAATTTGACCACTATGTAATAACAGAGAGATTGCATTGTATATTGCATTATAATGAATGTAGAGAAACAAATTACTGAAGAGAACAAAACGATATTAAAAGAGAATAAATTAACAGCATATAAGAAAATATGCTGCTCGATTAATACAACATTTTTTTAAAGATAGGCAAACTGATATTCAGAGTAAGGAAAAATGAGACACAAAGGCGGAGGATTAAAAGTAATAAAAATGAATGGATTGTATATTAACTATTTGCTATATATCTAAAAATAATTTTAAAAAGGAAAAAAATACAAATCAATAAATAAAACTTTTTATGTTACCGGCTATGTTTAAATAAAACATTTTTGTGTTATTCATGGATTTTGTGATTACTACAGATTGGTTTTGTGTATAAATACCGCATGTAAACTTATGACATGTTGTCCCTCTGAAAAACAGAGATATAGTCGGTATAATAATAATAATAATAATTATTATTATTATTATTATTAACAATAATTATTATTATTAATATTATTATTATTTCACAATTTAAATAGCTCGGTGAAACAATTCAAGGCGAAACGGTAATTTATGCCACGCACAGGTCTCCCTTCCACTGAATAATAAAAGACCCTTGCCCCAAACATAATATGTCACGGCTTTAAACAACAAAATAATAGTTCATAATAAAACAAGCACTTGCACCAAAAATCATATTTCACAATATTATAGGAGTGGGAGTGGGGGACTCGTGCGCGGCATAAAATACCTTTTTCCCTAAGCCAGGGAAATGGAATCGAAGCAATAGCCAACGAAATTAGATGCAAAAAGATGGAGACTGCATATCGACTCACCCAAAATATGTACAACAAAAAATGTATCTCCACGTACACAAAACTAAGACATTGCAATACAGTAATTAAACCAGAATGCTTCTATGGATCAGAAACACTAACTTTGAACAGGAAAGCAGACATTGAACACATTGAGAAAAAGGAACGCAAAATCATAAGACAAATTCTAGGCCCAAAACTCTCAGACGAACAATACCGACTCAGAGGTATAACAGGAAATCACACAATACACAAATATTCACAGTGACATTATAAAATGCAGAGTGAGATTCTACGGAGACATATTAAATAATGAACCCAGACAGAATTACAAAACAAATAATAGAATTCTACGAAAACAGGATAAAGCGAAAACACACACTATGAAGTGGATCGGCGAAATCAAAACCTATCTGAAACTGGCAGGAATTACACCAAAAGATGTTCAAAACCGGGAAATTTTGAGGACCAAAATTTACAAATGGCAAGTTGACCATGAGGAAAAACCAAAGAAAAGGAAGCCCGCAGTAAAAGGATGAAAGAGATATGGGCACAGAGGAAGGCAAATGCACACCTCTAAGTACTTTGCGTAGTCCTAATGGGCTTATTCGCATATATATGTATATAATAATAAAAATAATGTCTAATAATAACAACAGTTTATCAAATGCAGTCATATACATGGAACATTTTCGAATACCCAGACGTATACAATACTAAATATCGAAACAGCATACAACATAAAACTAGTAACTTATCTGAAGAATGCAATCACACGATACTGCCGGTAACCATTTACTTAAATCTTATGTATAAGAAGGTAATACTGAGCAGGCACAGACAGAAACATCTTTAAAGAATCTACACATTGCATCAGCCTGTGGGCCTTTATATCACTAAATAACAGAACTACAGTCTTGCAGTGCAATCTCTCACAGCCTGGTTTAATGACCAATGTACGAAACAAAAATTCTTTCTTTCCGCTTGCAATCGGAAGAGGAAAATCGGAAATCAAGTACTAATGATCAATAGTTGGTTTCTTCTGCCTTCCAGGGACATAAAAACAAAATTGGATTTCTTCAGCGGCAGGAAGCATTGGCAAGGAAGACTTGACAAAAAGAAAGAAAGAAAAAAAGGGCTTCAGGCAGTTTAGAGACATTTCGTCAAGGCTCAAGACATAGACTAATATAGCACATGGTTTTTATATTGTTCATTCAACGTAATACATTTAATGTTTCAAGTAAACTTATATTGTCTTACTGTATTTATGCGTATGAATGTGGTGATTCAAAATTCATAAAGAATCAAATATGCTTTCAGTTAGATATTTAGTTTCTTCTTTAGTGATCCCTACTTTTTTGTAGTTGATGTGCTACCCGTTGTATAAACAATAATCATAATAATAGACTGTATTATAATTATACAGAACAGTATTATTTCAATATTAGGTTATGATCAAACTCTATTACACCTTTGCAGTTATAAAGTTATAAAGTCTCATTTTTATTTTATTTTATTTTATTGTATGTTAGCAGAGATGGAATTTAGGGTTTTGTGTACATTGGCTAGGTAATGGCGTTTTTTTTAAATAGAAAATATCCTCTATAGTGTACCGTATTATTTCCTTATGGGTCTATTATGAAATTATTATTAAGTTACTATTATTGTTACAATAATATATTATCATCAACATTATTATTACCATTATTCTTATCATTATTATTATTATTGAGATGATTTAATTTATTACAGAATATAATTTTAGAGTACTAGCCGCATTAGCAAAACCTAAATTTGCACCTAGGTGTACGCCCTTTCACATATAATTTGAGCACCCTCCGGGGGCAACTTGTCTCAACGTTGGCAACGTTAGGCTAACAATAATTCATCAATACCTAAGCTAATTATATATTAAAATATATTAATACCCCACTGTATAATTGATTGTCAAGGCATTTCAACCATATCTCAATTTCCGAGATATTCTTCTTTGTGGATATTTTCGTGTGTCACGACTATGTAGGACAGTCTATGCCCAATTGGAAGAAACCCATTGTCCTAATCCAGTCCTGTCCAACGCTGCGCCGGCGCCCGTGATGTATTTTCATGGCATCGAACATAATCAAGTTTTTATTCCGACGATTTATAATATTAATTCAAATTTCCTTCCGAACATCTTCCCAGTACACACCCATTAACCATGTTCTTGTATACTCGAACGTAAGGTGGCTTAGAAGGGTGAAAACTTGGAATGATCCTGCAGTCTTCGGGATGAGAACAGAGATTTTCTGAAATCATCTTCTGGGCAGTGTTTTGAAGAACGTTATGAGATATCATGGCTACTAGTTTTAGGTTTTTGGCCTGTATCACCTCAAAATTAAATTAGACATGGAATTTCATGGGAAAGAAAGCAACAATTCTTGCATGATAATTCTAACCAGGGCCGTAGCTAGGCCGTGGCAAGATGTGCCCCCGCCAATGGTGCAGGTACAAAGAAGGCGCAAAATTAACCTTGAAAATCCCACCTTTTTCAGACGTGCAATGTATCAAACAATAAAAATTCCACGTTAATGGAAGAAATCTTTCAGGTTATTAAAACTTACTGCACGTGAACTATTGGTAGTATCTCCGTTCCAGGCCTCCCTCCCTCAGAAAAATTCGAGGAGGTACCGGGGATCGAACCCGGCCCTACAAATCGATTTAACTGTTAATAAAAAAAATAATATGCATTTTTTCATTTTCTCATTGCATGTTGCAGAAGCTGTTTTAAAAAGTTTCTATTAGAAAAAAAAAAACTTTTACCTATATTAATGTGTTAAACATTTTAGTAGGCCTCAGGCCTATTAACTTATGTACTTTACTTTTGATACTAGATTTTATGATTTACTTATTTTTTAAGTAGTTCAATCGTCTGAAAATAAGGTTTTAGTACCTTCAAAGTCCAACAGTTAATTCATTTTCAAATTGAGGTTTAGGTTAGAGTAAAGTAAAGTGTTCCCTATTACAGGCCATGGAGGCCCAGAGGGTTCCAGGAGGTTGAGGCTCCCAGATTTTTAGACATCGGCCTTACGCACCGGCCGCCTTTACCCCCAGGATTGCTCCTGGTACTCATTTCTGTTAGGGGCTGAGTCGACCTCAGGGCCATAGTGCCACCAGAAGGATTAGGCCAATTGAAAAACACCAACGACCTCATCGGGGATCGAACCCGCGACCTTCTGGTTAGTAGCGCAGCGCCTCAACCACTACGCTACGGCGTACCCCGAGGTTTAGGTTATCTTTGACAATAACAATGTTTTATATTAAAATAATAAACAATTTTACGGAAATTTAAAAAAAAAGTTCAGACCCCCCAGTATAGGAGGGCGCAGAAGGACTGTACTACGGCCCTGATTCTAGCAAATGTTTTTGAGAGGAAATTATTCTTCTGGGAATAACCATAAAACTGCATTGGTATTGCCACTATGATATACTGCTAGAAACAGTTATTTTTACCACTGGAAATTACGCTCATCAAAAGTGAAGTTGCAGGAGGAACGAAATACGCGTGGGCAGCGGATTTGCGTGTTGCCTAGCTTCTGCAGCGGAGTCTTGCGCCTGGTCATGAATCCCGTCTGCCTGAGGCTGAACTTGGCTCGTATTGAGCAACAGATAGGTTTCCCGCGGATCAATGTGTTAAGATCGCGTGCTGCTGCAATCTTACGCATTTAAATGTCATGACCTACCATGGGCAAACAAATCCAAGAAGTCCCATGCGACATTCTTTAAAGGATGACCGAAGTGTTGAGATTTTCTGAATTATTTGTACAATAAACTTGAAATTTGGCTCACTTAAAACGTAAATAAAATATGAAGTATTTTAATATCTGAATTTATTTTTCCGATGCTAATTAATTAAATTTATTTTTTAAATTTAAATTGAAATCTATCTCCTCTGACAGATATGAGGCCTAAAACATGAACCTGAATTTTTATGAGTGATTCTTATATGCCTTACAAATTTATTGTTGAATTTTTATATTGTTTACACCTTTTGTTTAAAATATAGCATAACATTTTGCGCAGTTATACTTAAGGGTAAGCTTGATTTTTTTACACTAAAATAAAAAATCTCACTTTCTGAAATGAATGACTAAATTAACACTTCTGTCAGTGGCGTAGGAAGGGGGGGTGCGGGCCGCCCCGGATGCCATCACCCAGGGGGTGACAAAATAAAAATATGTCTTTGTAAGTAAAAAGTCGCTCAAGGGAATTTAAAAAAAATAATAATATTATTATTTAAAACAATTAATTAACCTTAACAACTTTCTATAAGTCAACATGCGTATTGAAACTTCTTTTAGTTTTAAATGCAGTCAACTAATAAAACGCGGCTGAACTGGCCGCTGTGTTGATATGAACAATAATATTATGGTTAGGGGGAGATGTGTTTACTTCTGCCGATGCTTATCTCTGCAGTTAAATGAGACTTCAACAATCGGTGATATTTCATTTCATATTATATCACTCAAGCCGCAACCAATTCTACCCGCTGCGGCAGTCATGACTTTGACGAAAATAAACTTCGAATGTGAGTTGACTCCGGTCTCCGACAATCTAGATTTTGAACTGGTATGTGCGCATATTTAAGAATAGATTATTAATAATACAGTTCCGTAAAATACTTACATTACTTGTTTATGAAATTTATTAGGATCAACCTATTAAAAAATCTTATGTATAATTCACATAACTTCCTCTGCCCAAATAAAAGTTAGCCTCCCCTTAAAAATAAGAGAAAGTTGTCGCCAATCTTCGAGTCACTTCCCCAAAAGGTACCTAACCCAAATACAAAATTTTGTTTTCGTACGATTTTCCGTTGCAAGAGGCCGTATTGCAAAGAGTGCGTATTCAGAGTGGGTGGCTTATAACTACCCTTCAGAGAATTATTTCGAAAAAAGTGTTTCAAATAAAAGTTTCAGCTCTTCGTATCAGCAACCCACGGGCAAAATTTAAAGAAAAACGTTAGATCCGTTTTTGAGAAAATTTTGTTTATGTAAAAGCAAGGAAAGCTAGTCTCCAATCTTCGGTTCACATTTTGGAAGGTACCTGACATAAATACAACACTTTGTCCTTTTATCAAAATTCGCTTGGAAAAAAAAATAAAAAAAAAAACACTCCTAAAATAAAACTTTGCACAATTTCGGGAGTGTATTTTGGCCTAGAAATGTGTTAAACAGAAGATGTTCTCTTTATGGTAACACCCACAATTCGTGAATCTGTCGCTGACGAAAACAATGTATATTTGTCTGTTTATAACGTTCTTTAGATTAATAATAATAATAGTATTAATAATAATAATAATAGCATTTATTGTTATTTAACAGTACAATGTACAGCATAATGTGGTTGATATATGTCTTTCCTTAATCCTAGAAAAATTGGCTGAATTAGGTTAACTATGTCTTATATGCATCATTGGTAGCACTGGTTATAACATGGCGGGAACATGGGAACTTGAATCGCTTTATGGAAGGTTGATTCATAGTATGCCATGATTTTGGAGCTTAGTTTTTTTTTTATTTTCTTTTATTTTAAATAGGCCTATATATAACAAAGTAATTATTACTAATTTTGTATAATCCGTTGAGTTTACGAGTAACATCAGATAAATTCGTTGCAGCTGCATCTATCGATAAACTCTTAAACTCTCTTGGGATTACCTTTGACTATCCAAAAAATAACATTTGAGGGGGGGGGGGAGTGACAAGAAATTTTCCGCACCGGGTACCACCTAATCTTGCTACGCCACTGACTTCTGTCATCCCTTCACCCACAAGTACTGTCACTTGGAGTTATGATGGGAAAATTAAGGAATTTCAGTCTTTAGCAATAATTCTTTTCTACTATGAAAATATTTCACCTTAATGAATCATAAAATTCGTATTTTGCTATTTGAAAACGTTCAGTGAACTTATTTTATTATCAATGCTTGGAAAAAAGTAATAAAAAAAGTCCTGGATAGTATTGTCTTAAACTGGGTCTGGAAAGTAGTAAAGGGATGGGGCACAAGTCATAGCAACTATATTTTATTTTGAAAATGTGGGACCATTTTAAAATTTTGAAATATGCAAATGAAGGACCAGGGTAGAATGCAATTATGGGTACTAGATGTAGAATAGTAAAGGAATCAGACAACCATAATCATCCGTACGCGACTGCATCGTGCCACTCTAATATATTACGGTATTTGGAAGCATGAAAGTACGCATACCCACTCCATGATCCCTTCAAGTTAGGCACGGATGGGCATTATTCCCCAAAGCTTCCATCAGCTCCTTGTGGTATTTCTCCCTCAAATAGTGATATACATAAGAATGCTATTCATATTTTGTCACATCCGTTCTGCAGGGCGGCTGACGAACTACATTACCATCGCCTCTATTCGTAAAATCGTAGATCACAATGCAACTAAATGACGCGTCCATTATTAGAGATGCTACACTCTCCGGTGACATACAACGTCCCATGGTACTATCGCCTTATTTTTAGGAAAAATATAGTTCCCTTGACTTATGCTCCGTACCTCGTATTTTATCTTGAAATTAATATAGTATTAAAAAATTAATCAAGATAACAGAGCAAAGATGCACGGGCGTAAAAGACAAGAATACATCATGAGAGAGAATAATCAGGAAGAAAAATTAACTTATAAACGCATAGTGGTAGGAAACAGTGGATTACAGTTCTAGATTTGAGTTAACCATGATTAGTAGAAATTTACTGTTTGATTGGTAGATTGTAGTTCTCAAAATTCTGGTCAGTTCCTCGTAGAAAACAAAACTGTTGAAGAGAGTTTGGGGGATACGGGTTCATATACCTTCATATATTATATGTTTTGCTTCAGACATACGAAAATTGTGTGACGAGAAATCGACGAAGAATATTCACACACTTGGTAGCATTGAGATGTATGGTTATACGAACATAGGCGTTGGTAATTTTGCTGTGACTCAGCCGCTTTGCAGAATGGATAAGAGACAAGATGTGAACAGCATTCTTACATTGTAGTCATTGCCATGCGAAACAAGCTATCTGACAGTACGCTGTTAGAATCCTGCGGGACCTTCCAACCAAATAGGTTCTATATTTTGGGACCTACTGCGCATTTAACCCTTAAACCATGTGCGTCCAGCTAATGAAGACTCTTGCTTTCTCATTTTCAGCGCTACTGTGATCATCAAGTGTGATATGGACTTCGTCCTGTACCCTTTGGACGTACAGAAATGTAATGTCGACTTCAGTAGTTGTAAGTAAACTTACAAGTTTTAGAATATTATTTAAGTAATGCTGACTTCTAATGACGGATAATCTTGCATAGATAATACGGTGTCGTGCACATCGGCACAGTCGCAATTTCGTGCACATCGGCAAAGTATTTTTATCTTGTAATGGTTATCGTGCTCATCGCCACACACCACGTTGGGGGCAGGGGTGGACATAGACTCAAACCTACAGCCTCCTTCACCACGGCTCCAAGGCAGCACCCCTTAGCTACCGCGGCTAAGGAAACCGGCCGTTGATATCGTAGATAGGTTAAGTCAGATTAGGTTAGGTTAGGTTAGGTTAGGTTAGATTAGATTAGATTAGATTAGATAAGATTAGATTAGATCAGATTAGATTAGGTTAATTCAAAGTCTCATTCAATTGCAGGCAGATACTTCATGAATGATTTCTAAACAATACAATTATAATATTAATGTACACAGTATGTATCTATAATAATAAAAGAAAGTGTTTGTCTTTCTGTCTATCTAGCAGTTACTATGAACTCCACTGCATTCAATACGATAATGTAATTCCAACTTTGCCTCTATGTCCACCCCTACGAAGGGTGTGTGGCGATGAGCACGATGATATTGCAAGATAAAAATAATATGCCGATGTGCACGAAAATGCGATTGTGCCGATGTGCACGTGTGCCAATGTGCACGTAACCGATAATACCGTGGCAGATATTTAAGATACGTCACTAACAAAATGCAACAGTTTTACTTTATAAAATTAATCAATACGTCCATTTATTGTCGTACCATTTTTACCAAATATATACCACTTCGATTTAATACCAGACGTGTAGGCCTAATTGTAACTTTGTTGACTAGGCTACATTTTACAAAGAAAAGAAAATCAGGCAAACTGCTGTAACAAAGTGCCAGAATGTTTTGTTTAATCAGTGATAGTTGCATTTATGATATACAGAATATGTTATTTTCATTATCGATTTCCGAGTTAAGCTCCAGATCTATCCATTAAACAGGGCTTACGGAAAAACAAAGGTATAGTTCGCTAAGCATATGTGAAGGAATATGTGAGTAGTATTATTTGCACTGCCTTCTAGACTGTATTACTCGTGTATACACTGCCTGTCCTGTACGGCTAATTTTGCGTACGCGGCGACATTACAGATGGCAGCACCTTTCACACCCAGCTGCAATACCCTTTACATTACCGTATGCTGTGGTGCCCTCTGAAGTATAAACTCGGAAACTGAAATATACTGGAATTTCATGCTATCTGGGTGTGAACTGTGTCGTCTCTACTGGAGAAATTAGGCAATTTAACAACAGGGCCTACTCTGAACTCCATGTTAAAATTAAGCATGGACAGGCAGTGTAATTCTCGAGACGGCGGTGGTTATTTGTCAACGCTTCCAAAGCTGTAATGCAATACCGCAACTTCCAAAGCCGTATATGAACACTGTAAAACAATATGTTGTCATGAAAACTGATTTGAACTTGATAAATTCTTTCTAATATACAGCCATAAAAAACACCAAATTGAGCATTACTCCAGTACCGGTCAACCGATTTGGTCTATGAAAATCCGATAAAGAGTAGCCTATTTGAGTTATCGCGCGTACACACGGACGGATAGACAGACAGACGGCATTTTCCCGTCCACCACACAATCTCATAAGTACCATTTTCTGGCACTTAATAAGAAAATGAACCAGGACTGCTAACATGTGTGAGGGGTTCACAACCATTTAACATCAACTGAAGAAACCAAGCCCCAAAGTTTTTGATCGTACAGGAATTTCCTTCCACATACCTAATTCAATGCTATTTATGAGCGAACAACAAATTCCACTAACTGACTTGATTCATTATGGCAGTGAATAGAACATGCTTTCAGGTAACGTATCCGTGCCCTATCTCCAAACGTATGAAAATTGGACTTGGTTCACTATGGTTGTGAACCCCACATGTATAAAATTAGCGACGAAGAAGCCGGGGATGATTCACGTCCTGGACAACAACCATAATGTCTTTGATATCACAGCTACCGAGACGGTACAAAAGAAAGACAGCCTGAAGTACGGAACTCAGCATAGAAACCAAAACATATCATTGTCCCCCCTTTCTTCAGGCCCCGCTCACCATCTATGCGCTCCCTACTGTAGGAGTACGATTACTTCCACAAAGTCTCTGGCCTTGGAGACTTAACCCAGCCAGCGAGCTTTTCGTTACTTCTCGTTACCAGCTTGCGCAGACTCACATGCGCGTAAGATCACTTTGCTACTGTTGAGCACAGAGTAAAGATCATGCAGCACGTTGCCAGTCGTAGAAAATACTATTATAGTTGAGTGGAAGGATAATCCCGCAGCGAGGCAGAGACAGAAAACACGTGGAGTGGGATAGAAGAGCTGAGCCAATCAGGGTGCAGCTACCTCCCCTAGGCAGGAACTCTAGGAACGGTGACACTCGCTCCTAAGGTACATACGTAAAAACCCAGATACTTTGTGGAAGTAATCGTACTCTACTTCTCTACGTCCAAGGACATGTTCTGTTGAAAAGCGGATATATGTAGATTATTGATCAGTGTCAGAGGAATTTTTCTCCTATAATATTCTCATAAAATGTCCAACAGAGACAATAATCTTTGCTTCATAAATGCATCCATCTTTAATGTTATTGTACAATAACAGTGGAAGCCCGGTCACGAAAATCACTGTGTGCCTCACGGTACGGCTTATGACATAACTTGTCTTTCAGTGAGTAGGGTAATCAGTCATAGGAGAGTAGTCCATCTGGCGCTGTAAAGCGAACACTGGCTAGCTCAGTTAGTGGAGCAGCGGCACGGATAGCCGAAGATCCTGGGTTCGAATCCCAGAGTCAGAGGAATTTTTCTTCTGGAATATTCTCATGGAGTTAGGTAACTGAACGTCTGTTATTAAATCGAAGTGGTATGTATTTGGTAAAAATGGTACAATAAATGGACGTAATTGATTAATTTCAAAAGTAAAACCGTTGCATTTTGTTAGTGACGTATATCTGCCATGGTATTATCTATGCCAGATTATCAGAAAATTTAATTCATCCTTATTGGTTCATTTTTATTATATTATTATTATTTTATTATATTATTAATCAGAACTCGCATATAGACCAACTTGAACGTATAAAAGCTAATAGATTACATCTCATTGGTTCCACTCGCATTAGGTTGGATAAGATTCAGATTGGATTAATCATTCAACTAGTTCAGTGCGAATGAATGTTGAGGGACGTTTACATTTTCGTGATTACTGGTTAGTGTCTGCAATTTACTAGCCCTTACATAACCTAATGAGAACGGACCCAACAAACTGAACGAGGAAATAATATTATTGTTATATGTTACACCATTACCGGCCGTGGGTGTCGGCATGCTGACCACATGCCCCCAATTCTGCCATCTGCCTGTGGTAGATGACGCAGCGATCGGGTGGTAGGCCAAATCCCTCCAGGGATGTAGAGCCTCGGAGCTTAGTTTTAGTTATATATTACAGGAATTGGGTTCTTCCATTCGTACCAGAGTATTTTTCCATTACGGAGACTCTTCGATAGAAAGGATTAAAATTATTCCAAGCTTAAAGATCCCGCACGAAATCTGTGCCGATTGCCTAAATCATTGAATTATGTTTTCATGGGGACTGTAGCGTCGATTGGCCTGCTACCTATCTCTCTCGCACAACAGTACCTTCCTTTTTATTTGTAAAGGCCAAACTACCGCTCTCTCTTGCACAATAGCATGTCTCTCTCTAGAGAGTAAACTGTCTCATCGGCACAGATATCGTGCGAGATCTTTACTTCCCTATAACTTACTCAACAACTTACGAACTCCACAACTGTCTCAATTCGCAGAGACAGGGCATCTACTGAATTAAATTGCTATTCTTCTACATAGAATTAACGGTAAAAACACAATAAAAAGGGCCACAGATTGCTTTACAAAACGAGTGCAGTGCGCCTCAGCTTGAATGAAATATTTCCTTGACCTATAACACCACCATTTCAAGAGTACGTATTTCGTAATGTACTGGTAGGCTATTGCCGGTAGGAAAATGTATTTTAAACACGTAACAGCACTTTTTATGTCAAAATGAAGTGGATTCCTACTTTATTTCAGGGGCAATGAGTCATTCTGATTTGTTATTGTGGTTATGTTCAACCAAAGTTCTGTAATAGTCTACTAGCCTTGATTTGATTATATTTCAAGCAATACTATCGCTGCATTTAATTTAAAAACTCACCTTCATCTGCGTGGAACATACTTTTTTCTACTGAGGCATTCACCAGTCACCACAAACACTAAAATACTGTACACCACACACGCACAAACACATACACCTGGCACCATGTGCAAACAGAATCTCGCTACTAGTGTCTGGTAGCTTCATTCGTTGCACTAGCTGTCTATAATCCATGACGTCATCTTATTTGGGACGCCCCAAGACAATATAATAATTAAGGAATCGTGCAACTGTGGGCAAAACTACCGATGATTTCTGTTTTTTTCTCTCTTATTTTTCCTTATAGAATTCCCCGACCCGTCATAGCTAATCGACTACGTGAGTGAAGGCAGTGGCGGACGCAGAATTTTTTTCTCGGGGGAATTTGAATAGGTAGAAAGAATACTAAAAAAATTAACTTACATATATAATTAGTTTATAAAACTGTGCATATATAGGCCTTTTTCAAATTTCGGGGGGGGGGGGGATATATCCCCCCTGCGTCCGCCACTGAGTGAAGGGAGTGTTTACTGTAATTTTTCGTCTTTTGTGAAGCTTTGCATTCAAAAGTAGGCCTACCACCTACTTAGAGACGATCACGTCTAAATTTATTTAAATTGTTCATTAAAACCGAACATGGATGAAAGATTTAAACAATAAAAATGCCCTCAAAAACACTTTATTGAAAGAATTGCCATATACCATAAAAGAATATTCTCTAGACTTCTCATAATTTTTATAACTGCCCCATTCAGAAAAAATCTCTGAAATAACGAACCACATTAATTGTAAAGTAAGGTGACCATATTCCTGGGAGACAAAGCTGGGACCATTGAATAACTGTTAACCACCCGGAATGCAACAACGTACAGTAATTGGAAAGGTGAAGACAGACTGAAAAATTCAATGCCATAGCCAGGATTTGAACCAGGATCTTCGGCTCTCCATGCTGATGCTCTTACCCATTG
Source organism: Ectobius pallidus (assembly GCA_964059195.1). Lineage (NCBI taxonomy): Eukaryota > Metazoa > Arthropoda > Insecta > Blattodea > Ectobiidae > Ectobius > Ectobius pallidus. The sequence goes on along the minus strand of CAXKWD010000004.1, from coordinate 56,618,598 downwards.
AGCTACCATGGCAACATGCCGGTACGACATTAAATTCTCCAACTGACTCTGAATTAGTGTTGTTCCGGCATGTTGCCATGGGAGCTCAGTTGGTAAGAGCAGCAGCACAGACAGCCAAAGATCCTGGTTCAAATCCCGGCTATGGCATTGAATTTTTCAGTCTTGACCACCTTTCCATCACAGCCTACATATGACCAGTGTGAAAGAATTATCATTCCAACAGACAGAAATTGTTCTGCATTATTAAATCTTATGATGAACTGAATAAGACACTGTATTATATTATTACATACACATTCCAAAACATAACCACTTTTATAGTTACTGTATAGTAATACACTTAACGGTTACTATACAGGGCAAAATGGTTATGTTGGTAACAATACAGTTTTTAACACTCATTTCTTAATACCCCCATACTTCTGTACAAATTAATTTGATTCAGGAGATATTTGCTTCCTTTTGAGAAGTCACATAATTCTGGGTGTGCACTTAAAATTGACTATCGCTTTCAAGCTGCTTACTTTCATTTGAGTTTACTCAGCTGTCCTTGTCTTTTTAACAAAAAGAAAACCTCACTCTCAATTACTGCATTTGTACTGGGAAGACAATTACACAGATTCCACAAACCTAATATATCTGTCTGGATGTTATTTGTACCCAATGCATAACTTTTTTAAGATAATCCAGCCCAGTAATACCAACTTTAGTAGTGCAAGTATTAACATGAAGCTCTGCGACTTGGAACACATCATCAAGTTGGCATGTGAACATATATTTTCCTAATGTGGCGTGTTATGGTACGAGTTTTGAAGAAACTAAATTCATGACTGACATTGCTAAAAAAATAAAAACTATAAATTCAAACCTCAAATGACCAGGAATTCTTTTTGATTTCTAAAAGCTGGAACATTTAGGTATCCTGGCAGAACCTGAAGGGGACAAGGGGATTCGACTCCAAAAATCAGAACAGTCCAGGCCAAATCAGGACATTTGGTCACTTTATGTAAAGTCCTATCTAAATATTAAATTATTGGTCTAACTTTTAAAGAAAGAAAAGTCTTTTTAACAGTAAATATTCTTCTGTAATCAGTACATTTATATTTCATGTAATTATATTTAGATTAGTTATGGTGCTTCAATTATTTCACTGTACATTTAACCTATTGTAATTTAAGCATGATATTGTTAGATTAAGTTAGTAATAAGGTGATGGTGTTCAATATTAATAAATTCTGATCATATGAATGAAATAAAACTAAACTAAATTATTAAATAATTACCTACAATCGCTGACTGTCACTGTCACTGAATGTCATAGTTTAAATTATGCAAAATTGGCTGTTATGAAAAGATCACATATTTTAAATTTGCATAGGTTTTAAGCTAAACTTCATTGTATAACAGTGAATAAAGGATTTTTATGGGAAAGTAAAGTGAAAAATAAAAATATCTTGTTCAATACTGATTTTAAATTTTTAAAACATTCATCAGCACAAGATCAAATATAACAAATCGAGAAGGGTTATTGTTTAAGGAAATGTAGTCTTAAACATTTATGTTGAATTTCAGATAAATATACCATATCAGATATGAAATTCAGTTGGTGGCAACATACAAAAGGAATCAACTTCCCAAGTGACTTTGGAGATGGTTTAAGATTGCCCAAGTATGTTGTTCGGTTTGAAGAAATTAATATGTCACAAGTTATAAATTACGGAGAAGGTAAGTAACTTTTATGTACTATAAATAATAATAACAATAAAAATATGAATCCGTTATAAATGTTAAGATATTAATCATATGAACAGAGCTTAGACAACTGGTTTTTTTATGTAATAAATAGCTTCCCTATACTTTACAGATTGTACAATGATACTATAATAGAAAACTTTGTCTTCTGGAAATGTTTACAGGAAACCATTCTACGGCCAGAATGGTAATAATAATGAGAAGAGAGCTACGCAGTTATTTACTTGAAACATATCTTCCCAGTTCGCTGTTTGTAATAATGTCGTGGGGCAGCTTCGTAGTGATTCCAGATATGGTTCCTGGAAGGATGGTGCTTCTGGTAACAACTCTTCTTTCCCTTGTCACCATGTTTGATACTGTAAGGTAGGTACACATTTATCCTACCATCTTCTTCCTTCTAAATTCTCTAAAGGGTTGCCAACTGCCCAATTTTCGAACGACAGCCCAGGTATCCAGTCAAAGATTGCAGCCAAGCATGTCAACCTAGTATGAGAAGTTTGGTTTTTCTTACTTTCATCAATTTCCACAACCTTGAATTCAGAGTACAAACATTTTATAGGGTAGTCTATAGGCTTTCTTAAACAAATTTGTATTATTCTCTTTTGAAGTAAAATTAGTTTTAAACAAATTGTCTTAGATATGCTACCCCAGTCCAGAATTCCATATTGGATTATGGGATCATGTAAAATTCATTGTATTTTTTTGTTACATATTATATTCTAGGTTTTTTGCCATTGCCAATGTTTTCTGTAAGTAGAAAAGATATAAATAAAAACTTGAAGGTTGGTTAGTTATCATGATATCACGGGTCACCAGCTGAGTCAAGATTAATCAAGCTTTTGGACATCCTTTGCTGTGAGTCCATATCCTAAAGACACAGCTGATAACTTATGAAGTCACGATAACTTGTCATTTCAAGATTTTATTTTTATTTCAATAAAAAACCTGGAAAAAAACTTCAATTAAGTATGATTCAAATTTTAAATTTCACTTACTTATACAAATGATGTATCTTTTACTTTTTCAGAAACAATTCACCAAGTGCACTAGAATTAAAGTGCATAGAAGTATGGCTAATATCCTGTACACTGTTTGTATTCTTTGCGTTGCTGGAATACTTCATTGTGCTGTTTGGAATACGATATGATAAATTCTGGCGACATAAGAAGCGAGATTTGGAGAGATTAAATGCTGCAAATGTAGAACGACCACCTGAAAATCCTCAACCAACCACAATGGCAGCAGCAGTAGTAGCAGCAGCTGCGGCTGCAGCAGCAAACAGCAACAACACAGCTGCTGTTTCTACCAACAATCACCACCGTCCTGCCCAACTACCACCTATATTGCATCATCGTGTTGGCAACAATAGAGTGGATAATCTAAGATTGTTTGGAGGTGGTAGTAAAATAGTCCCACAAGATGGAACACAACCTTCAAAAGACAAAGCCTCATCCAGGGCAAATATAATCAGGGTAAGTATTATTACTTGTTTAATGGCCATGTGCACCATTCTCGATCAGAATTTTACCTTCTTCATTCTCAATTTCCGGTGCATTAAGCTTTATTAAGTTAAACATGGCATTTGATCATAGGTAATCCCAGGAAAGATTACGAGTTATTGATAATGCGAAGCACAAGGAAATTTATCTGATGATACTCATAATCTTGAGTGGGATTCGAGATTATTTCATGAAAAAAATGAATCAGATTATAAAAGTAATAATTACTTTCTCACTTGTGTTGCTTAAAACAAGTCAATATTGTCAGCTGTCAGATCATGGCATACTAAAAGAATGAACAATCGATTATCGAATGCATTACCAGTTACTAACCAATGTTACCAACAATAAGATAAATTTAACTTAATTAAGATAGGCTAAAATCATAACAGTATAAAAACACACAACCTGGCTTGCACAAAAACGAAATTGCATTTCTAATCAATAAGAAACAGATTTTTTTATACTGCTAAGATCATATGGTACGAAGACATTTAACATTGTGATAGGTATTATTTTTAACATTCATCACACAATATTAGAAAGTCCATGAAACAAAAAATTTCCAAACATAATAAAATGTATTAATTGAATCACAGACTGTATTTATATTAATCTACTACACCCCTAAACACGAGCTTTGCTCATATAGGGGTATGTTTGGTTTTATTTGTTTTTACTTGTATTAAATGTGTAATAATAATAATAATAATCATCATCATCATCATCATCCTATCATGTATTAGGCCTAGGGGCCCGTTACGGTCTCAATCCATCGTTTAAGGGGTCTGCCCAATGATCTCTTGCCTGATGGTTGGTAATTTAGAATTTGACGGGGTATTCTTGTTCGGCTCATTCTTCTTACGTGGGATATGCAGTTGTTTCTATATTTTTGTATATAGTCCATGATTGGTTCTGCTTGTAATTCTTTCATAATATCATAGTTTCTTTTGTGATCCGTTCTTGAGTAGCCTGCAGTGCGCCTCATAAATTTCATTTCTGACGTAGTTAGTCTCTGTGTATCCATACTACGTATTGTCCAGGCCTCACTGCCGTAACACAATATCGGTCTGGCTAATGTTTTGTAGATTCTAGTACGTGTGTGTTTCTGTACTATGTTAGGTTTGAAAATGTTATTAATTATTCCTGTTACTCTGTTGAATTTGATAATTTTTTGACTGAAATCTTTTTCTTCTTCATATGAGAGTTGATATCCAAGGTAATTAAATGTATTGGTTTGTTCTAATGTTTTATTGTTAATGACAATTTTACTGCGAACTGGATCTTTCCCAATAAAGGCCATGACTTTAGATTTTTCTGCTGAGATTTCCATATTGTAATTTTTTGCAATTTGATGGAATGAGTGAACTGAACGTTGAAGGTCATCTTCTGAGTTCGCTATAAACACAATGTCATCTGCAAACAATAGGATGTCCAATTTATATAATCTGTTAAGTGGTATGCTACCATGTGGTTTTAATCTCCATTCTTTAATGGCAGAGTTCATGTATATTATGAAGAGCAGGGGCGAAAGACCGCAGCCTTGTCTGACACCTTGGTTTATTGGTCTGCAATCAGACAGTTTGTTTTCCATTTTAACTTGTATGTAGTTATCTTTGTAAATATCATATATGGCTTTGATCAATTGATCCGGGATTCCATCATATGCAAGAATTTCTAATAATTTGTTTCTATCGACTTAATCGAAGGCTTTCTTCAGATCAATAAATGCCATGTGTGTCTCAACATTAAATTAAATTCTCTGTGCTTTTCTGTTAGGAGTTTCAGAGTGAAGTATCCATCAGCACATGATCTTCCTTTTCGGAATCCATTCTGAGCTTCATCAAATGTATTTGCATAGTAATCAGTTAATTTTGATTTTAACAGTTTGGTGTATATTTTATAGCCTGAATTCAGCAGGCTTATCCCTCTAAAGTTATCGCAATTATTTATATCTCCTTTCTTGTGTAGTGGGATTACAGTGGCTTGTAGCCAACTTTTAGGGGGAGGACCTTCATTATAAATTCTATTTAAAAAGTTTAAGAGCCTTTCATCAAAGGCATATCCTGCATATTTGAATAGTTCTAAATTAAGGCCATCTTCACCTGGGGCTTTGTTATTTTTGCATTGGAGTAGTGCGGTTTCTAGTTCTTCAAGTGTGAAAATATTTGTAAAGTTATTGTTAGAGGACAGGAGATTTATGTTTGCATTTTTTTGCTGCCATAAATTTTGAAAATATTCTATCCAGTTTTCTAAAAGTATTGTATTTAATTTTACTCTTTCTTGTACTTCTCCATTTAGTTGTTTTAAAATTTTATGTTTTTGGATTTGGTCTTGTGATATCTATTTCCAGTTGGGTAGTAAAAGCATTCCAACTTTCTCTGTGATTCCTTCTGACTTCCCTTTTTGCTATTGCTCTTTTCTTTTTGTACTCTATTTCATTGGCAAGTGTCTTAGTTGATAGGTATTTTCTGAATGCTTCATGTTTATCCTCAATAATTTTGGCTAGGTTTTCGTCCCATTTACGTAAACCATGGTTTACCATGGTTCTCATCCATTTCTTCTTTTTTCCTATGCTTTCGTTGGCAGCTGTATTTATAATATATTTTAATCTGCTCCATTCTTCTTCTATAGTGTTGCCAATTTCTACATTTAATAGGTTTGAAACTCTCTTTTGGTAGAGCCAGCGGATACTAGGGTCATTTAGTAACTGTACTTTGAAAGTGTATGTGGGTCTTGTAATGAATGATCCGTCATAATAATAATAATAATAATAATAATGTAATTTAAGTAATGTAAATTAAAAAAAATTGTAATCATTTTATATTTCTTCTATCTGTAGACAAATGAATAAAGCATAATGGCTTAACAATATCAAAATGATCAGCTATTGGAAGTGTTCTGTTTTTATGTTTGCTCTCCTCTGGATGATAGTAATCTCTGATTTTGGTAATAAGGGTGGTCAGCTGAATTGTATCAATACATCGCAAGCTCATTTCAACAGTTGTAATAGTTTAATCATATTCCGAGTATGCATGGTTATTGCGTTTATTTGTTTAAAAATTATGCATATGACTCATTAGGTTTGTTCCCAAAGCAAATCCATGACTGCTTGAGAATTTGCTGTACTGCTCATGTCCAGTCTATAACTTATTTGTGATTTTGCACTTTGGGAACGGTTAGAAGAATTGGAATCGACAGTTTCTGCGTTTAATTGATATGATATGCTAATAGAATATGTAGTTTCTGCGTTTAATTGATATGATATGCTAATAGAATATGTATTTCCCTTTGACATGTTATACTTGCAATATGCATCGCCAATATACACTATATTTTGGGAAGCGTTTAATTATCTTCCATTATTCATACATATAAGTAGCCTATGCTTATAAATCAGGCACAAGGTTAAGGGAGGAGTCAGGCGCGTGAAAATAGGTTTCTGCATGTCTCTGATAACAATTCATGGTAGAGGCTGCAAAACTTTTCTTATAGTACATAAACTGTCCTGAGAACACACGGAACAGAAGATTGAAAATCAGAATAATGAATTCTTGCTTTGGGAACAAGCGTGGAGAAAGAGCGCATGCACGAATGATGTGTTCATGGTTTCTGAGTGCTTTGGGAACAAACCTAATAACATGTATTTAAACATCCTAAAGAAAAAACCCTAGTTGGTAAGTAAGACATAACTTTGAAAAAATAACATAATACAAACAATAATACTTATTTACAATAGTGGATAAAACACTATCCACTATTGTAAATAAGTATTATTGTTTGTATTATATTATTTTTTAATAAAATTATAGTGGAAAGAATAGGACCGTAAATTATTTTCAATTGGATATAACTTTGAAAAACTCTTATTACTTTTAGGATCAACATGGTGCTTCAACAGATAGACCAGAGCCACCGGGGAGACGGAAATTTCGTATGGTCGCAGAGTACGTAGTTCTTTACTGTGGTTCTCAAAGAGGAATGGTGGACCAAGTGTCGTTAGTGCTCTTCCCTATTTGCTTCATACTGTTTACAATTATTTATTGGGTGACATATGTGAGTGCATCAAAACATGAAAGAATCTGACCCGACATTTTTCAGCCATATGAAATAACAATACTGCTTTCCAATTTAACTCATTCAGGTTAGACTGTTGACACTGATGGATTATAAGACACTAGATAGTGCTTGTAATGCCAGAATAAAACTTTATCAACCTAGTCAACTAAGTCCCCTTAACAGTTATCTAGAAATGCTAGTGAAATTAGAAAAAGTGCTTCTTATTGAAATGGATTTCATTGGTGGAACAATCAATTGAACAGGTCTTTACAATGGCTAATTCCAATTAAGACAACACGACACGAACTCAGGGGATATGTAAAGGTACCACTTTTCTTTTTCACTGTTTTGAAGGATACTCAACATAAGGCAATGCTCTCTGCATCTGCTGTAGTTTATATGAAAATAAATAGGAGGCATTACTTTCGAAACAACCCTCCTACAATCATGCTGCCTACCAATGAAATGGGAAGATGGATACAGATGATTCTGCAATTGGACTGTAGGCCATGTAATGTTACACCATGGAGTCAGTTCAATAGCCTCAAGGTTATTTTGACTCCCTGAATTTCAACTCTCTCTCTCTCTCTCTCTCTCTTTGAGCAAATGTAAAATCTACAATTCTTAAAAGTATATGTTAATGAATATGTTCTAGAAGAATTGGCCAAGGTGGAACACTCATTTCAGCTCTGGCTATAATTTTCAAAGTTTGATCTTGGACCAGGTCAATAGCATTTATGTACACATAATATGACATGAAATATGAAATCGCCGATTTACAGGCATGTAAAAAAATTCCTGTAGGACTTCTGGCACATGGGCGATGGTTACAGGTCTAAGTAGTACAAAACATTCGTAAGTAACCATTAACATTCAACAACCACAGTTCAAAAAATAAAACAACGTTTGACTTTGATTTGGCATGAATTGGAATTGATTTGGCATGAATTGGAATTTGCGATTTGTTTTAAGACCTGATCAATTTTTTCAGCAAATAATTCTAACTATTCAGGACAAATAAAATCCTTGTACATAACTTCCAAATAATGAACATTTTTTGTCTTCATAATTTCATAAGACACTTCCAATTGTTAATAAATGAAGTTGTCTTGCTATGGTATTCGTATCAATCATAGCACTTCCATAATCAACAACTGCTGTCAATTGATCATTCAAACATGTTTTATAAACGTAAACCATTATATAGGTAACTATAGATTACATTACTCGTCAAATAAACCATCACATAATAATCCATATTGTGCCTTCCTTCAGAGTGAATTTAAGCAACTCTTGGAGCACATCAGAGAAGATAGAATCATGTCTAGCTTAAATTTGTTGATCATTATTGTAAATAACTCCAAGTGCCAAATCTATCAGTACAAATAATTGTACTTCGTTAATATTTATATGTAATTTCTAGATTATGTAAGTACATTGTAATGAAGGAGACTCTATATTAACTGTTAAAAACATCAAATTTATGCAATAACCACTGAATGCTTTGTAATTAAAAACATTGATCTGTATGATAAGTTAAGAAATAAAATGCTTTTAATTAGGAGAAAATCTCTTAAATGCCTGGAATTTAAAATCAGAAGCTATTTATTTAGTATCAGTACATAAAACATTAATTTGTTTCACTGCTCTGCTAAAAGATAACTATAAAAATCTCCTAATGTGAGATTTCAGTTTATTTATACAAAGACTTAATAAAGAGGCACTTTTTATTAATGCACTAAACTATTTGTATCGGCTTTGCTTGTACTTTGTTAACTTTAACTTTTTCATTCATTCATAAAATGGTACTCCTGGCAGTGTTCATAATATTGTGTTCAACCAACAACCATTAACAATGTTGCATGTACCGTTCATGTCTGGTATTTAAGAAAACCATTCTCATTATCAATGTATTATTATTTAAGTAATAATTTCAAAGAATAGTATCAGAACAAAGTCAACTGAAAATAAATTTCATATAAGTAATCCTCGTTCATGAACTCTTCTCTGAATATAGAATATTTTCATGGGCTTCTAACCAGGTAGTTATAGTTCCGATGTAATTGTAATTATTTTATAACCATTCATGAAAATTCTGTAAAGTCCAGCTTTAACCTGTTTAAAATAAAGTTACTCAAACTTATATATCAATTAATACAGGGAGGCCCAATGAACTATGAACCAGGTGCACAGTGTTTTTCCGGTTCGGGATGGTGGCACGCGTTCCATTTGCGGTTATCATAGTGGCACTGATGCAAACATACAAGAAGTTCCTTACTACCTTTAAAGGCTTTATTTACCAATTTTATGAAAGGAGGTGCTGAAACTGGCCATCGTCGTTGTCCAAACATTTTTGGCATCTATTAAGAAAACCATCCGTCACTCTCCGTAGTTCACGTTGCGAAAAGTTGGCAATTTTCTGGTGGATGTTTTGTTTTAATTCTTCCAGGGTCTGCAGGTTTGTCTTGTATACTTTGTTTTAATTCACCCAGAGTCACAAGAGGTTAGATCATGGGACCAAGAGGGCCAAAAATCCTACAAATCTCTACTAATAATTCTGACCTCCTCGAGCACACTTTCAATACTGTTCTCATTAAAATATTGGCTGTATGAGCTGTGTCAGTGTCTGTCTGTTAATCTACTCTTATACAATTCAATGGCCCTAAATAGCGTGCTTGCTCCCTCACTTCGTGAGACATCAGGTATACTCAGCAATGTTCGTCTCTTGCAGTCATGAAGAATACAAAATTAGGAAAACCGTTTCTTTATTATATAAGACCTAAGTGAAATGAACACAATGAACAAATAATATAATTTTACTTTTACTTACAATTTTCATAGCTCTGAACCACAAACATTTTTAATAAACTGCCAGTGTAAATTTCTTAAAAATCCTGAAGTCAATTAATAATGGCGGGCGAAGCCACTGGCACCAGTTATAATATATTGATAGTTAAACCCTGGAAGTATCGCAGACAGTAAAAATCCAAACAAACCACTCCTTCCCTTAAAAAATTAAATGATTTCTGAAAATTACACTGAATTTATCAAATAACATTCACATCATATTCATCTGTCAACACACAGCTGAGAAACAATACGTGTTCACAGGTAGCTTTGGAACTACATAATCGAATCTGAGATCATTTTCCCAGGCGACGCTTTCTAATCGTGGAATGTACTCTAAAGCCAGAATTTTAGCTGATTCATTAATTATTAATGGTTTAGTTTATGAATGATTCGCGTGCATGTGTTAATAAATATAATGCTTTATCTCAGCTCATGGTGCAAGATACACCAATTCTTTCATCATAGAGGGATACTTCATGAACAATATTAGGTTTATCAGAGCTCCAATAACAATTATTTTGTGTACACACATATCCAGGAAGGTGGAACCAGGCCTCGTCCATTCATCAATAGCAGCAGTGGCGGGAAACGCATACCCACATGTCCAGTGGAAAAACACTGTGATGCTGGTTCATAGTTCATTGGATCCCCCTGTACGAAAATTATTGAAATTTGACTGTAAATAACCCACTCTGCATAGAGTCTCATTCAATTAAGAATAAACACTGTCTTTTTCTTATATAACAAAGGATTCATTTAAATCATAAATCATCATTTAAATATACTATTGAGATATCCTTCATCGCATGTTTCTATAATGCCTTTAAATAAACTTCTGTAAAATATAATGCTTCATTATCAAAGGCAACCAGTGGTTCCACAGTTCAAAACAAGTGTACTTATTAAAAAACCACTCTGAAATAAAAATTGATTCATGATACCGTATTAAGTGTAAGGTTTATAGCATGCAGTGTCATTGGAATATTTTGCAACGAATGCTGACAAGAAGGTTTGGTGTGTCATATACAACATTCACTAGGCAATTTCCAGCAAATGGCAGATTCCACCCTTGCAGGGAGCTAGAAGAAGTGCTTCCAAGCATAACTCCTGTTCTCAATTCCATTCAACCAAGAGAGAAACATTATGAGATGATGCTTATTATAACTGAATGTAATTAAAGATTAATTTCTCAGGTTAGCACTAAAGTTGGAGGTATTTCAGCCAAGCTTTAGAAAAACACTCCAGTATCATCATCATGGGACTTTCTGACAAAATTTGAAAGGAGATTTCACATATTTTGTCAGGAAGTCCATTGACGATAGTATTGGAGGGTACTGCCAAAAACTTGGGTGAAATACTTTACTCTCTGATGAAATGTAACAGGGGACTTCCCACACTTTGTCAGGAAGTTTCCTGATGAAGATGGCAATGCAGTCCATTGCCAAAAAATTGGATCAAATATCTCTGACCTGGGAACAAACTCAAAAAGTTATGCTGAATAATATTCTCCAGGAAAGTTATCAATAATTTAAAATCCAATTCATAATGTAAAAGATACCCGCAAACATTACAACACATTTTGTAGTTAATGCAAATTAATTATTTTCTTTAATAAATTGCAATAAAGTAGAAACGGTTGCTCTTAAATGTTGGTATTTTATGCCTAGCTTAAAAACAGAAAACTTTGCTAAAACCCTAAATTTGAACAGAATTTATCTTAAGGTTAAGCTAAATGAATAAAGTAAACTCCACATTATCCATAGAACTGGGTGGTTCTGCAGCTGCGGATAAGCAAATTCTGCAGTTAATGGGAGGGGGGGGGGGGGAGAAACGGTCAAAAAAAGGGAAAATCAGTATGAAATGCTTTCAAACAATTTCTGCTTACAGTAGGGGCCTACACATACAAATATGACTTAATGAACAAAAGTTTTCTGTACATACAAATTTGTCAGTTTACTTGTTTTTAAAAAATCTGTAATTTTATTGTTTTATCATCTTTATTTCTCCTCTGAAACCATACCTTAAAAAGGATTGAAAAAAAAGAAGAGAAGACTGTGGATAATCATGAGTTTCTGTAAAATTAGGGCTATGTTTGATATGCTGTAATATTAGACTTTTGTACTATAGACCTTTCTGTACAGTTGAAAATACTAGATTAGGGTGACTAGACATCCATTTTAAATGTCAATTTTTTTTATATAGATTCCGGCCTTCTGTCCAAAGAAAAATTAACAGCAACTTATATGTCCCCCTTCTTTTGGTAGTTCATTTATGTTATTTGGTAACTAGTTAAAATGTTGCAGTTGATATTGTGCTCAAGTTACATGAAAATTATGTTGCTGCATCCCTGAAAGTACCACGCCTACCATCTGACCACTGCGACATCTACCATAGGACACCCATGGTCATTAATGACTGTTTCCTTTATCGGAGATGCTACATCTTATTCAAGTAGCTCCTCAGTTTAAATCATAAGGCTGAGTACACCCCATTCCAGACCTTCCTACCTCATAAAAATCAGAGGAGAGATCGAACCTCGGTCTGCATGTCCATAGCCAGTGACGCTAACCATGAGACCACTAAGGTCATCAAAAAATTATACGCATTACTAAAAATTTAGGAATTAATTTTCACACTGTATTTCTCTAAAGGTATTCAAGAGAAGAGCCACCTCTGAGTCTCTACTCATGATTTTAAGGAATTGAATGTGATTTGGATTATTTCATATATCAATATCATGTGTTAAATTTATGGATTGTGTAGCTCTTGAAGTGAAATGAATATGGGAATGAATATAGAGAACATTTTTGTAGAATGTTAATTTTTTCCAGAATGTAAGGCCATGTCCAAAAGCTACATTTTCAGCTGAAGTAAACTAAATAGTTAATAGCAAATGTTTACTGCCTGAGGACACTGCATTGTTGATAAACAAATCATAATGTGGAACAAAGGGCAAACTCAAATTTGAAGCCACTTTCCTCCATGCTAAATATTCTGTAGACCCTTACTTGCGACTTGGCTTCAATTACAGTACTAAAAAATAATACCTGTGCGGAAATGTCAGATACACTGTATCCTGAGCAAGGTTTCTTTCTTCATGCCTCATAGAAATTACAGTTTATATTTCAAAATCTGGTCACCCTGAAATATATTTTTTTTAAATGTACAGAAGGTTGTTATGAACAAACTTTAAATTCTGTTTTAGTTAATAAAATTGAAAAATGTTCAGAATTCCACAAATCAATTACCACATATTAAAATTCTTTGTATTTATTAGTATTATTTTGACAATAATATTTATATTTTTCCTATCCTTAAAGAAAAATTTTATTTGGTGTATAAAGTTGATATGGTTTCTCTCGGTCTTCCTATGTATCAATAAAATTTCAAACTTTTAACTGTTCAGCAGGCCTAATGACTGTTTTATCTGCTGTATCAAGCTTTGGTCAGGATTCTCATGCACTTTTATTTAGCATTATACTAAGTACATTCATACCATCATTTTTGATAGGGGAGCCAGGAAGTGGACCCCATAATCAAATAGATCTGACTGGTCAAGAAGAAAAATGTAATGGACAGCAATAATATTTATGATTGTAACTTTTTTTTTTCTCAGGACCAATGCCCTATTTAGGAAGAGTGTGACAATGATGACTTCCAGAACTAAGCTGTGGTATTGGCCATTCTCAAATAGGGCAACAAAAAAGAGTGTTACAGTCATAAATGCTACTACTAACCATTTCATTTTCATTTTTCACCCATTGGATCTCTGACCATCCAGTCTACTTCTGGCTCTCCTATTGGTTCCCATTCCATCAAGCCTTTTTCTGCTGTTTTCTATAAAAGAAACACCTTTCCTTGAAACAACTCATTCCTCCTAGATGATGGGAGCAGAGTTAGCTGCAAAAGCTTGAATACAATTATTATTCAACTCTCAGATGGAAGCCTGAGAAATCGTTTTCATTTTCAGCATAGGGAAAACTTCAAGTCATACCTTAAAAACCCTGAAAGAAACAAAATGGGTAATGTACAGATCTAATCACTTTGAATGAAGTAAAACTTCTATAAGGTATGATCATTTACTTCTCTTATCATGAGAGTAATGCATATCTATAAGCCCAATTTCTATAATTTTGATATATTTCATTATATTTGTTTTAATTATACTGAATACAGATATATTCATAAAGTTATGCTACAAATTTAACTAATATGCCAGTATCTTGTAGTATAAACAATTGCTTCGATTACCTTTTCAATACTTCAATTAAAAATATATAGAATAAATTGTTTGATGTTTTTATTGTGTAAAAAGTTCCCATCCCATCCTTAATAGAATTCCATATTAGTAAGCTTCAAGAGAAGTATTAAAAAAATCTACTACTCACATTAAGATGAAGTTTCAAACTGAAAGAAAATAATAACAGCCTGCTATAGCTGTTGCACTACCCAAAGCTTTGTGTAAATAGTTAAAAAGAAAACTTGTAAAGAATCTCAGAAAGATGAGAGAGTAATTTAGGGTTATCACATCCTTTGATAAACAAGAATATTAAAAGAAGAAGAAATTGCAGCCCTACTTGTAATAGTCATCTGTATAAAAGGGATTGTGATCTTCCATTATCCAGCCAATCAGAGTTGGACTTCCCATTCTCTATGGTGATTGCTCCCAGCCATAATGGAAAATCGGCATGTTCAGGGTCAATCAGTTTCTTTCGTCTAGACACCAAATGTTGGTCCCATATCCCGGGCTTCTCCTGGCCATTATCAGGTTGATAATGTCTATACAGCTCACGCTATACGAACGAAAACTGGGTGGAGCTTTAACGGGACACGCCTGTGCAAGTAGCGAATGATAGGGAGGCAACATTGCCCAGTATAGATAACCCCGCACCTAACGGAAGTGCTACATTGTGTAATTTCAATTGTGCGGAAAAAACTATACACAAACCAAAATTTTAAAGTGTACCACGAGAAAGAAGAAATGTTTCTGAAGTCAGCTGTACAAAAACCATGTTTTTACGACAAGTGGTTGTTGAGTTATAGAGTTTTGATTGATAAATAACACTGATGATCAATCATGCAGCTTCTGGCAAGTGTGGCAACAGTGCACAAAGAGACAGCAGGGATTGGCGCACACCATTTTCCTTCATATAGCGTGAGCGGTATAAATGTTCATTGTTTCTATTACTTCTCTGATTTTTGTGTGTGCCCTATATTTGACTGTGATTAGGATCTTTGATTTGTTCATCTCAATGATATTTTTATGATCTCTGAATGTTCAACTACCACTGACTTCTCTGTTTAAGGCACCTTCACAATTCTGTGCTCTCTTAATTTTTCTTCTATCATTTGACTGGCTTCTCCAATGTACTAGCATTGGCACCTACAGGGGATGATACATACACCATAGTGGCATGTTAATCACAGAGTAAAAGACGGTCTTTTTGTTATGTTAACATAGCATTCTAGAAACACAACATACAGACGAAAGAAGAAGGCTGCTAGAATGCTACATGAAGTCCGCCTTCTATTCTATGAATACCACCAACAATCTTATCAGCAAATACAAAGAACATACTGATCTTTGCATGCCAGAATTTCATTTTTTATAGTTCCACTAAGAACATGTCCATGCCAAAAAAATAATGACTGTTAAATTTCAGATTCTTATAAATATGGATCTCTAAACTTTTAACAAAATTTATATTATTTCCAATACATTCTAGATATTCACTTCACTAAAACTTTAATTCTACAAGAATAATCATAAACTGTACATACTTGTGTAAGGACTACGATGCAGATTATGTTAATCATAACCATATAATGAAGATTCTAAATATGCTTTCTGGCTATCAAAAGAGTTTCTACGGAGTCGACGTCCAATGGGTTCAAGGTCATTATAACACCTACTAAAAACACGCTCCACAGCAGCTCTAGCTTCTTCTTTCGACACGCTACGAACAGCCAGAACTGATTGCATGGCTTTTGTTTTTACACATTCCTGTAACAAAACAGTTTAAGAATACAATATCCCCTTTATATGTATGCTCTATTACGCAAACACAAAAATGACAAAGAGGCACTGTGTGAAACAGCATACATACAAAGGACAATCACGTGTGCATTCCTGAGAGCCTGCAAGTTGCACACACTAGCTAAAAGCATGCGGTTTTATTTAAAGTACTAGCAGGTAAAACCAAAGAAGAAGACTGGAACAACGTGGTCTAAAGAGAGAAAGAAAGCCCACAGTAAAAGAATGAAAGAGATATGGGCACAAAGGAAGGAAAATGCACACTTCTAAGTACTTTGCATAGTCCTAATGGGCTTATTCGCATATATATATACAGTAAAACCTCGTTAACAAGAACTCGCTTACGACGAACACTCTGTTAACAAGAACAAAGATTTGGTCCCGGCAAAGATGTATTGTTTCTTATGAAAGTTTTATCGGTTGCCACAAACTGCGAACTGTTTTTCTGTCCCTAGAATCTTGAAATGTCATTTAACACAAACTTCCAAAGCTTTTCAAATTGTTATTTCCTGTTCTTCCTTTGCTAGGCTGGTGCAATCGCTCGACAATCGGGAGTTATTGTTATTGTTATCCTTTGCCAGTACTGCTGGTCTATAGGATTGCTAAATAAATAAATAAAGCATCGTGCCGCCAACGATCGGGTTATAACATTTCTTATTTTATTCAAACATAACCAGTACGATTTCATTATACATTGCATTAAAAGTTGTAACCCACCCGCCAGGAAGTGTTTGCCGCCGTAGCCACTTGAGAACGTTTTGCTGCAACATCCGAATCATATGCTGGGTTTACTGAAGCTGTGAATATAGTTGGCCGTGAAGTTTCCAGGCACTTTCGTTCCCATCAACGACAGTGCAACTTATTTGAATTTTTCAACAGGAAATGATCTTTTTTAAAAGGTAGGCCTAATTACATAGCCTACGTTTGCATGTAACAGTATTTTCTACAATAGTGTATACTGTAAATGGTTCATTAAAAAAATTAGTCCCCAGTTAGCACGAATTTTTTTCAACACGAACCCCTCATTTTTCGGTCCCTGGGAATTTGTGTTAACGAGGTTTTACTGTATATATAATGACAATGTGTTAATCACCACATTTGAAATATCCATAGCATAAATTTTACTGTATCTATGATCCTATTTCTTAAACCCTTCAAAAATAATGCATCAAAGTTTCACAGTTGTTAATTTTTACCTGATGTTGACGTTGTATTCTGAATGGGGAAGCATCTCCCTGATTCCACGCACTTAGAAAGCTGCAGTGTGTGAGATTAGCTGCTCTGACTTCAGTGCAAGCAAGGTGATCAATATTCTTGAAATCCAGATCATTGGAACAGTAGTCAAACATGTGAATCATTTCGTGTGTTAAAACACCTTGGACTAGTCCCTTGGTCTTAGCCACATTTTGACAAACCACCACCTAAATAAGAAAAAATAAAAGTATATGAAAGTTTCTGGTTAGTCATCTTAACCAGCAAGATTAACTGTTTAAAAAATTTCACTATTATAACCTATTGGATTTTAATAAAACATTATATATTCTCCCTTGCCCTTCTTTCTTTGCCTTGTTCAACCTGATGAAGGCCCTGATATTGGGCCAAAACGTCGTGAAAAACTTCAAGATCCATTGTGAATATTTATACCCCGATTTGTGTGAAGATATATATACAATGGGAAAAAGACTAATTTTGATTAACTGTCAAAACCAGAATAATAAATGTTTAAAAAAATCCACAGATTGTTTTTTTTCCTGGGTGCTTGTAGGTAGGAGGGACATGATATTGAATATGTTAGAGAAATCTGCTAGTTTGGATATTAAAGCATATGAGCTCCATATATATGCTGAAGTGACAAAGAGTGCTAATATCACTGTCTAGACATAATCTTATATGACAAGAGATAAAAGACACGACATATAAAGACAATATTTATCACTTGCTTTGGAACAAATATAAATATGAGTCAAGTATTTTAATGGTCTTTAGAGATGTGGTAATTTATTTATTGTTGCTTTGTCATCATTTTGTATGTATCACTATGGCCAAACTGTATTTATATGGACTTTATTAAGTAGACTTGGCTCATGAAGACCGTTCATTAATGAATTTTCAAAAATAAAGAGGTGTGCTTGAAAATAGTCATGCCAATCATGAGCAAGCCATATGTGCTCTTTGGGACCTTTAAGAAATAAATAAATAAATAAATAAACAATCAAAGTACAGAACTCCACCACTGCACAGGCTCTACTCAAATACTGTGGTACAGAAGATAAGAAATGTACCGTCAACTGGGGTGACTTTAATAGTTGAATAAAAACATTTGAATGGTTGTGGTGAGGTTTAAAATATCAGTTGAGGTATTTTCAAGTACACTGTTGATATCCATGATCATTCTGGTTTTGAATTATGTACACTTTTGCTCCGTAGTAGGCCTATGTTTAATATGAAATAAACACATTGTTGTTTGAAACATTGCATTCTTGCCAAAAAAAAAATTCTGCTCAAATTTCTAGAACCCCAGCTAAAATTTATAATCTTAATAAGATTTTAATTATGAAACAACGCTTCTTTCTCATTATTTCTGCATAAATTAAATGTTTTAAATTAAACTGGTTCATTTATAGCCTATTTCTATCTATGGGGTCACTTTGATATCAACGTTGGGGTGACTTAGATAATCTACGTCAGCAAGCAATTAATCTTCATGCTGGTATTGCATTTCTTTCTGCAAGTAGAGAAAACTTATTCTTGTGTAGCTAGATATAATGAATTTAAAAATGTGGGGAATCCAAGCCGAAAAACCATTCAAGGCCCATTTTCCCATCCTTTCATAAGGAAACATTTGTTGAAATGGACAAGGTGAAGAGTGTGGATGGATATGTAGAAGGTGCTACAGTAAAACAAAACTTACGAATGGTTTTGAGGCAACTGGCATTGTATCAGTCAATCCAAAGAAAGTTCTCAATAAATTACTTAGACCATATGTTGAAACTGTACGGCAGTGGGTGTCGGCATGCTGACCACATGCCCCCCAATCCTGCCATCTGCCTACGGGAGATGACGCAGCGGTCGGGTGGTAGGCCAAGTCCCTCCAGGGATGTAGCGCCACGGAGTTTAGTTTATATGTTGAAACTGTAGTTGTTCTTTGACTTAGCCTACAGTAATTCTTTTGAAGAATAAATTTGAATAAGTTGAAATGGGAATGTCTTGGAAGAGGAAGGGAACAGCTGTAGCGCCAGGTAAAAGCATAGCTGGCTCAAGTAGAGTAAATTATTTTATTGACAATGAAACTGAAGAGATGGGATGAATATAGGCCTATTCACGAAACCAACCACTGAATATTGTATCTGCTGAAACTGAAACGATTCCCAGAAAGAAGATGTAAATGACATCACAGGAGAAATTTTCAAGTAGGCTTATAGAAAAGTAGGCCCATTTGTTGTTGACTTCCTGGATATAGCCTATCAGCCATTCTGTCAAAATGGAGAACTGAACAAAGTGGTGACAGATTCGGATATAGGCTACCTTTAAAAATAAACAATTTTGTGTTTTATGTGTTAAATTTGATAATTTTGTTTAGTTTTGAGCCTTCATAAAATTGTTCAGGTTGTGTGAATTGATTTCTATTCATATAAGATATCCAAGTCACCCAATTTAAAAAAAAAACTTGTTATATATAGTAGTATATATAGTAAAATAAAGACGAATAACGTCAAGATACTTATAGGGGACTTTAATGCTCAACTGGGCAAAGAAAACAAGTATAGAGATGTAGTAGGAAAGTGGGCTCCTTATAAATTTACAAATAGAAATGGCCAACGGCTCATAGAAATATGCAGAACTCATGGACTAATCTCCAAATCTACATATTTTAAAAGAAAACCAAACAAACTCAAAACGTGGAAACATCCGGATTGGACAAAAGGGGAGTGGCAACTAGACCACGTGTGTATGGACAAGTTCTTTCACAAGGAAATTCACAATGTCAAAGTTTTAAGAGGAACTGACACTGGGTCAGATCATTACTTAATTAAAATAAAGATTAAATTTACTCCATTGAGAAGGAAAAGACAAAATACAGTTGAAAAAAAAAAGGACATATGACCCACATCAGTTAATCCAGAATGATCGATACCGGCAGAAAACAGAAGCTACAAAATTAACAGACAATTTGGACGAAATAATACCAATTCTCAAACAGAATGCAGAAAATCTAGCTCCATTAAACCCAAGGAAAAGACATGCATGGTGGAACTCTGACTGTGATAGAATGCATGAGGAAAGGCACCAAGCTTGGTTGAAATTTCAAGCCCACAAAACAGAAGACAACGCCACTAACCTCAAGAATGTCAGAAAAGAATTCACTCAAATTATTAGAGGAGTCAAGAGACAATATGAAAAAGATTTAATAAGCCATATAGAGGAAAATTATCATAAAACCAATTCTAGAGATTATTACAAAGCCTTTGATAAACAATTACAAAAATACAGTCCCCCTACATTATTACTGAAGAATAAAGATGGAAAAACAGCACATAACAATAAAGAAAATGCAGAAATCATGGCAGAAGCATTTAACAAGCTCTTAAACTGTGATGACCCGGAAAAGCTTCTACTGATTGATACACATACTCCTATAAAAACTAAACCAGAAAATATAAACCCGCCTACGGCAAAAGAAGTGGAAACAGTGCTTAAGGAAATGAGGAACTACAAAGCATGTGGTGAAGACCAGGTCTTTGCAGAGATGTGGAAACACGCCGGCAGTTCGGCTAAGACGTCCCTCCATATGGCATTAATGAAGGTTTGGATATCTGAAAAATTCCCAGAACAATGGACCACAGCAATAATTAACCCACTTCATAAAAAAGGGGATAGAAGCAATCCAGATAACTATAGAGGTATTTCCATCCTAGACTGCACTTACAAGATTTTTTCAAAAATACTATATAATCGGATTAAAGAACAACTAGATCAAGAGTTAGGTGAATACCAGGGAGGCTTCAGACCTTGGAGAAGTTGCACTGAACAAATAATAACTTTGAAATTAGTCATGGCATATTACAAAAAACGTAACAAAGCCTCTGTCAATAACATTTATAGATTTCAAGAAAGCATATGACTCCATCCATAGATCATCATTAATAAAAATTTTAAGACATTTCGGTCTTCACCCAAAGCTAACCAAATTGGTGGAACTTACTCTAACTAATACAATTTCTAAAATAAAGTTCAGAGGAGAACTTTCTGAACCTTTCTTGGTAACAACTGGTCTGAGACAGGGCGACGGTCTGTCCCCTCTTCTTTTTAACTGTGCATTGGAGTACGTTATGAGGGAATGGTACAGAAACAATCCGAAATATATAAAAATTGGAACCCAAAAGGACAATATACAGTTAAATTGTTTAGGATTTGCCGATGATCTAGCATTTCTGGCCAATGATATTCAGGAAGCAAAACGACAAATTAAGTCTCTGCAAGAAATAGCCCAAAATATTGGTTTAAAAATTTCATTTGAAAAAACAGAAATAATGCTAACTCAAATGCCGCTAGCAAACAAAATTGAGGTGGGAGGTCAAGAAATAAAAATTGTAGAAAAATTTAAATATTTAGGTGAAATAATCACTTACAACATGAATGAGAAACCAGCATGGCAAAATAGAATAGCACAGCACAGAGCACAGCATGTTACCAAGAATACATACAATAAAAAGTGCCTCTCAATAGCAACCAAATTGAAACATTATAAAACAGTGACTCAACCGCAAATCACGTATGCATGTGAAACACTATTCAAAACAACTAACACAGTTGCAATAGATAGAGTACTCAAGGTAGAAAGGAGAATAGTAAGAACCTGTTTAAACAAAAAGTACCAAGTAAATGGAGTCTGGAAACTAGCTTCTAATGAAACAGTATATAAAGAAATAGAACCAGTGACAAGTACAATGAAAAAAAAACGAATATCATTTTTGGGACATATTTTACGGACACCAGAAAATAGAATTAGCAGAAAAATAATAGAAAAATTATGGAAGAGTAAGAGTAAGAAAAATATAAGATGGATTACAGAACTTAAGGAAGATATGGCAGAGCTACATATTACAGTAGAGGATTTAATATACAAGACAGACACACTCAAGATATTGAAAGACAAACACACAACACTACAGATGAAAATCAACAAACAGAGAATAGAAGAGTAGTTCCAGAAGCAGAAAGAAAATTGCGGTCAGAAAGGATGAAGAAGTACTGGGCTGACAAAAAGAAGAAAAACCTCAACCAGAAACCTGACTAAAGTGGTCCTATGAAGGCCAAAAAATTAAAATTAAAAATTATAGTAGAAAAACTACCTGACAGATTTAAGTGAAAGGTGAGATTAACATATTGGCTAGCTTTAATTTAGTGCAATTTCAGAGACCCTATCAAAGTGAATCCATATGCTGGGGTGTCTTTGACACACCATAATTAATTTTTTTCTCGGCATATGTTACCTCTGCCTTGAAAGTGAATGGGTTATTTAGGATCTTCAAAACAAGTAGAATATGTTTGGTTTGTTTCACTTAACTTTTTTGGAAACTAGGATAGATTAAAGGGAAAAACTATCAAAGTCACCCCCAGGTGACAGTACCCAAGTTTCATCTTTAATAGCTTCCTTGTAAATATCCTTCATATGCCAGTCAAAAATATAGTTGGGAGCTGACGAGATGATCCGTGATTTGGTGGTGGCATGCAGGGGGAAGACATGCTATAACTGCACGGTATGGGAGCGCTGCTATTGGCTGCAGATAGGAGCTCCTCAGTCAGGCCAGGGATAATCTCATCAGCTCCCAATAATACATTCCTTAGTAACAAAGATGATGTTACCAGCTTAATACTATGAATGCAGAATGCCTACATTACCTGATTAAGAATAGGGTCGTAACCGCCACTAACAGACGGATCACACACCTCACAGGCAATGTGTCTTCTTATATCAATTGCACTGAAAAATAAAAGTGAGTAAAGTTGTATTGTATACAGATGCATCAATTTACATACAAGAAAGAGATTAGTAGAGACAGGCAAAATATGAAATTTCATATTCTAAAAAATTGCTGCTAGCACTCTGGAAAGTGGAATATTTACGAAGCATGAAATTTAGATGGCAATGCACACAATGCAATGAGCATTAAATGTGTGTCAGAAAAGGTACCAGAGCATGCATTACTATGGGATTTTTATTTCTACTCTATGTTGTATGCCACTGCTCCAACAGGGCCAAGATGCTCGATCTGCTCCATAGTGTCTGCCTGCCTTGCTACTGAGAACTAGAGTCGCTCACTAATACATCACTGAGCATCCAGTTGGTAATCTCTGGTCTAGACTGTAAAATGAGGCACTCAGAATACAAGTGATATAAGTCCATAGAAACTGGTTCAGAGATATCTGGCCTCAAAGAAATCTGGGGAAAAAAAACAATATTAGGTCATGCACTAGGCTCCTCCACCAACTAAAATGGCAGCTAGTAGGTGTCTATATTTGAAGTACTACCAAACGCCATCTATTGGGGGAAAGGTGAAACCGGGAAAAATTAAATATTTTAAGTTATTTCTCCTTTATCCTCTTTTTCTCTACCTTTCCAAACCTCTCCCTCCCATTCTCTCACCTCCTCCTCGTCCTACCTGAGACCTATTTGGGATCTATTCCTAACTGTAAATTTTGGGTCAACCAGGAATCAAACTCGTGACCAGTAGCACTGAAACCAGTAGCCTTAACCATTACACCATGAGCGACTGCTGAGTGGTGAAGGGAAATTCATCTATTAGAGAGCATTATAGTAGCCTACATGAGAAATAACCATGCAAGGGTATTTTCGGAATGTTTTTTGTTTATTTTGTGTATTTTTGATATGCTGCAAGGGTCATTTTTTTATATATTTATGCGTATATGATGAAGGGTACAATAGTGAGGTGCGTGCACAAGGCTCGGAAGAGAGGGGAAGCAGCCGGCAGACAAGAGCAGGCGGAGCTTGGCTGGTGCACAACCTAAAGTTGTCTTTTGCCAAAATCTGTCCTCATAAGTTTGTACAGTCGGTCAAATAAAAAACGTCGGGCGGTATTTGATTAAGTATCACGAACGAGCATATGCGCATGTACAGGAAGACTTAGGGTTAGGTTCACACACGCCTCTTGTCTATCCATGTATTTTCTTGATTATTTAGTCAGTTTTGTTCCAAAATAAACATGTATAGAAGGCTGTGGCTATATGCCTCAAATCCGCCATATTCTTGGTTGCAAATTTTTATAATATTAATAATTAATAGATTCGCGAGGAATATGTTTATTCAAGGAGCATTTTTTTAAGATTTTATTTTATAATACCGGTACTTGTAGTGCAAAATCAATTACTTACGCTCAACTTCTGCAACCAATCAAGCATCGAAATACGCGTCCGGCCAGATCAACGTTTGCTATGAAAACTTCCGGTCGCATTATAGTAAAGTTCCCACCTCTGAGCTGCTTTTCATAAATATGGAACCTTCTCGCTGCTTCAGAGACCGAAAAATGCAGGTCAATTACAGCCCTAACTACACTTTCTCTCACGTTAGCATTTGTATGTGGCGATGACACAAAGCAAAATGAATTATGACAATGCATTAAGTTGAATATCGTGTGTTGCGCTTTCCGCGTTGTTCATTTTTTCCCTCCTTGTTCATATTTTCCCTCCTGCCGCATGGCCTCATATGTTCCGAAAATGACCTGTATTTTGTGATTTTTATAGGAAACTTGTGAACTAATGCGTCAAAACTTTAATTTTAACAGCATACGAGTCCCGACGTTTTTTATTTGACCGACTGTACATAATCACTGTACCGGTATATATCTAGGCCTACTCAAATGGGAGTGAAATAGTTGAAGATAAACTTATTGCACTCATTCTCTGAAAACAACTTACACTGTTAAAATAGTTAAACTCTTGTTTAACAATTTTGCAAGTCCTGGACTTACACCACTTGTATTCTGAGCACCTCGAATGAGTCTACAAAACAGTTTCATGTCTCACTGAATTCCTCGCCACCACCCACATAATTGGATACTATTTGGAACTCCTTCAGAATAGAGTAGCCAGCAAACAGTGAGGTATGCTCAGCCATTAGCGACTGTGCCCCTCCGAGCCACAGGAAACAGCTGATACAAGGGTAAAATTTCCCGTCGCAGAAGAGGTTCAATGTTACACATAATAAACATCACACTATTCAGTATATACTGCTCCAAAACTAATATAACTGTTCCTAACCTAATGTAACCTGTCCCTGACCTAGAATTTAGCTCTCATTATTTAACTTAATGTAGAAGCTTTTTTACCCTTCCACACCTTTTGTAAAACGTGGCATGAACCCTGCGCTATTCAGAATACTGCTGCTAAACTAACATAACGTTCCTAACCTAACATAACCTGTCACTGACTTAGAATTTACCTAGATCATTATTTATCCAAATGCAAAAGCTTTTTACCCTCCCACAGCTTTCATAAAACATTGTTACAACCTTCGTTTATCTGCCAAATTCAATCGGCATGTAGTCATGTTTGTAATATTTGCTACATTGTAGACTTGGTCCCACTTGGTACGGCCCGGCTGGGATGGCGGTCACTTTATTCTGAAGTTTAGCAAACTATTTTAAGTGTTTCTGAACTTACCATCCTGAGCTTTTAAGAGCGCCCATCATCAGTTTTACAAGCGGACCTAGAAAACAGGAAACTCATGAAAAATCTAACTTCAAACATGCTTTAATATTAAAGACCCAAAATTGGTATCATTGAATTGAAATAAAATTACTTACTGTTTTTAACACAGTTGTATACATTCTCTTCACATCTAACTTTGTCGAAGTATTCTTTGCCTTCTCCACGAAATAAAATATTTTTCCAGCTAGGTTTATATTTTTCTCCTCGCCTTTCGGGATACAAATCATAACCCCAACTTATTGGATCTGATATTGGATGCTCCTCAGACTTGGATCCTGTTGAACTTGACGAGTTTTCATTTTTAGATTTTTCAACCATTTCAATTGGCTTTTTTTCTTCTGTAGTGAGTTCCCGTTTTTCTTTTTCTTCGGGAACGAGGAAACATTTAACTGAATAAACCATTTTCCTGCTATTTTTATTTCATTCGAGTTCAAAATTTTGAATGCAACATAACCTATAAATAGTGAACACAAACTAACTGGTTACTATTCTAGACTAGATGACCTTGTTGGTAGCCAAACTGTTACTTACTTACAGTAAAGGAATTTATCTGCACATGTTGCTTTGGTTGAATCCCTATTATAATCTAAATATTTCGAAAAATCCTATACATTACAATCACGCGTGTTAAAAACCGTCCGCCACGGAGGAAAGAATACACGGAGACGCCGTGCTTGCGGTGTCGTATGGGAAACAGATGAAGCCAATGACCACGCCCCCTTAGATGACCAAAAGGGAGGCTTGCTATATACAATAGCACGCAAATACTCCGAAGTTTCACGGGTTATAACAACGTAACGGTAGGGAAAATATGTAATATCCTAATTTCATATATTAACTACATACTCTGACATCATAATAATCCCGGTAGTAAGCATTAACCTATCTCAGAAGAGCCAAAAATGTAACTTTCAAATGAGCAACTTTACATGTGCGAGTATAAATACTGAGTCAGAAAATGATTAAGTGACCGTGCGACTATGATAATTCAGAACGAGAAAAATATTTTGGACAGTTATATAGCTACACCATGTGGTTATTGACTCTATTAAACGCAATAAATGGCAACTAATATAAATATTGAAAATTTAAAGCAATAAATTACGTAGTATAACTAATAATTCAGATAAATGCACTTTATTTGATTAATTACAAGTAGCCTAAGGCCGTTATAAAGAAAATACATCAATAATTAGCAGCCTAGTGTAAAATACAAGTAAATTATGCTTAGCAATTATACCCATATTCAGGGGTGCCCACCCCCCAAACGTCATGACTCACCCCCCCAAACATCATTGCTCACCCCCAAACTTCATTGCTCACCCCAACCCAATTGGCTGTCGACAAGGGCTCCCATAAAATATTTTCATGGGGGGAGGGGGCAATTTTTTTAATTAATTGATTTTTTGTCACTTTAAGTTTTTGGGCCACTTTGTAACATTATATTAATAATATAATAAGTGCAACAATGACGTAGCCATAAAATAATTGCGGGGAGGGTCGGAAGTGCCGGGGGTCCATCCCCAGAAAATTTTTAAATGTTGAACTAATGAAAATAACATTTTACGCTATTTTAGCACTGAAAAACTAGTTAGCAAATTTGTTTACTATACTCTAAGACATGGCAACTTAAACAAGAAATTGTTACCTAAGTTATAATACTTATTACTATTTATAAGAAAAGCTGAATAACACATGGAACAGTGGACATAATTGGCCATTATGTTATGAAAAGAAAATAACTGCTATATCATATTTGACACACCAACAAATCTTGTTTAATTAAATATTTTTTTTAATACAAATATAGAATTTTAGGTTTTGACTTTTGGGGGTCCAAACCCCCTGAACCCATCTTTCCTAATCCACTGTGGTTTCTGCTTCCATGTTGTCGATTTGGTAAAACTTCTGCAATTCAAATAATTGTCTTAAAAGAAAAATACCTGACTATAATAATTATTAATATACATTTTTTTTCCTTGCGCCCCCCCCCCCGGGTATGGGCGCCCATGACTGTCGAAATTCTTCATCTTTATCTTTATAAAGAATTAGAAGAGACCTTTTGAAGTTATAAAACTTGACTGTTTTTATTTTTAACATATAAAACTAATTTTGCAACAATTTTCAACCCCCCCAGAAAATTCGTAAATGATAATATTTCCCCCCCCCAGAAATTTCAATGACGCAGTCTGCGTCTTAACCACCCCCCCCCCCTGTGGGCACCCCTGCCATATTCATTCATCCCAAAAATTGACTATTTTCAGTACCTAAATTTTACAAAATTATTAATTTTTAAGGTAAGTTCATAGAATAATGCACAACATGCACTCATTTTCACTTCTGAATTGTTCAAAACAAAGAAACAAAGACGAGTAACCACTCTATCCGTGCACACTATAAACATATAAACACAGTGACACGCCCCCTTAATATATATATGAGGAAATGCGCACAATGTGCAAAGTTTAAATAGATGTTATTCGTTTTTGTCACTGCAGAACTGGGTCAGAGATTGCTTTCTCTGTTCGCACCACATTACATGATACCTATCACATCGTCTGCCGCACAACGAGCATTCACATCCGGGTTCTGGCTGGTGGTAGTTCTTGTTCTTACAAACTCTGAAATGGAACCCATGCACTGAAAATCTTGTGACTATGTGCCTCAGGTCATATGAGCTTTTCATCCAGTCTCTGGTGAGCATTGCGTCAGTTGTGAAGAACTCTTCCCAGACTTCAGATCTCTTTAGTTTCATCGTCTCTACCAGCGCCACAAAGCTGGGTGTTGATGGGAGAAGCAGCTCCAACCTTAACTCTTCCATCCAAGGAGGCTCTCTTGTCAGCAAATACACGAGCCGCGAAGGAGTAAACTTTGACAGGCATAGCACTCGTTTCAAAAATGTGGCTTTGACAGCTTCCATTTCCATCAATTGCTTACGCTTCAGGTGTGGCCACATTAGTTCCAAACCATATGTTATTATCGGAGCAATTTTTATCTTAAAAAGACTCATCGCAGTCGCAAGTGATAATCTTTGTATATGTTTTATGTCACTCATCGCTCTTGTCGCCGCGTTCACTTTATCTTGGATGTGTATTGTAAAAACGTTCCCAGGTGTCTGAAGAGTCAAACCTAGATACTTGAAATGTGTCGCAAGCGTGAGCGGCTTGTCCCTGTAGTTTATGGGTGTCCCTTTTCCGCCTTTCCTGAATGTCATTGATACAGTTTTTGTCTCGTTCAGCCGTAGTTCGTTCCTTTCCGCCCAAACTGCCACCTTGTTGAAAGCTGTCTGAAGATCCTCGCCCCCTTAAGTACCAAACGCTCGGACAGTTGGCTTCACGCTTGCGGTCTCAGCACGGAGGAAAGAATACACGGAGACGCCGTGCTTGCGGTGTCGTATGGGAAACAGATGAAGCCAATGACCACGCCCCCTTAGATGACCAAAAGGGAGGCTTGCTATATACAATAGCACGCAAATACTCCGAAGTTTCACGGGTTATAACAACGTAACGGTAGGGAAAATATGTAATATCCTAATTTCATATATTAACTACATACTCTGACATCATAATAATCCCGGTAGTAAGCATTAACCTATCTCAGAAGAGCCAAAAATGTAACTTTCAAATGAGCAACTTTACATGTGCGAGTATAAATACTGAGTCAGAAAATGATTAAGTGACCGTGCGACTATGATAATTCAGAACGAGAAAAATATTTTGGACAGTTATATAGCTACACCATGTGGTTATTGACTCTATTAAACGCAATAAATGGCAACTAATATAAATATTGAAAATTTAAAGCAATAAATTACTTAGTATAACTAATAATTCAGATAAATGCACTTTATTTGATTAATTACAAGTAGCCTAAGGCCGTTATAAAGAAAATACATCAATAATTAGCAGCCTAGTGTAAAATACAAGTAAATTATGCTTAGCAATTATACCCATATTCAGGGGTGCCCACCCCCCAAACGTCATGACTCACCCCCCCAAACATCATTGCTCACCCCCAAACTTCATTGCTCACCCCAACCCAATTGGCTGTCGACAAGGGCTCCCATAAAATATTTTCATGGGGGGGGCAATTTTTTTAATTAATTGATTTTTTGTCACTTTAAGTTTTTGGGCCACTTTGTAACATTATATTAATAATATAATAAGTGCAACAATGACGTAGCCATAAAATAATTGCGGGGAGGGTCGGAAGTGCCGGGGGTCCATCCCCAGAAAATTTTTAAATGTTGAACTAATGAAAATCACATTTTACGCTATTTTAGCACTGAAAAACTAGTTAGCAAATTTGTTTACTATACTCTAAGACATGGCAACTTAAACAAGAAATTGTTACCTAAGTTATAATACTTATTACTATTTATAAGAAAAGCTGAATAACACATGGGACAGTGGACATAATTGGCCATTATGTTATGAAAAGAAAATAACTGCTATATCATATTTGACACACCAACAAATCTTGTTTAATTAAATATTTTTTTTAATACAAATATAGAATTTTAGGTTTTGACTTTTGGGGGTCCAAACCCCCTGAACCCATCTTTCCTAATCCACTGTGGATTCTGCTTCCATGTTGTCGATTTGGTAAAACTTCTGCAATTCAAATAATTGTCTTAAAAGAAAAATACCTGACTATAATAATTATTAATATACATTTTTTTTTCCTTGCGCCCCCCCCCCGGGTATGGGCGCCCATGACTGTCGAAATTCTTCATCTTTATCTTTATAAAGAATTAGAAGAGACCTTTTGAAGTTATAAAACTTGACTGTTTTTATTTTTAACATATAAAACTAATTTTGCAACAATTTTCAACCCCCCCAGAAAATTCGTAAATGATAATATTTCCCCCCCCCCCAGAAATTTCAATGACGCAGTCTGCGTCTTAACCACCCCCCCCCCCTGTGGGCACCCCTGCCATATTCATTCATCCCAAAAATTGACTATTTTCAGTACCTAAATTTTACAAAATTATTAATTTTTAAGGTAAGTTCATAGAATAATGCACAACATGCACTCATTTTCACTTCTGAATTGTTCAAAACAAAGAAACAAAGACGAGTAACCACTCTATCCGTGCACACTATAAACATATAAACACAGTGACACGCCCCCTTAAGTGCCAAACGCTCGGACAGTTGGCTTCACGCTTGCGGTCTCAGGGCATCTCCGTGTATTCTTTCCTCCGTGGGTCTCAGGGCATCTCCGTGTATTCTTTCCTCCGTGCCGTCCGCACGTCATTACCACCATTACAAAGCAAAATGAACAAGGTAACCAATATGCCAATGGCAAAAAAAAAAATTGTAATACCGAATAAAAATATATATGTTTTAATACAACACTTCCAAATTGAAAAACTATTACGTTCAGTCATCCAGGTTTGTGAATTTTGCATTTATAACCCAATGAAATAAGAAGACGTACATATTTTCAATTGTGCGCAGTTGACAGGAGCAATCATTAGTTTGCTGCTGCCATCTACTATCAATAACGAACACTACAGGGTGTTCGCGCTGGTACACTGCACACTTAACAGAGGGCAGAAGTAGCTAGTATTGTCCACTCCTGCCCTCTACTGGGAATGTTGAGCACTTGCAATATTGAATCCCTTAAGATTTCATTCACAAAAAGAAAGAAAGAAGGAAAAAAAAACTGTACAAGTCATCAGGAAAAACAGCTTTAAAAATGTAAATTGCGGGAAATGATCAACATACTTAGAGGTAGAGAGGGAAGAAGTTAATTCAACAGTCAGACTGACTTGACTTCTTCATAATATATCCACTTTTTTTTTTTTTTTTGGTTCCTCCCCCCCCCCCCCCCCCCCACAACTCTTAAAGCATTGGAAATATTTGGTTGCCGGAACTCTTTCACTGAATCGAACAGCAAAGCCCTCTTAATCAAACTAGATCATTAAAAAAGAAAAGGAAAGAAAAAACTTCAATTTTGCACATGATCCCTTCAAGATGCAGGAAGAAAAAAAAAAAAAACAAGGATCTAGGATCCATTGTAAATTAAATTGTAACTTTTAAGATTCAATAAAAACTACAATTATTACTTACAAACCCATAAACCTATAATAATAACAAACCAACAAACCTATAATAATAATAATAATAATAACAAAAATAATAATAATTTTAATAATAATAATAATAATGATAACAACAACAATAACAAGAATGTTTGCTACTAGGGTTGCCACCTTTTGGTAAGGCCAAGGAGGGACACTTATCGAATATATGCATATCGCCGATCTTCATACCTAAATTTGTACATGGAACGATTTATTAATAAGAGAAAGGTGGTATATATTCGTTACAAAGCCAAAACTGAATAGGCGAAGAACAGTAACACTAACATAAGGAAAGAAAATGCTAGCAAAATAGTAAAAAAAAAAAATATATACATATATAATGCGTCCCTCTTAGGCATAATTCGGGACGCTGAAAATGTTCTTAAAATGCGGGATGTCCCGCCAAATTCGGGACAGGTGGCAACGCTATTTGCTACTGCAGTGGTTTATAACAGTCTTGCACAGCGCATAGCTCATTGCATGTCATTCAATTAATTATGCAGACATGCATCATTAGAACAGTTGTAAACTGCTGCAAACAAAGCAGAAACAAATCTAACTTTTTACAGTCCAAGTATCATACACCATCAGTAATTACATAAAAAAATATAGCTTCAATTCTAGGTTGATAATTAATTATGAGGGTAAAAAAATGTATCAAATGCCTCAAGTGTTAATAATATGTTAAATGTGACGATGCTGGAAACTTTTCCTGTAAAAGTCATAAGCAAATAAAGCATTATCATTATCAACATACATATTTGTTCGCTGTTTGTCAGGAAAAACTAGGCCTATATATAAGAAAAAAATACATTTTAAATTTCTGTTTGATATTGTTCCATAAATTATAATATAATGGTTACATGATAATGGACATATACATAAATACCCATCACAACAACGATATATAATAATAATTAAGGAATCGTGCACATGTGCATTATCTTAACCTGCTGACAAACACCCAGTCCTGAACCCAGGAAGGTTCATTTTCATGACTGAAAAACCCCCAGACCTATAATAATTATGTTCGTGGTAAAATGATGGAAAATAAATATTTTTATGCATTATTTTTAAAGAAACGTTCAAAATATATCCAATATTTCTCTTCTAAAACAATTACGTACAGTAATTTAATAATAGGTTTAGATAAAGCCATTTTCAATCAACTACTTTTGTATGACAGATACGGTATGTGCAATATGCATACCAAAGAACAGTTCAACAGCTGACTTCAAAGGCAGATGAGTCATTTTGATCATAAATGTGTTGGTACTGTAGATCAGATTGAAGGTCAGATTCTCAGAAATAACATAAGCACATTTTTCTGTTCAGAAAGTAGCAGGAATCTCTATTCAGACATTATAACATGAAAAGGAAATATCCGCCTGAACATCAGTCGGGTTTATATTGCTGACCATAGGTAGATCCGACTTATCAACAGCTGGAAAAGGAATGACATAACTAAGAATCCCGAGTAATCAACCAGTAGGTAAGCAAAAGTGTTAACTTACTTATTTCACAAGGCCTGTTCTTGGAAAACAGCAACAGCTGACATAAATACAGCAAGAATGCAACTGACCTTCAGAAATAATTGGGTTTTGTGATTTAAGTAGGGTAGGGGGAACAGAGCAGCTTAACACTTCAAACTGCCCTTGACAGCATTCGAAAATTCTCGTGCAGTCCATGAAAACACACCTGAGTCGAAGATAAGTGGACTTTAAAATGAATGGCAGCTCAAAATCTGCAAATTTACAGTTACCAACTGAAGTAACGGTAGTAATAAATTTAGTCATTGTTAGCACTCATTTATCCCACTGGTTGGTGAAGTCACAACGTCATGGTGATAAGGCAGGCAAACTGATTTTACGGTTTTCTGAATGTGAGGAGAAGGAATAATTGGACAAGATAACATGGAAATACTTCCATAAATAATGGAAGACAGAGAAAACTTAAACATTGATTATGATTGATTCTTCTAGGTTTGGAAATCAGACACTGCTTGCCAACAAAGAATTTTATTTCAGCACAACAATTTAATTGTTATAATAATACTGTATTTATGGAGAAAACTGGAAATGTTTTACCCATGAATGACAAACAGAATACCAAGAGACAACTATAAAAGACATATCAGCTGTAAATCAGCTTTTATTCAATATAATATTACATCTACACAAATGTACCATGCACGCCAATGTTACTAATATACATACTTTTTTCAAACTGATAAAAACCTAAATTCCTCACTATTATTAACATTGGTTTTAAATTGCACAACCTCAGAGTAAAAACACATAGTAAATACCATTTCTCATTCTCAAATCTATGGTATGCAAATAGAATACCATAAATTTATCTAAGAAAAAATTAATATTTAAAATAAATTACCCAATTAAAAAATATACGATAAATAAATTACATAATCTAATAAATTATTGTTCTTTAGTGCTCTCAGAGTAAGCAAACGAACTGTGCAAACAGTTGTTAATCAGTAATCAGTTAATCAGTAATTTATGCTACTTAATGTTGACAGTTGAGAACATTCTTAAACTCAAAACAAGTACTGAACTGATGAGTATGACTGAATACATTTTTGTACTCACTGATGTCAATGTAGAAGTATAGTTATACATTTTAAGAATCTTCATTTAATATATTGTACACTTATAATTTTATATGTAGTCAAATCAGTGGATCACATGTTTTTTAAACCTTCACAACGTTTTTACCCGAACCTCCGGGCCTTCCTCAGGAGACTGTAGGAACCTCACAACCTGCTAAGAGGTGTGTGTTCCAACAGTCACCCCTAAGAAATTTGCCGGCCTGGGCCCAAACCCAAGCTTTAATAGGGACTGAGTGTTACTTATACATTTTCAGTATTATCTCACTGAAGATATTTGTATTTCATCTTTCTTCTTCATCTTAAATCCTTTTAGCATGCTATTCTATGGCAATCTCAAATTTCCAAACTGAATTTCATGTGAACAAATAATTTTTAACTTCTCATGTTGTGTATGTCAGGGTGTCCATTCGTCCTGCTTTTCCTGGGACATTGACCCCCTACTGGTACTTGTTAATTTGCGAGATGCTAGTTTTAACATGGTTGCAGCTGACATTCAATCAGTCAATCTCTATTAAAGGCATTAACTAGATGTAGTTCCTAAATTTAAAAAAATTACTGCCTCTCAATTATAATTTCAGCTATTAGAATACCGTATACACAAATAGCAGAGACTGTTGAGCACACTTCTAATGTCTGTGTTCCTTACACAGTTTGCTGCTAAACTTAAGTTTCATATACCAAAACAATACTAATACATTAATATACTGTTAACTTGTTGATAAGACTGTACTGGTAAGTATTCTGGGTACCAGTAGCAAAAGGAAAAATGGACTGGAAAATCCAATCAAAATGTGTACAACTTACTTTGTAGTCTTAAGGACAGATTTAGCCTTGAGAAAAGATTTTAAAAAAGTGTACTACATGACTTCGAAATTTTATTCTTGTTTATAATTTTAAGCATCTTTTAAAATGAGATTTTAAGATTTATAAATAAATAGTAATTCATAATATTAAAAGCAGTATATGGTACATTTGTGTAAACCAAAAACATTTCAGTATTTAATAATCTATTACCAACATACTAAAACGACTTTAGCCACTGCAGTTCTTAAAACGTATGGGAAGGACACACATTACAATTACAATATTCTGGTAAGGGTTACAAATCTAAAAATTATTTTAAAACAAGTTTCATCAGATTCCTATCTATTTCCAATCTTGTATATAACCAAACAACTTGTGCAAGATCCCAGCATTTCTAATGATGAAATAACAAAATGGACATCTAGATCTCATTTTATAAGAACTAACCTGGCACATGGGCTACATTTACTAAAATGTCTATAACAATAACATCGATTCTGAAGAAAATTCAAAGTATTTAGGCCACATTATTTATATTGTATTGTTTTTCATGTACACTTCTCAAATGTACATAATAATATATGACCTGCCATAACCGAAAGTTGGAACAAACAATGGACTAAAATTTTAAACTAAATCAAAGCACATGCACAATCAACTTTTGTAACAGGCTATTTATCGAACCTTGTCTGTATTCACATTAGATTAGCACATTAATTTTTTACTGCTCTTGTTAGAAGTATGAAGAATTAATTTTTCTGGACTGCTAGATGAAATTATATTGTGTCCTCACTGCATGAATTTCTTAGGCAAAATAATTTAGGATTTTAGTTGACTTGCCAATTAAGCAGTGGTATAATAGTACATAAAGAAAAGAGCCCACAACAGCCTTTAGGAAGCTTCAGTAAA
Source organism: Ectobius pallidus (assembly GCA_964059195.1). NCBI lineage: Eukaryota > Metazoa > Arthropoda > Insecta > Blattodea > Ectobiidae > Ectobius > Ectobius pallidus. Next base: position 56,582,245 of record CAXKWD010000004.1, on the reverse strand, counting down.
GCAAAGTAATTACATAAATTTCCATGATTACTATATTTATATATGAAATAAAAAAATAAAGAAAAATCCTCAGAACTGAGACGTGCCTCTAATATCTGACATGAATATGGCAGGCCACATATTGTACAAACATCAGATCATACAAGTACTGATATACACATTTTACCATCCATTCTTTCTCACATCCACTGTCTACATATAAGACACATACACAGGGAGGCCTGTGTTCCTTGTGTCTACAGTATTATTATTTTGTCAGTATTATGCTCCTATCTTCTGTTGTGCGGCTTCTCCTATATCCTATGTCATTACAATGGAGTTGGCAGATTGCCTTCTATTTTATTCACACAACCTTTGTGTTCAATAAACAAATTGCTTAATTTTATTTGTCCTTTAGAAATAGCTTGCATTGTTTCATATGGATCCAAAGACACATGTAGATAGGGATCAGAATACTGTGGTTTATTCTCTTTATAATTGATTTATTATTTACTTTTGAAAGACCTATAAATGAAAAATATCATTTTTTTAAAAGGTAGCAGGTAAGTTGTCAATTTGATGGTTTTCATCTATCACCCTATACAGAGATAAAAAACTACAATCCTTACTGCAATTGAAATTCACTGCCTATTCCTGTGTTTAGTGAAGTGGTGGAGAAGGTATTGACACATTTGTGAAAAGCCTGTGTACCATTTGGTATGAGGATTTGAGGATGTACACTCAAGTGCACGGAATCTTTCCAATATAATGCACAGTGGTTCATGTTCGTAAGGGAATTCTAAACAAGCTTCGCTTTTGCCTTTTCTCTGCAACAGCAGATATGCAGCAGAGGCTAAGAGCCTCTAAATTCGATGAGAGAACATGATCGTTTCAGAATTAATCTTAACCTTGTTGAATAAGGCAAATAACTTTCTACTTAAAACAACACACTTATTTAATCACTCAACTTTACTTATTAAGTAGATTATAAGTGAAGTTGAGTGATTAAGTAAGTGTGTTGTTTTAATTTAACCACTTCACTGTTTATTCCCACAGAATTATCAAACTTTCTACTTGTTGTCCACATCCATGGTTCACTTCAAGTGATTATACAGGGTGTCCACGCTAGAGGGATCGAGAGTAGTAAAGAACCTGTTTCTCGGAGTGTTCTGTCCCATTGGAGAATCGCTTTATGACCTGGTGGATCCACATTCCACGTACGACGAACACGGCATTGCACCCGAGTAACAGATTTCTCTTCTGCTAGCCATAACACGCACTGAATTTTCTGTTGCGGTGTCCACATTTCGAGACAAAAGCTCTTGACGCGCATGCGCATGCGCGTGGAGCTGTCTGAAAACGGTGTTGCACAATCTCGGAGAGTTTCCCTTTCCTTTCATATGCAGAATGCAGCAATATCCTTATCTCGTTTTAACTGGCAAGCATTTATTTCTCGATCCCTCTAGCGTGGACACACTGTATATATAATACACAACTTACAAGGTAATTTCATCCAACCCTCCACTTAATGTTTGTCTGATTCCCCCCACTTTTCTTCATTCTTGAACCTGAAACCGACCTGTATTCATAGGTTCATGTTTGAATGCTAGACTTTTGAAATAAAACCAATACGAGTTGGATTCATCCAGAAGGTACAAATGATAAGGAGATTCAATGCCAATTTTAAATAAAGAAAAACAATAGAAGAAACCAGAAGCATTAGAAAGGTTCCATGCACTTGTCTTCAGTTTAGGTATGATAGTGATTTTTACACCTTGTTTACTGGAAATAAAACAGTCAGAAACAGAGGAGGCTTCAAATATCATTCCTCTAATTTTTTCTTCAAAATTTTGGGAGAAAATCCTACAAAGCCAATGATTAATAGGAGTGTTTTAGTGAACAAGCTATAGAGTTGAGTATGATGGCAGTGGCTTGTGCAATGCAGGGTCAAATGAACAATTCTGTAGTTCATTTTCTTAAGTAAGAGTAATGGTTAGTGTTAACACTATTATATGCGGGAATCACAGTGAAGTAATCAAATATTACAAAAAAGATTGCTATGGAGCACTCAACTTCACTAATTTACATGTACTTACACATGACGCGTTTCACGCGTCACGCGTCATGTGTAAGTACATGTAAATTAGTGAAGTTGAGTGCTCCATAGCAATCTTTTTTGTAATGGTTAGTGTATTAATTTACAAAAGATTTATTCTATTTTGATATTTCTTCACTGTTATCAATATTAACATGTTCGCTGTACCTGGAAGGAACCCAATTAGTAGTGTGCAAGTATTAAAAATAATGGATTTTTTTTTTAACTTCTCTGCACTCAAAACCAACAATTAAACTTGAGTCATATTATAAATAGCACTGAATTTTAGATTGACTTATCATATGTGATGCATTCTGTGAACTGGAAGTAACTTACTCTGATTAGCAATACTGATGGTCCGAAAGAATTGCTAATAAGTATCCAACTAGTTTGCAATTTATATAGATGGGCATTTTCCATCTTCTTAAAGCATGGACAAGGATATATACCCAGTGCTCAAAATGGGCTGGTATACTGGAATTCTAATTTCTTAGCTATTTTGTTTGCTATGACCCAGATGATTATTATTCAGAGATAGATATTAACTGCAGGTGGTGAAAGATACAATTTTACTATCTTTCCTTAGCCTTTAAGAAATTTGCCAAGAAAATTAATAATTTTTTTCTTCCAGCATTTCAAGTATACCAGCATTTCTAAATTTCCATTTCAAACGCTGCATATACATCTCAGACCTGAACCCTAAATACTAAACTAAAATACAATATACATATATTCAGCAAATCCTCGGGAATCAGAACTAATTGGGGCTGACCTCTGTACGGATTCCGAAAAATTCGGATTATTTGAGAAATTTGGTAAAATACCAATGATATATCTTAAATCACATGCAGACACTGCTAGTGCACTTGAACTGCCGCGACACTGACTGATGCGGTTTATGCAGTGCTGGCACAACAATGCATTGTCAAGGTTCCTTAGTTCCTTACATAAAAAGATGATAAATGATTTTGTTTCTACTAATTAAGGCTCATTCTTAAATATCAATTTAAATGTTTCTTTTAAGCTAGGAATAAATATTAGCTTTGTTTCTGATTTGTAATTGTTATTTTTCCATTTTTAATATAAAAAATTGTTTGTATTATCAGAAATTTCAGGTTAATAGGGTTCAGATTACCGAGGTTCCACTGTATGTATTTCTTTTATTTTTCAGAAATTGGAATTTATCATTTAGATTTATGCAACACAAGCTTTGAAAAATATGCAGAAAAACACATGTTCAATCAAATTTACTTCAAAACCTCTGAATATAGTCTAGGGCTGTTTTTTTTTTCAATGACTGTGAAATGATTACTGCATTAGTATTCTTCTCATTTCCCAATGTTTGACTACATTAATTGAGATCATGTCTACTTGTATGTCACTGATGTAAAAGTATATTATAGAAAGAATACCACAGAACATAATACACACCCAAATTGTACTCTTTGTTATACGTGTGAGGAGGAATATACTATTTGGCCTTTTTTAGTTATACCGTACTTATTTTTCAGTTGAATTACTTGCTGGCAATAGAACAGAAAAATAAAATAACTCAGCTTTGTAAAAGGAAGAAAAAACGGGTTAATAGTTGCTAGCTTCATCACGATTCGTGGGACCATTTGGGATACTTACTATGAGTTGACCATGCTTGGTCATGTTGGTTAGCTTTGTTGTATTTAGGAACCAATGCTGTATCTCTTTTACTGAATCCTGTTGCTCCAGTGATTGAATTAGAAAATGCCAAAACAGAAATATGAAATATCTAATGCAATAAAAGCTGTTTTCATTTTTGAAAGATAAAAATGTGAAAATTGAATGTTCAGTTTGTAGTGCATTGTTTAGTATCAAGCAAGTCTAACATTACTAAGCACGTTGTCGTGAAGAGACACAAATCTGAATCTTGTAATGCAATTAAAAGTGAACCTATTATTTATCTCTCTTTTTAAGCTTGCAAGAAAGTAGGACAAATTTACATAATGCCATGAGAATGTACTGTTACGTTGTTTTCCAATATGTATCTAAGTATCCCGTATTTTCTTATAATTTTTCTGGGATCCCTAGTTTAGATGTACTAGAGAAGAGATTCACAAATTTTTTCGACACTTTCCCTCCACATGACTAAAATGTAATATTTCCCTATAATATATTTGATTTTTCAGCTGAATTTAGATAATACTACCACACAGACCTTTAACTGATTCCGTTGTACTGGAAGTCCTGCAGGCATTCTTTTATATGCCTATAAATATACAGGCATGAAATTTTTGCACATGTATTGCCTTTGATCTGGGCTGGAAACAAATTTGGCATCTGCAAACAGAAATTTTAATGTGATCTTATCTCAAAGTCATTATGCTTAGAGTTAAAACATCATAACATCAATGCCTAAGGACTAATGGTTATAAAATATAAGTGTGATACTTTACTACAGCAGGCCTATTATTTGACAAAAGTAGTAAGCGCACTGTCTTTTAGTAGCCTGATCAGTATTTCCAACATTAAATATTTTGTACACCCAAATTGAATACTTCACAAAGTATTTTGAACCTCCCTCTTTGCTTTTTTTTAAATGGAAAAAAATATTTTCACTTTAAGTCCTTTCAGTTAGCATAGTAATTTTTAGGAGCCTAACTCCAATGTTAAGTGAGGTCTTACTGTACTGTGCAGGAAAGTGGGGATATATGGTTAAAAAATACAATGTATGGAAGGGGTTCAATTTTACTTTCCCTGGGGGCCCATACCATTCTTGATTCATCCCTGCATACAGAAATCACATGCCATATAATATGTAAATTCAAATGCGTTGCTCAAATGTAAACCTGCAGATTAATAGAAATGTAGCAATTTTCCTTACCTTGTAAATTTTGAGACTAGGTCGCTGGAAAAGTGCCAATGCTCTAGTACTGCTGGCTAACTGGGTGTCAGTTCAAGAGATTTTACTGTACTTCTTCCCATAAAAATGCACATGAAAAAACAAATTATATTTTGGGATATTAGTATTTCATTTAAGGGCTATACATATTTATCCCCAGTAAACATATCCTTTTTAACTTATGGTCTACATACAACGTAGTGCAATAAAATGAGGTGTAGATCAATGGTAAAAAGACAGTTTTGTACTCATCTTGTATAGGCCTACACAAATATGAAAAGAAAGGCAGTAGAGGTAGGAAATTGAATTATTTTTACGTAACGGTTGCATCCTAAACTATTGCATGCACATAACCATTTAAAATAAAGGTTTATGCTTTCATTTTTGTTGTTTCTATTTCAATTGGCAAGGAACAGTTTCTTTTAAAACTAGTCCTTAGGATGGGATCCAAGCAACAATATCCTTCCTTTGCAGAAGAATAGGCCTACTCCATGAAAGCAAACAGAAATAATTTCAAGACCAGTTGTAAATCTCTTACCCTTCATTTTAATGATATCAATCCTTTGAAATCTTGGGTTAATGGAAAGGGAGACACAACTCGTCCTTTTTTTTTTTATATACAATTCTTTTCAGTAACCTTAACTTAGAAAACCGTTACAGTCTTTTCACATACATTGCACAGTTGCCTGCTTGTAAATTTACAGTGGAATATTTTTTAAACAAATTATTTATTAAGTCTGAAATTTATTGTAGTCCAATAGAAGAATGTTATCCACATATGACACATTTTGCTATGTTATTAAGATACTTTTTATATTATTGCCACCATTTGCAAATATAATGCATAACAGCATATAAAACTTGTTTTATTATGTCAACTCACTTTTATTGTAATATTGAGATACTACGTTACAACAGTAAACATAAGTTAGTGAAACAAAAACTTGAATTATACACAATCAACATGCCTGTGCAACTGTTTGCAACAAGCACTGTCTTCTGCTAATCAGATGCAGCTAGTAGAAATGCAACTGTCTAGCACCTAGCAGATTAGAACCAAAACTGCTATATTTTCGCAACCGTGTCATAACATTTTAAATCCCGAAATGGTTGCAATATAACACTTGTGTTATATTTTTCTCACCTCTAGAAGGCAGTGTTTAAAGCAGAATTTTACCGATGCAAAACTCAGAAAAGGCATATTATGTTTCCTCCAGGTAGCATTCTCGGGTAATTCCAATAATGCATTCAGTAATCTGATGAGTTTTCTGGAGAACTGCTGACAAGATTGCAAGTGAAGATACAGTCTTGCTACACCTCTGTCATTCCACACTTCACCATCAAGTCTTCAGCATTTGCAGTCATCTGAATCTGCTGCAAAGTAACATCATTGGAAGACTATGTGAAGTGCTCTACAGTAAATCTAGGTGAGTATAAAAGCAACAGTACACATTAAGAAAATTGATGTGTATACTAAGCTAGCATTCCCATAATCTTTCTTAAAAAAGATGGGTACGATAAACATTAAGAAAAGCAAAGTAAATCTATGATATATACGTTTCGGTTCAAGTAGATAGTAATATAAAAATCATACCCTGATATAAATTCCATAAAGAAAAGGAACATACATAAATCATAAACACAATAAATATTTCACCTTCAAAAATTTATACACGATAAGGAATATTTTAGATTCGTCATGATAGTAAATGAGTTCTATGAACCTGTTCAAGACTTCTTTATTTTAGAATTTTGAAATGAAAATGAGCAGAAAGAGAAATCCTTAAAATGATTCTTTACATGGCTACAGTTCTTACTGTTTCAATTTTAAGAATCTCCAGAAGTCCATTTCATTAAAATAAACTGCATTATATTCTGACAGTGTTAAACAAAACTAACTAAGCTTCTGAAGTTTTCAAAATTTATATTCTGCTTTCTAAAATGAATGAACATTTCATATCACTTTTCATTGACACTTTATATAACATATATGGAATAAAATCAGTAAACAGTACCCATAACTGTTTTAGAAGAAGGATAGTAAAAAATGGGAGTGACAGACTTTATGCTAACCCAGGAATTGGCCAGGAAAAACAGGATGGATAGGATTCCTATACTTGGCATTAAAATAAAGCACCACTTTTTGAAGTTTAGATGTCTGATCATTCTGCAAATAGTGACTGATGGATGAGTTGATTGTTTTGTTATGTGATTAATTACAATTTATAACTTCTATAACTTAGAACTTAGAACTAAGAAATTATGATTTTGTAATTCACTTTTGTAAGATTTAAGTAATTATTTTTTTTATTTATTATTCCTTAAATTTGTTGTACATAACATACATTTATGCTGTAATGAAATGAATAAATGATATCATACAAAGCAAGATATCGGACGTAAATAATGTATCACTGATGGAATACCAGATTAATGATATCTTACTGTCTCAAGGCCCATGTTTAGACATATTCTAACAACACTATTCAAAGGTACAGAATTTGTTTTTCATATTTGTTTCATAGTGAAGTATTAAAATACAACAGGAGGAAAACACCCTTTTAAGTAGTAAAGCGAACTCATTCTATAAAAGGAAAGTTGAAATATTAAAATAGAAAACTAAAGGACAAACAAATAAAATAAATAATAGATAAAATGTTGCCTACTAATGAAGTGAAGATATGAATAGGCATGACTTACATAATTCTCAAATTCAATGTTTTCTTGCGAGGGGTGTCATATTTCTCTTTCTTTATGAGTAGACTAGATCATTAGCATAAAATGCAAAATAGGATAATATTTCTATTGCATTGTCTATAAACTCATGAAAAATTTTGTCTACATGAAGAATTCATGCTCCTTCCAACTTTGTTGGATGTACACTGCTTTAAAACACTTACTTGTAATTCCTTATTTGATTTCGTAAGTATCTTGAAAGTTAAAAATGGAACTTAACAATGTGATTTGTGCGTATATCCATCTGTCAGTCATAATTGTCTCTTTTCTAGAATGGGAAGAAGATGGAGTCTTTAAATCTGGAACTGCTGTAACTTCTTTGTTCACACTTAGCTCCATGGTTCCATCTAAATATGTTTATTTTTATTTTAATTAATTTTTATTTATTTGGGAAGTGAAGTCCACAAAATTTTACCTCGGCGGGTTAAGAACTGTTTCAAAGACCATCTTTCAAGGACCCTTAAAGGTCCATTTACAAATGAAAGTAAGCACTAATGCTCTGTAAACACAAAAATTTGTAACCACATTATTTAATTAAAGCATTCACAAGAAAATATATAAAAATAAATGAAAACATAAACAGGACATAATCATACAAATCTGCACACTATCAGGCTGTGCAAGTAACTGTACATACTAAAATGGGGTCATTTGATAAGAAGTCTCTCATTTTGTTTCTAAATAATTTTTTAACTAAAACATTGAACATATAAAAATAATTAATAATGAAAATGAAGATATAAATTTTTATGTATTCAATAGCTTCAAGAAAATAAATCTTCTATTATTTTGTTTTAATATCATGTGAATGATAATGCTTATTTTAATTTGTTATGTTTGTCACAGCTTTAATATTAAACATTTTCATTAAGAGTATACTATGTTGCACAGTTATCAAGAAATCTGTCACAATATTTGTTCGTTTTCCTTCCCACTTCTAATTGAAAGCAAATGTAAATTGAGAACATGTCCTGGATATAAGAAAAACTAGGAATGTTTGGGGTATACTAGATTCTTTAAAATCTAAGTCTGGCTTGTATTTTAAAAGCTATGCAATACAAATTTTAAATAAACGACAGAATACTTAAAAATACTTTTTAAAATTTTTAATTGATACTGCACTTATCTTAAGTAGACAGAAAGTCTGAAAATACAAGCTCCAAAGTTACATCAAATTTATCATAAATAGCTATGGTTTGAGAAAAGTGAACTAATGAGTAATTTCTGCCACTCTGTTACATGGAATTTTGTTAAAAGAAAATTTAACATGTAGGCCTACTGATCATACTCTGATATACTCAGTACTTTTGAAAGACTTTTGTAAAGAAACATGTTGATCTAGTGGATTGTGTTCACAAAAGATACCCACATATAAAATGCTGGATGTTGTTTCTATGTATTCTAACTGTTAATTAGTAGCTTTTTTTGGTAATAATTCCATGTTACATTATATAAATGACTATGCCATGTCGAAAGTAAATACTGTGATCATCTAGGACAAAAGTATATAGAAACAATGAAAAGAAATCTCCAGAGTTAAACATTAATTCTATTGTCAGCTACAAATTTTAATGAAATGTATTTCATGATTGTCAATTTAATCTCTTCTATTATAATGCAAGAAAATTTATACTCCTCACAAGAACAAAGAAGAAATGCTAAACCGATTCTCAAGTATCAGGGTCTTAAAACAGAGTGAAAAATATTTATTATATTCTGTTACTCTTTCTTCTCTGATAATATATTATCACAATACAAGATATCTAAATTAACATAATTCAGACATACAGAAAGCATGCTTTATAAAAGTGATAAACAGTAAATTATGCAAACATTTATAACAGCTGTATTAAGACCCTATTAAATCAGAGCATGTTTTACGTGAATTTGTCCGATAATTGAACACTTATGAATGCAAAGTTTTCATAAATATATATATATCATAGCCTTAAATAATGCAGTTGGTTTTATTTCCTTCTAGAAAGACATTTAACGAGATGTAAAAGGAGCAAAACAATGAATATGATAGGTTCACATTGTGACAAGGCAGGGAAAAATTAAAAAAACATATGAAATTTAAGTGAAATATACTGAATCACAGACGAAAAATAGTGACCAAAAATACACTAATTATTTAAGACAGTCATTATTGAATAAATGTTGAAAGATGTCCATAAAAGACAAAGGATATGTGGCACCCATGAGTCCTCTTCCTTCTCTTCATGACCCGATGAATCAGAGGGGTAGAGGTTCACAATTAACAGACAAGAGACGTGATGGTCAAGTTGTGGCATTCTTCTCTCATCTGTTGGAGAAGAAAGCATGTACAGGAATGTTCCTTCAAAATCTAATTGAGGTCTATGGAGGAAGAAAAAGGCTATGAACAGATTTATGAAATTACTGTACAGTAGATTTTGCTGAAATTGAATTTACAACATCTGTTAAGACATGTGACAAAATCTAACCTACTTATTATTGTGCCTTTATAAACTTCATTGTCGTAATCATCATTATTAGGGGGCGGATTTCTATGACATGTCATATTTTTCCCCTTTGCATTATTTCAGGTTTCCGACTAATTTAAACCCGATTCCAAGCATCCTGGTGAAAATGGAACGGCTTTTATTGTGCATATAACTGCATATTTAGGAAATTTTCAACTATTGTAGCATATTTAGTATGAATATGCATATTTAGGTCACATTTTTGGCATATTTGTGTGCATATTAAAGAAATTTTGAAGTTTCATATCATATTTTGTAAATCTTGCATTATAATGATACTTTTTGAGAATTTACAGATATTTTAAATAATTGACATTCTATTTTAATAAAATGAATTGTAATGAAACTTAAAAAAAAATATACACAATGTGTAAGTGGTAAATTCCTATTTTAAATTTTAATGGTCATAAATGCATGCATATATCCTATTTTTTAGGTCATAGAAATCCGCCCCCTAATCATTATTATTATTAGGCATTCAGTCTGTCCACAGGTTCTAGGACTGAAAGACAGAGCAACTGTTTCAAAAGTGTAAATTATGTAAAAAATGCATCAGTTAATTTGTAAAGCAAGCATCAGAGACATAAATTCTTCTTAAGTTTGCAGCCAGATGAGAAGTTTGGCCAGGTGAAAATACCTACAAGCTCATACCCACCAGTAGACTACATGTTCTGTTGCTGATCCTGTGTCAACTTTTGCTTAAATTGTGCTGTTTCTTCAAAGATATATTTTTTTAATGTTTCTTTTGGCAAGTCATCAAGCTCCATGGCAAATCGGAATGGTTCTTCTGCTACAGGCTGTAAAATGAAAGGTAAATATTAAAAAATGCAAATAATTAATTTTATCGAAGCAACAAATCATATGGCCTCTAATGAGAGTAACCTAAATTATTCATAACCAAAATACAAGAGTTTTCAATTACACGATACAAATTGTGTTTTTTATAACATTCTGAACTCTTAGTAATAAATTAAAACATCAAATCAAAATTAAACAAAAACGATTACAGATTAGAGAATAATTGTCCACAAATACACTATAAGCCTATCAAAATTCCTCAAATTTGATTACAATTGCAATTGGATACACCAAATCTTAAATAATGTATGTAAATGGGACAATTTCAGCACATTTTGACCAATAGGAGCGTGTAGAAGAATAGACTCACAATCTATATTAAGAAAAGGAAGTGTCTGTCCTCCGTCTGTCTGTCTTCCGTCTGTCTGTCCGCGATGCCCAGTGAAATCTACTCAACGCAGAGATCTGAAATTTTATACATAGGCGGACTAAACGGTCGGAATGTGCACCTCGAAGCCGGAATTTTAATTTACGCTTTAGTTCGTGAGTTATGAGTGAAAAACGGGCAGAAAACGTGTATTTTTTTGCGATTTCGAAGCATCAGTTTCAGTAATATATTTCAATGTTAAATCAATTACAGCTGGCTTTGGCTATTTTTGTCATCATACCTCATAGCCTACCTTGGAAATAAAAGCATCGCGATCGCTTGATTTTGTAAGTCCATCGTGGACGATTCATTTGTTTAGAGTGTCAAGGCCCGCAGATATATGAAATTTTCAACCTACACGTAAGAAGGATATCAACATAGGCTTAATTATGGTCAAACATTGTTCGATTTGAACGAAACTCACTATACAGGGGTTTTCTGGGCCAAGGAACTGGAACCTGAGGTCGCTTTTTCCACCAGGGGACGCTACCTAATCGTGGAATACACTCCACGTGATTTAGGTGTTAATAAATATAATGATTTAACTATTATGCACTTAAGTTTAGAAATAATTATCGCGGGGGAAGCCGCGGGCACAAGTTATCTTATAATAATAAAAGGACGTGTTTGTCTGTCTGTCCGCGATGCCCAGCGAAATCTACTGAACGCAGAAATCTGAAATTTTAAACATAGATGGACTGAAAGGTGGGCAAATGCACCTCGAAGCCGAATTTTTAATTTTAGCTTTTGTTCGCGAGGTATGAGTGAGAAACTGGCAGAAAACGTGATCTTAGCGCTGTCGAAGCATCAGATTTCAGTAATACATTTCAATGTCAAATCAATTGCAGTTGGCTTTGACTATTTTTGTCATACCGTGGAAATAAAAGCATCGCGATCGCTTGAATGTTGTAAGCCCACGCTGGTCGATTCATTTGTTTAGAATGTCAAGGCCCGTAGACATATGAAATGTTCAACCTACACGGAAGAGGGATAATCAACATAGACCTAAATATGGTTAAACATCGTTCGATTTGGACGAAACTCACTGTACAGGGGTATTCTGGGCCAAGGAACTCGAATCTGAGGTCACTTTTACCAGGCGACGCTATCTAATCGTGGTATGTAGTCCACGTGATTTAGGTGTTAATAAATATAATGATTTAACTATTATGCTCTTAATTTTTAATTTTTGAAATAATTATCGCGGGCGAAGCCGCGGGCACATGCTAGTTTGAAATATATTTGTAACTGTAGGCCTACATATTAGAGCTGAGATTAATCCAGTTAAAAGTTATTTGGTTATGTGAGGAAAAAATTGTTCTTACCAAATTAATAGGATAGCAGTTAACCTGATAACTTGTTTCATTTTAATTTTAATTTGCTTCAATTTGAGTTTTTAAATTTAATACAAGAGGCAGGTTAACTAGTGACGTATACATGGAATCATAAAATTTGGACAGATTCTTTTAAAACATTAAGGATTCGAGGACAATTACATCAGATGGAACAAAGGGATGCAAGAATGATCAGGAAAGTGTGAAATCTAAGATACAATTAGCTTTGAGTGTCAACATTACAGAAACACAGAGGCATATTATTAATAATCATATAGTAATGCCATTAATGGAACTTTCACAGTGAAGTGATTTTGTAGACTTAATCCATTCAGTTGTTCTGCTATGGTATAATATAAGGTAAGTGAAATGTTATTTGTAAAAATGTCAACTCAATGGATTAATAAGTCTATATAAGTAACAGTTTTAAATTAAGGTATGAATGTTAAAAAACTAATGATGAAAAAACAAGTGTGTAGAAATAATGGAATTTAATTAATAACGAAACACTGTTTAGACGCATAACACAAGGGACTGTTTAAATTTTAACAACAAAACATATTTTACTATAATTCAACATTTTATCATAAACTTTAAAATGAATGCTCTAAATAAATAATTAAAGTTAAGCAAAATAGCTTTCTTGATTTGCAGCTTTACTGATCGAACTCAATGTTATTATGTAAATGTCAATTCATTTTCAAACCTTTCTTAATTTTGTTGAAATTAACTTACTAGATTTAAATTACAGTATACACATGTTATAAAATAATTTCATACCTCATCAGCTGGGTCATAATACTGTTCAAGATAGGGATGTGCTAATGCATCTTCCACCCCAATCCTATTGTGGGGATTGAAAGTCAACATCTTGTCTAGAAGATCGAGTGCTTTTGAGTCAGCATTTGGAAACATTTTCGTCCAAGGAACTTTGGGCTTGAATGGCAATGACTGAAGGTAACTCCTTGCTTTCTCATTGATAATACATTCCAGGTCCTCGGGGGTTGGGGAGCCTAGGACTCCCAGAATGTGGTTAAGCTGGTCTAGGTAGTGTTTTCCAGGAAATATCGGTCGATTAGACAACATTTCGGCTAGGATACAACCCACTGACCAGATGTCTATAGACTTTGTATAGCCCTGAAAAAACAAATGTAAATGGAAACTATGTGTTAAATCTAATCACTACTTATACTGTGTTAATACAAAACATTAAGCTTGACTCAAAGGTTTCCAGACCAATGCAGTGAACTTTCAATAATCCAGACCAACTAGGCCTAGAGAATATGTTCATTACCAGAAGTGTAGATTTGAGAATAAAAAGAAGAAAGAAAGAAAAATTAGAGCAGCAAATCATTATAATGACTATATCTCAGAAATTCGTGCAAATGCAATGTTTTTATTGAATGAGAATATTGAAAATGGTTCATTTCTGGGTTGAAACGAACATATTTTATGACTTTCATGGCAGGAGTCCACATTAAAACTATAAGATTTTTCCGAGGTTGATTAGCTGTGGTCTGCTGGAAGCAAAATATCCAGAAATTTCATCCACTGCTGCAGTGGACATCCTCAGTGGCTGAAGGTTCCATTGTGTCAGATGCACCGCAAATCAGACAGGCAAATCTTATAATATGAACATGCTTTAATTTTGTATAAGTGCATATTTCTATACCAATGCATATTTAAGTGCTTATATTTGAGGTTTCTGTGAGCAATAGATGTAATAGTAAATCTCGGAAATTATAAAACTTTGACAAGATATCATAATCCAACCCTATGTAAAACAAACAATTAATCCAAGATGTCCTAAGCTAATCTAAGATCACCTAAGTAATGCTGGCAATAGCCTATAAGCCAAAAGTGATTAATTCCATTTATTATACTATACACCATTTGAAACAAGCTGAGAGCAAGTATAAAGAACCATCTACCTAACCTTCAGCTGGTTACTGGCTCTCACTGAGATTGCAGCCTTGCAGGTTTACATGCTTTTGCTTCGCTTGCCCCTTTTTCGGTTGGTAGTACAAGTAGATTCCATTAAAAAGTTATTTCGGCAGTCTGTATTTCTTTAACCCAGCATTCTGCTCACATTTTCATAAAATCTGTCAAAACTGGCAACTTCCACTAGCATAATCTCCCTGCTTTTTCCAACCTTCCTGACTTTCTAACCTCCAATTGCAAAACAGATATTTATATTATATTCAACAGTGGTCTCATTTAAGTGAGCCTAAACCAATCTTCTTTCAACTAAGCCATAGATGTGAGGATTTTTTCCATTAAGTAACAAACCATATTATTTAATATGTAATCGTAGGCTTCTGCGAAATGAGCCAACAATAAAATCTCTTACATGACAAGGCTTACAGTAGCCTTGATAAAGACAATGGCAAGATGATCAAAACGTCAGCAGAGAGCTTAGACATGATGCGGCAGCTACCCAGAAGCCAAGAAGATTTTATTGCCACATTAATTAATTACTAAAAAGTGTCTCATTTTTGTGTGTTAGATTTTGACACACAGTAAAGGTATGGCAAGAACTTATCTATACCTACAATTTGTTCTATACACATTATGTCTAGGAGGATTAATTATGGTTTAAAATTTATATTGGCTAGTCGCTTTTCAATTGGTCTTAATCAGCAATGTGAGCAAAATGCTCACATGCGACAAAGCACATCACAATAATGACAACAACAAATGATGGGTTAGGAACTAAATAATTGTTTTGTTATAGTTTCTATTATTGTTTTTTTTTGTTATTTTCTTTTAACACTGGTTTTCGAGTTTCTCTTTTAGATTTAATTCGGAGGGAATTTAGACGTGGAGAGAATTTATTCTTATGAATTGTGTTTTTGATCTCTTTACATCACTGTTTACTGTTGCTCCCTGCTTGTTTAAAATAGTAAAAGGAATACACTGTTTGACAACTGAAACACTTTCTGAATTTTCTGAATATTTATATGGAAAATGAAATAAATACTTCAGAAATTGTTTATTTATAGCCTGGAAACAGAAAAGATGAAAGATTGGAGAATGCTGAGTTTTCAGTGAAGGACCTGCTATTATTATCACTTACCTTGGAGTTCAACATTATTTCTGGAGCTCTATACCACCGTGTTGCTACATACTCTGTTAGGAAACCTGTGTGGTCATGATCTGGGTCTGCCACTCTCGCCAAGCCAAAGTCACAGATCTGAAACAATTTGTTTACCATTCAATTTTAGATTACTTTTTTCTTCTTTTCTTCACCTCCTCCAACCACCAATTCTTATAATTATGTGAGATAACATAATGGGCAATTTTTTTTCAGGAAAATAAAAAAGGAAGCTGGTTTTTATTAAAACGTTTTTCATGCTAATTATAGTCCGCACAGTTTTAGAAGGCATATGAGTTGAGCCAACGCATGCATTAATATGAATATTTCAAATAGTATTTTTTGGGGGATTAAAAAATAAGAAACTCTGTTGCTCAAGCTTTTGCCATAGGTGTCTGACCTAGGCAACAGAACTTCTAAATTTGTCATTTTAATGCACACCTTAGATCAGTTCATAAGCTTTCTAAAACCGTGGGGACTATAGCCATAAAATGAACAATGTTTTATGAAGTTAGAAAACAAAAAGAATGTCTACTCAACACTTGAACATCTAAAAACTTAAGAAAGAAGGGAAAATTGTGTTGAATCTCATATTTGTAGCAATCCATCAGTATTCAGTTAGTTTTTAAATTTTTAAAATTGTAGGAAAACTGTTATTTCCAGGCACATACCAGTCTACTAGTAGACAAAATCACTTTGCCAATAAAAGTACAGTAACAACATTACTGTATTTCCAGTTTTTTTAATCGTTCCAGTTTTTCACCGAGAATATCGGAGTATATTAAATTTTGATATTTTAAAATATGCTATTTCTGATTCCTGCAGCTTTCACAAACATACCACAGTTCATTTTTACCATTTATTATTAATGTTTTCATCACATAATTACGTGGTGTCTTTTGGATGAAGTAAAATTAATTTACCATTATCCTGCTGCCTCAGAAAAGTGAATAAATTGTATAATAGACTACAAAAAATTTTATCTGAGTACCATTTAATGGGACTTGAACTAGACACGAAATTCAGTCTTCCACTAAAATTCATATCTGCAAGAAAACCTGCTATTTTACGACAATGACATGAAAATACCAATGTTTAAGATACATTAAAAAAATATATTGAGAAAAGCATATCATCTAAGCAGTGTATTTATTTAAAAACATAACACTGAGTTACATTGCAGTTCACATCAGTGGCGGCTATTCAGGCGAAGTAGGTGAAGAGGCACTTCATCAATATTTTGACCTTACCATATTTATTTTTAAAGTTTATTTTTCTTATCACATATGTTGGGTTTTACTAGAAATGATTTTCCCGATAGTTATTAATGCTCTCAAGTTTTACTGTGAAAGCACTGTTTCTTTGGGAGAGGGGAATTATATGGAAATATTAAATAATCAGTACATTATTTATGAATCCTCCTAATGATATGTGTGTTTGTAAATTGTATAAGCATGTGTAAATACATTTTTTCTTTCCTACTAGCTCTTCACCTAACTTCCCAGCCAGAAGCCACCACTGACTCATATAGGGATTGTTTTGCCACAATGATAAAAATTCATTGTCTTCTGCACAATATTCACTGAGCACAAAATTCAAATTTAACAGCATAATTTCCACAGCCTGGTTGTCAGAAAGTATAACATATACTAAAATATTACACATTCTTAATCCTAGGAGAAATTATAAGTGAGAAAATGACAATAGACAGACATACACACAAGAAGGAAGAAAGAAAGAGAGAGAGAAGTGAAAGGAGTTCAATGTTTCTTCACACCAATATTATACCTAATCTACGATGTGCAAACTTGCTTTAGACAAATCGTGCTAGAACACTTACTATCATTCTAAAAATACGGCTCTTACATGGAATTCTTATATATTACTGCATTAAGTACGCTGTTAACCCTTGAGAATGTGCACGGGGTAATTTTTTTCTGGGAACAAGAAAGATGGGTCTATTATACATTATTTCTGATGAGCCCGGCAACTCACTTATTCTTAAGTGAACTCATCCGGCACATGGTTTTTCTATATTTTAAATAACTCTGGTATTTAAATAAGTAATTATAGCTGTTCTGTTTTAATGTTGCTCATGTGGAAATTTTTTACTCCTTGTGCCTCTAACAATTTCTAGTAAGGATCTATATCTTCTTGGGTTGTTTGCTTTATATGAGAGTAGAAATGTTTAGAATGAAAAGATCTTTGACCGATGCTGAAAGTATGGCCACCTTGGACATTTCAGATGATTAAATAGTTGGCGGTGTATCATTTTCATCAGATAAGGATCAACAGAAAGCACTGATCATGTTACCACCTCAGTAGAGCAAAAGTGATCAAGATGAAAATATGTCAGAAGATAATTCGGTTTTAGCAATTGTCTCTGAGGAGGTCATTCCTTTAGCATTATGTCTTCTTAATACAGGAAAAGACAGCCCAATCTAGTACAAAGAACCGTCAAATGCCTGCTCGAAATACTGTGACATTGAGACCTGGTCATATCAAATCACAGTGTCAGTGCTAAAATATTCTCAGTATAGGTCTAGATTTGTAAAATTTGAAGTGCAAAGAGAAAAAAGCAGTTTACTATGCTAATTAATTACCCCGCACGAGTCCCTGTGTAGTACTTATTGGCATGAGTTCTGAAGGGTTAACTTTAATTATTTCCAGATCTGTTTCAAGACATTAAAAAACAATTTAATATTAAACAGCAAAGAAGGAAAAAAACTAAAACACCTTTTGAAGTACCTGTCAACAGCTGTCTAAAAATATTCAGAAATTTAATCCACCCTGATAAAAGGCAATTCTGTTTTCAATGAAAATACTGGACTTGTTATGTGAAAATATCAATTTAGAACATTTTTTAGAAATACAATAGGAACTGAATTCTTTAACAGATGAAATTAGTTTGAGAAAGAAACAGTCATATCGATAACATTCAATCCATTGGCATCCCTAAAAACATAAATTAGTTGTGATCTCTAAACGAAATCTCTTGAAACATTCCTTTTCATGCTCTTCAGGTGCATGCCTCAACAAAGAAAACTTTCAATTAATACTGTAAGATTTTTTTAAAAACATAAGAGGATTAACAGTAACCAATGCTTAGGAGAAATTTAACCGAGAGCCTAACTCTTTTAGTAAGACTTTTATGGGTAATTAAAGATCTCTGGCAGAATACGTGCAATTTTAATATAACCATGAATGGTAGTTATATCCTGCACAATACAATGAAGAAACCATAATGAAAGTTTAAGTTAAACTTTGTTGGTTTCACAATGATCTAATTCTTCAACTGAAACTACTTATTTAAAATGTCATTACAACACTAACCTAATTTTTTTAAGTTCGTACTGTAGAATACAGTATACAGAAGAATAGATTTTCCAAAACAACTGGGAATGGGAGTTTTCGGAAAGCTGAGTTTTCAAATAACAGATATGAAATGAAGAAATGCTGATATTAAATACAAAACTGTATGTACGAGTATTTTGTAACACACATCTTACAATGAAGACAGAGACCCTAGTTTGACAAATTCAAAATGGTCACTAAAGTAGGCCTATAGTTTAGGAAAATAAGTTTTTTTTTTTGGGGGGGGGGGGAGCTTTTGTAGGGAGGGGAAATTATACTTGCAGATGATAGATACAACAATAAAATAAGTTGTTATATTTTTTTGGAAGCCGTTTTTGCTCTTTAGTATCTGATTATAGACTGTTTGTTTGTAGTTTACTTAACACTTATTTAAGGAATTCTTGTATAGTGTTTTGGTGAATTTAAGATGACTAAACTACAAGATAACCACATTTTTTTAGAACTTTCATCTGAAATGAATGGGTATTTCAAAAATCCAACTCTATTCCCTATCAAGAAACAAGGTGTAAATTTCTCGGTTTATCAAAAATATAAGGCTTTCATGTTTTGCTAGCATAGCAGGGCAAAACCATACAAGAAACTTATTTAAGCTTATTTGGTTTTAAAATGTATCTACAAGTACTGATTATTCAAAAAAATGTTTTAAATAATGAAACAACATATAACTGTACATCTGTTTGCAACAAGATGACTTTTGTCTAATCTACATGATCTGGATACAATAAAATTAAGTATAGGCCTATGAACATTTTCTCTTATGTAGTGAATTAATGAGTCAACGATCAACTATTTTTGTTGTTGTTTTCTTGTGTAGTGAGAGTCTATATAAACAAATAGTATGCATTTGTGCAATTTGAAAATTGATAAATCTAAACTTTTCCACAGAAGTAATGGTGTTTGTTCAAATTACCAAATATGACCGGCCAATTTTGGGGGAAAGCACATTTGTAAAGCATTTAGTAATCAACACTGTCTAACATTTAAGCTGACATAGATACATTATCATAGATTTATCTATCTTCGCTCCTTTATTCCAACATGATAATTGTATTATATGTTTAATTTACCAAGCACTGGTCCAATTTGTAGTAAAATACGATATAAATGGATGTGGGGGAATTTCAAAGATGACTTATGTCACTAAATTTATTACAGAAATGTATCATCAAC
The DNA here is from genome assembly GCA_964059195.1 of Ectobius pallidus. Classification (NCBI taxonomy): domain Eukaryota; kingdom Metazoa; phylum Arthropoda; class Insecta; order Blattodea; family Ectobiidae; genus Ectobius; species Ectobius pallidus. The sequence continues at coordinate 56,561,861 of CAXKWD010000004.1, read as the reverse complement.
CCATGTTTACTTTAAGCCTTTAGATTACTCAACAAAATCAATTTGCATGGATTTTAAAGTCCTAACAAATCAGTAGAAATACCTCACGTGGTTTTAACTTTTACTTCCTTTCTCGATGATATCACCTATTATTTCCTGAAGTTACAATAAAACTTGTGAATCACTCCTTCAAAGCTATTCTGTTACACATTTACAATACACTACAAGAATTAAGGGCAGCAGAGGGTTAATTAATTAAAATATTTTTCTCTTATCTTAAAACTATATAAATCTTAAAACTGATTCCCTGCCATTCTTATTTGTACAATGCTAGTAAACATAACACGTACATAATTCAAAAAATTTAAACATCTCTAGGATTTAAAAATTTAACAACTGCGGCCTTTTAAATATTGCATGATTAGTGAGAGACTTATGCCTGAGTGTGCTGAAACTTAGCCAAAATATATATATATATATACAACATTGAATATAAAAAACAAAAAAATGTAAATTTGTAAATGTAAAATTGAACAAAAATGATTAATATTTCACCCTCTACCCTCCTTAACACATGGCAACAATACAATAATTAGAAATGCAAATGTGTTTATAAGTTTTGGTATAATGTGAATAGTGGACACATTAATTTCTACCTCATCGTTAAATTTGGTACTCACATCTCAATTCGTGAACCTTAAAGTCAACCCTTGAAAATCCAAACATGCAACAGAAAGTTCATCTCTTAAATAATAGAACAAGCAGAAGAATCCTACTTGTTGTATCCTACTTTTGAAGATTAGTTATATACAGAAAGACATAGAATAAATTATTTACATATATATATTGTTTCAGTACAATAACAGCTTCCCAAATTTGCTGGCTGCCAACTGTGGACACAGCATACAGGAGGCAATTACAGAGTTGAAATAAAGAATAAATAATATGAATTGAGATTAAAACAATAGCAATCATAAATATGTATGGATAATTAGCAAGAAGTGAGAAAACAGGGATGAAGTTATACAATCAAAAAGTCAAAAATACTTTTTAAAGTGGTGAAGAATAAAATTATTATTTGTCATATCAATTATGGCTAGAGCTCAGAAGTTTAGGCAATTATTTTGGTAAAAATAGGGAGGCACTTAAGGCACTTAAAATACCGAAAATATGCAGCATAAGCAACAAGAAGATATTTATTTTAAGATCAGCTGCCTGTCAAAGAGAACGTTACTTAAAGAGCTAAATTAAACCCTTCGAGGAGATACATCTTCAACTGCTTGAAAACAAATAAATGGATTTATAGGGATTCGATCCTCAATAAATATTTTTATGCCTTGAATGTGTGGTTTCAATATTTGTGTAACTTTTTTTTTTTGTTCGCTTTCATATATTGAAATTCTTTGTGTTTTTATAACTACAGAAAAAAACTATATCGATCCAAAACAGGCAAAGAAGGAAAAATAAAAACTGGCCCTACTGTCCCTATATGTACGGAAACATTTCTATCTCTATTTAATTCTTTAATGTATCCACCCAAATAGTAAAGGCATTTTGCCTCACTTCTGGGCCCTAATTATGGCAAAGAAGAAATATATATCCTCGCAGAGCCATGATGACGATGTCCTTCAATTGTGTCTGTTTCTAAAATAATCATATATTTCCAACAGTGGTATGGAATCCGCAAGTACTGGAACTGGAAATATTCATCAGACTTGACAAATCTCTATATCAGTTTCTCCAGCCAGGAGAAATAAATGCAACAAGATTCTTTAAATGTGCAGGGGGTCTAGTTCTATGGACTTGTTTGTTTCTGTACAATTTCTGGGTTAAGTTTGATGCAATGTATAGAAATAGATGAAAATTACTCACTGTTGTTATCTCGGTAGGCAGTGCTGAGAAACAAACTGTTTTCAACCATCTAGCAACTGAACACTCACTACAGAAAAATAATATCAATTCCTCATCTTATGTAAGCAAAATTTCTGATAATAAATTGCTGCACTTACAGAAACAACAAACAGACAGAATCCTTAGCTTTATTTTCCAGACACTGGACATTATTAATGTTGCTTATAAATATGAAAACAATGAGGTGCCAACCATTATGGATTATCCATAATTTTTACGGATTTCCTCCCACTGTTACGGAATTAATATCAAAGGTAAATTTTCTATAAAAAACAAAATTACCTGCATAGCAAAAAAATGGTAAAACAAAGAAGAGATAAAAATGTCACCGCTTTTCTGTGTTCATCATCTGACAACTAAGCAGTCACGATCATCACTTGTGTCATGCTTTCGTGAGTGGTACTGCGATAAGAAGACTCAGCTGACTCGTAGTTAGCTGGTAGTTTTCTACTTCTCTATGGCTTGTTACTTTATGAATATGGTCTTTGCTTCCTCTATGGCTGGTAGCTAATTTCCATTTCCATTAACTTTGATTATTGTTTTGGTTGTTCCAACCCATTGCCTTCTTTTATGCTCTACGACAGATAGCGATGTCCAGCTTCCACCTTGTGAGAGAATTGTAATTTAATAAAGAAAAGCATAAACTTATTGACAGTAACTTCCCTACAGGGTTTTTAGTATTGTGAGAAAAATATGGCATTATAGGCCTACATCAACGCCATGAACGATGAAGGTTAAAAACTTAAATGTATGTAGTAATTGTGTATTATAATAAGCAACAGTTGGCCTATGATTTATCAATAACTAGAAAATTAAGATGAAGGCTGTACAAAATGGCTAGCAACTGCTTCCAGTAATAGTAATGGAATTTTCGTATGTGTTATGTGTTATAATATATCCATGAAAATTAGTATATCTAATTCCCTTCTGCTATGTGTATTTAAAGGGGGGAAAGCCTCAGCTAAACTTCATCCTGCCTCCCTGAAATAAGAATACTTAAAAACTTATAGACTGCATTGGAAAAAAGTGAAAAGTATTCATCCAGTACCTGTCAAATAGGTCATCAGGCAGTCTGTGACTATTACACTTTTCAACAAGATTCAGAGATAAGCTTTAAGAATTAAAAATGAGAGGAAATGTGACATTTCCTCAAAAATAGTATTTATAACCAAATAAGTATAGACTATCTTAAGGGATAAAATTGTCAAAAAATACATTATGATTCTAGTAGATTAGGACAACTGCATTTCATATTTAGATTAGATTGACATAGAATTTATTTAGTTGATTCCATGGTTCATCATATATCATTTGTTACTGTATAATTGCTGCATGATGAACCAGCAGAGGGCTTAGATCCACATGATGTCAATGGATTTAAATAATGGAGACAGCTGCAATATGCGAAAGCGACCAATTTAAAAGGTAATTTATCACAATTACACATGAGGTCCCAATAATTGAACACTTGTGTTAATCAATTAAGATAACAGTTATGATAATAATGAAGATGATGATGGTGGTGGTAGTGCTGATGATGCTAAAGTAAGAGAAAGAATTAGACCTGTGTCAATGGATTCCATATCCTAGTTACTCCAAAACAAATTGGACAGCATATTGTGAAAGTATTAATTTGAATAACTCCCATAATGAAAGAATGTAAACAAACAACAGTGAATGGAAGAATGAAATATTATCACACACAAAATAATAGGAATGGCATAATTTGCAATAAAGCATTCACGTCTATAATAAAATTATACACTAACTTATCCATGCTTGTTATTACGACTCCTTATGTACCTTGACCTGAAATATTACAGACCAGTATTTCTAATATCAGTATTCTAAAAATAATTTTTTTTATTACACTATGTCTATTACAATGTGCCCAAGCTTTCACTTTGTCCATGACTGAACTAAAGAATACACATAAAAATTGTTGATACCATGACACAAATGAAGATATAATTTTCTTTAACAATATTACTGCAGGCCCAGTGGCGTAACAGAGAGATTGGGACCCCTGCAAAACTAAATTTGGGCCCCCTATTATTGTTAATGTTGATATTATTATTATTATTATTATTTCCTGAATGCTAGGTACAACGCTTACCTCCAAACTCTGGCAAAAGCTGACTGTAATATGTAGAATTCTGTAGAATCCTCAGTGATCATTCGAAGCTGCGAAGATGTCTAGTATCATTTGAGGCAAAAATTTTCACTAATTCACTGAAGTCATTTCTTCATGTTCACTCACACTCGATACTTAAAATACTGAAACCACTTAACCATGCCTCTGATATGGTGCTACATGAAAATCTATTTATTAGTTTGTAATTGAATTGTAGTTGAATGTAAAGTATGGTACATTATGTATTGTCTGAGGCCTGCAGAACAACAACTAACAACTGGCTCATGTTATATTTCAAAATATTGAATTTTTCAATGTACTCAGTTTGCTGATAGTTGGTACCAGCCAAAAGATGTTCCCTCATTAACCATAATTCTGCTTCATCCACACTAGTCTTTTCCTCTATTACCAAGGATAATAAAGATTCATACATTGTATTTAGGTTGTGTTTTATAGAGCTTCAAAAGCTTGATTTACCTGCCTACAAATAAATGTATTAGACTACAAGAACGGAATATGCAGAACTGAAAATGGAACATGTGTTGAAATAATCAAGGGTTGCTTGTAACTTATATATAGCCAAGCACAAGCCAAGTCAACTACATACATCCCAAATTGTATACGAAATGAGTACAATTTTCAAATGATGCATGATGCAGTACCGGAGCCAATGAGACTATGCACACTAAATAGCCACAGCAACATTCGAGCTCTAAATTTCGACCAATAAACTCACAGTAATTAGACAACAACGCAAGCCTGTGGCTCGTATTGGTGGAAGGGGCAAGAAACCATGAGGTTCAGTTGAGGATACACATGCCTGCAAAAGGGGATTAAGCCTCATAGAACATTAATTATCTCTTTTGAAACTCATTATACAGTGCCTTTCTTGGTTGTGTCATCCAGCTGGAAGCAACACACATGGTGGCCAGGTGGAGAACTGGACACAGTATCCCACAATTAAAACCACGAGCTTTGTAACAATTCAATCTCTCACAATTGCAGTTATAATTATATGCAAAATAAAGACAGACCTAATAAGATAATGCAGTGACTGCTTGATAATTAAGACCTTGATATCTCAGACTTCGAATAACTCATACAGAATTTTCCTTCGGCTATAAGCTGAGTAAGGGGTCTAAAAAATCCAAGCTTTCAGCCACTCCATCTCTGTGGCCTTCCTCAGGGAACAAAGTATCTGGCTAGGTATGAGAGGGTTTATATATCATTTGGGAGCCAAGGGAAATTATGGAATTGGTAAGAAAAGGCTGGAGAGCATATTTTATTTAAATTAAATAATTAATCCTACTATTTAGGATGTATAATGTATATTATTATCATTAAATATGCCCTTTAACTAACATACCAAAAAGTAAAAAATTACAAATGTTTACTCCATCCATTTTATTTTTCAAATTCATCAATAGATAGAAATCACTTACAGATACTTCAGTGAACTTAGAACTTGAAGAAGATATTACAGTGTAGATAACGAATTTTGTGATAACGCACTGGTTCATTGTAATTGAAAATTTCCTGAATGCATGCTGCAAAAATTATCGACTCAGATGGAAACAAATTTCCAACACCTTATACAAAAAGCCTCATGCTGATTTTTAGTTTGTAATTGTGAGAAATTTAATCATTAGCTTGCAGTTTTAGCTGCAAGAAGATGGGCCGATAAGTGTGGTACTACCAGCAGATCAATTTGACTGTGGAAGGCATTGCACTTAGTAAGTATCTGAAGATAATTTTACTTATCATCAATTTTTACAATCATATTTCTACATTCTTTATTTTTTCTTATCTGCATTTTATCTTTATACCTGAACACATTCTACAGATAAGTTCATACGTAAGGAAAATGTATTTTTTAATCGATAAGAATGAAGGAAGATGCATACCATATTAACATACTTTTTCGAACCCACGAGCACAGTTTTCTCAGTTACTGTTATGTACATAGCTGTAATGTGGAAAAGATGAAACTGCACGTTCTATGAGCTTGGTCAAGTACTAGGAACAGTTCATGACATCAGTGAAAATTACCGAAGGTACATTTCAAGAAATGAAAAATAAAAGACCTAAATAGAATATCACAAAACTGGATAACAAAACAATTGCTTAACATTATTGTATTATCTTCACAAATTCTGTTTTTCAAGCCAGAGTTTCAGTGAAATACTGATATCAAATTTTCAGATTCATTTTTCTTAAAGCCTCATCTGAAATTTGCCCAGATACAATGGCATCACATTTAGTGTCTGCTATGAATTCTCTTCTTCTCAATAGGAGGTTTCATCTTCTTTTGGAACTGAGATGATATTATATTTCTAATATTTACAAGATAATTTAGAATAATATATAATAACATAAATAATAATGGCTGATGGGCCTTAGTCTCAGGTTAGTAGAACCTGACATTTTGCCCATAGCTGTAATGGGTATCTTCGGAGGTGGGCAATGAGACCTAGCCGCTTTCTGTTGCCACTGCAAGTTCTCTGACAGTTTCATCCATTATGTATACTCTGGCGTGGATGAAGGGAGGGAGGGAGCTATAGTTCACTCAAGTTCCCTCACATTCTCTGCAGACAAGTGTGGTCTATAGTAGATATCCAAGTGAACAGAATTTGGATGTCTACTATAGAACACACTCTAGACTGCAGAGACAGCTAGCAGCATGGAAATGCGAACCATGAGGGAATTACAGTCCCCTTACCTGCACTAGCACCAGAGTATAGATAACAGACTGAGCTCCCAGAGAACTCGCTTCGAAACCAGCGAAGGGCTGGGACACTTTGCCTACACCTCCAAAGATACCCATCACAGCAAAAGGCAAAACGTCATGCACTATTAACCTGGGCCCATCAGCCTTGAAGGTTTTAACCTACTAGACTACGGTCACGAAAGTCTATGTAATTATATGTTGGTAGAAGTTAAATGTGGTAATTAATTACACTAACGCAAAGTTTAATTTCCCAAATTCTATAGAAGAATGTAAACATATAAAATTTGACACATTACCTTCTCTATTCATTATCAAGAATGGAATAAGCTTACTGAGGCCGTGGTTTCTACATCCATCTGTCCAGACTTGGAGTATTTGTATTACATTATTTCTGTTACAGGAGGTTTTAGCAAGGGTTCGATTTTAAAGACATTTACACGACAAAATCTGAGATAATATTTTGAAAGCTTCTATGTTAAACTACCACTACACTGAATAGAATAGATCAGTGGAATTTATTACATTTAGTCTTTCTAAACGTCCGCCAGCGTGGTCTTGTGGTTAGCATCGCTGACTACAGATCCGTCGGTCCGGGTTCGATCCCCGGTACCTCCTCGGATTTTTCTGAGGTAGGGAGGTCTGGTAGGGGTGCACTCAGCCTCGTGATTCCTAATTGAGGAGCTACTTGATAGAGAAGTAGCGGCTCCGGTCATGAAAACCACCATTAACGGCCATGGGTGTCGGCATGCTGACCACATGCCCCCCAATCCTGCCATCTGCATACGGGGGATGACGCAGCGGTCGGGTGGTAGGCCAAGTCCCTCCAGTGATGTAGCGCCACGGAGTCTTTTTTTTAGATATTTTAGTCTTTCTAAACATGTACATGTTATGGGACATGACTAATAACATAAATTCAGAATAAAAGTTGAAATAATAGTATTCTGTGTATACCGTCATGTCATCAAACTTAAAAACAGTCTTTTATCTGAAAATTTTAATAAAATAATTTTTTGGAAGTTAAAAAAATTGAACTTTATTTTTAAAAATTTTTCAGTGTATATACAAACTGGTGGTTTTGTTTTTGAATATCGATGGTTTGATGGTCTTTAGAAAGAATTAAATTTATTACAGTGGACATGCAGTGAAGTGATGGAAAGAAAGTGGTATGACAACATTGTAATGTCCATTTTTCTGTTGCCCTGTTTTTTCTTTTCATTTCAATGTCCCGTTTTTGACTCAAGATAACATGATCAGCTTTACGTACACTGCTTTCAACTAATATCGGACTTTATCATAATTTAGATTTCTTTTATTTAATTTGAGAAAACTCAGAAATATAATGAGATAAACGAGCCTGGTAAAGCACCTAGTTTGACCTTCAAAACAGTATACTGAAGAGAAGTAAGAAAATAACAGAAGTAGGACAAAAACATAAATTATCTCCTGCTCTTACAAGATGATGAAGTGATTACACTAATTGTTTAGTAATCTTTTCCACCTCAGTAAAGACATGAAAATACTTAAACAAGTGTCCTGACCTTGAGATCACACGTTGTGTTCAGTAACAGGTTGCTGGGCTTCAGGTCTCGATGTAACACATTGGCCGAATGTATATATTTCAACCCTCGGAGGATTTGGTAGAGAAAGTAGCAAATGTGGTCATTGCTTAGTCTCTGAAAATTAAAATAAACAATTTACATTAGTTCTACTGTAATGGCTTAGTTACAGAGAGCACACAACACCTTCCTAAAATAAACAGCCTTGGCATCAGATCTGTTATTCTTTTATCCTTTACTCCTACATTTCTTTGAAGAATGTTATAATACAGATGTTTCACACAATTATTATTATTATTATTATTATTATTATTATTATTATCATCATCATCATCATCATCATTATATAAACAAGTGAAGAAACACAGCTGAGAAGGATTTCTGTTACATTCTGTTAGTTTCTAGAAATTCAGCTTTGAAATACTCGGGTAGTCAGTGGATAGAGTTATCAACTATCCTGTATTTCCTGGGAAATCCCATATTTTCATTTAATTTGGATGAAAATTCCAGGTCCCATATTTTTCAACACACATCTCGCATTTTCAGAATTCCTGCCATACATTTTTAAAATCTTTTTTGTTTTAGTCTGATGTTTTTATAATGGTGAAACGAATATATGAAATATGATTGGTAGTTGTAATTGGTTGGAACTGATAAAAGCACAGCTCCAGGTTACTGACGAGAATACACAAAGAGGCACTATCGTCAAATACCAGCAAGCTAGCAATAATTTAAAAGATAACAGTTTGTAAATCACTGCAATCTCTCTAGTATTAAACCCCTGTCCTGATGTGTTTATTATTTGTATATTTGTATTGGCTGGAATGTTTGTATTGTTAATGTAGAGCGATATAATTTTTAAGAAATAGAGAATATAAATTTATTGATTAATTAATTTTTTAACCTTAGGGATACAATATCCATGGCTTCGTCATCTACAGTACATCTACAGCAATACAGGACTATAATTGAACATGTGCTGTTTGAGTAGTAAACTTTGTGTCCCTTATTTTTGGCATTGATCCCTTATTTTCACTTCTGTTATAACTATTATTTCTTATTTCCAGTTTCAAGAGTACGCAAGCCTTAGAACCCTATCAGTGCATAGACCTTTAACAGATTTCTGGGCTTCAGGTTTCAATGTAACACACAGGCTGAATGTATATATTTCAACATAGAAAAAGAGGAACGAAACTACTATATTTTGATAATTGTACATAACAGATGTGAATATCAGACTGCATACTTAATTAAGTGCCAGAATGCTAATATCTAGGATTGTATGGTGGACGGGAAAATGTAACAGTAAAGTAACTTTATCTTACAAAAATATCATATTACAGTGAACTCTCGATAAACCGGACTAAAGTGGGCAGGTGTTTGTCCGAGTTATGAAATGTCCGGCTTATGGAGGGGAAATGAGGAAATGGTATATAAGTAATGAAATTTCATGTTTAAGCCACAAGAAAAATGTATGAGGCAGCTTACAGTTGGAACGAAAACAAATAACACTTCAGTGCTATAATAAAAGTACTAGTCAGAGTCTGAAATACACGCTGTTACATTATTAGGACACGATGATGATTGATGTGGGCACTTTGAGAATATTTTTCTGAGGAGATTTGAGCAGGGAGAAACTGTAAATGTTCTTCTCTGTACACTTTTTCTGTTGCTTTTGAAAAATTACTTCTCTTGCAGTCCTGAAGTGGCCGTAGAATGGTCGTAGATCTGGGTCTGGTTAGTCAAGAATCTGTCCGAGTTATCCGAAGTCCAGCATATTGAGGTCCGAATTATCGAGAGTTCACTGTATTAAGATAAATGAGAACATATTACGATATGAGAATATTGCTAAATAATGAATATCTAGTCATCTATGTCAATCTCAGTGTCTGTACGAAACTCTTGAAGTTAATTAATTACAAGTTTTAGGTGAAAGCTCTTACCATTTCTTTCATATTATCCTTTGAACCTTCCATATGCTGCCATACTTGAGGTATAGTCTAATACTGGTATGTATGCTGCTGGGTCTGTCTGAATTTCAACATGTCCATCACTCTGTTTCTGAGATTTATGTTTAGGCCTAAAACTTTTCACATGCTTTTGCACAATGGACTTCTTTTCAAAATTAAAGCATTTTACGCTTTTCAATCAAAAAATAATCTGTGGGAAACTCACAAACAATTTGAATTGAATTGACAGCAATTTTTGGCAAATCGGTGTTCAATAGATGTGAACTACTCTGATTCAGACTGTGCATTGACCATAAAACTATTCATCTTTATGTACATGATGTTAATTGTTGCTGGAAATATTAAATTTTGCATTGTATCTATTGTTAGAGTTAAACAGGCAGTTAGTTTTCAAAAAATTGTGCATTATATTACACATTATGCTTTTATACTTTTTTTTTAAATTATGCTTTATTGTGCTTTTAAAATTTATTTGATCTAGACCCTTAGACCTTCAAAATCATGTTCTGCATAGCAACCACTTGTCTAAAGCTCTGTTATGAATTGTATGTTTATTACGCTTTAGGGTTGCTCTAATTACGAGTATGAAAGGTAATGAGAAAAAATAGGGAAAGTATTAAATGCATTTTAAGTACAGTACAATCATACATTCCCAGTAATGCTAATACAAATCCTTAATAAGCTAATGGCAAAACAATATTAATTACTGTAAACTGGAAATGACATAAAAGTGGAAATTCATTCAGATCTGAACAACTCTTTTCAACCAAAATTACAATATTGGATCATTTGTGCCATTCTGTTTTCCTGCTAAGCCATGAAATTGAAGGCTTCTCCATGCAGTAACCTAATTGCTATACACGTATCCCATGAATACACATGCTATACAATAAATGGGGAAATTATTCATTAATTATCATACATGTAAGTATTCTAACAATACCAAAATTATTCTAACACTACTTGATGCCAGATCATTTTCTTACAGAAGGTTCAGAATTACAAGCTGAGGTTTAGAAAAACATGCATTCACATAAACACGATGCATGGATAGGTAATAACTACTTTTTTCTAGAAAAAAGATTACTGGTACTTTTGCCCATAGCAAAATCCTTACATCAATTACCATGATTACATGCGAGAATGAAATCAATTTGAATCTGATCCCAACTAAATACGTTTTATGTTTACATGGAAAGTTGTGGGAATGTAGTGGGATGTTTATACTGTTCGCTAACTTGGTTATGTATGGTTAGTTAATTGTGTGGCAACCTGCGTCAACAATTGCCATTTACTCCATAATTAAAAAGTATGTGTTATATTAATAATTTCTAGTCACTGTAAACAAATTGTGCCATGAAAGAGTAAAGTAATAATATTAACATTACAGTGTGCGTGTATATATATTCTTTTTTTATTATTAAACTGGAGGCTCAGCTGGCAGAACAAATGATGTTCGGCCATGTGAGTGTATGTGCATGGGCCAGGCTGAGTTTGCTAGGGTGTAAATGGAACTGAATTTGACCTGAATCCGATCCATTCCTCCATTTCAAGAGGACCACATAAAAAATTAGTTCTGGAGAGAGACCATGTTAACAAGACAATCTCAATATAGGAAACGTATTCAGATTTATTATTTATTTCCCGTCCAACAAAGAAAATTGAGAAACCATTAAATCTCATCGTTGAACCGGACTTGAGAAGCGATGTTAAGTAGGATTCTCTATCTACACCCTGTTATTTAAATACTAGTAATCCTAAGTTAAAAATGAAATTAGTTCAGTAATGTAGGCCGGCTCAATACCTTTTAAACAATGATTACCTTGATGTGTCCCAAAGTTTACCGTACACATACTGGACTGGTAGAAAAAAGTACTAGTTAATTGTATTCTAAATTCTATCAATAGTTAGTATACTGGAATGTGTTCTATGGAAAGAAACATGAAGTCATTTAAATATGGTCCTAAGTTTAGTTCTAGAGTTGCACTATTAATCAGAGGAAACAGCCAAAAATACAAATCAACTTCATACATACATAACTCATTAAATCTGTACCTCAGAAACAGAAGGAAGTATTTCGAAATTATCAATTTTTATATTTTTATACCATTGTAATAAGCAGAATGCAATCTTTACTAAGCGGAACAAAGTAAGTCAATGTGAACATCATAATCTACTTACCGAATGCAGTAAGACCATGCCACATTTAAAGTTAAAGTACAAGGATATGTTTAATTCACTTATTATGATGTGTTGAAAAGTAAAATACTGAGTGGTTAGCTAGTGCCAGTTTTATTTGAAATACTGCATCTTTCATCATTTACCACAAGAGTGAAGCTAGTACAGAGCTCACCCGCAAACTGAAAGCATGGACCACATCAGAGACAGAGGTGGCGGGAATTCGAATGCAAGCAAAATGTGCTGAGTTGAAAACATTGATGGTATCATGCTAGTATCCACGCGGTTAACTAAAGCGCATGGAGCCGTGGACAATATTTTCACTGTGGACTTGAGCACTCCACGCAAGCGCACTGCCAATGCCATGTTCGAATTTCAACAGCCGCAAAGCTATCAGATTCCAGGCGCTCTCTGTAACATACTCTCTCTTATCCTGAAATAGTACATTATGCAACGAGCCTATAAAGGGATTTATTAACTATTTTCATAATTTTCATACGAATATCTTATTTACAGTTATAGGCAAATTGGAAATGACTTTTTCAACCATAATTGTCCAAAGACAAAAAAATTATTATTCAATTAGATTATTACCAAAATAGATTTGAACAGCCTATGATAAATGTTTTGAATAAAAAATGCTGCTACAAGAAGTTATGTGAAGATTGAAATTTTGTTCTTTTGAAACTTTGATTTAGTACTTAGTATTTGATTGTTAGTTAATTTTATTCATATATGGTATATTGTTAATATGTAAGTATAGAAATTAAGCAAACTGTAAATTGCATTAACCAGTAGTGTAACTATAACCCTAGCATACCGAAAGATGAAATAGGGTTAATTATATTTGGAGATCCAATAATAATAAATGTCTAACTTTTGAGATTTTAGATTCACTCAAACAAGCGGAGACTGCTGGCCTTCACAATCAGCTCTTCTTGTAGTTCTTGTATTATGTGACAGGATGACAGCAGAAATCATCTGGTCAAGTCAAAACTCCTTTTTGGTCGTCTTCTTGAAACCAACGGATTTTTACAACATGAAATGAATTCAATTTAATATAACATTAAAATGAATACTAACACAATTGATTTTATTTTATATAGAGGTTGTATATTATGGAGTTTCATTTGCTACTCTCAAGATTTCAAGACAGTTCCATGTTTGATAATAATTGATACCACACCAAAATTATAATGAAAATCTGTATCGTAATCCATCATTATGATGCTTTTACATCACATGTAATAAGAGCACTATAGTATGGTCTAATAAAAAAGTACATTTTTCAACTTCCTCCTGCTTCTGAGGTACAGAAATATTAAAGTTCATTTTAAAGTATAAAAGAAAAACAGTCCAATGGCCTTCACCTATGAATGAAATTACTAGAACTTAAAATTACTATGCTTTGACTACTTATGCAAATTTCAATTCAAAGAGAAGCTAGGAAGAACACACACATATTTGCTAGAAGAAATTTTGTTTCTTGTTAGAAACTAACAACCAAAATATGAAACTAATTTATATATCTAAATATATATTATACAGGCACCACACAAAACACTAAATTAAGGAATATAAGAAGCAACATACACTATAGTATGTGCAGGTTTACCTGAGCAGGGGCAGCTTTCATGTAAATATCATAGCAATATCTGCAGCAGCCAGTGTGTCAGCAACACCACAGATACATGTTTAAGACACCCCAGCATGCTTAGAGAAAAAGTTTTGATGATATACCTGATTACTTGCCTGTGTTTTTAATAATTTGTACAAATCTGTTTCCATCAGACATTGTACAATATATACATCTTTCATTTGATCAATAGTTGGTGATCGAAGAATGTCTCTGATATCTATTATCTGAAAAAAGGAATATATTTGATTATAAATGTCTGAATATTTTATTATAAAATAGATAAGATGAATATCGTGAATAACATTATATATTAAGGAAAATATTTGATTATAAAATAGATAAGATGGATATCGTGAATAACATTATATAATAATAACTTCTAAAGTTTACAGTTTGGTCAAAGTTTACAACCAAGCTTTTGGCAATCCACTCCACTATCATTAGTACGGAAGATATGATGAAATGGACATTTTTTCATGAACTCCCTGATGACAGCAATGGCAAGTATGCCCAAATGTTACTTGTATCTTCAATTCAAGTGCAAGCCTGAGGCAAAATTTTCAAAATGTTGTTATAGCACAATGAGAAGTACATTAAAATACACCGAGATAGCCAAGAATCCAGCTTGTTAAGCGCAATATGCAGATATTCTACCACAGAAATGATGTAGGAAATATTTAAGCTCTTGTAAATCCCCCTAAGATGTTGCTACAGACACTGACAACCTACAGTGACAATGACTCTTATGTTAATTTATTATTAGGGATCTAAGATACATTGACAGGTCAGTGCTAAACTTCCAAACTAGAGACTGAATCAGATGTAAATAAAACCATGTGATTACAAGAGCTCTTTTCTTAATTCCATCTGCTATGATTGGCTCTTGAATGTTTCACACTTTTCGCCTTCTCCATGCAGTAAAATAATCACCACTTAAATACGCAAGATATTTTAATTCTCTGTCAGGGAACAGTTCACGTACAAGATCTAAACAAAAAATACAAATGTTTTTGATAAAATCGCAGAAAATTAAATTTTCCTCTTGAAGGTGGCAAAAGAAGTAAAAGAAAGTTGTCTCCAGGTCTTGTCATCTACCCAAAAGACATCTAATCTAAATGTAAAATGTTGTTTTATATGATTTTTTTGTTCTCGAGACAGACAGAAATGTACAGTTATTTTTTCTTCTAAAAATTACTTTTTGATTCAGGAGACCTAAAATGTTCATTAATGTTGAAAATTCAGTATGGAATTTCAGGGTCGAACACAATACTTTCTTTATAATATCAATGGTATGGGAAGGGAAAAGAAAAATAGGTTCAAGTTAGCTTAGTTGCACTTGATTTGTGGACATTCTTTGTAACCCATGTCATTAATATAAGTATTATTAAAAGAATTAATAAGTTTTTACCAAAAGCAACCATAGGAGGAGAAATGTAGTGAGAATTACAAACATCACATCAAACATCTGAAGAAAGATACTTGAAGTTCATACTCACATTTTCATGCTTGAACCTGGTAAGTATTTTTATTTCTCGCAATGTTCGCTGACAGTATGTCTGATGTTCAAATGGAGAGATTTTCTTGATTGCTACTTTGGTCTTTGTTACATTGTCGTAAGCAGATCTGAAATAGAATAATATTAAGATTAGTTCTATTTTATATAGTGTATGTAAGTGAACAAGTACATGCACTCGTACATGTTTGCATATAGGTATGCAAGTGTACTCACAAACACACATATACACAACATACACACATGGGACATGATTGACTGAAATCCTATTTTTATCTAATTTCAAATACCGTAACGGATACCCACAGATGCTCTTCTGGTCAAGCCAATCAGATAGTTGACCATTTACAGACAAATACAGTAGAGTCTCAATTATCCACCTTCGGTCATCTGACAATCCGTATTATCCGTCACTGTTTGTGTGATGAAATTTGTTCTTTACTGTATTTTTGGTGGACTTATAACCATACGCTGTAGTGTCATGTGTTGTCGAGCTGTAACATTTTGTAAACAGCACTAGAGCGTAGAAAAAAGCAAACAGAATGACACACAATGATGAGATGGCGCAAATTTACGTGGAGGCTAAATCAATGCACATATGCACATATTATATTTCAGAATTTAGTACATACTTTTTTGTTTTGCTGCATTATTTGACATTTTCATAAATCTGACGTATTACAGGACCAGTTTCGGTTGATAATCGAGGATCTACTGCATTCGCAAAAATTTATTAACCCTTTCAGAGCTTAATTTATATTTTAATATAAGCAATCATCAGTAAGCTTTGAGCTTTAAGTTTGAAATTGATGAGGAAAATTTCAGTGGAATAGTTAGTTTCCATGAATGACAGTCATAGCATGAGGGTAAAAATCCTCTTATTTAAAAAAAAAGCATTACTCTATTAATCTTATATTTCTGCTTTTATACAATTTATGAGGTAACCAATTTATACCCCAGTAGCAGTGAAAAGGTTAAACAGAGTTAAGCAGAGTAAAGGGATATACAATATTGAAGTTTTCGGTCGCTGACATCTCTGCGGCCTTCCTCAGGGAAATGTTGTATATCCCTTTACCCAGCTTATAGCCAAACCATTATTAATAATCAGCTCTGAGAAAGCCTCAAGTCTTATGTAAGTTATCACACATGTTTTAAGTACAATTTTGGGGTTATATGTGTTAAGTGCAAATTTGAAAGCTCTTAAGGAATATCTTACGTGACAAGTGAACAAACAGAAGCATTTTATAGTTTCTGCATGGTCAAATATAACTTACTTTTGCTGGGTGCACATTTATGATAATTATGTATTAAATTACATTTACTAAAGAAAATAGAATATAACACATGTGCGCATTAAGCAGCCATCATCAGTACACAGCTCTAGGGAGCTGGCTTTCCCTGCTCCACTTCCATTAGCGTCTACCACAAGGAAAGCTGAGCAGCAGACTGGTTTGTAAACTCAGTGGCGGTTCCTATAATTGCACAGGAGTAATTCTACAATATAAATAGATTTGAAATGTTGTAATCATATAGTTTTACAGAAGTGTATTAATTATATGATCATATGAAGTGTTGATGACCTACGCTTTGATGTACCGTCCTCCATGGTACATGAACATTACCCGACAGGACTGAACCTGACCCGCCGCTGCACTGATGGAGGGTATCAATGACAACAACATTTTCCCCTTGGCTCCTCTTTCCGTTGCTCCCATCACACTTATGTACTGAGCAGATAAGCTCCAAACCGGACTGCTCAGTACTTGATGTTAGCTACACTAAGCCATCGATGTGAGTGTAATTTTAAACTGCGTAAACTACACTGTAATGTTATTTCTCAGTATTAATTATACAACGTTAAGAATTGAAGTGAATTTATTTTATTTCAAGGATTGTAAGCGTAGAACTTAAAAGTTCCTTTTAGGCATAAAATCCACTCACAATGACAGAAAAAAATTACAAATAAATTACAAATATAATAATAATTACAGACACACTGTTAATACAAATACTGAAAATAAAACATGAGTGAGAGAGAGAAAGAGAGGAAGAGAACGAGAGAGAGAGAGAGAGAGAGATAAGGCTAGTTCATTATAAATGCAGCTAACCAAAGCTATTAATCTGTCACTGTATGTAGCTTACTCTGGATTTAAAACAAGAGAGCTGCCAGCTCTCTTCATTATATGAAAACATCCGTGTTAGCAATGTTCTCTCATTCGTCATGTGTCACTATTATAAACTTTACACAGTACCTTCAAATGGAAAACACTCTGCAAATTGTAACAAGTTCGCTCGTAATTTTGGACTGACAGGTGACTACATTTTTTGATTAAACTTAACAAGCAATTCTAATAACTGCAGCATACCTAATAAATATTATGTTATCACACAGTCTTTAATGTAAAAATGCTCTTTTAGAATAGGGACAAGCAAAATATTTGTTTTGTTCAATAGTTAAAATAATTACATCATCTGCAGTTCTGGCAGCTCTTTGTGAACATGTCAATATCCATCTTACTCATGGTAGAAAACGTCTGAATTTTCGGGTTTTTTCTCCTCCCATTTCAAGAATTTTATTCCACTATTGCTTTTTACTCTACAATTCTTATCAAGATAGACGACAGTAATATTATTCTTTATTTAATTTCGCCTGGCTCACCAGCACAGGTAAAACTTCAACTACTGGCAGGGCTTTATGTGACTACCACATCACTTTCTCAATGTATTCAGTAATACTGGCGAAATTTGACCGAGTTGGCAGGGATGGATTGTTCGGATTCAAAGAATGAGGAGCGGCGAGAGACCAGTAGAAAAACTAAAAAATACAAACCAGGGGTGTAGAACCAGAATTTGTTGGTCTTGACATGTGTCTGCATGACAATGTAGGGTACTTTCATATCTCAATCCTTGAGTGAGGATCAGTAGGCCTATAATAGGATCTATGCCAACTCAATGCCAAGGAACTGTCCCTGTCTCTCTGTTGGAGCATTTAATATTTTTATAACACTTTTTCAATATTAAATTATTTATTTTTAATCTCAACATTTTTGCTGTTTTGTCAATGAAGCCCTCTTCTTTCTTGCCTGGTGACTTTATGTGGATGAGAGTTTGAAAATGAGTAAAAGAAAATCTGTGAAATGGTGACAGGATCAGATGGAAAATATGTACTTTGTCCATTATTAAATTCTATCAGCCTTTATAAGATTCTGAACAGGCGAAAAAAACCACGGGCACAGACAAAAATGTACATCTTGTGGAAATTGCATTTCTTTTCAAGTGTTTTTCCCTACTCTAACGGAGTTGAATGTATTGTATGCACAGTGTATATGTGACTGTAAGTTACTAATTTCCAGTAGAGGTGGTATAAAAGTACAGTTTTAAGTGAGAACCTGCATCTGAAAGAGTTATGTATAAACAGTACAAGATGCACTCAATCTTTGGTGTACCTGTTGGATGGGTTGCCTACCACTGCGGTGTTAGTGATATTCTGTCCAATATTGTTAAATAAAGAAAATACGGCTGAAAGACTTGTAATATTAGTTATGTCACGGGATATTATAATTGTTTAAACTGAATATCAGAAAAGAACAATAGAAATAGAAATAGATGCACACGAATGAATTATTACAAGAAACTACTGATACAGTACATGCAAACTTCCTAATAGTGATGTGAACTATATAAGTTAATGAATGTAAAATAAACTAAGTAGTTAGTAGTAGTAGTAAAACTACTCACTAGTAGTATAAAAAAAGTGAGATCTCACTTCTCCGAAGATGACGACGCAGACAGTCGCCGAAAGCTCAGAATGTACTTCTATAACTACCCGACTGGTAACCCGAGAACAGTTTCTACAGTAGTAGTAGTTAGTAATAGTAGTAATAATATTAACAATAATAATAACAATAATATTAGTAACAATGACATTAACAACAGTAATGATATTATTAATAAAGAAAATAGTAGGCTCAAATATAGATTACTATAGAGTACTATATTTTCTTCAACAAGCCTGAACCTTAATAAAAAAAGTAATCAGAAAAACACCTCCACATAAAATTAGCAATAATTAAAGTTGACCTAAGTCAAATATTATATTGCTTTTGTTTAATTTGCATTATCTTTTATGATGTATTTACTTGACCAAGGAAATCTCAATCTATTGGATAGTTGGACCAATTATTTGTTCAGTTAACATGTTTGATGCTACAAGGAAAATATTATATGTAAAATTCGGCTGGAGGTTCTACATGCTTTTTGAATGGCATGTACTCAGTTTCTTTCGTCAACTTTGAAACCTCTTTAATAAAATTCTTAACAGGTATACGTGAGAAAGTTTGTGCAACATATTTTGCAACGTTTATTTAATTTCTAGACCTGAGAATCTGAGATTCAGTAATTCAGGTGCGGGAGAAAAAAGTAACGACTGCACTTGTAAATGAAGACATTTCCCGCCGTCCGTCGTTGCGCGTCATGACCTCGACCACCAAGGGAACAAGGCCGCGTGCAAAGTGAATATGTCCCCACTCGTCACTTGTTGAACGCTACTCAATTAAGTTTTAAAGAAGAACTATCCTTGGCATTTCGATTTACAAATCTTGCTAGATCTTTGTAGTATAAAAGCTTCTAGCAGCTCGACCATGTTTCTTTCCTTGTCAAAGTTATAGCTACCACCGAAGCCTTTTACCTTTCTAACTTATCTTTTGACCCTATGCAGACGACCTAATATTGGAACAATTGCACTAATTTTTGCTCAATCCAAACGGACGAAACATGAATTTCTTTCCTCTAAGAAAAACTCCAACTGAAAAAGCTTAATACAGCTTTATTTTTACGAAGGCAATGCAATACAGCACGTTGAAGTGTAATGCCACTCAATATACAACTCCTTGTGGTGCTGGAAATAGGCGCAGACTTTGGGGGAGACAAGGTACTCCCCCCCTCTAACATTCAACTTCTTATCATTTAAGGTCTATGTATAAGCTTTATGTAAGTTATCCTTATCACACATGTTTTAAGTACAATTTTGGGGTTATATGTGTTAAGCGCAAATTTGAAAGCTCTTAAGTGACAAGTGAACAAACAGAAGCATTTTATAGTTTCTGCAGGGTCAAATGTAACTTACTTTTGCTGGGTGCACATTCATGATAATTATGTATTAGATTACTAAAGAAAATAGAACATAACACATGTGCGCATTACGCCAGCCATCAGGGGTCTAAATTGCATCCAAATGTAACATACGTAACAATGGAATGGCTCTTAACGGGTAGAACTAGAAGGTGAAAGGGTAAGAAGGCGCAGAGAAGAAATCTGGGAGACAAAGTGGGATAAACTTCATAAGGAGATAATAGTCATCAAGATGTTGAAATTCAGAGGAGAAGAAAAGACTAGGAATATAGGGGAATATTTAGGCCGTGGGTGGGTTGGTAGCGTGACTGCCAGCCACCTCGGCGGCCCGGGTTCGATTCCCGGCCGGCTCGGGGATTTTTCAGTAGTGAAAAATTTCTTTCCCGGGTTCAGGACTGGGTGTGTGTGTCCTTAGGTTTAAGTAGGAAGGGGAGTGACGCACCCCGGTAACAAATCCGCTGTGAATATCCCCTTACGGAATCACCAGGGGTTGCTCGCGAACCTGAGGAATAACTCTAGGCCTATAACTACTAAACATCCAATTCTTGCCCCTTTCCAACAATATTTTCAAGTCGATGCTTCTGGTGCTGTTTCTCTTTCTTCAGAACTGTTATGCGATTCTTCTCTCTTTAAGTAGGCCTAATGCCCTTACAATTTGCCACTGTGCTCTCGATCACACCAGAGAATAGAACCTCATCTGTAGTAACTGGCCAGTCCCCAGGGATGGTTAAATTACATTGGTATTGTGGTGTGCTAACCGACTAATAATCTGAAAACTGTTTTCTCAAATGGTTCTCTGAATATCTCCTAGTGAACGGCTGAAACGAGACAGGGAAATTAATAATTATACGACAGCATTCAGTACATTATTCATAACGGTAGCCATCTGCGGTCAAGATTCTGTCAGATTCACTGAATCTAAAGGGCAAGAGTCAGTTTCAGTGACCGCAAGCCACCAAGCTTAATACGGGACTTCATGGTTAGTGGACACAGGCTCCGAGTTAGATGAGATTCCCTTGCCGACTATGGGTTAGTCAGTATTATTATTATTGAATTTCCAGAAAAGAAAATAGAACCCTATTATGCATTAGCATATTAGGATTATAGTTTAACAATTACATTAGAATAGAATAGAAGAAGAATAACAAAATTGTTTTTAAAAAATATGAAACAGAGGTTTTGCCAGTTCATTGTCACAAAAAAACAGATGATATTGTTGGGTATATCTTGATCTTCCAAAGTCAGGGCAGTCAAAAAGCAAGTGCTGCACTGTTTGATAGGAGCCACAGAAGCATCTGGAACACTGATGTTAAATCGCTCGAAATATGATTTAAATTTGCCATGGCCAGATAGGAATTAAGTGTAAGCACAAAGTTCGGCATGATCATTTTGCACTGGAGACAATGCTGGATCTCTGGAAAAAAATATTTCTCTCGTTACGGGTCCTTTCGAGCTTGTGGTCCAGATGAGAGTTGTTTGTTTGTTTTTTTTAGCTTCTTTTTCAGGTAACATATTGGAGCTCTATCGTACGAGATATAAGGTAGCCTATGACAATATTATTTTTAAACTTTAGGACTCTCAGTTTTTAAACCTATATTATACAACTGTATATTAAGACTTTCCACAAGAAAAATGTTTTCTAATCGTTTATAATTTGTTTATAAAAATTGTTTTATTGAAAATTTTTACTATAAACTTGAAACATGATTACTTAAAAACTATGAAAGATAAAAACACCAAATTTTCACTATTTTGTACATAGAACAATTCTCTAGTTCCTGACAGTTAGGTTTTTTGATACTTAAATTTCTCAACCTCAAAGCACTAGAGAACATATCATGCTTCAAAAGACACCAAAATCACTTTGATATGTTAATTTATAGAAGAATTATGATGTTTGAAATAACTGAATACCAAGCGATTTAATACTAACGGGAAATTGAGAGGAAAGCAAACCTTGTATCGTAACGCATAAAAAACACATGTAGGGATAAGCGAGAAAACAGAAGTTCAAACAGGCCATACTTACTCAGCACATTACTCCACTTACTTACTAGTGTATTAGTGACACTTAATAGTCAATATTGTAAGTTTTAGCAGAGATGGAAAATTAAAAATACCGAAATTTGATAGCTTAGCAAGGGTCATGGCAAAATGAAGCTTTTTAGGAAAAAAGGACTCTATCCAAGGAACTAGCAGCCAGAATTTTAAAACGAATATATGAAATGAAAGAGAAAAGAACTACCGGTACTATGCCGTTTTCAAAAAATGAAATTTTTCAGGTTTTCTTGTTTATTAGGTGTACATAGACCTTAAGGATTTAGATACTTAACTCCTTACTTAGATAGTTAAGGATACTTAACTCTCATCTCAGATCAATGGAATAACAGCCCCACCTAATAGATGTCTCAGCTAAAGAAACGGGGCTTTACCTCCATTAGGATATTACTACAAGTCCTAACAGGGTAATGGTACAGATGCCTTTAAAACGACACACAGTTAATAGGTATAATAGGTATAATACGCGTTTACGACATTTACTACCAACTTTGGAAATATTCATTCCCTACGGCCAAAGACAGTCCAGAAAACTAATTCACCACTATAATTACGTAATGCCAATATCTCAAAAGTATGCGGGGTTACAAGACATCCTTGAAAGCGCAATGCCACAAAAATTCTACACTCGCAAAAAGATCGAAATACACAGCCCTACTCGTACCGAGTAATGACATTATAAACGGTAATTCATGTTGTTCCGCAAATAATTCTGAAAGTTATGTACAACAACCGACATATTTAAAAATTAAAAAAGTTAGATGGCATAATGTTATATTTACTAGTCTAATGGCTATGCACTAACTTTAAGTGAAGGAGGCGTTGAAACAAGTATAGCGATAAAAATATAGTTGCTCAATAACTTATTTATATAAACAACTAGGTGAAAAGGCCCGGCGTCGCCCGGGTTTTGTATTTTGTAATTTGAAATGAACTTATGGAGGACTTTCTATTTTAAAACTTTAGGTCCTTATGTGACTGCATCACAATGTGCTTTATTTTCGTGGACTTCATTTTTCATTAACTATTTTCACCAATGTATTACGTCGATAGCATCAGAATTTTGTTAAAGTTCAATATTATGTAGTTCCCAAACCCCTATGTGAACACTGTAATCAATACACTGCTGTCATGACAACTGAATTGGATTTCAGTTTTCAGTATAATATTCTCACAAATTATATAAAATTTCAAGGGAAGGAGTGGTTTGTTTCAATTTTGATGTTGACCGCGTTACTTCCCGAGCTTAACTGGGTATGTGTGCAAAATTGCGTGCAAATTGGTCAAAAAATGTAGATTTGTATAGGGAACATACATACATACACACTTTCGATTTTATATATTAGATAAATAAGTAAATAATGATAAATTAAAATACAAAGAACCCTAATTTTAAAAGTACGTTTTATTAAATATTTGACATAAAATCGTGACAAAAAAGTAGATCAGAATGCTTATTTTTGAGAATCTATTTTTAGTTGTTGAGGTCTTTAATACAATCTTCTAAAAGTCCTATTTGAAAAGCAATGGCATACTTACTTATCCCTTTCACTCAGATACTTGGATTGCAGTATGTAATCCTACACTATTAAAAGTAATTCAAGCTTTTTTGAAAATGTTATAAAGCAATAAACACACCGTGCTGTGCAGTCAAATAAATTTACTTCTAATCCTCTTTTAATAGAAACAAATAGAAGATAATGGCATTCTTCCAATTTTTAATTTAATTTTCTTGTTGGGGCTGAATACATGAGAAAAAAATACATGGGGGGCAAGTTATATATTTTTCGGTTTAACAATAATAGGCTACATTATCCACACAGTGTTGAGAAAATCTCATTAATCTCCATCTTTCTACCGTGATATAAACTTTGTTCTTAAGTGTTAAGGCACATTATCTTAGGATTACACTTAAGACAAATGAGTAATGAGATGAATTTGATAGCACACTCAACGAAGCTTAAGCGTGCTGAATAGCAATTACTCTGAGAACGGGGGTGTTTGTACAGTACAATGTTAAGGGACGCCTCGTTTACTGTCTGGTACATGCAATAACAGCTGGCAAACACAGCTACGACGCACCGTAATGTAATAAATAACATGGTGATGGGACAATCTGCTTCTGAAGTTGTTACCTAAGTTTCAAGCTTGTGGGTTTCAATTTCATATTAACATATTTGTTTTGTTTTGTTTTGTTTTTATTGTTTTTATGAAATGTTATTTGTTCATGTGATGTTCCTTGAAATGTGTATGTTTCTCGTTAATGTGTTAATATTTATAGTTTTAGTTGTAGTTTGTTGTATTAGGAATCGCTGCCACCGGGTAATAACCCAATTGCATTGAATAAATACATACCGGTACATAACATAGGTTTATTTCATCATCATACAGCAGGGACTTTGGTTACATTTCTGTTTTACCAATCAGTCCCTTGATTACTAAACAAACATTCTATAACTATTTCTACCTATTACTTAAAAACAACACCCAAGTATGCTATATATTATTTCCTACTTCACTTGAATTTTTACTGCTACTATCTTCTATTTTATTCAACCATTTGCTTTTAACTACAATTAAAAATTTCCCCATTCTTTTCAATAAATCCCTATTTTTTGTTATGCAAAACTTCTTATATGCTACCCCTTTATTAATTTTTAGTAATTTACCACCAATTAAATTTACCCTCCACCTCTCAGTTTCCTTACATTCTAAAATTATATGTTTTGCATCCTCTTCCTCGTTACATAATGGGCATATTCCCCTAGGTACCGATCCTCTCAACAATTTCATATTGTTGCAAAGCTGCTACATTATTTTATGTAAAACGTACAACCGCGATAACCTAAGTGACGAGTTCATGTGTACCAGACATTTCTAGCAAAAAAAGTCGAATGGTGAGGCATTCATATGGTTGTAATTACCCAAGTAGCCTATTGATATTACGAGGGTGGATCGAAAAGTAATGCACAATATTTTTTTTTTTTTTACATAAAGTTTACTAGGTATAATTACAAACAAATTTACACATGAAGGGACATCTTTTGTCTATTTTTCTATATAGTCGCCAAGTTTCTCAACACATTTCTCTCATCGAGACACCACTATCAAAATAATCTGTTCATAGAAGTCCGTTCGGCTGGAGTATAGCCATCTGCGAACTGTTGTTTTCACTTCTGCATCTGACGCGAAGCGTTTACCGGCCAGAAATTTCTTTATGGGACCAAACAAATGAAAGTCCGACGGTGCCAGGTCCCTCCCAAGTTGCTGCAGGTGATCGTGAGAGAATCAATAAATTTGGTTGGGAGGTGCTCCAGCATACAGTCCAGACCTGTCATTTCTTTAAGTGCAGGAAAAGATGGAAATCACTGGGAGCGAAGTCCGGGCTGTAGGGTGGATGTTTAAACACCTCTCAGCAAGTCTCCTGCAGAAGTTCGGTTGGAAGGTGTTTAAACATTCACACCAAAGCCCGGACCTCGCTTCCAGTGATTTACATCTTTTCCTACACCTCACGAAATGACAAAGAATGACAGAGAGGCGAAGGTGGTTGTCACACCGTGGTTCAAATCCCAGGCGGCTCACTTCTACGACATGGGTATTCAAAAGTTGGTGCCACGATAAGACAAATGTTTCAATTGCAGTGGCGAATATGTTGAAAAATATCTGAACACTGGCTGTGTCTGTTGCAATAAATATTTCCTTGAAATTGTGTTTTATTTCTGTAAACGGCCTCAGGGAAACTTACTTTATGGACGCGCCTCGTACATAAAAAATTATCTGTAATTTTAAATGTAAGCTGTCTCTAAGATATTTAGCCTATGTTTGATTCCTTTAAGTTGTCATTTTTAAAATTTTGTAATTTTTAACATAAGTTATATCTCAACAATTTTTTTTTTCTTCTTCAATCTGTTCTCTGTCTCTCCTCTCTCTTCACTCTAATCTTTTTGGAACTGCATCAGAGCACGAGCAGTCTTGCTCATTCGGGTGTATTTCACACTACTATATTTAGACCTATTATGTTGTACTAGAAATTGTAAGTTTTATTATTTTTTCTTTTTCTTTTTTAAATAGAAAATTTTGCAATAAATTATAATAATAAGAAATATGTAAATGAAGTAAAATAACAGAAATAATAATCACAATAATAGTAATAGTAATAATTTAACAGCAGGTAAATTTAATGTGTGACCATCTATTACTTTAATTTGTACTTTTGCTGCAATTTGCGCGTGTTCGTGTTTGGTGTGTGTTTTTACCGACTTTGTCAATAATTTAAGAAGTTTTCAGAGTTCCAGTGAAAGCGCACACGCAATTGTACCACACAGAACAAAACCACTTAAAGTTTAAAAATTATAGTTTCTTTAATCGACAAACAAATAAATGGTGCAAAAATACGTTGCACAAACTTTCTCGCATATACGTGTTAAAGGCTAGCACAGAAAAAATTACATTAAAGAGACAATTAAATTTTACTTATTACATTTTCATAAAACTAAGAAGTATCTAGAACGGAAAGCATCAGGGTCGATCTTTATGTTCAATCCTTTTACCGTGAAATAATAAGAAGAATAATAACAATAATAATAACAATAATAATAATCAATGACAGTAAAACTGCATATTATTAGTACTACTACTACTACGGGAAAATTAAAATATAAGTCGCACCTTGGGATAAATCGGTCCCACCCAACCTATCTTCACCGATGCAGTTTCTTTTATACCACGATCTAACGAATTCTTCTGTCCTAGTATTATGAAGAAACTCGTGATTGGACGTTGGAGGTGTGGCGTCTTACCGCTAGACGAGAGGTGGCAGGCTGACAAACCTTGCGGGAGATATAATATGCCACATTTTCGAAACCTACACACAGTGTATCGTACATTATTCGAAAATGCAAGGACGCTTCGCTACGGCTGCCGCCTCCGCTTCGCGCACTTAACTATGCGGTTAGTGTTATGCATTATTTAGCTATATGCAACAGTATACAAGGGCAGTTGGTCACTCTGCTTCGCTCAGAAACAAAATACATCACACAGCCTGTGCAAATGTGAATATCGAATGGGGAAGCTTAAGGGGCGACTTATATTTGAATTTCGCCACTACTACTACTACTACTTAGGTTATATTGCACGCTTTAACTGCATGTAGGTCATACCACGTGTTTAGTATGTTTGCGTGTAACATTAGTCTATATCAGCGTTTCTTAACCTTTTTGAACCCGAGGACCTCTAAAATGAGTAAAAAAACTTTACGGACCCCAAATTTTACATCCAATTTTTAAAAGTTGGCTATATGTAGGCCTATATTCTTAATATTTGGGGTATTAAATTATAGGTCGTTATAACGAAATACATTTTTTTTAATCAGACGGAAACACAGTTATTGAATTGGAATGAAACTATTGACAGTAAAATTATATTTTGAACAGACTTTAATATATATATTACCAATTTGATAATATAATTAGGAATTATGTTATTACTCACTTTTAATGAGACGGTTGAGCTTGACGCCTCTTGCAGAGTTCCTGTTTTTTTGGCTCAATATTAGTCAAATTTAGTCGATATGACCTGTATTTTCGAAGATTTTAAACCTTTGACATCTAGTGTCCATTTTATGTGAAAAATTTCTACTTCTTTACTTCCCACTTGCTTTATGATATTTTTAAATCAATTATGTCTGCGTCCATCTGCACCGTGTTCGCGAACCACCAGTGGTCCGCGGGACCATAGGTTGAGAAACGCTGATCTATATTAACAACTCTTTCGCGTCATGTTTCTATTGTTTAGTGATGTCTTCTTATGTGATATTCAGTTTAAGCGATTATAATATCCAGTGACATAGCGGCGATGAGTTATGGAAAATAAGCAAGTCCTACAAACCCGGCGTTTGCCTTTGAGAACGACGGAACCATGAAAAACCCAAGTCAATTTGGGCGGCCACGAGGTTTGATTTGAACTCAGGACCTCTTCCCTGTTAGCCCATAGGCCTACCACCTCGCTGTAATTGGTTTTAGTGTGTTCATTGCGACTGAGCTAAACTGATTGCATTTCACAACAATAAGTACATTAGGCCTATAGTTTTCTTGTTACTAGGGGCAACAAAATGTCATTCATATTTTCATTGACATTTATATGTTCTGAAATTCGCATTTAGACTGTCCTTATTTTGTTTTTATCTTGATATCTATTAAATGCACAAAGAAATGTGTTAAACAAAAAATGTCCATTTTAAATTTTTCTACAACTTTACTGTGATAGGTTTTCATGTATCGCCTACTGTAATGGATATAATGTAGAAAAATTGAAAATGGATACGAGAAAAGTGCCCCTTAAGTCATTTTTGCGGAAATACGGATATAGCCATTTTATTAGTCACAGATAAGACTTTACAATTTTAAATTTTTATTAAAATCGTTAGAGCCATTTTTTCAAAAAACAATTTTTTTAAAAAAGTTTTCATGAAAAGTCCCCTTAATATTTCAGTTGTAAAACTAAATTTCTGGGCGGTTCGACAAAATTTCGAAAAAGTCCTTAATTCAAAAAATGAAGTAAATACAATGAACCGTTTACCCGCTGTGCTTGTCCACAGACAGACGGACAGACGTCATTCCAAAAATATTTTTTTCGGTTTCTAGGCTTCATGAAACGTGCTCTCCCGGTGTTATCTCAACTTCGAATTTTTGTCACGATCACAATACTTTCTCTATACTACGTATATGCGAGAAAATAAAAAGGAATTTTTCACTCATCGCGTGGACGTGGTCATGAAGAAGGTGTCTACAACAACCAAATTTTCTCTTGCAGTTTTTGCCTAGCTAAAGTTTTACGCTTTAGGCCACCAAACTGCTCCTCTTGCAGATTTGCCTTGCTAAACTTTTCCCCTTTAGGTCAGCAAACCGCTAATATTATTGTTGGAATTTGAATTGTTGATGCAAATATGCTTCATATGGAACATATGGAAATATGTAAGCTGCATTAGGAATCTATCTGTACACTGAAAAATAAAAACTAAAATCGCTATAGAATTTAATTTGAGCGCGATATAACAGCTGCATCAGAAAGCTCATCTTGTTAATATTCAAGCCTGTCGGCCAGTATTATCGTCTGTCAAGAGGTCACTTTGAATAGGCCTATGCCCTCACGGAATTATAATAATATCACATTTTATCAACAAGTTCCAATGTCTAATTTCCTAAGAGGAGTAAAAATGAGAAAACTCCTGGTACATACAATAACTTGAAAACAGGTTAACTCTAGATACTCGTGAATAATTCGCATTGTGTTTTCCTTTGACAATCTCCGTACCGTATTTGCATAGGGCAACAACAACAACAACAAAAAATCCAGCCGAATTTAACTCTGCACTCTAAAGAAAATATTAAACTATCGAAAAAAAGGAGTTTATTTTGGCGATAGGACGACGAATCCTCTTATTCCAATATTTTGATCCCGTCTTTGATTGCTCTAAGTAATATAATTGAATATAAATCGTTTAACTTACTATGTGTAATGGGAATGGTAAAATAAGAAAACTCTTGCTCCAACAAGTCACTATAATAATACGATGGAAAGTAATTTTTTAAACATAGTAAGTGTAAACGATTTTTTACATTTTTCTTAAACTTTTACAGCATTTCCCCAGAATTAGGTAAAAGAATTACGACTAGATGCAGCACGACATGTAGTCTTCTGCCATAACAAAATTAAAACTGCAGTGCAATAACAAAACAAATTAACCTTCCCTGAATTCCCATGCCCTCCCGCGATACCGTTAGGTATATAATCTCCAATGGGAGACAGGCCATTGACCAAGAGCAGTATTGATAACAGAAATACTTTGCTCCCTTTGCTCACTATAAAGTCGCATTCCTTTGACACTGAATTATATTATTACTTACCGGTATTAAATTATGTTATCATATATTTACACGGCTTCTTTTATTCGTAAGACTGGCCTTATGTCTCCTACGTAGGCATTTTCAACTTTCATGAGATCAACATATTATACTGTGCAATGGTACGTGTTTTCAACACATAAGCCATCCCCTTTCTGTTACAATCTTTAGTTCTTATCTTTACATTCTCCCTCGTGTTCCCCGACGTCAGGTTCACGTTTTGTCAGTCTGCCCAGTACCCTCATGAGGCATTTTGACTGAAGTATATGTCAGCCTAGTTGACTGAACGTCTGGGGTGTGTTCTGATATTGTTTTCTTATGGTTTGCTGTTTTTTATTTCCTTTTTCTTAAGAGCTCACGTAGTCTCTGCCATTGATGGTATTTTGGAGTGAAATTTATCTTTAAGCTTGCTTTTTACGAAACCATATCTTCTGGTGATGACAATAGCCAGACGAAATAATAATTAGCATTACTATAATTTATTGTTTTAGCTCATTATTATATATTGTCCCGTTTACAAGCATTTTCATGACTTTTACCTTGAAAACTTTATTGACTAAGACATAAAGAACTTCGCTGTCGATAGGATTTTAAACCCCAATCCTATCTACATTACAGCCTATAAGGTATTTTGATCTGTTTGGGCTCTGAAAACTTGCAAATATGAATACCGAGTGAAATATCAATACAAAATTACTCTACTGGATCCAATACTTCCTCTAGAACTGCTCTGGGTAGGGGAAAGTAAAATGTCTTAACAATCATTTACAAATTCGAGTTCGATCCCGCTGAGATGTTTCAACAAATTGGCCTAATCTTTCTAGTGACATTATATGGGGTAAAGACGACCTTCATGTGCCGAATATCTAAAAATCTTGGAGTCCCAAACTCCTAGAACCCTAAAGGCCTTCTTGGCATGTATAGAGAGTATTTTACTTTACCAGATACAAATTAGTCACACAGCAATACACAAGAGGAAATTAATTGCACAATCTGAATTTATTAGAGGGCAATTAGCCTAAGGTAAATGTCCCATTAGTTCACTACATTTTCCAGTGCAAAAACATGACATACCTACTCAAACAGTACTCTGTATTCGTATTTCGACGCGGCGTTACATGCTTGTAAATAAGGCACGTCCTCTGTATGTGACCACGCTGACTTGGGTTCAGAAAATATTAACAAAAACAACCAAAGCACCGCAAAATTATTGACAGAGGAAGAGAAATGAGAGAACTAACAGAGAGTTGGATTTCCAGGAATGACTGAAGTTCACTCGCATGTAAAAATGCGTATTTACTCAACAGATCCGAACTGTTACTTGACACTGTTTCCTCGCTTTGAATTCGCAGTAATGTTAAATTGAAGTTTGGGAAATCGCTATAGCTTATACTCAACAAATAGAAAAGTCTGTAAGTGATTTTGCATTTTTACAGAAAGTGCAAATTGTGAAATCCTGAGTATTGAATAAAGTAAAAATTCTGAGTTACACACCTAATTTTCTCTATCCTAAGTACGGGCTATATAGTTTCCTCACTTCACACTCGGGTATACTACAGGGACTCGTACTCCGTACTCCGTTATATTTTCAGCCTCTCGCAAAGTTTCAGGTCAAGGCAAACTGTTCGTCCACGCAAGTCCGAGTTTGTACGAATGATTGCTGGCTTATAACCACTCTTTAGAGAATGTTTGTGAAAAAAGTTTCACAGAATAGCCAGTTTTAGCTCTTGGTATACAAAACTTAAACAAAATTGTTAAAGCCATATTCTTAAAAAATGCGAAAAATAAAATTTTCTTCATGCAAATGGTAAGGGAAGAGAAAGGCGTCGCCAATCTTCGTGACTTCCCCAAATTATATTTAGGCTAACCCAAATATAGCCTACAATTTGTTTTTATACGATTTTTCTTTATTGAACTACGCTGATCACAAACCCATGGACACACAAACACACTTATTCAAAAATCCCTTTAGGCAAGCCTACAAGTTTCAAAAACTTCGAATTTCCATCCCCCCACCCCAACTCGTACCCCCAAAACCCCCGAATCGTTGGTGTCACTGTGAACTCCACAGGGAGTTCTCTAATTTATTCAAACAAAGTTTTCCTCTATACTTCATAGGGGCCGAGATATAAATGTTTTAAAATTTCAACCCCCTCCCCCGACCACCCCTTGGACCAAATTTTCTCATTAACGAACTTGTCCGAACTATTGGGCCTAGAAATAACATAATGAAATTTGGTTCAACTATCTTCAAAATTACGGCCGCTAGCGTGTATATATATATATAACTTTTTTTTTTTTAACAGGCGGTGGTTTCGTACTTAGGGAGGCATGAAACGTAAAGATATGAAAGAATTTTTCGAAAGTCATGACATGGTATCGATTGCAATAGGTAGATTTCTTCGAAATTTACCTAAAAATCATTTTCAGCTCGAATTGGAATATAAGGATCAAGGGTTAATGAGTTAATCGAACCTTAGTACATCATGCGAAAACAATAACTGAGACGAATTAAATGCAAGCCTACACATAGGATGTGGATAAAGTAATAGTTTCTCCTTACTACGACACATAGTATTTGCGTTAGGTGAAGCAATACTATCTATACCACGGCCTTGAGGAAATTACTTTAACATGTTTACAGCGGAGAACATGTCCACTTATCACAACGAAATGTGACTAACCTTCCGAGTGCTCTTCAGCAATAAAGTCTTCCATACACAGCACAACTCATATGGAGAAATCGGCAAAACTACCTACTTAAAAAAATGAGATTCCTTCTGGTGGGGCAATGTACTAATAAAACACTAAAACTGTAAGTGATCAGACTGATTTTCTAACTATCCATCCGGAAAACTTAAAATTTTGCACACTTAATTAAAATGAAAACCGAAATGAAAGTTTAAAACTTCATTTTAATATCTCAATTTGCCTTTTGAGATACTAATTAATTAAATATATTTTTTTTAAATCGAAATAGAAATCTTTCTGATCCGGCACATTAAAATACGAACCTGATTTTCTTATGGCAACTTCTTTTATGTTTGCTTTAGGAATTTACAGATGAATTTTTATATCGCTTATACTTTTTGTTTAAAAATTATTTTATCTAGAGAAATGAAAAGTAAAAAAATAATGTATGACAGATTTTTTTTAATAACTAAACCCTATACAGAAAATATGATTAGTAAAATTCTTACATACACTGTAAAGTGTATGGTAAAAAAAATTATAGTTACACCTCTATTTTTGGAGGGAAAAAATGCAAATTTTGAACAAGCAAATTAAAACAGAAAATAAACGAAGTTTGCATGTACTGGCAGTTTGAAGGGCACCGAGATCTAAAAATCATGTCAGCAGCACTTATTCCACGCGCCCAAACGGCATAAGATTTTGCACAGTTGTTGTTTAGAGTTTTAGTTTAACCACAAGTTGAATTTCGATAACAAAGTACGCATAATTGTATTTTAAGAAGTTAAACTTTCTCGGTGCTGGTTTATTACAACAGTTCCACGAACCGCCAAGTTAAGCTGCTTTCGGCTGATGCCATCTCTGCAGTATTCTTCAGGGAACTGATGACTGAAGAAGGCCACAGAGATGATAGCAATCGAAAGCTAGGATATTCAATGCAATTTAAGCCGTCTTGTAGCCTACATTATGGTGCAAAGTATTTGCATAATTTGATATGAGAAATCGCCGCTGACTCAAGAAACTGTATGAGAAAAAAGAAATACACACTAGATAAATGAAAGATACAAAAAGAAGAGAGACATGAATACTGAATTGGTGAAAAGTTAGCTACATACGAAACAATCGATGCATCTTAACAAAAAGAAAGTGGCGAGAAGGTGAAAATCTAGAGAGAAAATAATAAAGAAGATAAACAAGAAAGAAAAATATAAATAGTAAAGAAAAAACACTCTAACGAGCCAAATGACAGGGGAAGAGGGAGCTAGGAAACAGAGGAGGGCTAAGAAACAATAAACAGGGAATTCAGGGACTGTCAAAATTTCAGACAATTCAAACAAAAACTTTTCGGGTACCGTATCTAACTCACTGAAGCTTATCGCTTTGTACATAAAAAAGTATTAGCTGTAACAGGTTAAGGATGTAAATAATCTAAAAAAAAGTCATAAGCGCTATAATTCTTTTTTATTATTTCATAGTGCTTTATTGTAATTGTAATAACAATAATAATAATATTAATAATAATTACTATTATCATTATTATTATTATTATTATTATTATTATTATTATTGTAATTTCATACCTTAACTTTAGTCAACGCTAATTTCCTTTCTTTATTGTACATTTTCTTGTAATTTTTGTATTGCAATTGTAGTTGTTGGAATCCTGGTAGATGAGAAGAGAAGACCTGGTCTTATCTCTACTAGGCTAAATAAATAGATAAATAAATAAATGGGCTCAAATAACACCGAAATATCGGTTTGAACGAGAAAGTTATTTGACAGTAGTCTTGGAACAGATGAAAGCGCCACTTGAATAGTGAAAAAGTTAGTACAGTATCGGTACAAACAGCCAACTTTGTTCCACGGAGCATTGGAAAAGTAAAAGTAACAAAGCTATTCCATTAAACATGTGAGGAATAACGCGTAAGTTCTGCCAGCTGGATCTGTGTGGTATACTCGCACGGAATAGGCTATCTTCACTCGTTGAACCTAGTTTCACTTCTATTAGTTCCTTACATTATTGCAAATTTATTCATGCCTATTTTTTACTGAAGTTAAATGGAAATCGTAAGTACTTAATAAGGGGGGACATACAGCTGAAAAATAGGAAAGTTTCATTTTTTTTCTCAATGAATTGTTCTGTAGCCTTGCAAACTGGCATGCTCTATATTGACTAGCTCTACAATTGCATACTATTTTCAGAATTAATTTAATTATTACAGTTAATGGGTAGTTATCATTACAAAATGGCAGTCAAATTTTGTGCACTGAAATGCTGTTGCCCTGGAAATTTTCATAAATACCAATATTTCTGAGTGATTATTTTTTCCGTCTATTTGTAAATATCATATGAACAACATAATTTTAGGATCTTTGGATTATCTGCAGTATAAATATTTTAAAAAATCATCGCTTGTTAATTTTTTTTTAGAAATTCTTACATCAGAAATATTTAAAAAAAACTATTAACGTTACATCAATGATTCAAGATAGTGTTGTTCAATAATATCAAATATACTTGCATGCAAAATTTCACTGCAATATGAAATATGCACTTCAGTGCACAAAATTTTGCTGCCATTTTGCAATAATTACCCATTAACTGTAATAATTAAATTCGTTCTAAAAATAGTATGCAATTGTAGAACTAGTCTACATAGAGCATGCCAGATTCAAAGGATACAGAACCATTCATTGCTGAGAAAAAATAATCAGAGTTCACCTATTTTCCAGCATCGAAAGCTGTAAGTCCCCCCTTAGTAAATGTGGATTGAAAGAAAATAGAGCAGCAGTAATTAAAAAAAATCTTATGTGAAACACAATTATCTCAGAATTAGCATCCCACCTCTGAACGGTCTTCCCCTCACTCGCGTTTTACCAATGCCAGGTTATAAATAAATATGCACATAGACATTTTTCTGAAAGTAGTATTTTTGGTATGTGCAGATGTACTTTAATGCTGAATAATCAATATTCTGGGGTAGTAAGAATTCTATGGTCTGGCGAGCGAAGTATTTTACTTGAATACTTTAAGAAACCGGAGTTATTCAAGCATGCAACATAAATTATTGTAATAACAGCTACCGGCGATGAAAGACTACCGTGTGATTGAACTATTGAAGCGAGGTCGCGAATAAGGGTCTAGATTAGAGGACATTTTCGTAGAATAAGTTATTACTGTAATTTTCTCCAGAATCATCAAAGCAATTATTTTGGTGCGAAGTAGATAATAAGACCCTAATTAAATTGTGCATCCATGATCACTAGCACAGGCTGCGGATAAAGTAGTAGCCTACGTAGCATGTTGGATTGGATGGTAAATACGCTATATTGCTTGAAGACTACATTCCACTTTTCTGTATTCTCGTAATTGATTAATTTAGTTCACGATGGCAGAAATACGATAAATCTTACTTCTCCCAATATCATGAAAATGACCGAAAACGTCTTGAGCACGCAAGGTTACTCCTAATGGAATAAAGATCTGAAATGCAAGTTACAGCCTTCCCCACAATAAATGTAGTTCAACTGGCCAGATTTTCTCTTCTTAGACATACCTAGGGACAACATTAAGTTCAGGTCTTAAAATGGATTTATGATTATAATGACTATTATCATCGTCATTCCAATATAATATTATCTGAATTGTTCCTGAATTTAAAGTACTAACCAACCACCGCCAGAGTACCGCAATTTTGTACCGCATGAGCTTATTCTACCTTATACACATGGGAATATCGCATTTACGCAAAAATACATGTAACTGCCATCGAACTGGGGCGGGAACGAAACGTGAATTTGGGGACAGAAATCAAGTGCCTTGCCAACTCTTCCACCCAGGCCTAATAAATTTTCTGTTTAAAGTGTAAGGCATTTTTTAAGTGAGCGGCCGTTCGGTTTTGTTGAAATAATGAAGCGGGGAAGTTTATAATTTTACGTAAGTCCAGCTTCTATGTTCTGGCTCACTTGTTGGTCATGCATTTTTACAGCTGTTAAAATACAGTAATGAATAAATAAAGTTTTATTTGCTAGGATTATTTAGCTCACGGATCACTGATCAACTCAGTGGAAATTCAACCAATCGCAAATGTCTACCGTCATCACTTATTTTTATCACTTTCATTTTATCGCACCTTCCTTCACTTGTTTTTAATGTAAATTCACAAGGACTGAGCACCAAAACATCTTCAAACCTGTAGCTTCTTTGACATTTATCACTGAACACAACGATTGGTTATAATTAGGGCTAGGATTTTTATGACCTAAAAACCATCAAAATATGCAAAATAAAATATGCACTTATGACCTAAAAGTTACAGAAATATGCTTCATAAAAAAACAAATATGACCTAAAAATATTATAGTAATTACTAAAATGAGTAATAATTTCAATTGTAAAATAAACAAGTAAATCAGTTCATGATAATCATTTATTTATGAATAAAATGCACACATGAGAAACGAATACCTTGTGCAAATTTTCAAATAAAAAAGATTTCCTATTGTCAATAATTCTGAGAAATTTAACAACTCAAATGAATAAAGAAGTTTGCAGAAAGAAGAAAGAAGTTGTAGAAAGAAGTACTATGAGAAAAGTTCTTTACTTCTTGAAAAAGTGAAAATATGACCAATACTGTATGACCATTTAATTATTAAAATATGCTGTATCACATGAAAATGGTAAAATATGCAAAAAATGACTTAACAAAGTAGTCACATTTAATTACTTTTTCCATAACAAACATTTATTACTATTCAAGGAACATATCAGTCTTACCAAAAAAAACATGCTACATCATAAAAATCCTAGCCCTAGTTATAATATAAGCACATATAGCCTAATGCATAATTATTATGTCGTGTAGCATTTTACATCTCATATAATAATAAATACAACATGAATTATATATTATATAATATTATATATAATATATAACATGATATATAATATGATATATTATATATCATATTATATATTATTATTATTATATTATTATTTTAGCAAACAGGTTAACCTGAAAATACAATAGCTCACAGGTAGTGAGAATCACAAGAAGCGCAACTATCGACGATGGCGAGACGATCGATCTATTACAATACATCGATTGTTTCGCCAAAGGCTATCTCGCTTACAATAACATCAGAATGACAGAAATGGCGCAGTTTTATTCATTTCCATAGTTTCTTCTTTACATGATTAAATATGGTAGTATTCGCTAAATAGTTACAACAAATATAACTCGATGTCAGGATTTTCTCAAGATAAATTCCGGATCAGTCGTAGTAACTTATTACCTGTGAAAATTATAAAATTATTTATCTGTTAATTTTTATAACAAAGGAAAGTTTACGAATACAGTCAAATACTAGAGAAAACTACCCCAACGGCCTCAAGTGGCACGCTGGCTGCCAGTAGGACCACAATGAACTACCTAATTAACCGACATTACAAACTCTTTCAAATTAATTTCCATTTAGACTTTTGTATTTCTGAAATCTTATTAAGGAAAAATCCAATATATCCCATAAAAGAATTCAATATTCTATAACGGAGTTGGATTATTCTGAAAGCAGGCAGTTTGTATCCCTCTAGCCATATATTGTATGAATCAGAACGGAATCTGATAATGATCGCCATGTAATCACAGAATACTGAGATGGTATACTGATTCATGGTCAGCCTGCGGATTTACAGAGGATTCTTGGAAATCTGGGGTTGCTGCATGAATAATAGATATCCTAACTACCGCCAGCGTTTGCTAATGACCGTCGCTCTCGCCGTTCCATTGGAGGGAAACCAACAAATACGACTAGCTGGTTTAATCTACTGAACTCTTTCAGATAAGGCCATAAAGAAAGTTGGTTCCACCACAAACTTTCTTTTTGTACTTATTTTGTGTAAACAGTATAATGTATTAACTCTATACGTTACTCTAACTCTATAAGTTACGGACATTTGTTTAAAACAACGGGGTTTTATTTTACATGGGAAATGTTTAATTTAAAGCACAATATATAAAAATGTAGATTCACTTACCACAAATTACAATTTAAACTAGGGATCCCATTTTACGTCAATAAAAATGTTAAATTAAGGTACAACATTTGGTTTAATTTCGGCATTATTTCGCATTAAATAATACAATTTCGGTGTTATTTCGCATTAAATAATACAATTTCGGTGTTATTTCGCATTAAAGCCAACCACACTTATGGCTCATACGGTGTAAAATATTGTGTGTGTTTTTTCGAAAAACAGGGTAGTCTACTTCATCACATAACAACAAATATAAGCCAACAACTTTTCACATCTTCGTTCACAAGAAAATCATTGCTTATCATGGATGCACCAGCATTTAATTGCAATATATTCCTTCTCATAGTCTACAGCTGCCTTAATGTTGCTGGCACCAGCTCCAATTAAAAGTTTCTGGCTTGGATTTATTTATTTATTTATTTAACCTGGCGGAGTTAAGGCCATAAGGCCTTCTCTACCACTCAGCCAGGGCAAAAACATGAAATACATAATGATAACAATAATAATGATTAAAAATAAATTAAAAAAGAACTGATATACATGAATACAAGAAAATACAAAGAAAAAATTAGAACATATATACCGGTACTTGAATAATTAAGATACATTAAGATACATTAAATGATAAAAAAGAAATTAATTGTTGAAGTGTTCTCAGGATTATCATTCATATTTTCACAGGCTTTTCATAAATAAGTTACTAGTTCCTATGCATTACAAAAAGCGACTTATATATAATGCATCTGTACCGCATTTCGTATTGGTACGGTTCATTGTTGTTCCGCAATTCAGATGGCTCTGGGAATGGGACGTTAACAAATGGCTGACTAGCTTTCATTATAATTAATTATACGGTATTTTTGTTTCATTTCAAATAATTCAGAGAGCTTTTACTAAAAAATATTTTATGCAACACGTACGCAAAAACTTTATCGAACTCATCCAGTATTTCAGCCTCGGCTTACCCCTCGGCCGCTATACAAGATTCATCCGATAATGCGTTATTTTGTGTAGCCTACTTGATACATAAATAGCTATTAGTTGTCAAATTTGTTTTATATGACATATGTTATTATATGTTACTAGTGGAGCTAGACAACGATTGGCTAAATCACAACGAACCAAAAATAGCTAAGTGGGAAATTTAAATTATATCCATAACTTTCGAATATTTTCGAACGCTTCCGAGAAAGTTCAGTCATCTTGTTCACGTCAAAAGTGACTGCTTGTGAGAATATCTACTACTAAATTTGATTCTTATTGCGGAAATTAAATAATAACTGAATTTTTGTCGCCGGTCTCAAAATTCTGGTCGCCAACGGCGATCGATGACAGAAATTTTCGCGTCCTGGAATAGAGTCCAATCCTAAATTCAAAACAGAAAAAATAAATTTCTATATAAATTTCTCTAAACATAAAAGTATTTTAAAAAATTTAATTGTAGTTTTGTTCTTTGTTTGTTCCTTACACTTACATAAAATACCAACTATCAACTAAACATTTACTTGGTGGATTGAATATTTATTATTATTTATTCTGTGTATGTGTATATAACTTATTTATGCTATTTTCAATAAATATAATTACCATTTAAGTGAATTTAATAAAATGCCTTTCTAAAACTATGATTTAAATTACAAATAAGATTTCGTTCACAAACAAAAAAAATTCCGTACTAAAAATGAAAATTTCGCATTTTTCACAGTGATTCACTAGTGAATCCGTGATCCACGAAAACAAAGCATTTCTATTTATTATATTTCCTTAGCGATCATTACCACCAACATAACTAGACAATGGAATAGCAGAAGTAATAATTTAGCGTAATGAATGTGAAGGCGAATCTAATTAACGGACAGTTA
Organism: Ectobius pallidus; assembly: GCA_964059195.1. Classification (NCBI taxonomy): domain Eukaryota; kingdom Metazoa; phylum Arthropoda; class Insecta; order Blattodea; family Ectobiidae; genus Ectobius; species Ectobius pallidus. The sequence continues at coordinate 56,520,574 of CAXKWD010000004.1, read as the reverse complement.
TTATTTCCGCCATGTGAGGACAAATCACGCATTCAGGTCGGAAGGAAGGTGGACCTGTGTTAGCTGATGCAAGGCTATTTACTGTTGTTAGTTAATTAATTAATTAGAGCCAAAAGCTGAATGTATGTATGTATGTAGACGTGTATGTCTGTGGAGGGGGGGAACACGAAGATTCACCAGTAGGAGTGTCTGGTATATGCAGCGACTGTATGACTGTCAGAATAATTACAGTTTATATCTCCGCCGGGAGTTCCAAGCTGACTTGTTCACATTATGAACATCATACAAAAGGAAAGCTTATTTCAACAAGAAAGTTTTATAGAAGCAAAGTTTGAAAACATTTATTTTTATTTTTATGTCTGATGAGGTTTTACGACCTCGTATTTAAAAACAATGCAATTTCTAACATTCAACAGCTATAATATTTATTAAATGTGCTATGATTAGAACATGGTTTAGATTTTGAAGTTCGTTCCTTAGCGCTTAGTTCTTCTTTTATAAAATTTATATGAATTTGAAAAAAAAAGTCTGTCCCTCAAACAATTAACCATTAGCCTTTCATAATTAGCTTTACAGAATAGTTGGGTATTAACTGTGCTGATTAATCTGCAGTCTTCGGTGATCAGTAGTTGTGACATTTATCTGTGGGAGTACATTTATCAGTCGCTTTCAACCAATCCTGCCCAAACAGAAACCAATTCAACTTGATAACTAACAAATGTCTGAATCACACAATGAATCATTCAAAAATAATTATTAATCTATCAGCTGAAGGTTGAAATTGTCAATTAATTATCCATCACATGCGAGTGTCTACAAATTTAGTTTAATATTATATAAAGCGATCCTAAGAGAGATGAAAATGGGGACTGGAGAAAACTGCATAAAGACGAGCTTCATAATCTGTACTCGTCACCGGATATAGTAAGGGTAATTAAATCACGGAGGATGAAATGGGCTGGACATGTTGCACGCATGGGGGAGGAAAGACCTTTCTCAAAAATATTGAATGGGCGACCCGAAAGGAAAAGACCATTTGGAAGACCTTGACATAGGTGAGAGGACAATAACAGGATAGAATTAAGGGAAGTAGGATTTGCGAGGGATGGTTGGATGGCACAAAATAGGGTTGAATGGCGGGCTCAGGTAAGCGCGGCATTGAACCTTCGGGTTCCATAAAATATATATTCATTTAGCTTGCATAGGAATTGTCTATTGCCATTGAGTATAATAAGTATAAAGCGATCAGTTCTCCTATAATGAGCCAATTTACCTCCAAAATTGCTCTTAGAAGCAAGGATTTTATGAAATGGGAGAATCTGAAGACTTCAGGTTGGAAATTGCATTTATCTGACATTTTACTAAACTTTTGAACAGGGCAACGGGAATGTGGGTCTGTATACATTCTAGTATAATGTATAGGCCTAATCTGAAGGAAGCACACTATCTGAGCTTCCCTTTGCTAAAAAAAAAAAAGGAAGTTTTTCTGAATTGATAAACTGAAAATGTAACATTTTAACAACAAACAAAAATATAATTCTATCCCCGCCTTCCAAAAAGCTGATCTCGTCTCTGTCGAAGCCACGTCCAAGCTTTTAATCAAACTTAAAAAGTTTACTGTGCACATCTACACCAATACCAATGCTTCTACGTGGTGACTACTAATATAAGAAGTGCTACAAGTTTCCCAGCATGTGACCGAAAGGAAGAATACGAAATAGTTGCTGGAATGTATCTTTTATGAGTACTCACTAACTTCGGACTTGAGGTTGCTAAAGTGCAAATTTAGACTATCTAAATGATTATGAAATAGGCGCTAAAAATAAAAATAAAATAGGCTGTATTATAAAAACATTAAATCCTTTTAAGTTGTCAATTTTCTTACATTACTTTTAATGCATAATTAGGCCATATTAAATATGGCCTATTATGTTAACATGCCCACTCATCAATGATCATGATCAACACTGACCTAGAGGACACGAAAATATACTCGGCCTTATTGCTAACAACTGATGTGTAATACACTACTTTAAAATGAGAATTTCATAGTAGGCCTATATACGTTTAAGAAGACACGCTACATCAAGTAATAGCCCTATAAACAACACTAATACATTTATTTTTATTTCTCGTCCATAATTTGACTTCACACACTGGATTATTAACACTTTTTCTAGAATTACTAGTGAAAAGGAATGCCGTCTATCAGTCCCCACTAAATTATAGGCTGAAAAAGAACTCTTTATATCTATTGGATTATTTTTTCATATGGTGGATTCTGATGGAATATTCTTGAGGCAATATGCGCAAGAAACTTTTAAAATCAAGGAATATTATCTTCATGGACAAGACATTGCTCTTCAGAGATATTTAGTATGGGCATGTAGTTTACAGTCCGAGCTAAAAATTCAACATGAACTGAAAATACATAATATAATTTATAACAGAATAGTATAAAAGATAACTTATTTGGATTAGGCTCTAACATAGCCTGATAGTCGGAGTTTAATAATTAGTCAAGATTTAATAGCTTTTTATACCCATATTGAACAGTAAAAATATGACTGAGAAGAAGAAAATAATATAAATCATCTGAGAATAAAAAGAAAGCCATGTTAAGTCCTAAAAAGCATCGGTTTCACCCACGAAACGCTTACATGCACGTTTTTGTGTTATATTTTAATCTTTAGGATTATAATAGGGTTTTACCTTAAATCCGAATCACGATGTCACCTAGGTTTCAAAGTTCATACAAGACGAGACTTTCTCCTTCCTTTTTAATTAATTCCTCGTAGTTTTACTCAAGTTCAAAGTTACCGTGCTTGATTTCATTTTCTGATGTGCTTACCCTTTATCACAAGTACTTAGACCAAGGTTATCTGTGAATTAATGCTTTGGTTAAATTTGCGTGTAGATTATCCGTTTCTGCTATCTTTTCCATGACAGCAGTATAAGTACATCGCAAATATATCTCCATTGGGAAACACACTGGTTTACATTAAAATTTAGAAGTCAATACTAGTAGCACTGTACCACTTCGTGCAAGTCGAAGATTACTCTAAAGCCGTTGTCCCACCATCCAATTTTTACAAATAAAACACTAGTTGTATCAAGTAGAATTTATGTGCGGTTCTTTCTGGTTGTGCACAAGAGAGTGCGTTTTGTTCCAATATAGGCCCATTGTCAGCATTCCATCCGAAACTAATATCGATCCCTATTACAGTCGATATTTATATATAGGCATCATTTTTTCCTCTAATTTCCAGAGCACCTCAACGTTTATGTCGGTTATAATAACAGTTTCGGATAACTTAGTATTGCTGTAATTTCAAAGTCTGCCTCACAAATCCGATAAAATGTAAAGAAAAAGAATTTATTGCCCATTCTCTTCAACCCACTACAGCAAGAATAATTTACTTTACTAGAACTATATTTATTAAAATTCCAATACAATATGCATATTAAGTGAAAATACAGAATAATATATTGGCGAGACTATCTACGAAACCACAAAATAAAAAATAACAAAAAATAAATTTTAAAAATAAATGGTATTTCTTGATTTTAAATTTTGAAGTCCAACTCCCCCCCCCCCCCCCCCCGGCTGCTGCTTCAGTTTTCAGCATCCTTTGAACAAGCATACGTTCCGGAACTTAAACATTAAATAATGGACGGATTTAATTAATTCAAGAATTCTTTTTCAGATTTCAGGCTTTTCCAGGTTATCCAGGCCCACATTCTCAATAAACTTTAGGCTGACTAATAGTTTTTTAGGGGTTTCAAGGTCTGTAGACACCCAGAGTACTCGAAGCTTAAGTTTCAGTTTACGTTGCTAAGAGAATTTATAACATTAACACATTTTAAAATTATGATTATTGAACACTGAAGCTCTGAAACAATTTTTTTTACCAATATTTCCCCGTACAGCCGAAAAAATGCTATGTTCAACAGAGATATCACACTCCGGTAAAATTCCGTGCAACATCACTTCTCCATGTTGCACTGTAAAGTGTTCAGGCCGTCCCCATGGCTGTGTTTAGACCGCTCGCCTTCCACCGCAGAGACCCGGGATAGAATCTTGGTGGATCCACGTGAAATTTTTGGCGGACAAAATGGGATCGGAGCAGGTTTTCTCGGGTTGCTCCTGTTTCCCCTGCCATATCATTCCACCGTTGCTCCATTCATTATAGTATGACCATTTGTTTGCAATAAAGAATATTATAATAACGATAATAATAAATAACAATAATAAGTCCTTAATGGATGAAAATTGGATTTTGGATGAAAATTTTAAACTTATTACTGTTATATTTTATTCGCTAGACTTTTCTCTATAAAATGTCATTTCATATAGCCTATATTGTACTTCAACTCCATCCATGCTATTTTTTATTTTTCCGAGAAGATCCAGACTATGGAGCAGGGATGTTTTAACTTTCCATTATTATTATTATTAACTTGAAAAGTTCTAAAATACAGCATCACTTACGGGAAAAAATTTGGCACGGGACTACAAAAAGAGTTGACTACATTGATGCAATGGATGCCGCAAACCAATTCTGGCTGGGAAAAACCAAAACACTATTGGCATCGCTCCATTCCATGTAAGTGTTTTTGCGGTTCAATCCATTGCAGTTTGTTTGGTTAGAGGGCATATTTTGTTTTGCACATGTGGCACGACCCCGTTACATTCATAGCTTGATTATTAAATGTAGCGTCCAGTGGTATGTAGGTGTCGTAATTGCCTCTTTCAGGGCATTCATGTGTAAATCCTCGGAAGCACTTTGACAAGCCATGACCAGACGTAAGCTAACTCTAATGCACCACAAAGCCTTCATACATCATCAACACCATGTTGCGCAGTCTAGCGCATTTGATACGCATTCATTTCATGTGAATAGAGTGAATGTGATACCTGTGTGGATCTCACGTATTGTTTCCAGCCTCTTGTTTTGCCCTTTCCACTTCCAAACATCATGGCTAAATTTATTCCTCTCTGTCAGCAACAGGTTATGTCATGAGTCTTCAGGCTGTAGTGATTTCATAGGCAGGCGATGCGTAAGAATAGTCTGTGCTCAATGAGCTAACAAAGTAATTTTAAACTGCGAATTTTATCACTACAGTAGTACCTAAAATGCTGTCTTCCTGTCCGTATCTCTGTATGTTTATCTGGGCAGGACTGTTGGGGGGAAAATAGTTCCTTAAATTGAATTACAATTCTGATTTATGAATGTTAGTTCTTCTTGCACCTCTAAAATTGTTTCTATTACAAACTAAAAATATAAGCTTATTTTTCATGAAATCTAAAAATGACTTAGAAAGTGGTTTCAACGTGTTCAGTTTCAACGCTGTTAATTTTTCTTGACAACTGTAGGCCTAAATAATACACGAAAATCTTGTAAAGTAAAGTTTAGTCAGTAAAAATGCACATGTTTTATAAAACAAGTTAGGGTACATTCTTTATGAAAATTACAGACAGAAATGAGAAAAAAGCAAAGCTCAGAAGACATCCTGTAAAAAAACTGAATGTTATTTTTTTGTAAAATATTAACATGTCAAGATTACACACGACGTTAAACATATTCTAATGTTTTCATTGAAAGCGACCATAGATAATAGAGGAATCAAACCCCTTGGCCGCCAATTTGACTTTTTTTCATGTTTTCTCCAGTCGCAAAGACAAATACCAGATTCTATATTTATTTATCACAAATCATCGCAGTTATTTGTCACCTAATAGCAATAAAAACTATCAATTAAAAACAAAAGGAAGTAATAATTCTACGACAAAAGCAGCAGATATAGTACAGCAATAGTTCCACGGCTTATCGGTATACCCCACATTCTAAACATGCTAAATCCCGTTTTATATGAAGTTAAAGCGTGTTTAAGTAAGTGTAAAAAATATTAATTTTAAAAACATATTTTCAGTGCTAAGTAGAATGCAAAAAAGCTGCCATCCATGGTAACTCTTGTTATATTTTCGTTCTAGAGCTTAAAAGTAACAATTTAACGACTTGTTTGGTCTATTTGACAACTGTTATGCGAAACCTTGTTTAACATCGTAGAGAGAGAATGTGTACAGAGTATAGTGAGATGAGTGGCACTGTGGGGCACGAAACATACAGCAACAGCATAGCAAGATAAAACAATTGGCTGCTGGCTAAATTCACCACCCAGTCGCACGTGTTAAATTTCCATCATTTGTAACCAGGAAACTAAGTGCAGAAGTTGCTATTTATTAGCTGGTGGTGACAGGACTGCCATTTTGCAAGCAATTAGCTTGCAGATGAATAACAACCAGCTTGGCAGCTATGTCACGTAGCCCGTCTTTCAAAGGTAAATGAACACCGTTACTTTAAAGGTTTCAATCTATTTGAATAGTAATCACAGTGGGAATAATTTAGGGACCGTACTTTTTGGAAACAGCGATAAGCGTGAAATTTTACAAAAAAAGCTTTCCTGAGCTATATTTAGTTTTGTGCAAATACCAATATTAAGCAATTATCAAAGTGCACTCGAATGTGATCAACTCCTTGTTCTACACTCTGAAGTGAATAGCAGAAACTTCTCACCTCTGTTGATTGATTAACGGTTATTTAACCACAGGGATGTACTAGGCCTACAACTTAAGACGGTGGCCGTTGCTGGTGTGGCAGAACTTTGCTCCTCAGGAGTAGCCTACTTTTACATGCATGTAAGTCTACAGACTTGGGACTGTCGTATTTATGGGCCGGGATCGAACCAGCGATCTTCGGCACAGAAATTCATACTCACTGGGATACCCAGTCTCAGGCCAACTAACTTCCACTCCAATAAATATTACTTTGATGGTGATCGTGGCCGGTGTGCCGGAATTTCGTACCTTAGGAATTCTGTTACATGCCTCTAAATCTACAGATGTGTGCACACAAATGCCACTGATCTGGCACTGAAGTTTGTGACACTGGTTTAGTGAACGAACAATAACAAATAAGAAAAGTCAATTCTTTAGATCATAATGTGGGGTAAAATGTAATACATGTGTTCTCCTCTATATAAACCTATGATGATGATAATAATAATAATAATAATAATATTTGTTTTAACCATTAAGCATACAATGCAATAGGTTACGTCAGCAAGTCATTAAATAAAATCTGTCTCCAAATATTCCTGTACAGTATAAAAGTTTAGTTCATTGATAACATTCTTAACTCTGTACTTAAAATTTTTCAAGTTGTCAATTCGTCTTAAATCTAAAGGCAATTTATTATAAAGTTTCACACCAACATATAAGTAGGAATCCAGAGATTTCTGCAAGCGGAATTTTGGAGGCATAAAATCATTTCTTCGCCGTGTATGGAATAACATAACATAGGTTTATTTCATCTTCATACAAACAGGGACTTTGGTTACATTTCTGTTTTACCATTCAGTCCCTTGATTACTAAACATTCAATAACTATTTCTACCTATTACTTAAAAACAACAACCAAGTATGCTATATATTATTTCCTACTTCACTTGAATTTCTACTGCTACTATCTTCTATTTTATTTAACCATTTCCTTTTAACTACAAGTAAACATTTCCCCATTCTTTACAATAAATCCCTATTTTTTGTTATGCATAGCTTCTTATATGCTACCCATTTATTAATTTTTAGTAATTTACCACCAATTAAATTTAACCTCCACCTCTCAGTTTCCTTACATTAACCTATGGAATAAAACGTTTTGCTGTTAATACAGTACACAGCACATGGTAAATTTTGCCGCCTTATTGTTTTAATTTGTAACAGAGGAAGCACCCACTATGTGTAAAACCAGTACCCATATCAGGACAAAACTATAGTCTGTACACGTTATGTCAAATATTATAAAATTATGCACTGCAGCTATTTGCAATTCTATAATTAACTACCTAGATTAGACTTAGGTGCTGGAAGTCACTTTACCCAAGACATAAAATTCCATCTTGCCTGTCTGCTTTGTTTACACTACCATGCATAACAAGGTTTTGCAAGTAGTCTAAACAGTTCAAATCGGCGAAATGCTGCTTTTATAACATAAAAGTCAATTTCGCCTATCTACTCTGAATAGACTACCACGCATAACAAGATTTTGCAGGTAGTCTAATCAGTTCAGAAAGGCGGAATGCAACTTTTATTTTGTAAGTTATAAAATTCCATTTAGCTTGTCTCATCTGTTTAGACTACCATGCAACCAACAAGTTTTTTGCAGGTAGGCGAAATGCTACTTTTATAATATAAAATTCAATTTCGCTTTTCTGCTCTATTTAGCCTACCATGCATAACAAGGTTTTGCAGGTAGACTTAACAGTTCAGGCAGGCAAAATGCAACTTTTATATTACAATAATATCATAAAAAATCCAATCAGATCTTTCTTAGCAAAAATATATATATATAACGATACGCCTATACTGCACGGAAAAAAGTTATAGCCCTGCTTAAGTTAGGCCTCTTCCCAGAATGTGACAAGGAAATGGGAAGGATTTTCTCTTACTATTCCTATAAATGAGCTTAAAAAGTTTCGTTTTCTCAACATTAAGTTTTGTAACCTAACATTGTCTAACAAGATATACAATTCTTATTTGAAATACTTTCTCTAAAAGAAAGTCTGAAGGGTAAATACCCACAATACCCACGCCATATGACACCCTGCAATATATATGGTGGAGGCACAGCCCTGACAGGTTGCCCCCTTGCTTACTGCGAAGAGAGAAAATATTCATACTAGACTAAAAGAGAGAGAAAGAGAGAGGGAGGGAGCACATTTGCCTGAAGAATATATTTTCTAATTGTAGTATCTTCACCGTAATTGCATTCTTCTATAGTAATCCACTTTCGCCATAATTACTTTTTTCTACAGTTATCCGCATAAAGCCACCAGTTTTCTTTCACAATGAAGATTTTAGTTACCTCCCAAACTCAAAAGTTTGACTTTAGTTTATTCTTAGCTTACTCCTCATCAATTAAATATGTGGGATGTGTTTCAAGCTTCCCGATTCAAGAAGGCAATCTAACGGTTCTGAATTTTCTTCTTCAAGCGTGTTAATTTAACTGGAATACGCGGATAATGCTAGTTAGGAAAGTTTGAATCAAGCTAGCTCTAAAGTTTAGCGAGGCGTTACCTAATCCCCAACCCAACATCCACCTTAATAAGACTACATGTCGCTTTCACACGAAGATGCCCTCCAAGTTGAATTCTCTTCCACATGTCTCACAAGAAAGAAAAAAAGAAGAAAAAAAAGTAAAACTTCATTACATAATCTATACAAATACCTTGAAACAAGCAGATATATAAAGTAGGCCTATCACACGGGAGATAAATTCCCAATAACAAACCTGAAGAGCACTCCTAACCAAAGTATTTTTCCCCACATAGGAAAATCACACAAGAAGTCCAATTTTTTCAAAAATTATCTTCTCTATCCGTATCTAGGGTATTAAGTTATACATCAAGTATAATACTTGAGTTTGTGATTCCGTGTAGACCCAACGCTACCTATTAACGAAGAAAGTATTCGATTGTGAAATTAATTGAAGATGGTCTTGCTCAGTTGCCACAGCAATAAATAAATAAATAAAGCAGCATCGCTAAAATCGATTTTTTGCAATATATATTTTCAAATTCGACCGAATCGATTTTGTTAACCCGCTCTACTTCATTCATTTGTTTACAACAATACATGCAGAGATCTGATTTCTTTACATAGGTGGACAGAAGGGGATCATGATGCACGCCTAAATGGGAAACATTGAATGAATTGGATGAAACTCACTATGCGAATTTTGTTTGGGGGGGGGGACGATAGGGAACTCGAATGTGAGGTCTTTGGCCATTTAATTGTCTATGCATGATTTCGGCAAGATTCATGAATCTGTGGTTCGTTTTAATCGTTTCATTTCGAATCTGAATGCGCATATGGCAGCATATTAAAAAATTTATTCCTTTAATTTTTTAATATTTACTACGTAAAACAACATCACTAAAATAACATTATGCAATTTATGAAATCTATATAAAATCAAAATATGTTATATGTTATCAAATATATTTTAATTATTTTCTGTTAAATAAATGATTTAAATAAAATACCTAGCAGTTGAGTAAATAATTGCGGGGGAAGCTGCGGGCATACTAGTAGAGACATATACGATTAAACTCTAAAAATATTATATTTATTGTGTCTACTTAGCGGATACTTAGACGTATAGAACTAAGCACATAACGAATAATTAAAACCACAAAAATGAATAACACACACTATTTGTGTCACTGTAAGCGAAAATACAAGAAGAAATGGCGAGACAATCGACATATAGCGATGGTAGTGCTGCGTACGGTTATTTCAAACAAGTTTCGTCATGGAAATCAGTTGGTTTGTATAAAACTAGCAGGTGCCCGTGGCTTCGCCCACGATAATTAATTAAAACATTAAAAATTAAGAGTATAATAACTATTACAGCATTATATTTATTAACACTTGCACGCGAATCATTCATAAACTAAACCATTAATAATTAATGAAACAGCTAAAATTCCGGCTTCAGAGTACATTCCACGATTAGAAAGCGCCCCCAGGGAAAACGATCTCAGATTCGATTATGCAGTTCCAAAGCTAACTGTGAACACATAATACGTATTGTTTCTCAACTGTTTGTTGACAGATGAATATGATGTGAATTTTATTTGATCAATTCAGTGTAATTTTCAGAAATTATATAATGTTTCAAGAGAAGGAATGGTTTGTTTGGATTTTTATTATCAGCGATATTTCAAGAGTTAAACCATCAATATTTTACAGCTGGTGCCCGTGGCTTCGCCAATCCATTATTAATTGACTCCAGGATTTTAAAGAAATTTACACTGGTAGTTTATTAAAAATGTTTGTGGTTCAGAGCTATGAAAATTGTAAGTAAAAATAAAATTAGAATAATTGTTCAATGTGTTCATTTCACTTAGGCTTTATATAATAAAGAAACGGTTTTCCTAATTTTGTACTCTTCGTGAAAGTTTAGACTGAGAGAAACGAACATCGCCGAGTATACCCGATGTCTCACGAAGCGGGCGAGCGAGCAAGCACGCTATTTAGGGCCGTTGAATTGTATAAGAGTAGATAAGTACATTTAGGTGCGATAAAATAAAACGGATAGAACTGTAAGATAAAAGTATGATGATAGACACTTGTTATTGACTGTTGTTCCATATGTTCTTATCCTGGATTGGTAACTGATCCACAAGCTAAATAGTCATATATATTAAACATTTTTTTAGCATAACTTGTGACAGAAAAAAGTAGTTGCCAGCTATCTAGTTTTCGTGATCATGAGTTGAAAGTTGATAAATCTAGTGTGGTTAATAACGTTGGAAATGTTTACATTCATCAAGTAGAAGCCAATATTGAATGTAGTAGGTAGGCTACTGCTGTAATAAATTACTTAACAGATCTAGCGAAAGCGGCTTCGTTAAAATTAGAAACGTCAGTCGTGATACATAATACAATATGACATACATAATCTATTCACAGCAGTGCATCATTTTCAGAACTCGCACCATGACAGTGCTTGCCTTCAATAAGTTTGTCATTGATCAATCAAATGGTTTTTTTTTCTCTTTCAGGGATAAACTAGCATAGGACTGCAACCCTGAACATACACCAAACACCATGCAGAGAAATATAAAATAAAACATATTTAAAAAAACAGCAATGTTGAACTCCAAAACTTTCACGTATCTTCTAAATTACTTCCAGCAAATTCCCACACATACTCGTAGTTGATTGAAAAGTTGTGGACGAGAAGTAGGCTATAGCTTATTCATTACCTTCAGACGAAAGTGCTTTCCAGAAAAGTTCAGAGTATAATAGAAGTAGTTACTGTCCCAATTTAAACAAAATCGTTTGAGCCATTATCTGGGGTGGTGGTAATATGATTCATGGTATGTAAATATCCAATTCAGCATTTGGTTTTACGACTAGGGAAACCATGAAAACCCAAATGTAAAATAGGCCGGCACGGGATTTTAACCTGGGACCTCCTGAATGAGAGTCCAAGAGTTACCATCTCGGTTCGATAATATTGTTGAAATTGTTGGTTGCTTTGTAGACAATAAAAAGTGCAAAAGGAGAAGCTATAGCATAGAATGACATTGTTATGCCATTTCTTCAGCGTTCAATGATATCTAACTGAAGAAGAACAGCTAGAATGAACTAAAAACTTCGATGGTCATTTTCCGCAAGTTTCTATTTGCTTTACTGTTTCTATTCGTCACAATTGTTCAAATGTTCTTGAATTGTTAAGTACATATTAATACGTGATTTAATACAGTGGCACCTTCGGATAGTGGTATAAAAATGATGCACTTTCTTTTACACCACGATCTAGCGAATTCTTCTGTCTCATATTATGAAGAAACTCGTGATTGGACGTTGGAGGTGTGACGTCATATCGCTAGACGCCGGTGACAGGCTGACCTCGCGGGAGATATAATGAGGTGGGTACAAGGCACTTGCGACAATATAAAGGACAGTTGGTTACCCTACTTCGCTAAGAAACAAAATACATCACACAGTCCGTGCAAATGTGAATATCGAGTGGGCGGAGCTTAAGAGGCGCCCTGTTTTTGGATTTCGCCAAATGTGCATACTGTATTTTTAAAATAATAACTTTTACGCTAATTAGCATTTTCCAGCCTTCTTCGCAATAAATTATTTCGTATGTTCCATGAGTAATCTGTAACAAGTAATTTCTATTCTGACAAGAGCTTCTGAAAACAAAAATAAAATAAAAACATAGGCTGCATTAAAAACAATTAAATTAATTAAACTTAAGGCAAGGTCCTCATATGAAGGACACTTATTTTAGAATCGAAGCCCAATTCACAACTAAATAAAACAGACCATGTTGATGTTATTCTAATCAATACTACTAGCTTGAAAACACTTCCCACCATCTACATTCAGACCTCATGCTGACAAGACAATTGGATCACCGCAGCATAGCTTTTGCACACACCGTGTGTAACAGAATGCTAGAATGGGGTAGAGAAGGGGATGACACGCTGTAGGAACTAGTGACGTAGGCCAGGGAGCCTGAAACTTGGGGAAGGGAGAAGGCAGGCCATTCTCCCCCCTGAAAACGTGCCACGCCCCAAGCCGCATATCCAGCACGGGCAGGCTTTCCATAAGCCTACAAAACTAGCGGATCGATTGTTGGATGGGTAGGTTACCATTCGCGTCCTTGCTCTCACCCTACTAGTGTCTGCGCGAATTTAAGACCTGCGAGAATGGTTGCGATGGGAACGACGCTCTACTGTCCACCGATGGTTTTAATTAACCTTTTACGCCAATTTGTAAATAAATTTTAATCCAGTGCATGCGAAGGCTGAAACCGAATCAGATTTGCATATCGTGCATTAATTAAACCCATCAAATAACACTGGATCATCGTACTTACGAATTCGCATGAAAAACAGTTGCCAAATGAAATATACTGAAACATTCAATACGTTCCTAGGACAAGAAGTATCGCAAGATATCTACCTGGTCATGCAAGTTACGAAAAAGTACTGAAAAGGAAATGAAATTGAGTGAGTGTCCCTGATTCTTTTTTGAGAGCACCAGAATGAAGTTAAACTCTGGTAAATTGATTGATAGTTTTGCCATATCGCAATAAATTGTCTTCAGCGTTGAAGAATACAATAACTTTGACTGAGGAGACTTAAGGGGTGAGAAACACCTCTCATTAATATAATTTTATTATAATTCAACATTTGTCTCACAATTCTTTGGTCCTTTGAAAATAAAAATTGACATGCTTAATATGTACTATGTGTACAACATTCAGGAATTTTAATATTTTTTGTTTACTTTTTAAACTTACGGAGGTTTTTTTTTAACATTCACATAATAACTGGCTTTCAGATAGGATTTAATTTAAATTAAAACAAACAAAAAAACTTTGTCGTTGTGCCACCCACATTGCCGAGAGGTCACGCATTTAACAAACAAAAAAAACAAAAAAAAAAAAAATGGAATAGAAATCATTAATTTGATCCACTGGAAATCAGTAGACACTCTGTATCGTACATGTTATAATTTTCAAGAATCCTGAGTTTTAAATTGCTATTAAGTGAACTGTGGTGTTCAAAAGACGATTTTTTAATTCGCGTGTTTGGAATGACGGACTATAAGAGAAAGGTAATATATCTTCTTAATAATAATGTATCTAATAGAAATCTTAATAATAGAAACTTAGTAGAGTACCACAAATAAATAAATTAACTATGAAATTATCATTTGACTAAAAAAAAAAAAACCGTCTAAGCATTTTGAAACGTTTCTGACGCTACAGGTGGAAGCTACCGCTTCCTTACTTAAAACTTCCCCAGCACACGTATGAAGAACGGAATCTGAAAACTCCTATAAGGGAAATAGATTCGTGTTTTGCATTTTAACGTAAAACTTCACTCGTCGAGTAAAGCTCTGTCCCATCAATCAAAATTGCCTTGTCATTAGTGTTTTAGAACAATGCAATTTGTGAAATTAATCGCCTGGATTTTCCCTGGTATGCTAAATCATTTGTAATTGATTTCAATGTGTGATTTATATTACAGACTGAGCTGTGTTAAACCAAAGTTCTCTTATTATTCTGGTCGACTTCCATTGTCCAGTGATATGCAACGGACACCAAATAATTGTTGATGCATTCATTATTTTGTCACTTTATATTCATATTATTATCGATACATATCTTACATAAAGGACAGAAAGACTATTTAACAATATTTCACTGTCATAGGCCTATGCTTTCGTGTAATTTTCAGTAAGTTTGCGGTTGCTTTAAAACTTTGACCTCATGAGATCTTAGGAGGAATAGGGTTCGATCCCCAGTATCTCCTCAAATTTTTCTGAGGTAGGGTGGCTGGAGCTGGAAGTACTCAGCCTCGTGACTCTGAGGAGCTATTTGATTAAGAACTATCGGCCGTGGGTATCGGCATACTGACCACATGCCCTCCAATCCTGCCATCTGGCTATGGTCGAAGACATAGCAGTCGGATGGTTGGCCTGGTCCCTTCAGCTGCAGCGGCACGGCGTTTAGTTTTATGGTCAATTTTAGTTTGGAACAATCGGCAAGTACTAAAGAAAACCTTTTCAAAGATTTGTAAAGTGTAAAAAAAATAGTGAAACATACTTTGTACATTATAAAGCTATTTATGGAATCTTAAGGTATAAGCGCATGTTTCATTCTGTAGACCATAGGTGAGCAACTGAGGGGAAACGTTTTAGTCCCCATCCCTTGCTGTGACGTAAGAAACCTGTTCTTCATGTTCAGTGTCACGTCGAAACTGCTATATGCTGACGTCAAGGGCGGCTGTAGTGGGAGAAATTCCCTTACCGTACAGTGACACGATGTGCACCAGTTGCGCACCCATGCTGTAGACTATAGGATGCAGCTAATCTGGTAATATTAACCGATTGATAACAGCAGCCGAAGGAATTAAATGAAAGTTATTTATTCACATATAAGATAATACACTACAACACAGAATTAAAAGCCATTTATTCATAAAATAATACGTAACTGTGAATCAATTAACCACTCCTAGGGCTAATAAAGTAGGCCTAATAGGCTGCAAGCAACTATTTTTTCAACCAGTAACAAAATTTTTAATTGTTTTTATTTTCCTTTAGGAGTTCATTAACCAAAACTCCATTTTCAGTTAAGAGTTACAAGTGTTTTTGGAAGTCTATACTGATCTGTGGTGAAAACCGCGAAGCAAAACATCTAACGCCTGTCTGTTCAAGTCTTTTCATTTTACACTAGCCATCATTGCATGTCAATACTGTTATCTTCATAAATCAAAAGCTGCCGCTTTATGGGGTGAAACATGTTTTATTACTTAAAAGAGAAAGTTAGTTAATGCCACCCCCTCGAACTGGTCATCCTGTGAGCTGGGAACAGTATTGCCACGTCCAATACAACACAGTTCAGTTAGAAACGAATCCTTAAAAACAAAATTTTGAATGATGTAAAATACCTGGAAATAAAGCCGCAAATAATCTCCTAAATACTTCACTTTTACAGCCCGAATGTGTATCGTGCGCCACTCGTACAAATCTGAGTTGAGTAAAATACCCCACCCCCTCACTCCCACTTCTAAAATCCCAAGAGCATATGTTGGTGGCACGCTGAGCAAGACATAGAGTTAATGCTGGAAATAGTAAGAGGATTTTCCTCCACTATTTGGAGAGAAGGGAGGGAGTCGAAAAGGCGTGCTCTTTATACAGTGAAGTTAATGGATTTGCTTTTATATTTATATACTGTGAGAAATAGCGATAACAGAGTATTTAGCAGCAAGTAGCAAATGGCATTCACTCGTTGCTAATTCCATGCCCCATCAGAGTGTTATGTCCACATGAACAAGTATTTACAGAGTCGATAATTTACCGGCCATATCAGTCGATTGCCCTAATATCAAAATGCGCTAAATCAAATATATTGATGACCTAGTTAAACGCAGACATAGTCTACCGTAAAGGAGAATCTGGATTTTGCCAACACTGAATAAATGAAAACAATAGTGATCAGCAGATTAAAGTGGTTAACGTTGTTTTCAAAATTTCAAAATAAAAAATGTATCAGTATGAAATTATACGTTAATTGAGATCCCTTTTTTTTTTAAATGTATTTTACTAACAAGACACTGACCCCCAAAAACAAACCAGTTTTTGACTGCCATGCTGAAATTCCTTTAAGGTAGGAGAAAATTACCCTAAATATCTTAACGAAGTAAGTTTACAAAAAATACAGCATTAATGATAAACATTGTGATGAATTCTATTCGTAGTATCTGAGATTACTGAAAAACTTTTTCTGCAAAGAAAAAAAAAAACTTTAATCCTTCTGCAGAACAGACATTTCATAATTTTAAAACTGTCTCTATACCATCTTCAAACGTGTCACTGGATTGACTTAGTAGTACATACTTAAAGCTAATCAAAACTTGCCACAGGTTTGCAGTTAAAGAAGAAAAATAATTGCTAACTTCCTCTGAGACCGGCTAAATTATTCTCATGCAGGCTAATGTACAAATAATAGCAATCTATGAAATAATGAACACAATCTTCATTATCGTCTTAGTTGGATAATTCATACTTAGTAATTAGTTAGAACCTATATAGGCTACTTGAACTTCAATCTTCTTTCGTCATAACACCAGCTATCTGGAAGGAAATCGCTCAACAAAGATATTATGTAACAGGTCTATTAAATCTAATCTATTTTTGTAAGAAAAACTGGAACACAATATAGGGTATCTCGTTTTTTTTTCCATTTTGGCATTAAATATCTTTATTTAAATTGTGCAACATGTGAAACCCCAGCCCCCATTTTTAGAACACTATATATGTAGGCTATTCACGTAAAAGCATTGGTGATTTAAGAATGGCAGAATTTTAGTACCGCTAAGATCGAATCCACCACCGAAACTCCTATGAATTGATAATTCATAATTCTCAGTAAGCCTACTTTATTTTTAAAACAAAACTTTCATTAAGGGATTATCGATTACTTTTACGGACAAACGCACAACTTTTTTGATAAACAAATAAAACAATTCCATTTTTCTATATTTGTTATTACTAATTCTCAGTAAGCATAATTCTCAGTAAGCCTTCTTTATTTTTAAAACAAAACTTTCATTAAGGGATTATTAATTACTTTTACGGACAAACGCACAACTTTTTTGATAAACAAATAAAACAATTCCATTTTTCTATATTTGTTATTACTGTACAGTTATACGTAAATTGGTTTAAAGCTTTCTGAGTTAAAATATTTACTCTTTATTTTAAACTCAATTACATTCTGCATGATCAACGAAGGTTTCCTGGTAATATAAACAAATTCCATTCTCCTGGGATAAAGTACATAAACGAGCCACCGTTGAATGTTTTCCTTCCATTGTATACCGTACAAAAATATTGAAAGCTGAAGCTTTGCAGACAAATCCCAGGATATTAGCAAAACATTAGGGGAGAAAACCTAGCAGCTAACTTGTTTTATCTACGAATGTAATTGGTTTTACCACACCATTCAAAATAGAGCAGGTTATATCTGAAAAGTCATATTCTAAAGGCGATAAAATTATTCATCGGAAAAAAAAACTCAGTGATAATAAACGTAATGTTTAGAGAATAAAAATCTACATTAAAACTCCAATGTTCTTTTAGCGAGAGAGAAAAAAGTAGGCCACAAAGTCATGTACAATTAGATGGAACACGGTATTTTATACTACGTACACATACATACACATTCATGCATGCATGCATACATACATAGACATACAAGCATATGTACATACACATCGCAGCACTGTAACAGAATGAAACTAACTCCACTTTTTGCGAAAAATGGGAAAATCTGCTGGCGATATTATAAACGTATTATTTAAGATATAAATAGGCTTAGATACATAAACATGAAATCACAGAATGTTGTTTCTGTTGAACATTTTGTGAGAAAAATTAATTTGACACTGGGATTCGAACCCGTGACCGTATCGATGATCTACCAACTGAGATAGCCACGATTTACCTCACCATATGGAATATCTCTCCTATAATTGCCCTTAATGGACGACCACTGAAAGAAGTACGTCATATACAGAATTGTGAAGCACATTAATTTAATGATTCGATAGTGGTTAACCTCATCGAAAGACACTTACGTCATTACTCATCACTGAAATAGTGTACCTCACAATATGGTACATGAACATAAATGTCTTTCAGCGATGTTTTAAGAGTAATCGTAGGAGAGACATTCCATCTGGCGTGTATCAAATTCACGTTGGTAGAGTATCGGCACGGAAAGCCGGGTTCAAATTCCGGTGTCAGATGAATTTTCTCATATATTTTTTAACACTAAAAAATTATAGGAACAAGATAAGTTGCAACGCTTACACGGAGACACTCATAATCGGCTACGTTTACTCCGGGATTCAAATTGGCAAACTATCTGAGAAAAGCGTTCCGTTGGTAGCGTTGATTTCATTTCCACTAAGGGCTCGGCCCATCAAGTCTGTGAGAGTATTGTAAAAAAATAAAGTGATCCCTATTCAGACCATGGAGGCCCTTAGGGGCTCCCAGCTTTTTAGACATTCGGACCACGAATGGAAGTTGTCAGCCTTTACCCCATGATTGCTCCTGGTACTCATTTCTATTACAGGCTGAGTCTACTCCACAGCCATAGTGCCACCAGAAGGATTAGGCCAGTTGATATGAGAGTATTAAACATTCACGATAATCATATCAATCGTCAATTGTTTATTCATCTTTTTTTAATAATTTGTGTTATACGAGCTTTAACGGCTAGAACAGGCAAGCAAAAAAACCTTTTACTGTTTTCCCTGTCGTATGTCATTCCACCATTCTTCATAATATGGCCATTTGGTTACAATAAAGGAACTATAAAATAACTTCTGCGGGATGAAATTACGACCCACCAGCGACGATATGAGTCGTAGTACACATATTAACAAGCAAAAATTTGAATTTTGAACCGGCTCATCCCTTTGTGCATGTGTAATCTTACATTAATATAGATTTTAAAAAGCCATAAATAATCACTGCATAAGCTTAGCCCTTAAATTATTATTTTGTCTACTTACTCAGAGCAGAGGGGAACAACTGGAAACAGATTATAATGTTGAAAACAATAAGAATCAAAGACCCCACTTACCTGTAAAGAAAAAAGAAAAGATAAAATGAGAAAACCTGTATATACCAATTCATCAGAGTGGATTACAAGGAAATATAACATTTAAATTATACTGAGAAATTCATAAAAATGTTGGTCAAGCCTACAAAATTACACTTATAGAACGATTTCATTGGCAAGGTGCTGCTACTGGACTTCTATTTGTTTAATTGTTGCATAAAACATAGTGATAGTTAATTAACAACATTGAAATATTTTCATTTTGTACAGAGGTAAGTCACACGACAAATCTCCACCGACTTCAGACATGTTCCATTTGAAATAATAATGAATGGCTGATATTTCAAAAATAAATAAATAAACTTATATTTTGCGTATGGTTTATGAAATAATTAAGTTGGGCGATTCTGCAGAACTACAACAGTGCGCTTGTTCTGGGTGGCAATTATCTCTATTATGCAAATAAAACCATACAAGACACATGGGGTTCGTTGATGCAAATGTCGCGGATTTATGTGGTCTATATTATATATATATATGCACGAAAACTGCCAACTTCATTGAAAAAACGTAATATAAAGGAAAAATGTATTCTTTATTCTTTCTGCCGAAGTGAAACATTTCTCAGCATTTCACACAATTATGTGTCATAAAAGTAAGATCAGACATTTACATTACAAAATTCATCAATTTGTACAGAGGATTCAAAGTCAATGTTGACTTGACCCGTCTCTTAAATGCTTCGAGTGTCAGATTTCTGACATTTAATAGAAAGGCTATTATAGACTTTCAGTGATGTGAAATGAAACTGAGTTAATGTACATTTACATAGGGCGCATATTCAGAGTGGGTGGCTTATAACCACCCTTCAGAGAATTTTTTCGAAACAATGTTTCAAATAAAAGTTTTAGCTCTTGGTATAAGCACCCCATGTAGCCTATAACATTCAAACGAAATCGTAAGAGCTGTTTTCGATAAAATCGTGACAAACGAAATTTTCATGCAAGGTTCCCTTACAAATAAGATAAAGACGTCGCCAATCTTTGTGTCACATCCTCAGAAGGTACCTAACATAAATAGACAATTTTGTTTGCATACTATTTTCCGTTCTGGAGCTGGGCTGTCCACAGACGCGCGCGCGCACACACACACACACATACACACACATACACACACACACACACACACAGAAACTGTACCGTGGATGAAGTCGGGAGGGACTTTTTCCTGGTAATGGAAACCATAACTGTAGCCATCCCGATTTCAGCGGATAATGTATGGTAGGGCTTCAATTGTAGACTGTAAACGGTGTGCACCGAGTATGGTGAGTGATTGTATTGTTAATTGCTTAAAGGTTGCGTGTGGTAGCTTAGCTTATTTGTGATCCACGCTTTGTAATTAGTATGCAAAGCAAAGGAAATTGTTAATAATTTATTGTACTTGAATTCAGATTAGAGATTAAATGAAAGTAAACTTATTGTGTGGTAACAACTGATTATGAATAGTATGCAGAGTATGATGAGTGTGATTAAATTGGATTCAGCAGCTTTATGTAATTGTATGTTGATCTGAAAATACATGTTTCTTGATTAGTAAATAAATGTTACGATGTGTTTAAATATGTTGCCTAACCTTTTATTTAAAAAAAAAGTAGGTAACAACACACACAAAGACATGTTTCCGAAAACAGTATTTTTGGATTCGGGGCCCCCAAATATGTATTTATGTTAAAACTCATCTTCGAATTTGGTGGTCGAGAACAATAGAAGAGTTTAACCCAAATAGCTGCTAAGTGCCATTTTTAAAAAAAATTAGTTTTTGCATCAAAACCCATCTATAGGTCATTGCCAATTGACCCAAGACACGGCTATGTGCCACAGTATTTAGTTTAGTTCCAACATTGATCACAAGATGGAAGCTCTGCTATGTCCCTCATGCATTTAGGAATACATTTTTTACTGTAACTCCTAAACAACTTTTTGGCACTTAGCAGGTATTTGGGTTACACTCTTCAATACTTCCTCTACTATAGTATAGTGCGACAAGTTAAATGCTGGGCATCGACCACGCCTTAGCTCTAGTTTCTGCGCCACTTGCTTCTGCTTGAACTTTTCCTCATATTGTCCTTTAACTTGTCTCGCTATACCTATGATACGGAGGATAGGCTACTTACCGAGTTAAACATGGTTAAACATTCGATTTTTATTTTTGTGGGTCAAAAATGGTATTCGAGTTTTTTTGTTTGTTTCTATCGAAGGAATTAGCTTTTAAAATTTGAAGAATTGCTCTCCTTCCATCCCGTATGTCAAAGAATTTTGCTTTATATGCATGAAATATTAATTTACTTAATGATCCATCTCCGAAATTTTACATAGGTGGTCCTGGGTTTCCAATCTCAGATATTTCTCCGTACAGAATATGTCGTTATTATTTATTGACACTACACAATAAAATGTGAAACAATCATGGGTAACCACAATAGTTTTGTAAGTGAATTGCATCAGATTTTGAGCTGTGAGTCCTTCCTTCGGGCATTCAATTCAAAACGTCACAACGATTTTCTCTCCATTTTTACAAACTTTAGTCTACATGAAGGGATTGCCATTTTTGTAGTTTTTCGCAAAAATAGCTCTAACGAATTTGTAAAAATTCCCTAAATGAATCCCATAATACACACATTATGGTATAAAATGTATTATAATATACTGTATATTATATCTATATTAATAAAAATGGTTTACCAAAATGTATGTTGCCGCATCACTTGAGAACTGCTCGACCGATTTGGCTGATTTATTTATTTATTTTTTGTATTCGTAATTGTCAAGACAAGGTTTGTATGAAATAAATTTTTGGAAAATCCACGAGTAAAGTCGGAAATGTGAATTAGAGAATTCTGCTGTCAATTGTTTACATTAAAAAAAGATTAATAAATTGAAGTGTGACATAGGCTATTCACAGTTTGAGAGTTCCGCTTTCACATGTTTTCATAACAAACAAAAAAAAAAGGTGTGAGTCAACCAAGCCAGATCAAAAGTCTGTATGTATGTATGTATGTATGTATGTATGTATGTATGTGGCTGTATATGTTCCCTATACAAATCTACATTTCTTGACCAATTTGCACGAAATTTTGCACACATACCCAGTTAAGCCCGGGAAGTAACGCGGTACAGGCTTCTTCTCCGACAGCCGTGTACTGCGTGTTATCTAAACACAATCCGCAAGGCGCTATTTACCATATTCAGTGCTGTTGAGACGTAAGTTGTGTGTGAAATAATATAATTTCTTTTTGGATTTTATTGAAGCTAAATTCTGGAGTTAAAAATGGTTCAGTTAGTAGGCCTATTCAATTATTGCAATTTGACCTGAATTTAGTTTAGATAGAAAATCCACAACGGATAGCAGCCCCAATTATAAGGAAAACCCTGAAGGTTCAGCTTACTATTAAATCTACACGACACACACACCCATACACACACACACACACACACACATATATATATATATATATATATATATATATATATATATATATATATATATATATATATATTAATAAAAATGAATTTCGAAAATGTATGTTGCCGCATCACTTGAGAACGGCTCGACCGATTTGGCTGAATTCTTTTCGTTGTGTCCGTAATTGTCAGGACAAGGTTTGTATGAAAGAAATGTTTTGGAAAAATCCACGGAAAAAGTCGGAAATGTGGAATGAGCACAGTTAGAGAGTTCTGCTGTCAATTGTTTACATAAAAAAAAGTTAAAAAATTGGGTGTGACAAAAGAAGTGTGACATATTCACAGTTTCAGAGGTCCGCTGTCACAAGTTTTCATAACAAAACAAACAAACAAAAAGAAGTGTGAGTCTTGCAACCAAGCCAAATCGAAAGTGTGTATGTATGTATGTTTGTGGGTATGTATGTTCCCTATACAAATCTACATTTCTTGACCAATTTGCACGAAATTTTGCATACATACCCAGTTAAGCCCGGGAAGTAACGCGGTGAACACTAAAATTCAAACAAACCACTCCTTCCCTTGGAAATTTATGTAATTTCTGAAAATATTATACTGAAAAGTGAAATGCAATTCAGTTATCAAGGCAACAGTGTACTGTTTATAGTGTTCACATAGAGCTTTGTTAACTATATAATACTGGGCTTCAACAGATTCTGATGCTATCGATGTAATACATTGGTGAAAATAATTAATGAAAAATGAAATCCACGAAAATAAAGCACAGTGTGATGCAGTCACATAACTTTCTCTACCCTCAACATGGAAAATATCATTTTCTCACTTCACATTTTGATGTAGAATAAGCGGTCGTATTGCAGGGACAGCTTAAGTGTGTGCCAGTGAGTATGCTATATCAGAAGTCGGTAAAAAATCCTATCCACTGATCCGTCACTCATAGCTGTAGGCTTTGTATAGGGGTGTTTTTCATAGGCCCTAATCTTCTACAAGAAGACAAAATAGGATGGAACATTTTAAGTCCTATGCCCGCAGTATATTATGTCCAAGGTTTTGGGGGAGGAAAGTATGAAAGTGATATTGAATTTTCTTTTTTAATTTCCGCTCCGAAACGGTTGTATGGTAACATGAGAGTGAGAAATAAAAATTTCCATAAACACAAAACAATCTTATGAAATTCGGAATTTATGTTTCTTCTTATTTCAACCCCTCCCAGGCATGGTGTGAAGAAGCAACGGAATGCAGCATTCGACATCCTCTGTGAGCCATAAAAAGCTATATCTAGCGTTTTCTGAGGGAATAGTTGGAGTGTGATAAGTCGATCTTCCGCAAGTTCTATGTAGGCCTACATATTATACAAGGCCCTAGAGTTTGAAAATCGAAAGTCCTTCATAAATTAATTTCAAATTACAAATAAAAACTCGGGCAACGCCGGGCCTTTCAAGCTAGTATTATAATATATTGTAGCATTGTATATTTATTTTGGCTGAGAAAGTTATGTGTTTCACATCAGAATTTTATTATTGCTTACCTGCCGTAAAAGATAAATTTTGTACATCCCTGCATTATTTACAAACTTCTCAGAATTCCCTTTTCAGTCACTGTAACATTCCCAATAAAAATTCTCAACTTCAATGGGAGTGTAGGCCTATACTTGTCTCTAGTCTCATAGAAATTGAATACCTATTTCTAAAATACCTTCACAAAAATATCGTTTCAATTTAAATATTCTTAAAAACCCTAGATTTTATATTTTATATTATAAAAATTGATTTTTAAGTATAATATTATTAAGCCTTATTTATTTATTTACTTTGATTATAAATACTTACATAGTTATAATATTTTAGGACATAAATTAGTTATTACTAAAACAAAATACTAACAACTACTAGTTTTAGGTATTATTACAGCAAAATACTAACAATCGGTTAGCAACTAGTGAAAATATAAGAATCAGTAGATATTCAATCGAGAGCAGGCGTTAAATAACGAACGTTTCTTCGACCTATCATTTAGACTAACAGAAATCCTGTTATAATCAAATGCAATGTACCAATAAAAATATCATGTCAGAGAATGTTCAGGATGGGGTTGCAAAAAGTTTTACAATTATTAATTTGGGTTTGTGTTGCATTAGGGCCTATATTAATATTATCTATGTAACTTATTAGAAGGATAAAAGCCAAATGCTGCACCGGCAATACAAAATATTACACTTCTTAAAATACATACTACCTAATAACACTGCTTATTAACAGTTCAGAGGTCGAAAAAGCTAGATGAGACAATTTTACGATCGAAGACCGGAGTTTTACAAGCCAACTGTCACCAGATGGCAAGAAGAAATAGGCACTTCAGAGCTGATCCACTTGTTGCTCCCCTCTCAATAAAACCATCCAAGTTAAGTCTAACAAAATCCACGACTCAAACCAACTCCTGCCTGATTAAATCATTGCCATGCACATATCTTAATCCTATCCCAGAAATCTCACAAAACTGCATTTAAAAAATGGGCTAGCAAATTAGTTCATTCTGCGATGGGTACTGGAAATAGGTACAGTTTCCCCGACAGAGATTTATTCAGATTTCGATATATTCTTGAGCATTTCAGGATGTTAAAAGCATTTTCAAATTTGGATGTAACCAGACTCTTTAGTTTGGCCTGGTATGCCCTGCTAATTAAGATTAATTAAGTATTAGGGATATGGTCAATGATTTAATCTTATCATTTGTAAAATCTAAATAATCTATGGGTAAACTTAGGACCTATCCTGGGACCACTGCTATTTATAGACTATTATTAGGGGCCGTATTTTGTGGTAACAACGATAAGCGCGAAATTTTATAAAACAACCTCCCTTAGCTATATTTAGCTTCTATATGCTTAAAATACCAATATGAACCAAATTGAATCCACGAAATATCGCGAAATTTACTCGATTCCGCGAAATGTGTCTACAAGCGCGAAATATGCCCCTTCTGTCCGTAAAGTTAGAAATGAGCACGAAAATGTTCCTTAAAATCACA
Source organism: Ectobius pallidus (assembly GCA_964059195.1). Taxonomy (NCBI): domain Eukaryota; kingdom Metazoa; phylum Arthropoda; class Insecta; order Blattodea; family Ectobiidae; genus Ectobius; species Ectobius pallidus. The sequence continues at coordinate 56,494,335 of CAXKWD010000004.1, read as the reverse complement.
ATATTATGTTTTGGTGTACTGTATTTTTTATTTCTTAGCAGCATGTTTTTTTATGCTGTTTATGTGGCTGTCGAAGATTTACCGATATATCGATATTTGTGATCGATTACAAAGATTGCAGAATTTACGCAAAGATTGTCTGTGACCTGGTTTGTACTGTTGAGTACACTCCTTTCCTGCTATGTCTTTGCCAAGTTAGCGATGCCTACGATCGATTACAGCAGAAGAGTGTAGAATGTTTGTTACTTGTATTCAACAGATTTCGCCTTTTAGCCACAGTGGTATGGTTGGCACTTCTGCTACTGATGGTGTTTAGGAGAAATTACGATAGTATTTCTCGTCATTATATTTGAACATTAATTGTAACCATGCCTAAATCGAAAGTTACTTCAGTTCATACAAGGGCAGAAGAATAAAGAAAAGGGGGAGGGGTGTTAGTTCGTGTGTATAAAGAAGCAAAGTTTATCATAGCGCAATGTTCCCAATGTAGTATAAGTAATTTATTTCACGAAATACCCACCGAAATAGAAGGAAGTTAACACCGAAATCAGTCATTTTATTTCACCAATAAATCAGGGCCCTAACTATTATGTGTTAATGATTTGGAATACCATGTGTTGATACGAACTGCCACACTTTGTATGCTGACGACATTCTGTAGCCGTTTGTGATAATGATATATAGGCCTATTCCTTGGTTGTTGGGGTAACCAATGCAGTGAATGATTTTACACCTTGGTGCTCAACTAATAATTTAATTGTAAATGTCGATAAAACAGCACGCCTAAATTTTGGTAATGCAACTACTTTATATGGATTTTTAAAACCTAATCTATCATATTGACTAGGTATACAATGAATGAAGTAATGCATATGTCTATTTATTAAGTCTATTTGTGTATTCTATAGCTTGTGACAATAAACTATATATCTATCCGTCCGTCCGTCCATCCATCCATCCATCCATCCATCTACCTAAAAATTTAGGAATGCATGGAAATATCCGTAGCCTAAGTTCGATCTAGGCACAGAGTATTGCAAAGGCCTACGTAAGCAATTCACATCATCTTTATTGTGTCACAAAAGGAGCGGCGAGGTAACTAACCCTTTCTTTTACTTCTTCGTAATTCTTCATACTGTCACAATCGCTCCACTGTGCAAAGAAAATGGTTCATTCTTTGTTTTGTTGACATTTACTCGTACTTCAGAGGAAGTAGAAACGATGACGTCAGAAATGAATACTTCAGGAGTATACAGTTGAAGAAATGAAAGGAATTGTTTCTCGAATGCTGCTTTAACACTTTAGCAAGTACAGCAGTCGTCGTTAGAACGTAGTGCAATAAATAACACACAATTCAAAAGCATCCAAAATTATGTTAAAAACTCAACCAAGCTTTTCATTTCACTAATTTATTTTTTAAATGCCTAGTCCTATCAAAGCTACGACCTTTCCTTGAAAATCATAGTTTTAATAAAGCAGACAATAGTCGGGGCTTTGATGTCGCTTAGGCATTGGCTTCTCACCGCAGAAGCTGAGATTCGATCCCTGATTGGCCCATAGGCTATGGGAATTTTATTGTTATCTCCCATCATTAATCTTTCGAAATTTTGAAATGAAATCTTTCATGTTTTCCTTGTGAGCACTTTTATTTTCTCTTGTCTCTCCTCATTCTTCGTTTATTAGTCACGTATATCCTGCCCCTGAGGTGTATGACACTACATTTCATTCCTTCCTTCATGACCTCGTTTCTTAGTGAGACCTCATCTTCAACCAGCCCAGCTCAGCAGAGCAGTAATTCCTTAAAGTAGTCTTCATATTACCAGTTGAAAGCTTAAAATCTGTCAATAGTTAAACATCTGTGTGAGATACCATTTAGTTTCCTGCTCATGTGACGTTAATTTAATATTATCCTACTGTGTATTCTGTACATATTGACAATTCGCGTACGTGTATAAATACACATTAGTTAATTACTTTATGGGAGTCAGGATAATTACATCTATCTAGGCCTACAACAATGCCTATAAGGTTCGAATTTTTTATGGACACCGAAGCTTGGGAATCTATTACGACAGAATTAAGAATTGCCTCGGCAAACTTCCCGATGCCAACTCATTACGATTTGAATCCATCCATTTCTTGCAAACCCTTGTTGTTATTATCCCCATCTTCACCTGGTCATTCCCATTCAGAATTTTGTTATAGAACTTTAGAATTTTGTATCATTTCGCACTAAAAATCTTCCTCAAAGCATTTAAAAGTCTGACGTGAAACATAACTTCATCTACTCTTAATATTTTCTACGGCTAGATTGCGGTAGTGCGCATTCAGTTGTCACAGCCTCATTCAAAGTCGCATCGGCCGTCAAAACATATCTGTATATGAAATGAGTGGCTTATAACTACCCTTCAGATAATTTATCGGGAAAACGTTTTTAAATCAAAGTTTTAGCCGTGAGTATAATATATTATATTACATAACACATCGAACATTATAATACACTAGCAATTCTAGCTAAAATTTAGCTAGATTCATAATGTTGGTATGTTTTAAAAAAATTATTTTCTATTGTGGGATGTAGTGCATCTACTCAGACACAAAATCATAACACGAATGATACTGCAATTTTGTTGGCATAAAGTATTTTATTTAAATTACATTTACAATATTGTGTAAAAATTACGTTCAAAGTAACTATAATAGTAATACTATACCTCTATATAAACTTGTTTTCGACTGAAATTAACACATACCAGCGTAATGTGTACCCACATAGTTAATACAGTTATGCTTCTTCTTAACCTTAATTCATACTCGCAAAATCAAACTGATTGCACGAGAAAGGTTCACACTTCAAACATAGTCTAGGGGACGCATGCTTCTCGATATTCGGACAATGGGTTAGCCTTTCAGCAGCCCAGATTTAAACCCGATCGAACACATCTGGGGTGTCTTGGGTGGAACCGCCCAAGAGACTTTACAAGCCCCTCAGACTTTACAAGAACTGGAAGTGGTCCTTCATGAGGAATGAGAAAACTTTCTTCAAAGGCTTATCAGAGGCATGCCTCGAAGGTGTGCGGAAATGTTAGTGGCAAATGGCGGTCACACAAAGTACTAAGTTTATTACTGTTTCATCGAGAAATAGTGATTTATTGAAGTGACTTTTCAGTTTGGTTTATCACCACCTCACACACTTGCATTTAAGTTAATTTACAATGAAAGATTGATGTACTAGAATGTATATGTGTTTTCCCTTAAAACCTAATAGTTATGAGATAAATAATGTTGAAAAAGTGTTCCTCTAATTGTTCTGACTAGTGTATTAACGATGTAACTGATATGTTTGTTATAGCTTTAAAGCAACCGTATAGGTTATGAATGAAATGAAAACAATCTGTCAGGAATTACGTTAGGTCTATTATTTGCATAGGAGCGTTTAAACGGAAAAATACTACTTACGTTAAAGTATAATGCAGGTATTACATTAAAATATAATGCAGGTATCGGCAGCCGTACATTTCGATAGAATGTACAATATTATATCAACAGCAGATGTTCTTATTCGACATAGGCCTAGATTTTTTTATCTTTTACTTACACTGAAACCGTTATAAAGAAATGATTGAACCAATATCAAAGCAATGGACAACTTCATACGTTATGTTTAGCATAGAGTGGGCCATGCAAATACTATTAGAGCATCAAATATTATGCCCGTTACAATAAGAACTGTATTAACGTTTATGTGCTGTCAAATAGACAATAAAGTTTATGTAAAGTACCTGGATAGAACTCTTGGAAATGAAAGCATGCTTTTTAGTAAGCAATTTCATCTATTATTTTTACTGACATAAACTGATACATCTCAGCTTGCCTAGTTTATCTTAGTTACGAATACTAAAGTTTGTGGTGGGTCGGTCGCTGATTGGCTGTTCTTCAGAGCCAACCAAAATACTTTGGATCTTCGGACATCGCACTTCATAGCCTACATTAGATTATGCATTAAGCAATTCCTGCAGAAATTAAAACAAAACCCTAAAAGTAGTTTCGAGAAAATCAAGAAAGACTAAACTCCCTTCATGTAAAGTCGTTATAAAAATTAAGAAAAACTCGCTTCGTGTCGCATCCCTGAAGCATGCACAATCCAAATAAAATCTGATGTAATGTACTCACATAACATCGAATTTTGGGTTCGAATAGAATACTTCCCATATTTATAGTACCTAAGTTATGGTACGGATAAAGGGAGTAAAATTCAATTTAAATAATCTCTTGCAGTCCGTCGTATTTAATACACGTCAAAGCGCTGACTGAAACCTTACAGTAAATAGACGTTGCTTATTGAGTATTATTCGAGTTTGTAAAACTCATTTCTAAAGTGTAACGTTTTTATTAATGTTTGTAGTTAAATCAATACATGTAGACCTAACACGCCAAAAATAGTGCAGGCCACACTTAAAGCATTACAGACATGATTATGTTTAGTTATTATTTTTATTTAATTTTTTTTTAACAGAGTCCCCCGTAACCTTGGTGGTTTGATCCATTAATTATCGCTGTGTAAATGAAATGCGAATTTTACTGCTGTTTTATTTGCTACATTGCATACAAATAGCTAAAGCAAATAGCTTCTATTCTCGGAAACAGGCAGAATAAATGTTACTGTTCATTAACAACCGGTGTGTTAATTTCTCAGCATGAGTTCGCATTTATAGCCGAGGGTAAAATAATGTCACTCAGAACATTCAAACGTGATCCTAATGAAATATTTTGTAAAGCAGCGATCCTGTTAATGCAAATTACTATCCTCGATGCAGTGCATCCACTTACTTAGCTCGGGAATAAACTTACGTAATTCCTGATGCAGAAAATTACAAATTTTCAGTAGAGTCGGAATTCAGTGTTGAATGCTGGAAGGCTTGTGATCCTCTTGAAATAAGACGTAATGGAGGTGACAGGGACAATTATGTTTCTTGTGTTGCTAATTATGTTCACAGTTCCTTTTTTGAAAGAATTTACTTCAGTAGAGAACGTCCGCTTACTTTGAAGAAGCGTGCTATTTTCTTTATGTTAGATATTCTGGAACAGTGGTTCTTAACAGATGCTCTGCAATTGAATAATAGTTCTCAACCGGTTCGACGATGCATCCTAGAGCGCTTTGAGTGACTTTCTTGGGAAAGAAGCAAAATAAAGCAAGACTTAATTGCATTTTTGGACTCAATTTTAATACTTATGAATCTAAATAAAACAAAACAGTAGTGATACATATTGATGTACCCACTGTTCATTTAATAGCTTATATAATGTTATGAATGTATATGTATCGGCCTATATAGGGTAGGCCTACTAAGAAATTTGCTGGTAGTACACCTATGCCAATGCTAAAGGACTTCTTTTTCCCCCCTTAGTTTTAAGTCTCCCTATGTATAAGCGGCCCCGCCCGGGCCTTACAGGGCCACGACCTGTTGGGAGAGGGATTACGGTACCTATCGGATCACATACAAACTTTCTTGACCAGACAAGGACATGGTGGGCCGACCCGGATGAGTGGTTAACCTAATGCCGGGGCCACCTCCCAGACAACACGAACACATTATCCATACATACATTCGCGCTGAACAAGACGAGGGTGGGATAAATATGATAAAGAAGGCAACATGATACCCGAAGGTCACAAGGGCCAAAAGTTACCCGATATTTGTCTCACAGATGTGGAAAAATGCACCTAGGTAACTTGTCCCGACCAGGATTCGAATCCGGCCCCGCTGCTTGAGAGGAGCGAAGAATAATAAACCAAACAATTTATTTTATTTTATTCCATTTTGATTAATTTAGTCCTGAAACCATAGGTTATAATGATTTAAATAATTCATGTAGATATTTCTCTACCATACTTCAATAACTTATAGTGGTTTGTGAATGCAGGTTATTTCGGCTTAGGTTTCATTTCTGTTCAAAATAATAATCAGTTTCTATTTTTCTTAGATTTTAAATTATCAACCATTCTTTTGTCGCTTATTCTTAAGGAGAGATGGTAGTTATCAGTGTAAAAAAATAGCTTTTTTTTCTTAGGCTCATGTAATAGAGTATAGTTTTATGAACATTTTGATAGATAGGTGTTATATGTTGCATTATTATTAAGCCAAGCAGAGCGACCTCGAGCTTTCTAAAATGGATAAAATACCATAAGGAACGTCATCTTCTTTTCCCTCTCCTGTAAAATTACATTTTTTGTACTTTAGGTACCATTTTCTGAAAAGCTATTCATGCTAAAATAATGAAACTTTCAGGAATTCATTATAGATGAATGAAAAATCTCCCTTAGCAGAATCATGGGAAGAGTCTTGACTATACAGAATTCTCAACTATTTTTAATTGAAAAAAAAAAGTTTTTTTTTTTTTTTTTTTTTTTTTTTTTTTTTTTTTTTTTTTTTTTTTTTTTTTTTTTTTTTTTAGTCGTGAAGTTTTCATGCAGTTTTCATGCAGTAATATTGTACATATTAGACTGATTGTGCTAGGGTTAATAGTAATTCCTATTGTTAGTAAGTTCCCAAAATTTCACAAAAATCTAAGCTACAGAAATTGAATAAAGCGTACCTATTTCAAGGGAAGTAACTGTAAAACAAAATTATCACCTATGTGTTAAAAAATTCTTTCCTACCAAACAGCGAGTTCTAGAACAACCATTCTCTGCTTATTTAAAACTGCAGAGTGCACTTGCAAAGCATACAAACGCTATATTTTCTATCATTTTGCTAGCGGTAACTACCATCTCCCCTTAAGGACTAAAATGTAGACATACTGCTTCTCCTATGTGACACATCCTAACATGCTGTTATTAATGTAAATCCCCTTTGTTCACCAATGAATGAAATAAGACAGCAGATAACACACCGCTCAGGAAGTAACCTAAGTGCGCACTATAGTTTAATGTCTCCCTCACTATTTCTTCCTCATATCAGCCTACATATCACATGGGTCATAGAAAAGCCATAGCCTACTATGTGAACAGCTGCATATAGATGTCGTTATTCTTTCCACAGGCTTTATTGAATTCTGCTAGTCTGCCGCTTGGTCGTTTTTCTTTTCTTTTCCTGTGTCTATCATATTGCATAACCTAGTAGACTGAAGCTGCAGTGGCCATCAAGTTTTGTCTTTTCCAGATCAGACGTCTGAGTATTCTCTTCCCCCTGCTCTGGGAATTGGTAAAAAATATTATTTCACTCTTCTGTATCTTCTGCTCCCCCAAGTGCATATTACAGAATTCTTTCCCCTTAGAGCTTCTGTAAAGGCTAGCAATTTAAGAAAGAGGCTATAATTCAAAGAGGTCAGGAGAACAAAGTTCTGCTAGCAGACTGTTTCTAGTTCTTATGCAGTACTTGTCTTGTCCATACCAGATTTTACTATAAAAATATTTTTCATGTTCACTTTTAATTTGTATTTTGCCTAAGGATTTTGGTAGACATTTGCCATATTCAAGAGAGTATCTTTCCTGTTGTTTATGTTTTCCATCGATATCACATAAAATGTATTTTACAACAATAGCGCCAAGGTAGAAAGGTAGAGTCAGACTGAAAAGTTGATTGCCTTGTTTTGCTTTGTTGTTAGGCAACTACCGTTCAGTCAAATAATATGCAGTTGTTTCAATTAGAAATTGAAGGGCTGATAAGTTCAGCTTTGATACAACGTTTAAACAAAATCGTTTTTGCCATCTTTTAGAGAATTAAAATAAAATGGTAGCAATGGGTAGAGAAAGTCGACAACGTGTTTTGTGTCATACCCTTGAAACATACGGGACTCAAATACAAAATTTAGCTGTGGTGCAGTTTTACGTTTTTCCTCTATGCTGTACACACAAGACAAGGACATACGTTTTCCTGAAAATTACATTTCTGAACCCAGGGCCTTGTAAAAATAAAATTATCTTTGAATTTGTTTTGAATGCAATTGTCTACTTGAGGAGTAACTTACTGGTACGTCTAGTATGGGCAGAGAAAGCTAAAATCTTTTCACAAAAGCAAAAAAGCGTTTTTAATGTTCAGTATCTGATTTCAATACAATTTTTTGCAATGCGTTACAATGTTATTTTGTTGTCTCTTTAATGTAAAAGTACCAAAAATGTACCACTTTAACGATGGGCATTACAGTAATGCCAGTATCTGTTTTTGTGGTACTGGACTCGTGTGCTTCCATTGTGACAGGCCATGGCACTATATTATAATTATAAAGTGAATTGCTTTGGCTGATGTAAGCTTTCAAAATGCATTATAACGACAAATATTGACATGTATGAACATCCGAGTTGCAAGCGGCCATAACATTTTAATTAATGTAGTTTAGGGCAAATGTTTACACGTCTGTTATCACAATGAGGTTCGCATACGAATGAGCACATCTCAACGATTGTTACTCTAGGATGAAATAAACCAACCACTGCTGGTTTTACTAACTACACTAGAGTACCGCTAATCCGGACTGGATGGGACCGGACCCTCTCCGGATCACTGAAAGTCCGGATTAAATATACTGTACTGTGATACAAGTTTTAGATGGGTAAAACTAACTCTTCCTAACTCTTCCCACAAGTTAATTTTAATTTTAATACTACTGTATACGTAGACCTGAATTTTAACCTACGAACTGATGTAGGATTAACAGAACAAAACATTTTTGTGATTAAAATAAAAACTATTGATTTTTTAGTACAAACTTCGGATTAACCGGATGTCCGGATTAGAGGGACTCTACTGTAGTATTTCTATATTAATTTTTAATAATGAACTCTATTACATGCTAATGTTAAAAATGCGTACAAGACGTAAAGGAAATAACAGAAAATTTACGGTTTCATTTTCTATTTTTGGTTCCTTTTGCGGCAATTCAACATTTTTGTCATACTTCGACATATTCATAAGGGCATATTACTGACAGATTTTAAATGTTGTGCATATATCTGTTAATACAAAATTATATGCAGCAGATTTGGTTAAGTGAACTTTCTGAGAACCGACTGTAGTACATAATTGACAGTAAATAGCTTATTGTTTTCGGCAATTATTGTATTACATTAAAGCGTAGTTTGACTTCATTGGTTTTCAAGTTGATAAAATTTGATTTTATTAAGTTTTTAAAGCTTTCAAATGCGATGAATACAAGTTGTACTATTTTTGTAATATACAGAGTGTTTCAAAAATACTTTTACAAACTTCGGGCATGGGTTCCTTACACCAAAAGAAGGAAAAAAAGTTCATATGAACATACATCCCATAATCCTTGCTTTCTCGTTAGGAACTGTTCAACACATTGGTACACTCACAACACGTCAACACACAAAACTCATAACAAATGCTCGAAATGTCCTCCTCGACGAGTGCATACATGTCCAGAAGCAGCAGTGTGTTGACGTGTTATGAGTGTACCAATGTGCTGAACAGTTCCTAACGAGAAAACAAGGATTATGGGACATATGTTCATATGAACTTTTTTCCCTTCTTTTGGTGTAAGGAACCCATGTTTAAAATGTCATATGTATGTTCCAAATGTTAAGCGAATTACAATAAAAACTACTACTACTACTGCAAAAAAATGTAGTTCAGTAATAAGAGAACATAAAGTATTAAAATTACTTAAATGATAGAGCAAGCTTCATTGGTTCTGGAGCATATTTTCAAGATTTTAGAGCATATTTGCATGCCTATTTATTCTTCTGAGAGATCACTACTTCCAGGCTGGGAAAAGGCTACATCAGATTTCCATTGTATCCTTAAGCTCAGTCAGTAAAATATAATAAATCAAAAATAAAACGGATAATCGATACTATCAGCTCAAAAGTCTCTATTATGTGTCTAGGTCTTTCGATACTTTATCATCTTCGGGACATCTTGTTGTGCAGATATAGATGTATCAACTTAATTAAAAATGAAAACGGCAATATCTTCTAGTGCTGTCATTAAAGGTAAAAAGTAGAAAGTTAACACATATATTAGCTTTTCCTTATTCTTCTTGTGTGTTCATTGTTATGTATCTTCTAAGTTCAGTATTATCGCCGACCTTGATATTTCAGTAATGTTCATTTATCTACACCAGCATGTACGACGCATTACGTATTCAATTCCTTGACATGCGGTTGACGACTTTCATCAATTTAACAGTTTCTCTTAATTACAGAGTAACGAGGTTTAAACTCGACATGGGTGCCATTAAAAGCACATCAACCGCTATGTTAATGTTTAACAATATGGTTAGCAATTTGAATAGAAGCCCACGGTCCTTTGTCCCGCAATTTACAACCTCCAGCAAAGCTGAAGTTGCAAACCCAACGTCTGCTTTAGTTCTAGGTAGCCTACATTTGATTAAACTAGCGTTTACAGAAATGTACGAAGATGAGTGGAAGCTGTAAACGGATTACGTCATTAATAAAGTAAAAACATTATACAATAAATAAGAATAAGAAAACTTTATACTATGACAACGTAACTAGATAAACACGCAATTTTAGAGGAATTTAATTTTTTTTCACATTATTTACGTAAGTAAATAATGTGTTGGAGTTTCTTTTTAACCAATGCATAGACCAACTGTAAGGAATTACGAAATAAGACTCTCACTAATCCGGCAGATATCAGATCGGGGTAGTGCCGGATTAGTGAAAACGACGGATTACTGGAAGGTCGTTGCTAGTTCTTAATGAAAGAACTGGAAGATTTAAATTATGTTATCAGCATGATAATGACATTTTGATTTTAATAGTTAATACATCTACGTCAGCACAGCATCTGTCCTCAAGGTGGTATAAAAGTGTCGAAAGACCTAGGCAGCATGAAATAAAGGTATCTGTGCTGATGGTTGTAATTATACATTTAATTTTATTTAATTGATTGTATTTAATGTGATTTGAGGAATTAACCGTAATTTTAAAAAGGCGATGTAAACAACTTGTAAGTTTATTCTGGGTTTATGAGCGCGTAAAAAGTCGATCAGTCTCGCCAGAGCTGACACCATTTTGCTTGAAGGAATCTTACGTGCATTTGTTTAAATCTTCCCTTGAAATGACAGCAGGTGTTGTTTTCTGGCGTAACAAGCACAACTCAGATTCTATTATAATACACATTTACTACACACTTTGGAGGGTTTCCACGACAACTGGAGAAATGCTTCATACTCTCATTCTTGCACACTCAGACGGATTGTGTTTACATCACACTGAAACTCGTTTTTCACAAAACAATTTCGTTATGCTTCACACTCTAAAGCTTATTCAGCAAATACGTGAAATTGCATCATATAACGCAATATACGCAGTGGTCGGAATAAAAGTACATGCTGAAACCTAACAAATCTACCTATCTGTTAATGGAACAGAATGAACCGATAAGTTTTATATTTGTATGCAGGCATGCCTATAGTAGTCCAGCGGTTGATAATGCATATTGTTAGATTTAATCCCGAGGCTACATTAATAAACTGCATACCGATAGTATCAATGTAATATATAAAAACAAAACTGCCTCATAAACCACTATCCTACAACTTACAGGGAATAAGTGGCTGAAAACGAGAGCGTACAGAACAATGAGATGTTTATTGTGGGTTTATTTATGTAATACACATGGGGATTATTACATCGTAACATTATATGCAACTCAAGTAATATTATAAAAATACATTTAAAGAGTTAACAGACCTGCACCTTTTAACTTTTTAAATGCATATTCTATAATGTTACCTTCGTGTTGCACATAGAGTTATGATTCAATAATCCCCGTTTGCATTATATAAATGTTTTAATGAGAAAGCTATATGATATTTTCAATCATTTTTTGTAATATCTGTTCTGATTAGGCTATAGTATTTGTTGACTTCAGTTTATATAATAAACCCACAAAAAAACAAATCTCATTGTTCTATAAACTCTCGTTTTCAGTCATTTATTCTCTGTACATTGTACTCGTATGATAGCGGTTTATGAGGCGGTTTTATTTTGATATATTACATCAAGTTCGAGGATTACTACCAATAGTAAACCTTTCACTATGAGATTTCTACGAAAGAGAAATACTGAATGCATAAATGCGTTCCGATATAGAAGTCACGATGGGCTTCACGGGATGATAGGGTTTGGGCCCGGGTTCAAGCATTTTAAGGCGGCTGGCCCAGCCCTTAAGCTATAGGATTGCTCAGTTACTACTGCCAGGAATATAGAAATGCTTCAGCTGAAGAGTTCAAGAGTTTTTCAGAAATATAACAATATTTGAGAGAACTACTAATACGTCAAACGCAACTGTTAAGAAAATACAGCAATACGTTCAATGACAGCGAGATAGCTACGAACTTCTCTCAAGTTTCGTTTCCGCTGTGAAGATCAATGAACGGTATTTACTCTTCACAACAACAAATAGAAAGTTTGATTACTCAACACAACACAATACTATCTTTTCCATTCGAAACAGATATGCAAACTGTGTATAAAATTTGCAGTTGTGCAAAACTCTGAATAAGAATTTACAAATAACAGAAACTTTATCTTGAACTCTTCTCTCAGCGAACGAACAAACAAACAAACAAACAAAAATGTATTACTAGCTTACTGGACTCTGGAAATGTTACTGAAGACGTAACTCTTTCTGAGCCAGTCATTTCATGACTGATGTTACAGCTTAACTTAATGTATACCTTACGATAAAATGATAGGCTCGGTAAGTCTAAATTTGTCGTCAGTCCACTTCAATCCATTATCTCTTGCACACACGAAAAAGTATTATATCCAAACAACTTCAGTAAGAGTCATGATTCCGATTGAGCATCAAGAATAAAGCAACAAGGAACCATCAATTAGCTGAATTAATGTTCAAAGTCTGATGACGTAGGCCTATATTTTCGTCACCTCAAAAGCTTGCACAGAGATGTAAGTTTAACAGCGTAATGCTTTACCTAAAATGTTTGGATATTTATCCACATATTAGAATTGCCATTCATGGAAACCATCTAATTTACTAAAATTTTCCTAATCGATTTCAAACTTTTGATGATTTTACTTGATGATTGCTTAGGCCTATACAAATATACAGTGTGATCCATATAAAATTGAACATTTTTAAAGACTTATAATTTCCCTCTGGAAAGTAATAAAACATTGAAATCGGATTTAATGCTCTCAGTGGCTTTGGAACAATCACTTAGGATTCAAATTTACGAACTTTAGAATTCTGGTTCTGCCTTTAACTGTCTAGCTATTGACTGGGTTGCAGAGTAATTCTTCATGAGTATCTCGTACGTGTTTTACTACATGGCATTTATCAAATGGTACAACAACGGCACAAAAAAGCATTATTGTGAAATAAGCTTCTTCTAGCTCTCAAGTTTTTATTATTATTATTTTTATTTTTAACGAATAGAACTCAGAATCTGCAATCTGATCTTTTTTGTTGTGAGATGTACATTACTTTCCAATGGTCAGCGCCGAAGACTACATCACTGAAAACACATTTCTTTAGTCGCAATAAAGAATAGCTCTCTGAATTAGCCTTCAAAATGTGACATGTTTTAGTATCTAGATTAGAAAAGATGGAACTCCATCAATGCATTGACAATGAAGAATAATATAAACCTTGTGTCACGATGGATACCTATTCTCGAAGCGTAAGACTTTGTGTTTAAGATCAGTATGATTTTATATTACCTTAACATCTGAACTACAACTACATTAAAATTCTGACTATACTCAGACTTTCTCGAGTTCAAAAGCATATTTTTCCTTACCAATATCTTTCTTAGGCTACCATTACTAATTTCTGAAAAACTGTAATAATGTGTATCTGCGTTATGAAACATGCTGCATTTCAGAAACGAGCATTATTTAGAACAGACCAGCTCCTATTTCAAATAAAATTATGGAGAAAATCCCCACTTCAAATTTTGCAATAGAGCCACGAGGAATTACTCGTACTGTTCAGCTGTGAGCAATGCAATTCTATAGCATGTTTTGGGTACAGTTCATAAATATTGTAGGTTGTAATTTATATTCAATATCTCAGCGCATGGCATCCAATAATGTAGAACTGCAAATATGATACGCATCTCTGACAAAGGGCAAACTTTCCATGAAATTTAATATGGAATGAAGCCTTTTTTTAAATGCGAACTCAGTTACCACAGGCTATTTGTATAATACTAGGAGGTGCCCGTGGCTTCGCCACGATAATTCTTTTAAAAATTAAGAGTATAATAATTATTAAAGCATTATATTTATTAACACTTGCACGCGAATCATTCATAAACTAAGCCATTAATAATTAATGAAACAGCTAAAATTCCTGCTTTAGAGTACATTCCACGACATGAAAGCGCCCCCTGGGAAAACTATATCAGAATCGATTATGCAGTTCCAAAGAACCTGTGAACACATAATACGTATTATTTCTCAGCTGTTTATTGACATGAATATGATGTGAATTTCATTTTATCAATTCAGTGTAATTTTCAGAAATTATATAATGTTTCAAGGGAAGGAATGGTTTGTTTGGATTATTATTATCAGCGATATTTCAAGAGATAAAACCATCAATATTTTACAGCTGTTGCCCCCGGCTTCGCCCGGCATTATTCATTGACTCCAGGATTTTTAAGAAAATTACACTGGTAGATTATTAAAAATGTTTGTGGTTCAGAGCTATGAAAATTGTAAGTAAAAATAAAATTAGAATATTTGTTCATTGTGTTCATTTCACTTAGGCCTTATATAATAAAGAAACGGTTTTCCTTCCTAATTTTGTAGTCGTCATGAAAGTTTAGACTGCGAGAGACGAACATCGCCGAGTATACCCGATGTCTCACGAAGCGGGCGAGCGAGCAAGCACGCTATTTAGGGCCGTTGAATTGTATAAGAGTAGATTCATTGCTTAACTTACTGGTATTATATTTGATTATGCAGCAATCTTATATTATAGTTTTGTCTCTCGAAATAGGTCTTTAATAAAATGCTCAAAGCAGAATCAATGTAAAGAAAGATAAGAAAAAAATAAAACTACAAAACAAAAAATGCGTCTTTGAATACTTTCTCATTAAAGTTACTTGATAAATATAATTAGGCTATATGTTAAATCCTACACCATAAAAACCCCGAGGAATAGACAGTAACACGTTGAGCAATGTCAGAATGATCTTAACCGCTGGGAATTCGGCAGAAAGGAGTTTTTCAAGATGCTATTTATCTAGCTCAGTTGTATTTGGTCTAAATAAGGAACCTACACGTTTTAAATACTGAAAATGGACTAATACGGATATGATAATTATTAAGCCTAGCAATACTGAAGGGAGGAAGGTTAGGTCAATAACTTGTAACTTCTATTTATCATAAATATTTGGAATACAAATTTGAAAGAAAAATCGGCAATAACACGTCCTGCTTACGAAGTGAGACAGCTTTAAAATTTTTCCAGTAAAACCATTAACAAATTACTAAATTTTGTTGTGGACCTGAGAAGGTCCTTGGTAATTTAAAGAACCGAACCAAATCTGTTTTCATTTATATTCAAAATGAATTTAGAATTAAATTTTCGATTGTTGCGAAGCATTTTAACACACACACACACACACATATATATAAGTTTAAACAAATCTTTAAAAAATGACACAGTTAATTAACTAGCAGATATATATAGTTAATAAAGTGAATACAGACCCCTGCAATCCCTAACAAATTACTTTTTCAGTTTTAATGTAGGCTAGCTCTCTGTATGTGCTAAACTCGTTTTCCTTTCAGCTTTTTTTTAATTTAAAAAAATAATTTTTTTTACACCTGCAGTTTATTTCTATTTACTGATAAAACATGCACTGAATGACAGTTTGTAGTTCTGAATTTTATTTACCAGTAAATGTAAAATTGTTGCTGTAAATTAATGTTGTAACGATTCAAACAGGTCTTGGACTCCTTTAAAATCACAGACTGAAATAACGATACACGCCATGCGTCTGTTTCGTTTGTAACACAAATAATACCCGTGCTCCCTGGATATACATAAAACATTTATGGGAAAAATGTCTCTGTCCCAGGTGCAAAATCTGTCAATTCAGATCAGTACCGGTGTAGCTGGGATTTCTCTTGAATATTCGTTCTGATTCAACGTCATAAATAATGATTTCGATCGGTTGTCGACAGTACTTGTGCCTAGAGACTGAGGGAGAAGGAGAAAGATGTGTAGTCTATATAATATACAAGTGAAGTAAGGTATTGGAGCTGTCACTCTTAAAAAGAAGAGGAAACAATCTATGCGTTATTATTTCTTGAAAAGACACATTTTTCAAGTGGTTCCTGGGAAATGCTTCTTAGAAGCAAACATTATTCTTCATGAAATATGCATTATCTAGAATTCCTATGTTTTGATTGAAATGTTATTTCGAACGAAAATAAGCGGAGTGTGCCGCAAAAATGTTTTTGTAAACATCTGAAGGGTGTCATCTCGGTTTATCCCTTGGTGCTTTTTTTCTATAACATGTTAAAAAAGAAATGTAGACGAAATCCGAGTTTAAATCTCAAATACGGTTAATACTTTCACCCCTTCACTGTACACTCTCACGTAATTAACCTCAAATATAAGCTTAGATATATTACTATAGAATAGTCGGCTTAGGGCCTTGTTAGACGGACGGAAAAAACGCGGCCGATTGTCAGCGACCGAAACGCGTATCCACTGGGTCAATGGGTAGGTAGTGTTATAAATTACACGGACGGAATAACCGCGCCTCCAGACGCGGAGGGAAGGAAGGGGGGGAAAAAAAACTAGAGGACAAGCCGAATCTCGGTCGCCGAATTTCAGCGACCGAAACGCGTGATGCATGTTACACGGGCAGAATGGTGACCGAAAAAACGCAAGCTGGAATTCTTTCGAGGGCAATAGTCCATAACTTGCTTGGTAACTTCAATTACAATGACCACAGCCTGCACACACTACTACAACAACGTAAAATTGCCAACTTTGGATGTCATGGTTATGTTTTGGCAGATGACAGGTATTGCACATAACACACAGGCCTAGCTGTAAAGTTCATAAACAGGGACAGTTATTTCTTTTCGGATATTAAGAATTAATTTAGGAGGCATAAGAGCACGTTTAGAATACATCGGTGAACACACCCGAGAGATTGGAGGAAACACTATAACAGACCAGTCTGAAAGGTATTAAAGCGATCGAGTAAGTTACGCTAAGTTAATTTTAAAACATGTCTAAAACAGCAATTTTTTTTAGTTACATTCGACTATCAGTTCGAACATCGTACTTATGAAAAGCCTGAGGGATCCTGTGTTCCCTAACTTTGTTGCGAATCAAACAACAAAAAAGTATTTACAAAAATTTTTCCGTGCCTGATAAAATGGCTCCAAACTCAAAGCTGAACTTAGCACGAATGAATTACATTGGCCTGAAAGCAAGAAGCACAAAAGGAAAATAAGTAAGCAAATGGATACTATGTCCATGAGTACTTATATAGATCTTTTAAACAACCGGGAGGTGCATATTTCGTCCATTATTATATTATTATATATTATAATTAAATTTATCATATTTAACAGTTAACTCTGTGAGAAAAACCAGATCCAAAGAGATGACATATGGAAGGGAACAAAGGGAAACAGGGAAATCAAAACCAGTCACTGTACGTAGTGGAATTAAGTCTAGAGGTGTTAAATAATCACGAAAATTTAATTAGACATGACAAATTCAGACTACGGAGCTGTCAGATGATAATTAAGAATCCATTATCTCTGTGCTAATAAATTATCCTCAGAGGCATGCAACTTCCTTTTCAGAATCACAGTTACAAGAGGATAAGAATATTAGTCTTATTAGCATTTAAGCAAGTATTTTGTATGGGCGAATGATTAGTAGACCTATACTTGCAATTTAAGTTATGAAGGGCACATTGAAGCTTATCTTAGGGCATACTTTTTTTTCGCAGTATTAGAACTATTTCAGAAAGGAAGTCAAGTCATTGGCCTCGTCACATAGATTGACTGTAGGCCTACATTATTCAACTTCACAGAAAATAGTAAGCTACCTGAAACTAAAGATGTCTGATTGTGAGCACCAAAACTCCATGGGCGGAGTATAGGAGATACGAACGTAGAGGAATTAGGTAAAATCTCTAAGATAATATTTTACACATATACAGTCCAGTAAAAGCCGAAAGATTATGGGGCAGTTCAAGATTATTGTTTGTACTGTTTCAGAATGAAATAAAAGAATACCGAAAGCAATTTTAAAACTAAAGGAATTTAATATCCGCTCGCTCTTGTTTTTGTTTTCTATAAGAAAATGACATCAATTATCATAGATATAGTCACTTTATAATATTTAAAATGTTCACTGTACTGCTCCGTTGTAATTGAAGCAATGTGTGATGCAGCAAGATTACTTGAAATAAAAAAGTGCCGGTAAATAAAATATGCACATACAAAAATAATACAAAAAGTAAAGTCTAAGATTTTCACATTTAATATATATGCTAAATAGCAGCAAGAAAGTAATATACGCATTTTTAAGCCTCCATAATATAAAGCAGACTAGTACGAAACTTTCCTTTCGTGCAATGTAGGCCTATATTTAAGACCCACAGTATGTACAACGCAGCTTGCAGTAAGGCAGAATGCTTATAGATATCAAGTGCAACACTAACAAAATAAAAAGTGCACAGTAACTAGAGGCGAAGAGGATGTTAGCAATGACGTCAGAATCCCCCCCCCCAAGTTTTCATTACGACGTTGGAGCTCGAGATAGATTTCATCCCCTCGTACCCACCCTCGTCTGTCTACTCTATTCCACTCTCGAACTGCGAAACTTGTAACAAATGAAAAAGACGTGGCAATCCACGCCGTGCACGTACGCTCATACAATGCCCTTTATGTGTTACGGCTTATGGTTACACATAAAACCTATCTCACCAAAATTACCTAACGTATCAGCACTCTTAAACTGCAATATAGCAATTTTATACTTTATGGTGGACGCAGAAGAACAATTTTCTTGTAATCTTTCGCACTCGCTAAAATCAGTTACGACTCAGGAAAGTAGTACCGATAGCTTTATTTAGTCCGTTCCTTTTACATTCTCTATGCTCTGCAGTAATTTTGTAAATTTAAAAATTGTATATAAGTAATTACAGCCTAATAAACGCATATGACCAACAAATGATATGGACGAAATAAACTTGTTGTAGAAAACACATTTAAACTGAAAATGGAAGGATTTTGCTAAATCAGCTGCTAAGTCAAGACAGGATAATTTCTACTCCCTCTGTCTACTGGCATACATAAGAGAACAGTTAAGAAAATAATTAATACTAAGAGTTGATGAATTTTACATTGGCTCATGGGGAGGGTATTTATATGAATAAGGTTGTCACTCCTTATACCCCCAATTTAATATATAAGGTAAGAAAAATTAACCTTAATAACACACTGGTGAACTTTGTGCAAACAACCACAATTTATTACATTCCTAATGTAGACATATACTTTAAACAAATTGGCTTAACAATATTATTCAGCGGTAATCAAGTAATCGATTAACTAGCTAAGCAAGCAACGTGTAATCAAGATCTTCCGGCTTGTTACTCTAAAATTCCATGAAGTGTAGTGAAGTACAAACTGATGGAGGTAAACTTAAATAAGAGAGAGAATGGTAGTTGAATAAAAATGGCAGTGCCACTAAATCATTCTTCCTACAGTTAAAGACAGACTTGAGAAACAAGTCCTAATAATGACGCCTAAGTTAACAATATTGTAACAGGATACGGTAAATTAAAATCACATTACTTTCGTTTCAAGTTATAAATAGCCCAGTGTGTCCATGTGATGAAGAAGAACAAACAGTCTAGCATTAAGTTCATAAAAAAAAAATTATTAAACAAAGGAAGGTGTTGCTGATAAGAGTAATATTAAAAGTTGAAAGAATATGGCCGCTTTTAAAACATGAATTAGCGAAAGACTTCACTAAAGACCTAATTAAATTTGTAAATAACATAGATTTATTTTGTAAGTAGAAATTATGTAAAGTTAATTGTTAAGCTAATAACGTATATGCTAAACATGATATTCTAAGGTTATAACATTCTAACATAGGGAATTTCTTGTAATACGGGGTCTATAATTTTAAAACATAGATTAGATTACAATTTTAACATTCTAAATATTATTTACGTTCTGCTAATTTATTCATTTGGGGTGCAAAATTATCCAACTCAGTAATTTACGTAAAAAAGGTTATTAGCTGGCTAAGTTAAGTATATAATAATCACACAAATAGATAATTATGTATTCGGATAATTACAACAAGAGACAGTAAGATGAAAAACAAGGGGTCTATGAAATAACCAGTCTTAATGGGACGGACTAAAAGCAAACAGTGTATTATTGCTATAAATGGTTTATGTCCTGGTACATACAATGTGAAGGCTTATAACTGAAGTCTACCCTCATGTAACTCGCTAGGGAAGCCCTGTTCTGTCTCTGACGATATAACCGTAGTGTTGATAGCTTAGGTCGATTCTCCAGAGAGGAGACAATATTATTAGTCTCAACTATTCCATTCCAAACAACAAGGCTGTCCAAGGCAGGAGTTCTTCACTCTGATTACGAATTCGGCAACCGCTCATTAACAAACCATTTACCCCATGTAACAACCAAGTCCAGTGGGTTTCAAACAGAGCAAAGAGAATAGGATGCAAATTAATTTTACAGTACAGCAATTACAGTAGTTACGACAGTAGCCTACTTCGGTGGGAATGTAACCTACAGGCACATCTGTCGGTAAAACAAAAGTGAAGTCTTGGTTCCTGAATAAACGTTAAGGGATGTTTGAAGTTTTTTTTTTTTAATGTTATTTATTTGTATACCCTAAAGTATATCTGTGCAAAATTTTATGCCATTTGGACGCAAGGAACAAATGCTGCTGACATTTTTAAAACTCAGTGCAGGCAAAATTTAATCGCTAGTTTTCTCGGTTTCAATTTCCATGTTATTTTGACACATTCAAAATCTGCAGAAATTCTTAATGAAGTGCACTATTTGCTATAAAAATTTGTCATCCTATGAAACAAAACTTTAAAGCGCCGATTTTGTGTTTCTTCGTACAACACAATTAAGTGGAAAGAAAAGCTAATAAAACCAGAGGAATTTCACATTCTTCAATACAGTACAAATGCAATTTTTGTAACAAGTTTTATACGGTTCGAAGGAATACGTATTTCTGAAGTCTCTGAATTGAAAAATATAACACTCATCCGGGAAATCAGACTCGTGTGGGATGTCGGGAATATGGACGGAGGCGGACAAGAAGTTTTCAAAGCGGATGTAGTGCATCTACAGAAGTGAAGTATATTATATTTGGAATTTCTATTTATCGGAATACAGATTCAATTCTGGTCTTTGAAGTCAGTGAAGTTAGAGAGATGGTAAGAACTCCTAGGAACGCCTACTCGGATAACCACATTTCTAATTCTCGATAGCCCCTTTCTTTTTGCTTGTTTTAATCTTATTATTACTCTTTCTACCCGTACCATAGGTGCTATGGGTAGAGGAAGTACTGTGTTCGACTCTGAAATTCGATGTAGGGGAACCCAAACGTGCATTTAAGTTGAAAATGCAAGATCGAATTTCAGAGTCGATATATATATATTCAGGATCGTCGCTGTGTGTGTGTCTATGTGAATAGCATAGCACGAGAAAGAAAAATCGTATAACAAATTATATCTGGGTTAGATATTTTCTGAGAACGTGACACGAAAATTGGCGACGTCATTCTCTTACTTTTAATGCCACTAAAAATCGGCTTAAATCTTGTACAAAACCTACTTTCGTAGAAAAGGGTTGACCTAATAAGAAAAAAATATTCTTACAAAATGAAGCCTATTTATTAGGCCTACATATTGGCCAAGAGTCACAATGATGGGTACCCAATCCGTTAAAATTATAATTATTATTATTATTATTATTATCAAAATTATATCAATTTGATTATTATTTACATTACGTTATTTGTTGCTGTAGCAACAACGAGCGACGTATTCTCCAATCAGTAACTTTTTAGGTAGATTTCGAAGGAAAATCTACCTATTGCAATGGATACCATGTCATGATTTTCGAAAAATTCTTTCATATCTTTACGTTTCATGCTCCCCTGAGTACGAAACCACCGCCCGTTCAAAAAAAAAATTGTGATATATATATCTTTACACTCTAGCGGCCGTAATTTTGAAGATATTTGAACCAAATTTTAATATGTTATTTCTAGGCCCAATAGTTCGGACAAGTTCGTTAATGAGCAAATTTGGCCCAAAGGGGTGGTCGGGGGAGGGGGTTGAAATTTTTAAAAATGTATATCTCGGCCCCTATGAAGTATAGAGGGAAACTTTGTTTGAATAAATTAGAGTACTCCCTATGGAGTTCACAGTGATACCAACGATATAGGGGTTCGAGTGAGGGTGGGGGGTGGGATGGGGGATGAAAATTCGAAACTTTTGAAACCACGTCTTGTGGGGTATCGTTGAAAAGCTCTTGATGAGTACTATACAAATCAATAAATAGTTTCTCGATAGCTCTCATATGACGCGAGATTTTAATGTTTGAAAATAATAACACTTATTATAATATCATAATTTTGTCTTGTTTAGCGGCTTTGCTAATTTTATCCATTGCTGATCTTGCGCACGGCCTCCCAGAATATTATATCCTATTCTTGTTGTCAAAACAAATGATTGTATGCTCTTCCTCTTTACTGCAGGTTTGCCATGCCAAGGCTAAAAAAGATTATTGCTGCGCAGCGATAATAAATTAAACCAAAAGCACTTTGAAATCTACCTCAGCCTGTAGGCCTGCCTAAAGGGATTTTTTTTTATTTAAAACAGTCCTTTTACTGGTAGGTCTATGGAAAGGAGTTGCCTTTGCGGGCACTGTTTAAATTTCCTGTATCAATCCCACCCGCAAAGCAAAGGCTGGTCGACTTTATACCTGAGGAACATATCTAATACAAACTATTGTTGACGTCGACAGTAATAGATTATACGCGTACAAAGCTTGATCTGTGCAACAACTACAGTTATGTCGTGTTTTTTAAAAAGTTTTTTACATTAACATTAAAGCTCAATGTCAATGCTCATAACATGAAATTAGGGTAAAGTTTATTAACATTTATGAAAAGGATACGTGCAAAATAATAGCACACTGCATGGTTTTTGCTAACCTCTTAACTATCTAGCCTAAAGAATACATCGTAGGAGGTAAACATAGGGAGTTTTATCCAAACTTCTAAGGAGTAAATTCGCTCGTGGGCTTTTAAACTTTCTCTACCTTTCCCTCATGGCTTGTCTAATATGGCCTAGATTTATTCAAGTACAGAATCCCGAAGTCATTCAAACACAACCCCTTAAAATTTTCGAAAAAATTATAAGGATTTTCTGAATTCATAACAAACACGGGTGGAATGAATTCCTACAGGGAACCAATGCTACAAATAGCAAATGTCTTACTTCTATTTGTATACAGTCGCTGGCACAGAAAAAATTAATGTGCGCATAGAGTATTTATGAGACGAGGGCTCGTAAAACAAAATTAATAATTATGCGTGAGATTTAAGATAATCCTACCAGCTGAAATGTAATTTCACCATACAATCTCAGAGTCAATTACATTTATAGGCTACTGTGTATTTGCAATAGGTTTCAATTTCCTAGCAGGTTAGTTGGTAGTCTAATTACTAATCAAGTATGCATTGATCCCCGGAGCTATTGCAGAGATTTCAACCTTCAATGAGCTTGCTTGCAAAGGACGGATATCAATCATGTAAAGGGGTTATACTCTCTAATCTCTTAAGACCACGTATAAATTACTCCAGGGTTTGCTCCTTCCACTTTTTCGCCCCCACTTCCAACGCAATATCCGTACCCCTGTCACAGCCTCCCTGCAGCCTTCGCCTTGCTTCTAATTTATTACTGGAGCCGAGGGTTTTCGGAAAAAGATGGCATCTTTGGAAATATATTTCAGGAAGGATGTTAGTTAAAGTCGTTCAGGAAGCCAGTTCATTCTTACGTCAAGTGGAAAGTCGATATTTAATTTTCCCTTTCAATCTGTAAGCTAAAGCTATCGAAAGCATAACATTTGATAAAATCGCAATTTAAACAGCATTGACGCATAGGATGTGGAGAGTAATATAGAATATTAATTTAAGCTGTGAACCGGCCATGTTCAGATGCTAATGTTTCTCAATATATATATGGAAAGATAGTACCGATTAATACAATTCCACCATTCAATTCCTTAAACTTTTCATTATAGATTTTGTCTCTGTGAATATTTAAAATAATATTAACATCTGCACATTTGCAATATAATAAAAAAGTATTTTATTTGTGCAAACAATCCCTACCCTGTTTGGAAACCATCTAGTTCAGGGGTGCTCAAACTTGAACTGCTGGCGATCTACCTCAATATTTTTAGACTACTTACGATCGACTCTGAGAGACTGCAAGTGTGTGTGATGCAGGGTTGTCGTACATACACGATACACCCTACCTACCTAGGTAGGGCGTACCGTAGCATATATAGATATTAGCTTTCTGCGCAGTATAGGTACATTATTTTAGTCAAGGTTTGGGTTAGGTTTAGTTAGGTTCTTCTCTACAATATCAATGAAAAAACTCATAGTTATTCAAAATTGCGAGTTTATTGGTTGTTACAAAACAAAAGAGTTACATATGGTGTTAAACTTAACTAAGGAGTGGCTTTGGATGTTGAAGCGTGGCACTGCATGTCCTCAGCATACTTTTCATAAGATGGTACGTAACCACTGAGTGCTAATCGCAAGCATGATGACATATGATCGTCAGTTAGTCGATTGCGATATTTTGACTTAATAATCTTCATTTCAGAAAATGCAGACTCGCACAAGTAAGTTGACCCAAAAAATGCCGTCAGTTGAAGGGCGATTTGCCTTACATTCGGATATTTATCTTCAGATATAAAACACCAGAAATTTGTATCAGATGCTGTAGCTTTGAGATGTATATCTGATATAATCTGCACCAACTCATTTTCAACAGAACATGAGTTCATATTAAACTGACTGGCTATTTCAGTAGCTAATTCCTCAATGTTTTTACATGAAAAAGGATAACTCATAAATGATGCTATATTTTCCAATTTACTGCAATCATGAAAACGCATTTCGAATTGTCCCAAAATATTTGATAATTCAGCCTCATACGTATCATAATTCAACTGAGGAATCCTTGCTTTCAAAGACGGAAAATGTTTCAGATCCTTTCTTTTCAGTTGATCTATCATAAGTTGCAATTTACTTTTGAATGCGTTTACTGCGCTAATCATCTCAATAATAGTTTTTCCTTTACCTTGAAGCTCCAAGTTAACGGTGTTTAAGTGCATTGTGATGTCAGTCAAAAATGCCAAATCATTTAGCCATTTTTCGTTTTTCAAAATCTGAGTGTCATCACCTCTTTCGTCTAGAAAAGCTGTTATTTCGGGCAATAATTCTTGAAACCTTTCTAGGAATTTTCCGCGACTCAACCACCTGACGTCCGTGTGAAGAACTAAATCAGTGTGTTCAGCTGACTCCCTATCTTCCAACTGCAACTGAAAGAGCCGCCGTTGCAAGCTACGTGCACGGATGGAATTCACAATTTTTGTCGCAATGCCCATAATTTCCTCCGTGTTTAAAACTTTTGAACACAAAACTTGTTGATGTATAATGCAATGGAATGAAAAAAATGAAGGGAATTCTTCATTAGCTCGACACAATGCCACAAAACCGTTTTTGTTTCCAGTCATTGCTGGTGCTCCATCGGTTGTAATGCACACTAATTTATATATTGGTAGCAGTGGCGAAGCGTGACCATTGAAGTAAGGGAAGCTCCAATGTATTTTTATCTTGTATAAATTCTGAAGAAGGCATAGTGACAAGGGCGCTTTGGCATAAGCCTCCGAAACACGATAAACAATTAAGCCTAAATTAAGGCAAGTAGCCGAAAGATAATATTATTGATATGAGTGTACATAAATAATGAGTTACTAAATTAAGTATGATCATACGTTATTGTTTGTATAACAGTTCAACTCTTCTGTTTTTCTTGGCAAATATGTCAATCACGTCATCATAGAAGGACACTACCTTTATCATTTGACAAAGTATTCTTCTGTTCCTTTTAACATCCTCATTATGTTTGTCTATTGACAGCCGGAATTGTTGACTTAAACAGGATTCAATGCGTGTTAACTGTGTAAACTGTTTTAGGCACATTATATGGTTTTGTGTGACCTGATGCCTTTTTACAGATTTGTGCAAATTATTTAAGTCATCAAAACCACTGTGATTCCAAGCACTTCTTTCCTGCGAAAATAACAAGCATGGCCAACAGAATAATTTTCGCAGTCTATGACATCCACATAACCAAGGAACAGTGTCATACATGTTTTCGTTGAAATGACGCATAAACGCCTTAACCCCTTTACTCTGCATACCGATGTCATTATTAAGCAGTTTCTTAGGTTTGCCACTCTTAATAACAGACAGTTTCTCCTCATAAGGGAATAAGCTGAATCTACTTTTCAAAAGCCTTTCAATTTCACAGTCACACGTAGGTCCTTCTTACACTGGATTGCCGGTAGTGTGACTGCAAGCATCAGGACTGGCCATGGTCTTAGGACGTCCCAAAATCTCTCGGAGCTTGCACTCGCCCCTACACTTCGTAACCCTAGAAGCGGACAAGTTATAGTTATGAACTACATTCATCTTCGCTGATGATTAAAACTAACAAGATAAGCCCATTTCTATATTCTAAATACTAGTCCATACAAGATAAGATAATTCATTACTTAAAAATATACTTACAGTTCCTTTTTTTATGGTAAACTAAATAAAAATGATCTCTTTTCTCTATAAACACAATTTTCTGCGAGTGACTAAATATTGCACAGCTTACCGAGGAATTCCGAGTGTTTCCGATCAGCCGGCTATCGTTGGCCTGCCCACGTGCTTTCACCCCACCACTCTGCTCAGTAAATAATGCGCAGTCACTCATCTCCGTGCAGCGTTACCGTTGACATCCAGTTTGACATCCAGTTCAAATGGTTCTGTATGAACGTATAGCTTAATTTAAATCCAAGACGATTTAAATAATAATATTTCTCTTGGAAATTTAGGGGAAGCGGCGCTTCCAGCGCTTCATCGGACGCTTCGCCACTGATTGGTAGCTCGTAGTTTTTTACAAAATTGAAGAAAACGTCAAATATATCTTCGCCACGGGTCTTCCCCTTCAGAGGTATGATTGTCAAAAATTCTTCCTTAGCCAACATGTCATTGAATACCATCCGAATAAAAATACACAGCTGGGCAGTGTCTGTCATATCGGTGGATTCGTCGAACTGTAAAGAAAAGTATGTACATTCCATGATATCATGTTTTAGTTTATCTGCGATGTCCTGGCTCATGACTTCAATACGCCTTGTGACAGTCGGACGAGATAACTGAAGTTCTCTAATAGCAGACATGATTTCTGTTTTATTTTTAAAATCTCCAAATAAAGTCTCACCCGCTTCAATAAATGCTTCCTTCACCACCGATCCATCTTCGAATGGTTTCTTGTGTTTCGCCAATATATGAGATATTTTAAATGACGCGATCGTAGCAGCTTTTGATTGTTTGACTGGTCTTGTGAACATGGATTGTTCTTTTTTCAAACAAGATATCAAATCACGTACCTTTAGTTTTCTTAATTCACTCTGTGGCGGAAAATCCTTTTCATAGTTTTTATGAACCGTTTTATGATGCCTCTCTAAGTTACCACGCTTAGGTATTGCAACTGACGCACGACAAATAACACAAATGCACTTATCCTTCACCATACAAAAGAAAAATTCTTCCTCCCAATCCTTATTAAAATGATACGTTTTAGATTTCTTCACTGCACTCATTTTCCACTATTTAATAATAAACTTTGTACTTATCGACGTAGTATCGCCATCAAGTTACAATTCAGAATGACTCCAATTCCTGCAGGCGCAACATTTATATCGGCGTGAACGAAAGTCTCGAATGTTCCCGTCAAACGCGCCGCCCGAAACTAGACTGTACTGTCTCTCGTTGTTTCTAGACTAGACTCCACTGTCTAGTCTAGAAACAACGCGGCTTTTCTTTGACAAGTGCCGCGCGTTCCTTTGATAAAGCCACCTTTTGCCGCAAGCAGTGTTATTTTATTAGTTACCTACCTACTTATTAAAATTTTTTTTCTTCTCGAGATCTACTCAAAAAGCACTCGCGATCGACTTGTCGATCGCGATCGACCGTTTGAGCACCCCTGAATTCTAGTTCTACATGTATACCGTATATTTTGCAGTAAATCGAATATAAATTAGGCAGTCTCGGAAAAGTAAATTCATATCTAAAAAAAGTAATTCTTTTAAGTTATATATTTCTAAAAAATAATTTCAATTTCAGAAGAAAAAACAGAGCATTTGAAATCGTATCTTAAAAGTAGAAAGCAATTACTGTTTGTTATGGTTCTTCATCGACTGTCACTTTAGCCCCTAACTGTCATAAATAATTTTGTCCTACAGAAGTTCTTTTATATGCCCGTATACCTACAGACGTGGGACTTACTCATATACGCACACTTATAAGCCTTCGACTTGCCGGGATCGAACCCGCGAACTTGGGAACAGAAAGCCAGTGCTGAACACAATTTGGCGGAATAGAAAGCTAGTCCCACGCAGTCCAGCG
The DNA here is from genome assembly GCA_964059195.1 of Ectobius pallidus. Lineage (NCBI taxonomy): Eukaryota > Metazoa > Arthropoda > Insecta > Blattodea > Ectobiidae > Ectobius > Ectobius pallidus. Next base: position 56,465,557 of record CAXKWD010000004.1, on the reverse strand, counting down.
GAACAGAATATGTTGTAGCAATTGTTTCACTTACTATTATTTTCTTTCTTTCTTTAATTTCTTTCTTTCTTTCTTTCTTTCTTTTTCCTTGCTAGGGATTGGAAGTTGTAATTACTTTTGGTTTGGAAATATTATGCAAAAATAAAATACTCTAAAAATGTTACGGACAGATTTCATAGCAGTACTATGTTTCTTGAGACACTGTTGTTCGCTAATTGTATCAGAGGCAAATATCGCCGATCGAATATTTTGGGATGAATACCCGTACTCTGAAATTATTATTAGTAACTTTACTAAGCCAGATTAAGCCAACACAGTCGTTACAAAGGAATGTTTGTTTGGAGTTAGCGCGAATTGTATTTGAGGCAAATATTCACGCCTGAAATATTTTGAGATGAAAGGTCGTACAAACAAATTAATCTTAGTAACATTACTAAGCCAAACTAAGACAACGTTGTCATTAAGAAATAACGTTTGTTTGGAATTAGCGCAGTGGCGTAGGGAATGGGGGGTCCAGATGGTCTGGCAAAACCTAAAATTCTAGTTTTGTATTATATTAGTAGGCCTACTGTACTTATTTAAGCTCCATTTAGGCAAATATTAAATTATTTTATTTAATAATAAAATACTGAATTTATAAATATAGGCCTATTGTTTCCACTGTTTCATATGTTATTTAACTTTCCTTATAAACAGTAATAAGTATTATAATTTAGGTAACGATTGCTTGTTTAAGTTGGCATATCTTAGAGTATAGCCTAGTAAACAAGTTTTCTAATTAGTTTTTCAGTGCTAAAATAGCGTAAAATGTGATTTTCATTAGTTCAATATTCAAAACTTTTCTGAGGATGAATCTCCGGACCCCCTTTCTTACCCCCCGGCACTTTCAACTCTCCCCGAAATTATTTTCTGGCTACGCCACTGAATTAGCGCAATATTCTGCTTGGAATTCAGGTCTGCTCAGTGAGAAGAACTACAGGCGCTGGTTTAACAGAGTGAAATGACTGTACTTACAAATACCGCATGCCAAACTGATGACTGATCACATGAATATGTCGTACTTACCTGTAATAAAGAAAGAAGAACAATTACAACCCAGAACAGTACAGGCGTCATACAATGTGTTTGAATATTTCCTTAAAATCATTTTTTTAATTCACTTAAAAATATTACTCTTCAGAAAATCTCTAATTATTCTGAAAAAACAACGTTGCTGAAACATATTAAATTACATTCCCAGCCATCAAATCTAGAGTGACAGGGAAAAAGCGAATAAGTCAAAATGTCAAAGTTTTAGGAGAGACAATTTATTTTCACAGCATTGTTATAATATTTAGTTCAGTCCAGATATTTTTACACAGGAACTTATACTATGTAAAAATATCTGGTGGGCTCATCTAAATAGTGTAGCCTAACAATGCTGTGGAAATAAATTGTTTTTTTTGTCTTTCCTGAAACTGTGGTATTTTGACTTATTCGTTTTTTCCCTGTCACTCTAGAAATTATATTAACGAAATCATGTTTTGACATTATGATTTACGCATTCTCAATACGCCTATTATTGACATATGCAACAAACTGATCTCCCCAACACATCACTTTAAGCCTATATAAACAATATTATTTACGAAAGGGAAGAAATAATCTAGAACCCATATCAAATAAATCATGAGTAAAATAATCACTACCACCACCTTATTTCTAAGCTTCTTCATTTCATCACAGTTACATGACAGACTATGAGCCATTACACAAACGAACGTGAGGGTGGTGGCTAGCCTGACTTCTAAGGATAAAGAAAATCCCAACATTGTGGGATGATTATTAATAATATTTATACAATAGCCGTGACCTATAGTTTAAGGTGAACTCCGAACGGTCTTCTGTGGGTCTACCGTATGCTTCATAACATGCATTTCAGAGGTCAAGTCGACTGTCACCCATCCAAATTCTCGACAAACATGGCAGTGCTTAAACCGGATAACAGCTTTGAAGTGGCAGGACCACTGGTTCACAGAAAACGCTACAACCTTATTCCGTACCTTAAAACTCTAATTCTGTAAGATGTGAGGTCTATTTAAATGACTAATGTATGAGTATTGACAAGAGTTAGATCAGATAAAATCGCTTAACGGAGAAACTTCATTGCTACGTATTTAATATGATTTTAGTTTTTTGCTATTAATATCGACGTTCTTGGACCTATAGAGAACGTTGATTATTATCTATATAGTACAATTATTTTACCCTGACACTGCTTACACAGATGATCCGTAGCCTGGACGAGTCTATTATCGACATATTGTCATTTGAAGGTGTGACGCTTTTGAAAACTGATATACGAATAATCCATCGCACCTTCAAAAGACAATATTTCGACAATACACAATCCAGGCTACTGAGCAGGCTATGTGAGGAGTGTCAGCTGAAAATCATTTCACTGCAGAATATTATAACTTATAAGCATATAAGGATACCAATTATTTTGTTTCCACGAGGCTAAGTATTACAGCAAACAATGAAGGGAAAAGGAAATAACTTGGATCAATATTTTAAACAAAAACGTTTTTTAGTTGTATAGTAAGTAATATTATGTAATTGACAACTACGTGAGAACCTACCTTAACAGTAATACAGTTTTTGTTTAGATTGGAATTAACTATGGATATATCCCGGTCAAAAGACTAGAATAATCATTGCTAACATCCGAAATGTGAAGTTCTGAGTTGAAATAATTTTTCTTGTGGGTTGACCGCCCAGTAAAATGTAAGAATATTTTAGAAGAAAAATTCCTCTGACATTGGAATTCGAACTCACGACCTTCGGTTTTACGTGCCGATCCTCGTCCAACTGATCTAGTCAGAGTTCGATTCACAGCGCAAGATGGAGTCTCTCTCCTATAACAGAAGGTCCTGGGTTCGAATCCCTGTGTCAAAGGAATTTGTCTCCTAAAATATTCTCGTGTAATCAGGAACACATACCTTCTAAATTGAAATTTGAGTAAGCTGATAAAGTTCATAGGATCGTGAAGCCGAGGAGCGATTAATTGCTGTGAAAAACAAAACTGTGAAAATAACAAGTTTCTCTACCACGGTTTGTCACCTAAAAAGCTTTACGAGATGAGACAGATATCAAAGGCCAAAGTAGTAAAGATATCCTTTCGCTACTAATACTAGTATAATCTGATGATCAAGTTATGGTGTAATAACCAAAAATAAAAAAATAGCATGGATGGGTAGTAGTCTACCTAAAATCATGATTTAATTTGTCGATAATCTACACAGGTATCGCTTCATTATTATAATGTAATTGGTTTAATGATATTTACAAAAACCTCCAGACAACCGACAATGTGCATTCATTGGTAGAAGAAACAAAAAATTATTCATATGTTACTGTCAATGCTTGATATAGGACAATTTTATTTGCCGTTTACTCACAGTAAAGAGTTTTATGATTTTCTCCTGTTAGAGGTGGCAATCGTATTCTAATGAACTCTTGAATTCTTTATATTTCTTTTCAAGTACGTAAACTTACAGAAAGGAAGGAGGAACTAAAAGAAATTCAAAGTGAGGAATTCTACTGATTGTATTTTCAAGTGCTCATTCTTTCTTTATGCAACTATAGTCTACATCTGTATATTATAGTTTCAACTTTAATTTTTGGAAAAAGTAATTTCAACTTCGATAAATGTAGTTTCAGTTTCCGAAGAAGTAACTTCGATCAGGTAAAAGTATAGACCTCCTGAATTTCAGAAAAAGTTGTTTTAATTCGTAAAAAAAGTAAGTTTCATCAAGTCATCGTTACTTTCAGTTACTTTCAGTTACTTTCAGTTACTTTCAGTCACGTACAAAACTGATGATAATGGTTGTGGAAAACTAAAGAAATTATATTTTTAAGGCAATATGATTTCATCATTATTATTGTTACTACTATTGTTATCATTATTATTACTACTATTAATATTACCGGTATATTATATTATAATACAGGTAACCACAGTAATAATTGTGGATTTTAAGATGCGACCGCTGAGCAGCAATGAATGTGACGACTTTACAGTATTCTAATTTTGTTTGATATTACAGAAAGTGAAACACACACACACAGTGAATTATTAGGACTTAAGAGACCCTTGGGGTTCTTTCAGGATGAGGCACATGAAGGTGGTACGGTTGTCAGCCTTATGCACCGACCGCATTTACCCTCAAGTATGTTCAGGGCACTCGATTTTGCTAGCAGGTGAGACACCCCCAGGCTCAAAGTGTTATCAGAAGGATTAGGTCAACTGAACACCCGCGACATTTTGCTTTGTACCACATTGCCTCAATCTACGGCACTACTGCCGACCCCAGAGAGTAAAACATTGAACCTCGAAATAGCTCTCTAAGCAAACCAAAGTGCATTAATCATTTTACAAGTTGCGGTTTTCTCTCGCAAATAATTGTTATAGCTACATTGAATGTTCAATAAAAGCAGTGGAAAACGCAGCAATTTCATAGCCTTAGTCATTTATAAATCCTTAGAATTTGATTTATAAGGAGCTACGCCAACAATAGCAGAGGTTGGGAAGAAAGCATGTAAGCATATAGTATTCCCATTTCGTAGCTTTTGTTCCGTCGTTGAAAGATTTTCCCTTCCTCCTTTTTGAAGAAAATGGCCGACTCAAGCGTCACTGTTCGATTCCCAACCAATAAAAAATCTTAAAACGTCTTTTATGTACAGGAAACGCAGTATAAAAATTCATTTTTATAATACGTAGGCAGCGCTATGTAGCATGAATAATGTATGAAGCTAATATGTAAGGGAATATAAACTGCTCTCTGCAAATTTTAGCTTTACAGTCGAGTTTGCACACATATTCCTTCACTCAGCAACATTTAGGTAACTACATGGAGAGTATGAAATGGAATGCAGAGAAAACATGTTACATTATGGGTATGTAGAAATGGAATGTGTGCAAAAGACTGCCTCCTTGTTTCATAATAAAACACATTAATATTATGTCATACATATGTTACAATATAACTTAATGCAATATCAGATTCCACAAACTGCTGATAAGCAGTTATTTCGTATGCATCTGAAATAAAGATTTTTATTGCTCAATATTTTATATAAAAGTTCTTATTACAGAAATAAACTGTTCGATATATATATGAACTCCATTATTACAAAAGTAAACTGTTCAGTGTATTTTTTATATATGTATAAATATAAATGTAAATATATCTATTATTACAATTACTAATTAATAATAACTGACTTTTCTAATTATTTTGTATTTGCAGTATCTAAAAAATGTTAACCTAAGTATAACCGTAGGAGATTTCATCTAGCACCCTGAATAAACCCTGAAAAGCTCAGTTGATTTATCATCTGCACGGAAAGTCGAAGGTCAATGTTCCTGTTGTCAGAGAGAATATTTCTCTAAAAATACTTGTCAAGAAAAGAACAGGTAGTTTACTAAAAGAAAGGAACTGAACTTGTATAATGTCTGCTAATAACAGTCCATTTTTTAACAAATATTTATATGAAACATTATGATATGGTATGAGGAAAGCCATAGATATTGACTATTATTTAAGTTTAAAATGCAACTCCGTCCTGTCAATACGAAATGTTGTAGAACGTTAAAAATCAAATATACTTCGATCAACTGGTGGTCATTTTCAGTGAATGATTTTAATAAAAATTAAAAACCACAGCCGTGTCAAACCAACGTAGCTACATAACCGCATATTAGGCCTATTTTGATTTGGAGTGGCTAAGATTTTTATTTTTTATTTAAATCATTCACTGAAGGTCTCAAATCGAAATATATTCTATGTTTAATATTTTACAATGTTGTATACGGACAAGGTGGAGTTTAAACTGATATGATGATGGTGAGTGTTCTGCCCGAAGGCAGGTCCAGACCCAGGATGAAGCCATGGGATGATAACCATGCCTCGTCCAAGGTTCTTTCGGGAAAGGGTGAGACTTTGGAGATTTGAGCGAACCAGTGTCAGAAATATATGGGATTTCTTGAACACTTTAACCATTGCTGCTGACGTCGATGTAACATGTGATTCTTATAGTCATACATACATGTAAAAATACGTATTTCGTGCATAATTAATCGTTTTGTGGCCCATTTTAGATACCAGAAAATAATCATTGCCTAAAATTAAAGAATACTGCTTAATTACATCATTTTGTAATTTATTTTAGGCGCCTAAAATTCCGAGGTCTAGTAACGACGTTCCCCGATTCCTTCTGCTTAATAAAATAAGTACGTTCACAAATCAATATTTTATACTTTTACAACCATATCAAAGGGCAAACAATGTTACTTGAAACATGATGAGTCGTGAATACGTTTCAACAATATCAGTTACTAATATGCCTAAATGGGTGTTATTAGTTATTTCTTCATTATTCGTGAAAAGGTCACTTCAAACGTAACTCGTACCGACTTCCTAAATTCCCTACACAAACGTAATAGAACGGAATTAAAAAAATCCCTTTAGGCAGGCCTACAGGCTGAGGTAGATTTCAAAGTGCTTTTGGTTTAATTTATTATCGCTGCGCAGCACTCTTCTTTTTTAGCCTTGGCATGGCAAACCTGCAGTAAAGAGGAAGAGCCTACAATCATTTGTTTTGACAACAAGAATAGGATATAATATTCTGGGAGGCCGTGCGCAAGATCAACAATGAATAAAATTAGCAAAGCCGCTAAACAAGACAAAATTATGATATTATAATAATTCTTTTAAGTGTTATTATTTTCAAACATTAAAATCTCGCGTCATATGAGAGCTATAAAGAAACTATTTATTTATTTGTAGAGTACTCATCAAGAGCTTTTCAACGATACCCCACAAGACGTGGTTTCAAAAGTTTCGAATTTTCATCCCCCACCCCACCCCCACCCCACCCTCACTCGAACCCCCGAATCGTTGGTGTCACTGTGAACTCCGTAGCGAGTACTCTAATTTATTCAAACAAAGTTTCCCTTTATACTTCATAGGGGCCGAGATATACAGTTTTAAAAATTTCAACCCCCTCCCCCGACCACCCCCTTGGGCCAATTTTGCTCATTAACGAACTTGTCCGAACTATTGGGCCTAGAAATAACATATTAAAATTTGGTTCAAATATCTTCAAAATTACGGCCGCTATCGTGTAAAGATATAAATATATATATATATAAATATATATATATATAAATATCACAGAATTTTTTTTTGAACGGGCGGTGGTTTCGTACTTAGGGGAGCATGAAACGTAAAGATATGAAAGAATTTTTCGAAAATCATGAAGTGGTATCCATTGCAATAGGTAGATTTTTCTTCGAAATCTACCTAAAAGAGATTTAAAGTGACAACAAAGGGGAAAAAAGTGACCAAGGATTCATCTAACAATCTAACGAAATGTGGGACACTATACATAAACAATTTTAACATTATTAACTCACGAGAGTTATCGATACCCTAGCAGCTCGGTTCCATCTCCGCTTAATATTTATCAACTGTTAATTAATCCGGATCCCAGTTCAGCTACCAACATCATTAAATTAAATTAGCATGTCTCCAATCACCAAGCAATATAATCTAATACATAGCAAACATAATTAGTATAATCAAACAGAAAAATCGCCAACACAAATTATACATTCCCAAAGATAATAAAATCAGGTAAACTGATGTAACGAAGTGCCAGAATGCTTTTGTTTAAACAGTGAAATTGCAATTATGATATGCAGAAAATATGTAATTTTTGTAATCGATTTCCGAGTTAAGCTCCAGACCGATCAATTAGGCTGGGCTTGCGGAAGAATAAAGCATACGTGAAGGAATATGTGGGTAGTGTTATTTGTCATAGCTAACTTTATTGCAACTTCCAAAGCCGCATATGAACACCGTAAAATAATATGTTGTCATGAGAAGTGATTTGCATTTGATAAATGCAGTCGAATATATTACCATAAAACAGCCGCTAAATTGGGCACTAAAATTCGGTACGGGTCAACCGATTTTGTCCAAAATCAATAGGCTTCATCCCATGGACATTACAAATGCATATAACACGTTTTATGAAAATCCGATAAAGCATATTCGAGTTATCAAACGTACAGACACACGGAAGGACAGACAGACGACGGACATTTTCTAGTTTATCACACAATTTCAGAAAGTACCATTCTTACACTTAATAATAAACTGTAATAATTACCAGGCAACAGTACGAAACACCACGATAATGAATTACATAAACGCGTTATCCATCAGCGATTAATCAGCAATTGAAGGTATCCATATGTTTGTATTACATAAACTTTTAATTAATCTATGACCAGCAAAAAATCGAACAAAATAATCTCCAATGTGAACTATTACTTCCCAATAGCTCTACATAGTAAAATATAACGTAACAGACCACGCCCGGAGTCTCACGATCAACCCCGGGTATCTGACCAGGCAAACAAAGTTTTTTTTTATCGATCATAGGCTATATTTCACTTCGAAAATAGCACATTCTTCGGGAATTCGATACTTCAATATATATTAAGCGATTTAGTTACTGACGAAAAACTCAGATTGCAGATTAACTGGCAAGAACATAAGCAGAACCAGATTGACTTTATGCTTGAAATAAAAAGGCGTTTTTTAGGGGAGGAAGTTTAGGGAAATGTAGAACTGTTTTGAATTAAATTTTTAAGCGTTTTAGTATTTACATGTTTTAAGAAATGTCCTTTTCCCCGATTATATCACATTGTAACTTGCACATTATTACAATTTTGTATTGGTATAGCCTAGACTGTACTTAGAAGAGCAGGACGGTAGTAAATTTAATATATAGTTAGTTATATATTAAAGTTAGTTGAAGTAGCAATATGATTAAAGGGAACTGATTCATGTTAATGCCTTTTAATCAATATGATGACATAATATGTGTGTATATATTATATAGCAATCTAATGAGATATATATTGCTATGTCATCATATCGCTATTTCACCTGACTGAATCACACATTGAAATCCCTGTACGTTTTACTTCATGGATAATTTGGCTGCAGTTGTTCGATTTGCATCGCTATGCCTAGGCTTTATTTTGTAAACAAAGTTGCTACTCTCGTAACATTCTAGCCAAGAATTCCAAACGTCTGGTAAAATACAAAGACAAGACGGAATGGCATTGCATGCTCACATTCACAACTGGGAGTAATCCTAAATGTAACCACAAGACGCTAGGGAATTACGCTTTGCTTGAATATACGCACTGCACTGAAATTCTTTAAGGAATGCCTTTTCAAGTAATAGTACGAAACGAACGCAATTCCTGAAATAACTACTAACTTGTAAAGAGGATCTTGCGAAGCAAAGTAGGGTAAGATAAAGACTGAAGTGTCTTGGGTTAGAAAATAGGTCTCCAATACTCTAGTCTACTCATTCCACGAGAGCGGAGAGAGTACTTTAAATTCTCAACCTATGAAGACAAGCAACAGGAAGGAAACCAGGGGGTGGTTTGGTGAGGGGGTATGAAGGAGGGAGCCAACGATCGAATCTTAGTACCCGTGGACGTGTTTAAAGACAAAAGAGCAGCCTTAAAAACTTCGTTACCAATGAAATGCCTTTCTTGTCTCTTACTTCCTGTGAGACTATTCTTCTTATCCTTTTCTTATTGTTTCCTCCCTTTCTTTTTATTTCAGTCCTCTCTTCCTTTAAACTTTTATCACGTTCCTTCTTCTCTTCTGTGTTTTCTCTCATCTTTCATGTAACTTCTGCTCTGATTACTAAATCATTTTGCCCTATCTTTTTTCTATTCTTTCTCTTTCCTGTTTTCTCGTCTCCCTTTAACGTCTTTTTAGGTTCGTTTTGTCTAGACCTGTCTTGCCTCCTCCTCCTCGATCATTTTTTTATCTGTATTTTGTCCCTTCTACCTTCTCTTTTCTACATTCCTCTCACTTCCCTCATCTTTTTATCCTCTTTCGGCCCTCTCACTACTCGTCTTTTTACATCTCCGACATTTCCATTTAACACCCATGCCCCTTCTCTTTCTTTTCTATTTCCTCATTTTTGTCCCTCTCTTTGTAATTTTCACATCTCTCCCTCCAATTATCTATTTACTCTCTTTTTATTTTCCTCTACTGTATATTTTCTCAATTCTTCCTTCTCAAAAATACTGTGTCCCTCTTTTCTCTGTATCACTTCTCTCTCTCCAATCGCCCATTCTCTTTTCCCTGTTACCCTTCCCTCTCTTCGCCATTTTATTTCCGCTTTCCTCTTTTCTCCCTAAACTGCGTCTCCTTCTTCCCTCTGTTTCTCACTCTATCCCTCTATAAGATTATGCTAGAGTGAGGGATATATAAGCGATAAAATTATTGAAGGAGCATATTACATCAATCCCCTTCTATGAAATGACGACACAAAAGATTCTCGAAGCAGACTGATAAAGTTGTGCTACATTAGAATTTATTTATCTATGAATGGCGAAATCGATATTTCTGGTCGCAAACGCAATATTTTCAAAAACGTAGACAATTTATTTACAGGCGGCTTCCAAAGTAGGAAAAACCATTCTGCGACAAGTTTTGCAGCTACACTATCTACAAAATATAAAGAAAGGAACATAAAACAGCAAAGGAAAATGTAATGTCATATACAAGCAATCCCGGTAAATCGTCACTCGATCATATTGTAGGCTGCAGAAATGTGTTATACGTATTAGACTATACGATAACGCTTAGCAACTAACATAAAAAACGCATGATTTGTGACTTCCGAATTACGAATATGGTAGTTCTCGAAAGGCTCTGTCCTGGGTTTATAGTCAAACCAGGAGTCTGTAACCTTTTAAGAATGAAGTGCTATTTCCCAAAATGTGTTCACCTACTTGGCCAATTGCACTTGTGTTTTTCGTGGTTTCCCCACTCGCAAAGGCAAATGCCGAATTGGATATTTATTTACCATGACTCGTCGTGCTACTTCATCCTGTATCATATCCATGAACACTGATTATGAGGCGCGTCCATAAAGTAAGTTTCCCTGGGGCCGTTCACAGAAACAAAACACAATTTCGTGGAAATATATATTCCAACGGGTATAGCAAGTATTCAGCTGTTATTCAACATTTTCGCCACCAGAATTGAAGCATTTGTCATACCGTGGAACCAACTTTTGAATATCTGTGTCGTAGAAGTCTGTCGCGAGGGATTTGAACCACTGTGTGACAAACATCTCCTCTCTATCATTATCTGTCATTCCCTGTCAATTCTTGAGGTGTAGGAAAAGATGAAAACTCACTGGGAACGAGGTCCGAGCTGTAGGGTGGATTTAAACACCTCCTAGCAAGTCTCCTGCAGAAGATCGGCTGCTAGGAGATCTTGCTAGGAGGTGTTTAAACATCCACCCTACAGCTCGGACCTCGCTCCCAGTGATTTTCCATCTTTTCCTACATTTAAGACATGACAAGGAATGACAGAGTATGACAGAAAGGCGGAGATGTTTGTTATACAGTGGTTCAAATCCCTGGCGGCAGACTTCTACGATACAGGTATTCAAAATTGGATCCATGGTATGACAAATGTTTCAATTCCGGTGGCGAATATGTTGAATAACAGCTGAATACTTGCTGTATCTGTTGGAATATAGACCTATATGTCCACCAAATTGTTTTGTTTCTGTAAACGGCCCCAGGGAAACTTACTTTATGGACGCGCCTCGTATTAGTTGAAATTAAAAGGCGCCATGAGCACACTACCAGCAGAAAACAGTTGAATTTCAGTAATAACGTGGCCCACTGGTATACACACAGAACCTGAAGTTCTGACATAACCCCAAAAGAGTACAAATAAAGGTGAATTAAAATACATATACAGGTGTCCGGGAAAGACATGACTAAAAATAAATAATTATATATCTGAAACTATTGCATTTAATGACGTGATGTTTTCACGGTTACAAAGAGAAACACGACGAGTTTTAATAAGCCTCTATGTGAGCACCATTTGTGGCCCGATACTCAATTTCGTTCCACACACGCGAAAGCATCTCCGGTGTGAATAGTGCTATTGCATCGTAGATTCGGCCACGCAAATCTGCATTATCGGTCACAGGCGTGCGATACACTTTGTCTTTCACAAAACCCAAGAGAAAGAAATCCAGTGGGGTCATGTCAGGTGACCTTGGTGGCCATGGTGTAGGTTCTTCTCTCCCATGGACTGTGGATTTTGGCATTTGCAGTTTTCTTGCCGCCTCACGAATGAATTTCCTCGGGCTTCTTACAAAAGTAGCCCGTACACGTTCAATGTCATTGTCGTTTAAGCGTGATTTCTTTGCCTTTCCCTGCTGTGACTCAACATTACCTATCTCCAGAAATTGCTTGTGCCAATGAAGGATGCTGTTTCGGGCGGGAGGATTTCGGCCTTTGTCTGTTTGGAAACGACGTTGTAGCCTACGCACAACTTGCATTCCCAGTTCTCAGAATAAGACTGACTACACACGCTGCGCAGAACAAGTTTTTTCTCGTTTCTCCTCGTGTAACAACAATGTGCATGCTCATGGGCATTACGGGATGCTACAAAACAAAACTTCTTGAGTTTGTCTTTCTAACTGTGAAAATACTGAGGTAGTAACTGTAACAGTTTCTGATATATAATTATTTGTTTTTCGTCAGGTCTTTCCCGGACACGGTGTATAACCACGAACAGAGTTAAAAATAATTTTATGAATGAGAGAGTTAAAGGAAAAAAGACATAAAGAGAAATGAAGGAAGGAAAAAAGCGACGAGAAAGGAATAGGAGAAAAAAAAAAACTATATTAACTTAGGCTCTTTTCACACTGGGTCAGACGGTCACCGGTGACCGTCACCGGCGAAGAAGCATTGGTTTAAATGGGAGTATTCACACTGGGTCACCGCGGTGACCCACCCAAACACAAGTGACGCGCAGTGTCTCCTCCGAACACTTGTGACGGTCACCGGTTACCGTCACCGGCGAAGAAGCATTGGATTAAATGGGAGTATTCACACTGGGTCACTTGTGACGGTCACCGCATTCAATGATTACCAACCATGCAAGTTGTATATACATAATTCAGTTGTATAATCGAGCTCAGCGAAACTTGTTATCCAGTCTTGAGTTTAGATTTGATTAATACTGAAGATTTTATAAATGAAGTGAAATGTCGACCTGCCATTCGGGTTGTCAAAAGCGATTACAAATTGTGTTTCATGTAGCTACTATTGGCAATACTAGGGGTGACCGTCACAAGTGACCGGCGTGTGTTCACTGCAATCACCGGTGACCGTCACAAGTGACCCAGTGTGAAAAGAGCCTTAATGGTGGAAGCAGGATTATGAAGACTTCCGTGTTAATTTGCGGTTCACGAGACTCAAGCACTAAGTTTTGGGCATGGCTGTAAAATGTGGGACGCCAGAAGAAAACGAGATGAAAGGGCACCGGAGGCAATGGAGAGGAAGGAATTAAGGCAAGACCGGCTAAACAAAAGATTTTCAGCACATGAAGAGAGAAAGAGCCTCAGGAGATGCAGGTAATTTGTTGAAAAACTTTCCCAATATATGCTGATAGAAAGTTTACTGTGAATCTGCGACGATCCAATACATAGCTGCGTAAGTTCTTCAGTACTGATATACCTATTCTTCAGTACTAATACACTTACAACATGCATTTTACGAAATTAAAAATTCTATAAAAAATAACTGTTTTTTAATTCATGTAATTATAGTAACTGGAGATAGCCTATTAATCGATATGCAAGCCTACGTATGTTCAATAGACTGATAGAACTTAACTTCTTTTTGTAGCCGGTAAAGCACAACTTATATTGAAAAGGTGGTATAGTGCGCTGCATGAAGTTAATAGACTTAGAAATACAACGAATTCATACTGTAATAATAATTTAGTGAATTACTGCATCAAAAACTTCGTTAAAATCTGTTTATAAATCTTAATTTGAACAATTAGGGTGAACAGCCAACCGGATATAAAGAGGCCGTAAAACAACTTCTTAATTTATAAGACTCATCTTTGCTTGTACCCAGAGGCGTAACGAGGGGGGGGGGGGGGTTGGGGGTTTGAACCCCCCCCCATTGATTAAAAAAGAAAAATTGTACAATTTTTTAAAGTCTGCTTATAAATTACTAAATACGAGTATAAAGCATGGGAAGCTTAAAACTCGTTATTGTGCATCTTAATTTTTAAAATTTTCTGGGGGAGGACCCCCTCTCCCTGGGGGGTATTCCATACCCCCCAGACGTTCTAACCCCCCCCCCCCATATGGTCGACCTGGTTACGCCTATGCTTGTACCTGACTATAAAATATACTTAATTTAGTTTGCTAGAAGTGAGTACATCACTCTAAACAAACCACAGGGGTTAGGTTAGACTACCCTTCGACTAACACAACTTATTCATGTCTGTCAGTATCCAATTTCATGCCACATATAATCGACCAAAGAAAAATCAGTACGAATTTTAAAATATGGTATACGAATGTCTATAGGCATGTCCGTTGGGAAGAAGGCTTCGCTTGCAAAATAATACTTACAAAATCAGTGAGCAATTCACAGTGATGGTTTGTGGACATTATATTATATTTATGTTATATTATTATGAAGGAATAATTAGTTTTTTTATGAGGGTGATTTTTTATTCATTCCCGTTCATGCTTCCATGGTAGAAACTCGAATATCCTGCTCCTAGTATCGGTAACCGAATCCACCTGTGTCTTTTGCTTTCTTTGTGACAAAGACGCGCAACACTTACATCAAAGCCGTTACCTTGTCATATATTTATTACTGCGGATATGGAATATAATCATATCTGCTCATTGAATTTTACAATTTCAATCTCACATGTGTCTTTACTTCAGTTTTATTTATGATATTAACGATTTAATTACCAGCAGCTAAGTATGATGCGACTACTTACGCCTGTACATAAGTTTACGATGTATTGATAGTAGGCCTACTGCATTTTTAAGATTGGTATCCCATGCTACCGTAGTAAAAAATCTTAGGCAATTCTTGTGTGAGAAATGTAAATCAGAATCTTGGGGGGAATTGACTTCGTCTCTTTTTAAAACTTTTTTCGATTCTGTTAAAACAGACTCCCCACTCTTATATTGTAGTATTCTGTTTCTTTATGTACCGGTATGTATTATTAGGCGAATTTGTTGTGATACCCATGAATGAATTTTTTTTTAAATTGTAGTTTGTTTGGACCGGAAGTAACATTGTTTCATGAGTTGCAGTTTTGTCACTCTGGATCACACGAATAGCAGTTAATTCACAACCTGAAATGCCTAATAAACTACCTTCAGTTTTAAGATTAACATATAGACCTAACAGAGTTTCGAATTAAAAATATGAGTTCACTATTAGAATTACAATGTGTTAATCAGTGAACCAAGGAAAAGCCTAGCGGAACCTTGCCATGTTTGCTACACTCGTACTACGGTTTACTAATAATGCACAATAAGTGAATATTATTTCATAGGCGGTTCAAAAGTACAAGTGGAGTTTAGAAAGAGCATTTTACACAAAAAATCTTAATTATTTAAACAAAACCACTACGCAGGACATATACATGATCTGATTCATACAAAAATTAATTACAGTACCGTACTATCGAATCAGCTGAAAACACTAGAGATAATGTAAGGTCAATTTTAGTAAAACGCTCCAGAAGGATGAATAATTATGCTTGTTATACTTTTTATTCGCTTAGATACCATCTCGAATATTTGAATGTTGAAGAAACGAAATTTTAAATTCCACTTTACTTGAATACAAATTTTGAGCACACCATTTTCGAAATTGTAATCGGAACTTCTGTCTTCTGTGGGGAATTACTGTATTATTCTGTGGCTAATTATTGTTCAGTGGCCCAGTGATTTCATACTGTGATTTCCTTGATATGCTTTCAACTAGAAGTAATCACCTAATCAATAAAAAGAAGAAATGTGAGTCGTAACAGCTCAGCTAAAACTGGTGGTGGATGCTATCATAAAAGAGTACTAGGATTGGCTGACTTCGAACAAATCCTTGTACAGTATCGGTCCAGATCAAAAGTATCAGTAAAACAATACAATTCTCAGCACTAATGCGGTATTGGAATTGTGACGAATTGCAACAGATAGCGGTGCATAATCGTAAGCTCACATAGCAAATCACACAAAAAATGACATCAATCGACAGTACACTCAACATTTGCATATGAAATGCCTGTAGTTGATAACAGATGATGGAAGTCTACCCAGCGAATCTGATGTTGGAAATACTGTGCCCGATATCCCTTGATCGAGGATTTCATTCCAACAATCCAGGATCACACTTGTCATTCCCACGGAGATCTCGACTGAACCTATACCACCTCCTACAGGCGTATTAGTGAGTCTGTAGAATATTTTAACTGACGGGATTTATTTATTATAATAGGGGGTTAAATTCCATTGTCGTAAGTCTAAAATACGTTTCAAAATTAACCTATAGAAAATGAAAATGAATGGTGTTAGCAGGAAGATGATAAAATTTATACATACAAAATAGAGATCTACCTCGGTATTACTATCGTAAAGACATGGCTGATCACCCGAGAAGCCATCTTCAATAATGAGCGCTGTGAAAGCTTCAAATCTTGAGATCTACATTAGGCAAACGCTAGCTTATGAAATGAGAATTTTTTATAAAGCAGAAAGGGATAGGCCTACTGCTAACATAAATACAATAACAAAAAAAGCCGCGAAGGAAACATTGCATGTAGTAGTTATGGAATAATCAAGATCATGTAGTGAATCAATCATTAATATTCGGTTACATAGATTAACAGATTTCTTAAACTTCGTTTTAAAAAACTGTAACGATTTTCATAATATGGATGCAGTCTACAAGGAAGCGCTGATCAGATTACTAACAAGGCGCACAACTTTTCTCAAATCCTCCATATCTACAGCTGCTATTTCTTCTAGTCACGGTGGTGGATAAAGCAAAATTTGAAACTTGAGTGGCTGAGGAGTTTATTTGTCCGCCCTGTCGCATAGTATAACAGTTTAAATATACAGCTTTTTACAGGCGAAGTTTCAGATTAAAAATATAAGTATCTCATTTACTCTTGCTAATAAAGTATTATATATACACAGATTACTTAAATAAAGGATTAAATATATATATATATATATATATATATATATATATTGCATATATAATATAGGCCTATATATATATATACACACATATATATACATAAATATTACCTCGATTGTTTTCACTAGATTAAGTGATCCCGGTGTAGAAGATTATATATATAGCGAAAGCAATGAGGTACTATTTCCTTCCATTTGAGATTACTCTAGCTTCATCCATTAGGAAAAATGAGGAAGTGACGCTTAGACAGCCGACTCCTGAGTAGGGCCCGGATTCTTATGTAATTACATATTCTATTCCCTTATTTGTAGACTACTAAAAATGAAAAATGTCGGCTATTTGAGCTTCTGATATGATGATAGTTGAGTTTAGTTTTACATATTTTTACATATTCATAGTAATATTACATATTTTACATATTATGTAATGAATGTAACATTTTTGTACATAAAATCTAGGAAATCATAAAAAATTAAGGTTTTATTTAATTTTGTTTTATTTTTCAGTGACTAATAAAATAATTAGCTAATTTCCTTCTATAAAGAAAACACTTCAGTTACCAAAAGTAGGGATAATTCTTCTAACTTTGTGAACTCCAATACAAATGCAAGTACAGTGGTTCTGGTAGTACATTAGCACTTATCGTTTCTCAGAACTTGGGCAGAATTATGTTGGTCTCTAAACTACAAATTGAAACCAGCTATTAGGAAGGTTTACAGTCAGGTTTCAGGTACGCAAGAATACCGTTATTTGCACGATAAAATTAGTTTTTCTAACAGGTTTCAAAGAAGAAATTGCATCAATCTGTACATGAAGTGGACATGTTATAAATAACTCAAGTTGCATCTAGTCTTGCTCAAAACTAAAGCAGTGGTCGAGTACTGACGAAAGTCTTACAATGGACGGGAAAGTGGTAATGTTTTAAGTGTGTAACAAAACTACAGGGCGTTCCATGAAGTCAACATTTAAACAGTGCATTGCACACAAATTAATATCGTGTCTTCTAAAAATATACTCTTAACGCAAATGGGACAATCGGGTTCAAAAAGTGAGTTTTCGGGGCACGAGGACAACAGGTTTTACTACAATACATGTTTCTCCACAAACTTAAGTACATTACATTTTTTTTTAAATATCTGAAGCATTTTTACTTTTAGCTGGTTTTTAATGTGTTAAATAGGAGTAAGAGCGCATATAATATTACTAATGTAATGGCGCATGCAGGAATAAAAATGATAAAAAAAAAAAAATAGAGGTAGCATGTAGAAGCTTGTGTGCACATTTTCATGTATTTATTGCATTAAAAATTTTACATTTATGCTACATATTTTGTGATTATTACATATTTTATTACATATTTCCGTTAAAGTTACTACATTTTTATGTACATATTTCGTACTTTGATATTACATAAAAATCCGGGCCCTACTCATGAGACACATAAAGGAGTTCTGTACGAGGTACGACCCCAAGTAGAAGTTATTTGAAGGCATTAATCTGAAACTATACTTAATTGAATCAAAAATCGACAAAACTCCAGAGACAGAATCATGAAGAATATGGAGCGCTGCTAAATACACTCTCAATTAACAATAATTGTTATAAATCCTTGCTTTGCTCCACGAAATTTCTGAACATTGTCCACTAAACATTCCAGAGCATTTATTCGTGAGAAACTTGTATTTGGTGCCCCTAATGGTACTGGCACTAATCAATCTCCAAACCTATCAATTAAGGTTTGAATAAGTAAAAAGAAAGTATAATATATGCGTGTTGCTTGGCAAAGCCACAAAAATGCACAACATAAAATTTCATTATTTATGGAAATATTCCCATACAAATACAGGTACACCTATATTTTATAGATATCTGAACAATTAGTCTCCATTAGCTTCTATTAAACTTTATCAATGTGACCTAATTTGCAATGAACGCATGAAACCTGCAATAATATGGAATGTACTTTATATTCGTTATGAGACTCTAATCAACATGAAATATGGAGCTATGTATGGTATTATAGTTCACAAAACTAATGCAGTGTTTCGAAACCTATATTATGTGCGCCATACAGATGAATATATTTTGCTGAGAAGGAACAATGAGTGCAATGATATGCATGGGCATTGTGGTTCAATTATACAATGGAACCAGCACTTCAAATGTAGATTCTTAAAGGTGAATATTCATACATTTTTTATCATACAATTCCGTCACCTGAATAGATCGCTGAATAATTATTAATTCCGATATAACGTAATCCGCAGACAAATGCACCGGAATGCAATAAGAAATGTGAAAGAATACCAATGAAGGTAGCAAATTTAATACTTTAATGAGGAAAGTATAATTCCCTGTAGAAAAGTAGAACTGATAAATAGCATAGGGACTTAATCTAGCCCTTACAACCATACGAATTGACTCCCAAATGCCATTACTTGGGCTGAATCATTTACAAGTTAACAACCTGGAAATAGAAGCATTTGCATTTCTTTTTGAAACGAAATTAGGACCACACTAGTTTAATGCATTAAAGCAATTAATCAGCCTTAATGCTTCAGTATCTAGTAACTCTAATTCTGCAATTTAGGCATTGTCATCTATGCATATTCTTTAGTTATTTAGAAATAAAATGCCGAAATGATTTCTACCTTTATACAGCAGGAAAGAAAATTAAATTCCGGTCGAATTCTTCACATTATGGAATTAGTGAAAACGAAAGAAAAACTTTCTAGCTAAAAAAGGTCGGTACAGTAATTATTGCAACATCAATACCGAATTTGATTTTCGCTCTGCTAAAATATCCGTAAACAGGTAGGCCTATTATAAAGATGCAATACAATAAGAATTCAAACAACTAAGTGTAAACAAAAACTGATATAGTCCCTGACCGAGAAACACCTCATATCAGTTCATAAGAGAAAGCTACAGTTGCTTCTGTACGAATTATTATCACTAGGCCTTTTTTGTCTTGCAGTTCATTTACACGTCCTCAACATTTTTTCATCGCCCATTTATATTTTGTGTCGGCCGCGATGCTGAGGTAGTGCGCCTGACTCTAGATCCGAAGGTCTCGGGATCAAACCTGGCCGCGGTCGATAGATCTTTCGGGATGTAAAAACCGGGGAGGGACTTTGAGCTGGGGTGCCCGTGTCGTAGATTTACGGCACGTAAAAGAACTCCAAGCCTAAATCAGATCTCTGGACAAAATGTCCTGTCCCTTTAAAATCCAAGCAATACCTTAGGTTCCTGGGAGGATTTGTGAGGCGATGGTCTTATCACCTGTCCCTCTGTCCTCTCATGGAAAACAAAAGTAACAACAATAGCCCAAATACTGGAGGACCTACGCCCCACCGTGGTTGTTATAGGAAAATCAAATACAATCAGCTTTGTGTTTTGTGCAAAGTTAAACTGGGCAAAGGAGTTTTATATAGTTTAATAATAAAATACACAATTTATAATTAGTAAGAAATGCAACATCTGTTTTCTACAGTGTACATTAACATTAAAATTGGAAGTGAAATTTTAAATAGCCCGCACTGAAAAGTTTAATAATATAAGTTATACTTACTTCCCTAGCAGGCATTATTATTTTTATTACTTTTATTGTTATTATTGTTACTATTATTATTGTTATTTTACACGAGCTATTATATATAAGGGGAAATATGGGTTGTTAGTTTTGTAACTTCAAAACAGTATTTATTTCCATTCCAGATTCCTGGATGTCAATAGTCAATCAGAAAATAACCTCAACAATTATGAAAACAAATTGTCAGTTATTAAACATAAAAAGAATTCCGAGCAGAGCTTTTAATCATTCGAATTGTGTCAAACGTAATATTGATCTCCCCGTGATAATGTGAATATCTTACAAAGGTAGAGTGTCTACATTGCGGGAAAATGAATGATGAGCTCACTTATTGAAATATTTATCATTTGATATACAAACAATGCGTTGAAATTGTCCATCGCTGTAATCGCGGTGAGATCGATGTTTCCCTGCGGCCTTCTACAGCAGCAACGAAAAGCAAAGTTAAAAATGAGCAATGGCTACAGGTCCTATAGGGGTTTAGTTAAATAGGTCTACTGCGGTCTGCGGTGTTAGATTTCACTATTAAACAGTTGTGTTTTAACTTGTACCATTTTAAAATTAAGACAAAATCTGTAACCACGAATTTTTAGAAATAACTGTATGCAAAAGAATCGTAAAAATAAGATGCACTTGCATGGCAGGACACAAAGAACATTCACGTCAGACAGGAAGATTTAAATTATATCATCCATAACAAATGCTGCATTGTACACTACCGAACATGCAGGGATTTCTAATATTAATTACTAGCAACGTAGTACATTCTGTGCACCGGCGTTAGAGGTGATTTATTAAAGGAAATTGCCGGTTGTTGTGGTTATTAAGTAACAGTAAAAATTGTTCCTTATACAGGCCATGGAGGCCCAGGGGTTCCAGGAATTTGAGGCTCCCATATTTTTAGACATTTAGAACGTGAAGGTGATAAGGTTGTCAGCCTTACGTACCGGCCGCCTTTACCCCACAGGATTGCTCCTGGTACTCATTTCTGTTAGGGGCTGAGTCGACCCCAGGGCCATAGTGCCACCAAAAGGATTAGGCCAACGACCTCATTGGGGATCGAACTCGCGACCTTCCGGTTTGTACCGCAGCGTCTCAACCACTAAGCTACGGCGTACCCCCTTTTGTGGATATTACCAGAAAGAATTACGAATCTCCTTTCGTAACTAATTTGAAATATCCGTCTGATAATAGTATTTAAATAACGTATTTTATAAACAGTAGATGGATAATACCCAGCTGTTTACTAGTGACAACCTTAAAATATTAAGATCTGCGGAAAAAACAAGTCTTTTATAAGTTCCAGATGATTACACGCTATTCAAATTAGCCTAATGAAGCATAAGTAGGCTATAGAATTAAATGGCTGGCAAAATGTGGAGTCAAAACCAGGCGGCGTGACTTTGGTTTTAAATTAATTAAAATTGCTGAATGAAATTGGCGACCGCTTTCTCTTATTTTTAATGCCACTTTACATACGAATTTGTTTGAATTTTGTACATGAAGAGCTTTTACTAAAAGCTAGAACTTTTATGTAAACATTTTTTTTTTCGAAAAAATTATATATAATGTAATTAGAAGCAGCCCACTGTTTGGAGAACCTCATTCTTGCCTGTGAACAATAATGTTTTGAAACGGGTTGAAACAACTGAATACGCGCTCTTTACAATATGGCCTCTTATTCTACATCAGAATACGAAGTGAAAAAGTTTATTGATAGCTTAAGGTAAAGAAAGTTACGTCAGTCCATTAATAAGATTTTATTTGGATTGTGTATCCTTTGGGGATGCGATGTGATGTGGTAACGACATTCTCTTCATTTTTACAACCAATTTACATGAAGAAAATGCCATATATAAGTTTAAGACACAAAACTTTTATTTGGGCAGAGAAAGTTACGAGGTTCACATTACTTTTTACGACAATTTTAAATTTTAATTTGAAGTAAAGGGATTTCATTTAAAGTTTCATAATGGATGAACGAACCGTCCAGCTACGCTCACTGCAGGAATGCTGTATGAGACACCGTGAGATGACGAGGATTGTTCATATTCCTCGCAGACAAGCGGAAGAAATGAAATATGCTCCTGAAAAGAGAAATCCCACTGCAGTCTGCAACTACAGCAGCACATAAAGCACATAAAGCACATAAAAAGAAAGATTCACTCCATGGTTTATTTACAGTTTTAGTACCGCAACAAACTGTTCGCATATCACGATGGAAGTACATTGCTTACTGCAATCTTATATGGGCCTAAATTATTTCTTTACGCCTACTTATCAATTCATTCTATTACAACCACTATCCACTATCCACTGTCCAGTCCAAAAATGGGACTTATAATGTTAAGTCTTTTGCAGAGCCCATCTACGAGGTTGCACGACTGCCACATTGACTACCCTCGGAAATTAAAACAAGTTTTGAAAGTGTCGAATGGTCTAAATACGAAGAGCTTTAAGCAACATAAAAATATTTAAGGTAGGCAAGACAAGTGTTTAGGTGTAGAATTAAAAATTCAGAGATCTTAAAAGTGAGTACGCTTCTATCGCTGAAGGAGCAGCATCGTAGTCAACCACAAGCTTCCCAGGGTTTGGAACCTCGCAGCTCTTTTTAAAATAAATATTAGTCTCAAGAATATAAACTAGTAGGTCTAGTAAAAAGTATAGTAAAAGTCCTTTTAAAAACTGGTTTAGGAGCATAATCAGGATTGGGCAGTCAGTTGGTAATGATAATAATGATGAAAATGATAATACAGTACATGTTTCTACTTTTATCACTATAACGTTTAGGTTTGACTCCTTAGAAAATATCTAGGCACAATAAATTGTCCAAAAGTTATAAACCGACGAATGATATTTCTTGATAATACTTCTTAATAGAATCACCCAGATAAACGAAAAAAATTACAATATTAGGGAATGTGGTATTTAAAAGATTTGTATGCTATAATATGTGTTGAGATGGAACTAGCCTTTCAGAAGTAGTCTGTAATCAAATCTGACCCTTCATATGTATTTACTATCAAGCAGTATCTAACAAAAGCAGCAGAAAAAAGTAAAATAATCGATTTTTTTTCACTTTCACTACCTTCTGAATATTTAATTCACCAATGAGGCAACTATTTCTGTTTGTTTTCGTTACTCATAACCTATATCTGTAGCCATGGTCAGTATGCAGGGAAATATCCTGTAGAAGTTATTTAAATATTAGTAGAAACATGGATATGATGGGACTATTATTTTATAACTCCATTGTTTAAGTCAATTTTGAAATGTTTCTATTTAAAGGAATTTCACTAGCCTGAATACGAGATATATTTAGATAATTTTAATTTTTTAAGCAAGGAAAATAATATGGAAAATTATCACAACATACGCTATACACCAAACTACATAAAACACGGGGGAAACATTTACAACTCTACACATCCTGAAACAAAAACGAAATACAAAATATAATTGGTTTCAACTTCATATTTACACAGAAATCCTTTCCCTATTTACTAGTGATTACATTAACCTAACATATTGATTAATCACTAGTCACTCTGACGGTCTTTCAATTTTATTTCTATAGTTTGAAGTCACTTAAGGTTTACATTAATACATTTTTTAAAGACTGCTTGAATAGGCTATTCATGCATACAATATACCCCAACCTCTGTTAAAACGAGAGAACACATGATTGTTCATTACATAATCTCGCAACCCTTCTCTAAGGCATACGAGGTTCTAAAGGCTTCCATTTCCAGCACATAAGATATAGGTATATAAAACTGTTACTACAACAGGAAAGGACAAAAAGATCTAATAAAAAGAACTGAGCACACAATCCTTTCTGTGTAATTATTTCCGCTGTCACTACATTTGTTGGGAAATAATAAGCCTACTGCTAGCCTTTCAGCTAGAAGCGTTGAGACGGTATTGTTTTCCTCAACTTCCTTGGGTCATGATAGACTTAATAAGCAGGTTTATATGGGCAAAGCTTCCTAGGGAGCAGTTAAGACTTGACATTTTCAAGAACAGCACACAAACAAGAAACAGCGGAAGAGCACGCTCCATCAACGCGTAGACTCGTTCGTATTACCATGCCACTAAAATATTTAGACCACACTGACATTTTTATTAAGTGCCAGAATGGTACTTTATGAGATTCTCTGGCGGACGGGAAAATGTCAGTCCGTCTATCCGTGTGTCTGTACGCGCAAGAACTCGAATACGCGTTACCGCATTTTCATGAAAGTTGGTATATGCATTTATAACGCCCATGGGAAGAAACCTATTGATATTGAACCAAATCGGTTGACCGGTATCGGAGCAATGCCCAATTTAGTGCCTGATTTATGGTAATATATTAGAAAGAATTTATCAAATGCAAATCAGTTCTCATAACAACATATTTTTTTCAGCGTTCATATAGGCTACGGCTTTGGAAGCTGCAATATAGGAAGCTGTATTAAAAATGATCCGAATTTTATCCAACGGTATTTTAAAATATTTTCATGGGTTTCGACCAAAAAATGAAATATTTACTTTTGTTACTAAAAATTATATTTATTTCTTTATTAAAAATGGTCAAATTTTTACCTTACGCCGTTTTTAAACGTCGCAATTAGATTTTTAATTTGAATGTGCAGGAGTATTTGAATGACTTGTGATGAGCGGTGCAAATCCTATTTCCTAGATTATTTAAGTCACTTATTGCTTCACATAAAACATATAATGAATAGGCTACAATTTTCGTCACATTGTCTTAAAATTTTGCACATAAGCGTTTACATGGGTGTATTTTACAATTCACTTTGTATTTTGTTTTAGTATGTGTTGCTCAGTAACGTATTTGTTAAAAAGTAAGAGAATTAATTATTGTTATTGTTATAGTTATTATTATTTTACTATCCGAAGATAACACCTTACACAAAGTTACGTACCCTTTATCATAGAAGAAAACACAGATAAAATGTTATTGATAAATGGATAGAGTAACGTCCATGAAAGTAATTTCGGTCTTCGAAACTAAAAATTGCACCACAAAAGAAATTATACAAAACGATAAATAACTGAATTAAACTGCCAATAAATCTGAAACCATATCAGTGGCGGATCCAGTATATTTTAAAGGGAAGGGGGCTGTGCCAGGTGAATAGCAGGCACCAAAGTAGTGGATGACAGACGTTTAATACAAAATAAAATAAATGCAACTAATACAAAAATTGCCACTCAATTCTTAATAATAGCATTTTGCCTCATTGTGGTCCTAAATTCACATCAACAAGAATTTTTGGATCAGGCAATACACCCTAGAAGATTGGCATTAAATGGTCTACAACACGAAAAGCAAATTTTATGCAGGACAGTGAACAGTTCCTATAATAATACTAAGCAATTAAATTACGTTGCAAATTCAAAAGAAATCTGCCAATGTTCAAAGAATTCCTTGATCGCTTATGTATGCAGCACCGCCTGATACTAACGACTAGAAAACCCGCAATACACAACCGGCAGAAAATTCTTCAGAATTCCTTGATTGCTTGTCTTTGCAGCACCGCCTGCTAACAACGACTAGAAAACCCGCAACACACAGCAGACAGAATGCTCCACTTGGTCGCTTAAGTTTGCAGCTCCGCCTGCTACGAACGACTAGAAAACCCGCAATACACAGTCGACAGAAAATTCTTCAGAATTCCTTGGTTGCTTATCTTTGCAGCATCACCTGCTAATAAAAACTAGCAAACCGATACACAACCGATAGAGAATGCTTCTAAGACAGTGGCGGATCCAACATCTCATGATATCATTGCCTTACTTTTAGAAGAAAAAAAAACTAATGTCATCACTTATGCTCCATCCTTCGTATTAATTCTAAAAACTAATATTTCAAAGATTTTATAGGGGGAAGTCACACCTCCCCATGGGAGCTCACAGGTTAAGAACAACCGACAGAGATGGAATTAAAACCATAAATTGGGAGGAATATTCCAAAGCAATTATTTCGTACCAAGTGTAGAGTGAAATCCGCAATGTAATAATTTGTTCCAGCATAAATGGTTTTGTATATTTTAATCATCGATCTAACTAATACTAATTGAAGACCTGATTCAATGTTTAGTTTACTAAGTGCAGGGAAGATATGTAATAAAGGCCTGTGTAATTCAGCCGCAACACTCACTGGCAGAATCATTAACTAAAAGGATTGTTAATGAACCTACCTCGGTTATCAATTTCAGTGATGAGTCACGTCGCACAAACAGAGAAAAAATGGGTAGCTATGATAAATAAAATGCAAGCTTTTAAAAATGCAAGGACAGAAGCCTTTCTTTTAATAAAAAATAACTCTCGCAACTTCAGGAAACAAATTAAAACTTCTGAATTCTGTTTACGTTTGAAGACTCAGTGGCATAAAAAAGTTTCCTTTATTTTCTGAAAGCATTCTCATAACAAGACTTCTAATGGAAATGCCCGGATTATGCGCTTTCAATATGATAACACACGAAACGTAACCATTACTTAATACAGCTAACAGTCTTGATCACATAACAACAACATTAATATTAATAAGAATAATAATAATAATAATAATAATAATAATAATAATAATAATAATAATAATAATATGATGTTGGGTGAAAAGACACTCCAAAGTAACAATAAATTTTACACCAGGCAAGAAAAAATTCTGACTATTTTCTTTTTACACTATCATTCCTCTTTAACTCCTTCCTAATAATCCATCCTCAACACAGAAAAAGTCGATAAAGGTATGCGGATATATGAATATGTATGCCTGAAAAAACGATAAATCTATTCATTTAATAAATTAAATTTATATCTGCCGAGCACAACACGATGCGAAATTTTAAGATTACTTTCTCTTTCTCTAACAACTTCAGAGTTCCAATACTTTTACTAACAATATATCTTGAAACTACTGTAATATTATCCATAATTTTCTATTAATGCCTAAAAGGAACTCTTTAGTTCTAAGCTACAATCCCTAAAATAAATTAAACTAAAATTAGATTTTTTTCTCTCTCTCCCCCTCCCCTCTCCCCAAATTCATTGGCGAGTTTTAACATACCGGTAAATGCACGTTTTGATGCACCCTGAATGAAAAAAAATGCTATTTTAAGAAACGTGTGTTGTCACTAAAAGAGGGAGATAAAACTAAGCTGAAGAAAGAAAGAAAAGAAACGTGTGGGTGTCTGAGAACGTCCTAGCTAAAGAATGATTTTTTTTTTTTTTTACAAAATTTTACATTGAGTAAGGTACCGTATGGGAATGTGACACGAAGACTAGAGACGACTTTCTCTTACTTTTAGTTCCACCATACATTAAGAAAATTCCATTTTTCGCGATTTTTTTTAGAACGGTTCTAACGATCCTCTATGAATTTTGTATATGAGGTGCTTATACCAAGTGCTACTAAAACTGTTATTTGAATATTTTTCGCAAAATTTCTCTAAAGAGTATTATAGAATAAAATGTTGTATGTCGATGAGTTGGAATATCCGTGTAAGAAAAAAGTTCGGCCAGTGCTTCCCAGGTATGCTTTGAATATTCAACACTAAATATTAATGCGAAAAGAGAGGAAGCTCACAATCAATGTGAATTTGTTGCTATTATAAATCCCTCATTACTGTATATTTGTAAGTTTCTTTTATTATTCTGAATTAATCACGTTGCAATATGAACTGGAAAATGGACTTTTTGTGACTTCAAAATATTCACATTTTAAAATTCCTCGTTTGCATGGCAACAGTAATACAGGAAAACATGACGTACGCCACGTAATTCATCACGGGATTAAAACAGAGTAATGACTGCACAATGGTGTATTGACAACATAATTCTCAATCCACTTATTAGTACAAGAAAAAATGCAAAAATTTAGGTTCAGACCTAAGATTGGACTGGGTTTGTACCAGTAACCCTCGGTTTCATATAGACTACTAAGACCAACTCGGATAAACAACCAAAGGTAAAATAAAAATAAGAAATGTTTACTATCTCTACTTACACATACGTAGCCTGCTATAGTAGGTAAAGTACTGCATTCTACACCGAGATAATATTTTGACTTTTCACCAACAATTCACGGTTTAATGTTGCTGAGTTATAAAAATAAAATAAAAAACACTAATCTACAAAAAAGTCTATCAGTATGCCTGGTGTCGGTCTGTGAACAGGTCGAAAATGGAAAATCATCATACATAAAAACGAAATTTTATATTTGGGGAAAGTATCTTCTTTACAGAGAAATTCTCTAAAAAATAGTAGGCCTAGTTTATTCCACAATTGAGACAACTCAATTGACACTTCCGAAATGCGCTAACTTATTAAGTAGGAAAATGACACGACAAATCAAACAGTTCTTGCTGGGGTAGTCATTCATGGCATATTTTTCTTTTTAAGTTAAAAAGAAATCACAACACTCAAACACAAACATATTAAAAGGAATCCCGGGCGATTTCTGTGCAGTCTTTATACAGAGGCAGGAATTCTGGAATAACTTAAAAACACAGTAATATTTTCACAGCATTAGTTTTACTTTCTCAGAGCAGTGAAAGCTTATAATTCTGTTACGATGAATCTCGTTCACAATTTCAAGTGTAAGAGGAAATTAATGTTCAAACTTTTGGATGTGGCACTGTTCATATATCGATTCCGCAGACTTTATCAAAGCATCTGCTTACGACAGTGACTGCTGCATTGTTTCTGCTAGATAATAAAGCCATTACTAACTCAGCTCTTGCCGCCATTAGCACTAATTACTTCCTTTATTATATAGACTTGATTCACTAAAGCAAGATTTTAAAGCGCAGGTATCACCTAATTCTTAAAAACAGATTACTTCAGCGGTTTTATTGTAAAAAAATTATGACTAGGGGGCGGATTTCTATGACCTAAAAAATAGGATATATGCATGCATTTATGACCTAAAAAACATTAAAATATGACCAATAAAATTTAAAATATGACTTTACCCCTTACATATTGTTTATATTTTTTTAAGTTTCATTTTATTAACATATAGTGTTAATTATTTAAAATATCTGTAAATTCTCAAAAAGTAACATTATAATGCAAAATTACAAAATATTATATGGAACTTCAAAATTTCTTTTATATGCCCACAAATATCCCAAAAATATGACCTAAATATGCATATTCATACTAAATATGCATATTCATACTAAATATGCTACAATAGTTGAAAATTTCCTAAATATGCAGTTATATGCACAATAAAAGCCGTTCCATTTTCACCAGGATGCTTGGAATCAGGTTTAAATTAGTTGGAAACCTGAAATAATGCAAAGGGGAAAAATATGACATGTCATAGAAATCCGCCCCCTAATTATGACATATCAGTGTAACAATTGCCATGAGAATAATGAATGACAAACCGCCAACAATTTTCACGAGTACTGTACATGTTTCTAATGAAGCCCTCGCTTATGAAAAGCGGATATAGTTTTTTAAAGATCAAAGACAAAGATTTTAATGGAATTAAATTTACTTAAGAGCAATCCATACAAAACCAAATCTTATGTAGGTACTAACAGGCATGAGGAAAATAGTTTCTTATGATTTAAATTTTGTTTAAATTCCTTGAAATAAGTGCTTATACTACGTCCTTAAACTTCTTGTTTGATATGTTTTATCGAGTTAAAGTCAGCTAAAGTTCTACAAATTCAGCTTTTAAGCCCTGCCTCCCGAACTCTGTAAGAAGCCGAGACAACTAAAAGCGTTCTCTGCATTGCGGCCACTTACTCGATGTCGGATTATGAAGCAAAAACATAAAACAATCCGTGTTTAAGACATAGAAAGACGAATGCTTCATCCTGAAATTCGTTTTCAAGTTTTCGATAGCAATAGGCCTACATGTGTTGAGGTTCAATAATCAATAGGCCTGTTCATGTTAGGCATCTACTGGTGACGAGATATGAAGCACATCGTCTTTTCCTTCCTACAACTATCACTTAACATGGAGAAAAATTTTGTTTCAAACTAATTTCTCGAAAATGTCACCAATATTTCTTTAAAATTCTCACACTAACTGTTTTAACTAAGATAAAAATTAATTATTTCAACCTTTTTTGAAGGCAACTATAGACTATATTCCCATAAATCTTCGTTTTCCAACAAATTGCATTTTACGAAGTATAGAGGATGGTGCTATTAGAGGATTGCCACAGGGCTAGGGAGGAAGATGGAATGTAACTTCAATGTCGCTTACCACATATACCACAACGGCCAACAGTTATTAAATGAAGCAGGCTAAAGCGGACAGGTCATGGGATGCACCAGCGTGAGAAACGCACTACTGACTACCCAGGTCATGTAGGACTATCTAGATTGGGAAAAACAGAGTACCGTACAAGAGGGGGTGAAAGGATAATGTTAAACACCTATTTAGAAATAGACTGTACAAAACAAAACTATTGGGGGGGGGGGAGAATTGATATTTGTTGGTAAGATGTTGAGCTCTCTCGAATTCTTGAATGCCACAAGCTAATCTAGACTGCCTCACGCAGTCTTGTATATAATAATAAAGTCTAATATAATTTTTCCACCTTATACCCTCATTTAAAAATAATAATTCTTCGATGGTTTGCCTTTAACTCAAGTTTTATTCTATTAGTACAAAACTCCTTATATAATAGGCCTATATAAAATACGCTGGATTAAAATCATCAAGGTAACTTAGGCCTACTTCTCTCTTTTTGCGTCAATGATAAAAATTCCTGTTAAAATGTTATTTAGGCTTTATCCTTAATCTTGTGTATAC
This sequence comes from Ectobius pallidus, assembly GCA_964059195.1. Classification (NCBI taxonomy): domain Eukaryota; kingdom Metazoa; phylum Arthropoda; class Insecta; order Blattodea; family Ectobiidae; genus Ectobius; species Ectobius pallidus. The sequence continues at coordinate 56,434,024 of CAXKWD010000004.1, read as the reverse complement.
TAATTAAAACAATAAAAACATGTATAAGAATTTAAAAAGTAAAATGATAAAGGAAACAAACAGTGTGTTAAAAATGTGTCAATGTTTATGTAGGTAATATCCTTATTGCCAGTCAGTCATTAGAAACAAACAGTGTGTTAAAAATGTGTCAATGTTTATGTAGGTAATATCCTTATTACCAGTCAGAGTCATTAGAAGAAAATTGTAATCATTCACACTGTCTAAATTTTGTACTACAAGAATAAAACTTGAAACTTTAAATGAGGGTATAGGTAGAAAAATTAAATTAGATTTTATTATAATACTACCCTCATTGGAGAAAAAATGAAGTTTATTATTATTGTACAGCCTATATTGACGTTTTCGATAAGTAGGCCTATAGGAACAGAAATCATTCATATTACTTCCAAAGCTGATTTGGGTTCCGGCTTCAGTTCACTTTGAAAACCTTCAGCTGAAATTAGTCACCAAGAGGCGAAATGCGAACTGCAGCGCCAAAACTTTATATCTCTTCCGTATTGCCTTGATAGTTCCCGTGATAGATTTCATTGACCAGAGAATTTTCTGATTGATGGAATACATGTGGGCAGGCCTGACGACCCGTGGCTTCTCGCCAGCCCTGTAACTGGAAAACACCACCGCCCCGAGGTAACTTTATCCAGGCAGTAGTGTCCAAATCATCCGTCACCCGGCGTCTATACGACTGGATCTGAAACCAACCTACCTGCTAAGTCGGTAGAGTATTGCTGGCGCTAATCGACTGAACCAATGATGGATTTGGGAGTTCTAGTTAACCAAAGGTCCCTATTGGATTACCTGGATTAAGATTAAATCTCATGTCGTCGTGCTCTTAACGGGAGGGATATCTGCTACGACACCACGCCATAAATACAGTAAATAAGAAGCAAATTACTGCAGAGATTTGGTTTGGTGATTAGTTTCAGCATATAAAACTATAACATGCCGCAATAGTTAAATGCATATACTGGTGAAGTAATGGAGAACCTCAGCCAATGACATGGTTGACAACGTCAAACCGTGTATCTCTCCAGAAATGATGTTTATATCAAGAGATTTCTACAAAAGCAATTCAAATTTATTAATATAATATTACTAACATTGAAAACATTAATATGATTTTATTTATTTTATGATAATTTATTTTATTAATATGATTTATAACTGACATGATTCTGTTTCACTCTGGGCAGTAGCATAGGTTATTGAATACACTGTGGATAAATGTCAGCGCTGAATAACCCAACCTATCAAAACTAAACATAAGGTAGGTGGTCCAGTTAAGGCCACGTTAATTTTCAAAATTAAAAACAAAGTATTTGTAGTTTCCGAATTTATATTTTTCACACTCAGCTATCAACAGATGACTATAATCAGTTGTTTTGGGCAAGAAATAATGATATTACTAATTACATTGATAGCAAAAAATATAAAATGAAATCAAGTGACAGTGGCCTTATGAGGAGCATGTAGTCATGATAAGGCCACTTGGGTACACTGTAATCTTCTGACCAGCTCTGAACTCTTTGCCTCACTTTTTTATCCATCTGAAATAAATTGAACGTATAGGCACATCAATATGTGTTAAGTAGTGTAAAAATAATAAAAACTCAATTAATTAATTATAAACAATTAAGCAAATTATATATGTGTTCGCGGCCAAACCCAGGTCAGTATGAAAAGTGTGAACATTATTGTTTAAATGTTATAAATTAAGTAGATATTCACAAACAGGACTTGAAAATTATGACCAAGAAATAGCGTTCCTCATCGCAACGCATCGTATGTGGCCTTAACAGGTGCACTATATTTTTTATTTGCAATCTCGGTTATTAAACTTGGTATGTTAATGCAGATACAACAAAGAGATGCTTTAAAAGATCACAATGTAAGCTACATATCCACGTATAATTTTATGCTGATATGAATATACTTAAATAGTTAGATGTATTTTATTTCTTATCTTGTATTTATTTCTGAAGCGCGTATTTCACAAAAGTTTCTGTCTTTCCTCGAGGAATGGAGAGGGAACACTAAAATTCTGGTCAGTTGACCTTCGAAGAACGAGCTTCAAGTAGGTGTTGCAATCTGGGACCAAAGTGTGATACTTTTACGTTAAAGTATTAGTGGCCTTATCAGGAGCATGGCCTTAACTGGAGCACCTACCTTACATTTCTTTATGGTACTGTATATATACTCGTAATGTGAGATCGAACCATATTTTGAGTCTGTAATTCAAACATATTAGCTTCCAATCATAAACGTTTTAGTGTCAATAATTTACGGTTGACATTTCTCGCTGCTCGTATGTAACTCACATATCAGTTTAAACTTCCATTACAGCTTGGTCTGATGACAGTAATCCGTAAACGGAAACAAAATATTGTATACTGTAAAAAATAAAATGGTACGTTACTTTATTTTTATAGCTTAAAATATTCTACGGCATGTGATAAAATCATGGGAGGTTGAAGCGTTTTATTAATGTTTTAGAACCGTAAAAGATGTAAGGCGAACAAAAGGACGTCAAGTATGGGCTACAAACGTTCTATAAATAATCACTGAAACGGAAAGAGAAAAGGGGAAAAAGTCATCAAGAGGAAATACAATGTAAACAATGAGCTGAATGATGAAAAGTATATTTCTTTGTAAGAAAGGAGACACTGAATTAGCTATGAAATTAGCTAGTTCTGAATCTGTAAACGGATTAATATGAATGCCTGTGTACAGAAAAGTATACGATTTGTTCGAATGACTAACGATGCAGGACTATTTTTATTTCTTTTGCACGTACTTATTTTGAGTAATTAATTAATACGCCTACCAGGCGTAGGGATATTAGATGGGCTTGATGCCGTAGCCTAGAACTTTTTTCCTGGACTGACTAACAACATTCTTCTCCTCTAAACGATTAAGAATGTTCCAACAATAATTGAAAAATGAATTAAATTTATAATTGAAATTATTGTGCATATTGAAGATTGAATATGATCCTGGTATTATCTTATACAATGCAATTCATCTTCTTCTTTCTCTTAACTTAACCTCTCCTGTTTGTAGGGACGTTTATGCAGCCCACGACTTCCAGCCTACCAGGTCCGCGACCTGTCAAAGAGGGATTACCTTTGGATCACAGATATACTTTTTTTTACCATACAAGGACATGAAGGGACTCCCCGGGTGGAGTGATCAGCCCAATGCGGGGCCACCTCCGAGACAAAACAAACACATATGACGAGGCACACCAAGTCGCACATGCACTCATCTCGAACAATGCGCGGTTGGGATGAAGATGATAATGATGGCCAGATGATATTCGAGGACCACAATAGCCTCACAGGTGAGGAAAAATTCGGAAAAACCGTAAACCCCCCATGTAGGTAACTTGTCCCGACCGGAACTTATGGGATTATTGATACTTTAAAATTTAATTACTAAATAAGCATGTCCTGTTTAATGAAAATCTTTGAGGATTTATTTTCATCTCCTACTACTGTTTCAGTATGAATTATTTATAATTACAAATAGCTCAAATTATGTTAAGTCTCAGAGTATTTGACTGAATTGAAAGGTTTAAAGATCCTACGCCCATCCTCGATCAGTTTAATCAATGCACGTACATCCTATTCGTCACAGGCAGTTCAAGAGAACACAACTTCAGTAGATAGAGAGAAGAGAAATCAGACATGAACAGCATACTTAAATTCTGTCTTGCCTTCGTTAAGGTCTGTTTTCCTTACTAACATAGTGGATTGTAAAACTAATCAACAGAACGTATCTCACTGCATTACAGGGACTCCTACGGCTGTAGGGGATAGCAATTTGCTTGGGGGTCAGGAGTTCAACGCCCGGTCAATTCCAGGGTGGGTTTCTGCTTAGTACGAAACTATTCTTTTTCTTATAGCATGGTTATCTAAAGCACGCCACGCTTTAATACTTCAGCTGGGCTAGGTTTCCCAGCAAAAATCTTCTGCGGACTTCACGTGGAAATTTATAGATAGCCTATAGTAAATTCATGCTGAAATAGTCCACTAAAGGTATCTTTCTTCCCAATAAAATATGGCCAAGTTTTAACAACCTCAAATTTGGCTTTTAATTACAAGTTCAACATAAGGAATTTAGAAATCTATCAGACTTAATGGCCTAGTTGTACAGCCAGATTCACGTATCCAGCAAAACTAGGCGTAAAATATGGATATGCGTACTCCAGGCCATACAGGCATTGAGGGGTTAATTAAATAGCATATAAAGAAGGACATTTTTTATATGAAAGGAGGGAAGTAAATGCCAACTTCCAAAATTACTGATCACAAGAGAAAGGATTTATATGTGAACATACACCCATTTATGCCCACGAAGCTAAAATCAATTGTACAGTATTTTGATTACCTTCTTGATTCGGTATGTGTAGGGTTTAAAAATAATATTTTTACTCACAGTATTTTTCTATATTTATAGTATAGTACCTATTGCGATAATTTTTCATTTTCTGAACATTAAATTGAAACATCTAAAAAAACTGTAGGCCTATAATCCTCCCTCTGCAGCAAACATGAAATTTATCAATTCACACACAGCCAACCAGGCTAAAATAATCAACAATATACCCTAATATCAGAGGGTATAAGGAGATAAATTCTGTTAAAAAAAATCTAAATACTTCAGATTACTTTAAAATTGCAATATGCCACTATTTTAACAGAGCAGGACATTTCAACTTCTAAGTTCTAACTGATGTACATCTCAGCAATCGTCATAATTATGTAAAATTTGTTGTGTTAACTAGCACCTTGTTTATCACTGAAAACAGAATAATGTCAAAATTACTAGAATCAATCAGTTCCAAATTATTCGCAAAGCTCTCAGTTTGTAATATATACCATGTCACTTAAGTACCTAGGTATAACTAGGTGAGATAACATGTGGCTGACAGGGTTGTAATGTTTGTGTGTGCCTTTTTATTTTATTTCGAGTCATATTTAATTATATATTCAGCTTATAAAAGCTCCATATACTCGTATTTTCAAATATTTCGTGCATTTTTTCGATATCTATGTTATTTCAGAATTTCATGTATGAAAAAAAATAGTTTTTATAATTTGATAGAATGCCACACCCGTAATTATGAAATGGCTGAGATATGTGTTTATAAAACCACTGAATAATATTTCTGTTGAACATTTCATGAGAATATTTCTATTACGATTTTGTCACAATCACAATACTTTCGCTATAAAACGGGAATATGTGAGAAAATAAAATAAAATAAAATTATGTTGCCTGCAAGGATACCACAGAATTTCTATCCCATAATCCTAAGTTTTTTCTTTCCATCATGAAAAATATAATATCCGTTCATATCTTATATCAAGTTCCCCCCCCCCCAATTTAACTACAATCGTATTTCTCCTTTATATTAGTGTCAATTCCCACACGACCTACTTTTTTTTTACAATGTTAATCAACTCAGTATGCACTTCTTAGCCTCGTGTCATATATTTATTTTATCTTTATTATGCTCCCTTTATTATGATGGTCTCCGGATACACGATACGTACATTAATAGAAACCCCACTGCTCCTTAGTTTTCCTAGTGTTAACTGCTGTGTTTGTTTTGTAAACCCGTGAGGAAACTGCCACAAGCATCATATCAAAATTCACTCACTCTTGGTAGGCCCTAGATTATAATTGGTAATATTATTTAAATCTTTTTACATGCTCCTGTGTGACATATTGCAATAAAATCATCTCTCTCACACCCATTTTATTTTATTTTATTTTATTTTATTTGAATAGCCTATGCCATCAATGTTTACAGGGCCCCTATACAGCTTAATTCCAATGATTACACAATTTTGTCGCAACCCAGGAGCAAGTAAATACCAATCTGACACTCAACTCTGCAAGATGGGGAACATCCTCCAAAAATACCCTCTCTCATATCTTTTAGCGATGAAATTCGAACCGGTTCATCCAAACCACACGGGACAAGGGAAACATTTCCAACCATTTTAAGTATGCAGACGCCGTTTTATTGCTAATTGTATCGTTTCCCATTTAGTGAAACTTGCAAACTCTGCTGGTACGGGAAAGAACCAATTGAATGGATGATACTTACAAATAAGGGCAAGAAAGAATTTCCAGGCAAGGCATCAGCATTACGTAGTAAATTAATTTTATTTCAAAACCCTCTCGTAATCCTTACTAATGTTTTAAAAACATTTATGTTGTCCTCATTACTAAATAAATAAACTAAAAATGACAGACTGGAATGCCATTTCTCAACTGATATTACAGAATCGTTTCGGAAAGCATTACTTTTATAAACCTCTATTTATGTAAGTAGATAAAAAAAAAATTGCGGAACAATTTAGTGCTGTCTGTAAAGATACGAACTGGTGTTGATAAACCCCATTCTATTTTAATGCTGCTGCAACTATTTCTACTAATATATTTTTTTTTCTTGTGCTGTAGTATTCCACATCGTATATCAATACCGGTACTGTAACATGTAAATTATTCAATTCTAGAGGCAGATATGAAAAAGATGATTAAAGCAATGCTCTGATTTAAAATTGGGCCTACAATTCAACGAAGAGATTAATGTACATAAAAAAGTAAATGAATTACACAAGCTCTCTTAAAATCTCGATTCCATGCATAGCATAAGCCTAAGAAATAAAATTATGCAAAACGTTTCATTGACCGCTAATTAAAAAGCTATATAGAGAAGTAGGGCTGTAAAAGAGAGACATATCTAGGGAATGCTTTTAAGAAAATTGTTTTCGTATCATAAATAATTATGTTATTAATACGATCGCTGATGTAAAAATAATCTTTCTAAATATGAGTTACGGTAACAGCAATAATGCCATAACTAGATTGACCTTTAGGCCTATAAAACATTATCTAAGTCCAGAACAGTAACATTCGAATGTTTACCTGATTGCTAATATAGAAACTACGATGAGTACAGAATGTTAAAAGCGACAGAAAATAGTATCAAGCAATGAATAATACCCCTAGGTTATAGCTTCGACTGTTGTAACACGAAAACTGTATTCATACTGTTGCCTAAAATTGTAGGCAATTGCTAATATTTTCAGGAGCAATACTTATATGTAAAATTTTTAATTTTTCATCGATGTAGTAATATAAGGCCTATTTTATGTTACATTATGAATATGACCAATTTCCTCTGAAAAGCTAGCCGCTTCTTTTTAGCTGCATGCAGCTTAAATAATGTGTTACGTTGGGTCATTTAATGTATTTTGTGTTACTTACTGTGATATATTGGAAAAACTAATGTGCTATTAGTCCCTGGTGAAGTGGAAGAAAAGACCTTAGTAGTAGTAGTAGTAAATGATTTATTTTGCCTGGCAGAGTTAAGGCCATAAGGCCTTCTCTTCCACTCAACCAGGTTTCAGAAAATATATACAATGTAGGTTTACATAAATAGCAAATTAGTGAATAAGAGACTTATGACTAATACTAAGACTACCACTTACTGTCTTAACTTTCTCCAGGTAAAATAAAATAATAATAATAATAATTATTATTATTATTGTTGTTATTATTATTATTATTATTATTATTATTATTATTATTATTATTATTATTATTATTATTATTATTATTATTATTATTAGTCTATTACTATTAAATACAGAGAAGATTCTGAAATTAACACCCTTATTTCCTACATGGTTTAGAACTGCCGTCTATCAGAACTTCTAAACTGATGTGGTCAATTGAGCATTTCAATACTGAAATGTAATATATCGACCACAGCACGAGTCCTGGCAGCAGTATATTTTCACGTTCTGCACGAGACAACTAAAATTACTTTCTGATTTTTATCGGATAATAAACCAGAACAGAAGTTTAAACGGAGTTTGCTTAATGCTTACCTGCAATGCACTGAACACAGTCCATCTGTATTCTCCATGTACTATTCAGACTCTATTTCGTTTTATTTATTTATTTATTTAACCTGGCAGAGTTAAGGCCCTAAATAAATAAAAACAAGAAATGATATACCTGAATACAAGAAATGTACATTGAGTACAAAGACAAAAATTCAAACACTAAGTACCTAAGTACACTAAGTACCTCAATAATATATAATACAAATGACTAAAATAAAGAAATGAGAAAAAAGATGAAAGACTAAACAAATACATTCTTAGGTATTACAAATAATGAAAATTTATAAATATATATATATATATAACTTATATATATATATATATATTTATTTATTTTACAAATTAGCATCAATTCCTAAATGTTATTGTATACCTATGCACAAAAGTTTTTAATTTACCCTGAATTTATTGAGGTTTAAAACTTATACGCAGATTAAAACACGTCACTAACTTAATTGAATTTAACATCTTAGAAGGCTTTATTTTTTGTTCCACATGAATTAGACGTTTAAAATTGCATACTTTCAATCAAAATTTTAATTTCTTTGTGGGGGGGGGGGTCTACCTGGTCAAGCAGAAGAACTGTCTTTCTATTCCTAAGTCCGCGAGTTCGATGATTAGCACAGGTCGGTGATAAATCATGCATGTTGGCGATAGAAAAAATATCCTTAAATAATCATTACAACAAGCAAAATACACTATATTCTATTCATTTGTTGAAACGTGACTCAGGCAGTAGAGTTTATGGCTTGTAACTGCTGAACACGTTGGGTCCTCCTGCTCGGACAAAATTGTATGTTTGCCGAGGTCTTTCCCAGAACCGTTAGACAAATGTCAGATAATTTATCTCCCGAGACTAGCCGCTGTTGTCTCACTGCTATTCATTAATTCGCTCGAGGAATACAATGGCAAACCACCACCGGTATGCATACTCTAATTAATATAAAGCGCACATACTGTACATGATTTGTTAACGGTGTGCTCGCCTACGTCCTACAGTTACAATATAATCAACATTTTCTTTTCGGATTCATAATAACATGATATCTTGGGCTGATGGTGGATTTCGATCTTGTTAATGCCATTCATCACCAGCCATTTCTTTCATACATAATCTATAACCAAATCTAAACCTCGTGGCACTTGTACCTAGCATTTAACTATTAGATATTCTGTATCTGGTTTCCTATATCCCCTATGTTGGGGCGAAGGGCCTCCAAATGGAGGTTTCTGCTACCTACGTGAATTTTGGTACGCTTATTTCTCAAGAGAGAGAGAGAGAGAGAGAGAGAGAGAGAGAGGGTAGAGTGATAGGTGGTAAGCCCATCACCTCTCAACCCCCTTCCGGAAACGAAGGTATTACTTGGACGTGAAAGGGCCGAGAAATTTTGCCCAGAGGTTCTAATTTAGGCTTGGAGTTCTTTTACGTGCCGTAAATCTACGACAAGAGCCCCCCAACTTAAAGTCCCTTCCGGAGGCCTCCGCTCCCAGGATTTTTCCATCGACCGCGGCCATGTTTGATCCCGCAACCTTCGAATCTAGAGGCGGGCATGCTACCTCTAGACCACCGCAGCCGACTAACTATCAGATATTACTCTTCACTAAACATTTAAAGTCGTAAAATTCCTTACCCTAATAATAGATTAACTTATTAGCCAAGTTCATTATACTGGCCTATCTTTATCTTTATTCCAGTATATTAACTACCATTTTATGATACAGAACATCGTAAACAGTAGGCCTATTCACTATCTATATTATTCATGTCAGTAACTATTTTTAAGTATGTAAGCTATCTTTTCAACTAACTGTTTATTTGATAATCTATCTGTAGGTAGGGTATTCGCAAAGAAATGCGTGTTCAGAATGTTTGAACTTCACACAAATTTATATTGTCCAGCAAATTGGACGAATGAATGAAAGGACTATTCTGCAATGTCTTGTTAGGACGTAATGATTCCATCATGATTATAGATAGCCTAAGCATACATAACAGAAAATAATTATGTGGATTGACATGAGAGTTGTTTTATAGTATGTAAATCCCAGCAAATCAAGAATAGCCTATACTAATTTAAAACACGGTAAAATTATTTTAAAAAATTCATTTAGGTCTGGAATCAATAAAGCAATGCAGTTCAATTAATAACACTTATTTTTATTTAAAACCAGTAAGTACACTGAAAGTTATTAATGAATTTGGAATTGTGATAGCAGTAAATTGACAATTCGATTAAGAATACACTGCAGGGTTATCGCCTTTAGAGAGAGAAAAAAAAAAAGCAGAACACTACATTAAGGAATTAATCGAAATGGGAATATCTTAACCTCCCTGACAGGAGCCGGTGAACTCTATGTAAGTAGTAAATTACAATTACAATTACAATTTATTACTCCAAAGTACACGAAAAATATATACAAAAGTTGATACACCCCCCGAAGAAGCAGAGCTTGTGTTCGGGGGTGGTTCAGTTATATATTAGAAATACTTATACTAAACAATTACTTTAAAAAAATGCATAATTTGGAGAAGTATGACAAAATGTTATGTATGAAAGGTTAGAACATGTTCTATTTACAATACAAAGGTACGAAGCAATACAACAATAATACATAACAATTTATTTGTTCAAATTTTAGTAAAAACAAAGAAATTAAGTTCTATCCAAATTTTAAAGTTTAATATGAAAAATGTTATAACAGTAATAGTCGATAACAGAAGCAATAATTATATAAATTTTCTAATTTTAGACCTAAATTGTTTGTTGTTTAAGCTATTTAGATCAGGATGGTTGGTAATAAATGAATTGAATAGTCTTGGGCCAAAACTTGAACAGTGCTTAGCTCCAGCAGTTGTAACATTTTTTGGTTCAAGTAATAAATTAAATTGATTCCTTCGCGTGTTATATACGTGAGATTCTGACTTGTAATTGTCACGATGTTTATGAAAATAATCCAGTAAGACGTACTTGTAAATTTGGTCTATGGTGAAAACGTTAAATTCAGAAAATAATAATTTGGAAGAAGTAGATGTCTATGTTACCAAAATAATATTGCATTGTTAAGTAACTTAAAAATAGGATTTTTTTCGCCGAGCTCGTGGTAGCCTAGGCTATAGCAAATTGTAATACAAGCTTTGAAAGATGCACACTTTGCATACAAATGTGATTGGTTCCAACCGGAGGTTTACCGATGATTGGAATAAATCTTCCCATACTTGGTACCATATTGTAATGTAATTTATTTTTATTTATTATAATTTATTTTGATTTGGAAATATAAAATATCGATAGCTAGAAATTTTAAATCGATTATTTCGTTCAAATGTTTGCAAAGCAACTATTATATACGGTAGGTACACTTTATCATTATAACATAAAGTTACATTTCTCCTATCTGAACTGATTAGACTACCTGCAAAGCCTTGTTATGCGTGCTAGTCAGAACAGAGCAGACAGCTGAAATGGAATTTTATATCATATAAAAGTTGCATTTCGCCTGTTCCATCTGGCTCTGTGAATCGAACTGTGAGTAGCTCAGTTGGTAGAGTAACAGCACGTAAAGCCGAAGATCGTGGGTTTGAATCCCAGTGTCAGAGAAATTTTATCCTAAAATATTCTCGTTTCAATACCATATTTGAGTACATTTGCAAGTCAACTATGTCAGAAAATGCAAATCACTCACTGTAGAGGATGGCCTTATATTTTCCCACGTCAAATTTTATTTTTATTATTATTATTATTATTATTTAAATTCAGCTGTGTTTATACTCCTTTTAGCTGCGAGGCCATATCAAGGGTTCGGGATGTGTGTCTATACAGCAGGGTAGGCCAAGGAACTATTGATTGCCAATTGTTTCTATCATTGGTGTATTTTTATGGAGTAAATTTCAACTGATATTAATTTAAATGGATATGACACAAGATGAAAAGGTGAGGATGATTCGTGGTATGTAAACATCCAATTCGGCACTTGCCTTTACGACTGGGGAAACCATGGGGGAAAAAAACTCATGTCAAATTGGCCGGCTACGGGATTTGAGCCTGGGACCTCCCGAATGCGAGTCTAAGACGTTACCATCTCGTTCACCTCGCTCGGTAAATTAATTTTGCATGCGAAACCAATAAAGTTAAATCTTTCCAGAGTAGGATTATTAGTAAGAATCTCTCGTTCGTCAAAGTAATTAAATAATGTTTTGTCCTCATTCCATTAATTACTTCCGTTATAATAGTAGGAAGCTTCGTTAGATCAGTTAAGAGAAGAAGACTTACAAACTGTGGTGCTAGTATTGTTTCTCGCATGTTCAGAGTTTATAATTGATGTTGAAATTCTTCTTTCTTTGTCAGGATGATTTTATTTGTGGGCCCTGATATCTTACTACTGCATGGAGCTTTTAGACTAAATTGACAAGAATATAAAAACTTATGAAAGTTTAATCTCAAGTGCTTTTGAATCAGAAAGTTTTCTTTTCAAATTTCGCATTATGAAATAAGTTTCCCACAACTCTTTCCTAATTCTTGCAAAGAGAAAATAATATGCTACCACAGAAACCCACAGCTTAACATCATTTTACAGAAGAGTATTTTAGGGATGTCAAGTGTATAGCAATAGGGTTGTAAAATGCCTATACCCGACGCGTGGAAATTATATTCTGTAGGCTACCTTATCTATATAATAAAATAAAATGAGTTTACGTGTATGTTCCTTTAATCCTTGTGATTTGTCCATTTCAGACGATTGATTGACTGTTATGGTTATAATATAGTAAGCAATATCCACCTTATACCTCAAAGTATATTAAATTGCAGAATTTTTTTTATACAAGGGTAACAACTAGGCTATCATAAATATAAAAGAGAGAGAAAAAACATCCAAATGTATTACAAGGTAACAAACCGTATGAACAAATCAAAGCACATTTAACAATTTCACCTTAGGCATTAGGCCCTGGTATTGTCATGAATATATGTTGTATGATATAATTTACATATCCACATAATCTTACTTCATGACAACACACCCAATAACTGTGACAATTATACTTTTATCTGGGTAAAATAATTTGTATATATTCATGACAATACCAGGGCATAATGCCGAAGGTGAATTTTTTTAATGTAATAATTATTGTACTTTGATTTGTTGATACGGTTTGATACATCTTGTAATACAAGGAAATTTACAATTAGATGTGTTTCTCTCTGTTTTATATTTATGATAATAGTTACCTCTGTATCAAAAAAAAAAAGTCTGCAATTTAATATATTTTGTGGTATAAGGTGGATATTGCTTACTATATTATATTCCATCACAAACGATATGAAGTTTATCAATTATGTTATGGTTATTTAATAAAGGGGATGTACTGCTACTTAGTCCTGTGAACACCGTCGTGTGTCGGAATTTTGTCCAGCAAGAGTTCTTTTACATGGCTGTAAATCTATAGACATGGGACTGTCACATTTATTTATTGAATATTCAAAATAAAATTTAAAGAAAAAAATACCTATTTTACCCTTGGGTAGAAAAGGGCTATATTTTTCCACTGTGTGATATAGCCATACATCTGTCAGTATTATACACATCGATGGCGATGGTGTGTCCATCTATATAATATACCTGTACAGTTCTCGCACGTTAAGCTGTGGAAGAAACTTAAAAACCATATTTGATATACAAAAGATAGCACTAATTGCGTAACATTAAACAGAACTAGATTAATAACAGCTAAGGGTAACAATATAACACAATAATTAATGTTAAGAATCCTGCAACAATGATTAATTATTGGTTCACTAAATTTAAGTTTCAAACTGTAATTCGAAAAATACTTGCATTAATTCTTTTCTTTTTATAAATGCTACTAATAAATGAACTGAAATACTGAAAATATATCTTCTTGTAAGAGGGATTGAATAATATTATTTTCTGATCTGCTCATTGTCAGTAAAAACAAGAGCACAAGAAGTTGGTACCTTTCTCGTCAAAAGAGAGGACAATCATATTTCATATCCCGCACTGCACTACACAAACACCACTATACAGGCTACATTCATATCTTCACACCTAACACTTCTGCCAAATACACATCATCTTGTAGCCTAATACGGTCCGTCCAAGTGGTGCATAACTCGAAAATTGGACACACTATCGCCATCTACGTGCCTCAAGATGGACCCCAAATGTGTCAGAGCAACGGGATTGGCTTTGGATACACACAATTTCAACAGCGCCCACATAGGCCTACAAGATTTACTTCAGCTGCGATATTTGTACAAAAGTATTGTAAATGCCGGTAGTAATAAATTTTATTTATTTTTATTTTTGTATTCAGATATTTGTTCGAGAAATACTTAATCTATATTTTCTGTTGTGTGAATTATAATAAATAAAGAAAGAAAGAGAGCATGCAATCAAGTAAGAAAGAAAGTTGAGGGCAGATTTGTATATTTCAGGTAGATTTTGTAGATATTTAAAAATAAGTGGCTTTTATATTATGCTAAACTCAATTCAAGACTAAATTTTCACAAACAATAAATGCAAGTTCAAGTGGTTTTAACAATGAATAACAGCAGTGCCCACAACTAATTAAATATGTATATCGAAAAGTGAAAAGATATAGTAAAATTTTTCTTTACTGTCTGTAATAATTTGCGACATGGCAGGTGATACAAAACTTTGCCGGCATAATCCAATAAGTTCATATATTTCGTTCTTTCTGAGCAAGAACACGTGGATTTAAAACATTTATGCAAGGGATTAATGTAATAATAAAATGGCAGAGAAAACGACTAGTAAGAAGATTTAACATCCAGACGAGCTCAACTCGTCTATTTTCGCAGACAGCATACTAACAATCCTTCAGTTACAGCATATTATAAAACTCAATTCACTGTGAAACTGTTCTTTTAATAAAAACGCCAAGACATAAATGTGCTAGCACGTATTTCAAGAAGCTTAAGGGCTTCCGTGAATATGAAGTGACAAGCATTTAATGTTATATTGTTCTATACTGCAGGACATTAAAACGCACGGAGAATTTTATAACACCTCTGTTTCTGAAATTCACAAAATCCTCAGCGCCCCAGATTTGATTACCGAAAAGCAGGGTGTTCCAAACAATGGTACCCTATTCTTGCCTATGATAATAGTTAATCTTCCTTCCTGTTCCTCTCTCCTGACAACAAACATTTTTCGACGAGAGTGTTTTTTCATCCATTTCCCGTTCATGCTATCATGACGAAAACCTGAATTTCCTACCAGTAACCTAACCTACCTGTGTCTTTTGCCTTTTTCTTAGCCCACGTACTTCATTGAGTCAAACTATGTAACGATTGATAGGCCTATATTTATTATTGCAGGCATGGAATACAGGCTAATCATATTTCTTAGTTGAATTTTACCATTTTACCACGTCTTTACTTCTCTTTTTATTTCTTAAAATCAACTTACGATCTATTCAACCAGCAGCTAAGTATGATGCAACTAAGTTGCATCTGCACGAAAGTAATCTATGTATCAATCGCCATCAATATTAAAAGTCATCCCTTTTTTAAGGTTGGTACTCCTGGAATTTCACGACCATCTTGAAATCGTCATTTAAAATCTGACTCGATTCTCCCATGATGCACTTATGTTACAACTCTTGTATCGCAATATAGTTTTATCTTTGTACTGGTGCATGGCTTTTACCAGTAGCTATTTTTGGGTTAAGTTATCACTTCGAGTCCTGAGGGCTGTTTCAAAAATTTTAATTCTACTAACTTATAGTAAATACAAAGACTTTGTTTCAATACAATATTTGAGTACATTTGTAAGTCGACTATGTCAGAAAATGCAAATCATTCACTGTAGAGGACGGCCTTATATTTCCCCATGTCAAATTTGTTGTTGTTGTTGTTATTATTATTATTATTATTATTATTTAAATTCAGCTGTGTTTATACTCCTTTAAGCTGCGAGGCAATATCAGGAGTTCGGGATGTGTTAGTTTTATTAAGATAAACTGAAATTACCATAGTTTTTAACCAGAATAAACCAGAATGTTTTATGCTTTATAGATTTTTAACGTTATTGACCTGTTATACTTTAACCTTTTTACTTGTCATACAAAACTTTTTTACGTTAACTTCTATTCATTTTGTAATAACTAATGACCCGTTAATGTTAAACTAAATATTTATAATGAGAATGTTTTTTATGTAGCCTATATAGAGTTCCTCTCGTGTCATATTTCAATATTTACATTTGGCCAAAATTCCTGATTAATAAATGTATACATTCTCTAAAACCACGTCGTGTTATAGTGTTCTGTAAGTTAGAATTGTACAACTTAATGCAAATGGTTAAGGCGGTAAGTTGTAGGTTCGGTCCACGATGACATCAAAAGCATCTTTATTATGCCTAATATTTCAAGTGATTTTATATCTTTAATAAATTCAGAGGGTAAAGGTAACAAGGCTAATCTTTATGTGTTTTCTTTGGGATCATCGGGACCACCCAAGGGTCTCGTTCAAAGACAGTTCCTAAGTTAAGTAGGCCTAACTATCGCCTTATGAAGATTTGTTTTGTGGGGTAAGGTCTGTCATCTGAGTTTCATAAAATAGACCAATGTTTATGGTAACTATCAATAACCCTTTGGAGGTACAGATCGTGTAGAAGCTTGACAAAAAAGATATTATCAATCTCGAGGGAACAAGCTAACTCATTAATAAGTAATTTGCAGCCCCATGTCGACAACAAGGCCTAACCAGCAGTTTAATTACTAGGCTCCCTGGGTTGGTAAGTTTCAATGGCAAACAGTAATTACACATTTTGCTGACAAAATTACATCATAATTATCTTTACATTAAGGAAAAAATGTAACATGATCGCTACCCCTACATATAAAACGTTCAGTTCGCGCCAAGCCTTAATTAATATCCCTAGACAATGCTTATTATTAGACTAATCGTGTAAAAAGTCGATAACACGGATATTGCTTTCCTTAAGGAGAAGGTCAGAAGAGTTAAACTTTTAATTTAACGACTTATTCTGAAGTTTGGCTTAAGGGGAGACGGTGGGAGATTTACACTGACATATTTGCAATCCTATCTCCAAAATTTTGGGACATATCTGAATGAAAATTGAAACAGATATTTAGGAAGATTTTCTCTGCGTTTGGTGATTTTTACAAAATGTTTAATGGTTTATTAATGGTGTAATGATATTTTGATTTTTTTTCTCGCATTTCTATCTTTCGGTACACATTTTCCCTACAGCCAATATTTTAGACTAATCGTGTAAAAAGTCGAAAAAAAAACGTTTTTATAGCATTTGTAGTTTGAATTTCTAAATGAAACTTTGGGATAATCTTCCCAATGATATGTACTTAAAAATAAAGAAACACATTTTTGTGACATTTTTATGGTTTCTGCCACCTTAAAATATTTTTGTTTTCTTTAACACCTACAAGTTCGATCTAATGCAGGGGTAGCCAACTTCTCTACTTACGAAGGCCAATATACTTAGTTTGTAATATAGAAGCATCTAGTTATCTGCGGTCAAAACTATCCACAATATAAAAATATTTTAAGTTTTATTAATTGGGTTTGTCTCGTGCCGCACACAATCAGGCAGAGAGCTGCCAGTTGGCCCTGATCTAATAGATTTTCCTGGACCCAGGCCTAGTGTGATAAACTAATAAATTAATTTCCTTAGGCGAGGACCCCTTTATGGAGCATTTCATTATTCCTAATGGTATGAGAATGAGGGTGGCCTAAAGCCACAAGCAATTTCGCATGAAATCGGACTGAATGGAAAATGTGTGCGACTTAAAACATACAACTCTAATAATAAACAACTTTGATCCTGAGTGGGATTGTCGAGAGGTTTAAAGCGTACTATGTTTATAGAACTAAACATCAGGGGATTGAAGTCCCTATGGGATGATTTTATTCACTAATCACATATCACTTGCTTGTACGCCTTAAGAAATCGAAAGTACGAAATGTAAAGATATAGGCTAATGCCATTGTGTAGCTACTGATACTATTTCTTTACTATTAAATTCAATTTCGACTGTAATAATAATATTAATACTAAATAAAGATTAACATTACAATGGTCACTAGAATTACTGCATTGAAAGAATAGAGATATTAAATTACAAATTTTGAAAGCCATAAATTAGCGGAATGAATCGAAACCGCAAGCAGAACACACTCAACTCAATAGAATGTTATCCCAACCACACTCAACTTTACGCCAAAAATAGCAAAGCATGCGATTATACGCATCATTCCTAGGAGGCTAGTAAAACTTGTGAACTATAGGCCTACCTTAAAACTTTGTGATTTTCCATCCGCTCAAAACTGTTGTCTCTAATAGCACAGCAACGTCTCTTTCATTGCACTTACAAGGTATTGCTTTCAGAGGACGAACATGACAGGATTCTCTGGCGAAAATGTTTATATAGTAATAATGGACATGATCGATTGGGTTCCACTCCGGATTTTCTTCTTCGAGAGGTAGAAGCCAAACACACTGACGCTTAGATTAGGCTATATCCGGTCCTGAGATTGAAACCGCGGTCTTACGAATATTTCTATCTATTATGGCCAGCTCATCCGTTTAAATCTTAACCTATTTAGGAGATGGGCGATAATGTATTTTTTTATAGTATACTACTTAAAACAATTAAAGTTATCAAGTTTTTAGTCTTTAGACTGTGGACCACAGATGTAAGCGCACGTCAAACGTAAGTAAGAGAAGAAAGTAGGCTATATTTCATGTAGCTTATATTTAATATATCGCACCTGCAAAGCAAAACAAAACATAACTCTAGCAATTTACTAACACTAATACCTCAATATTACCGCGAAGGTTTTGTACTCGTCTACGGTTAGCCCTTCAGAAATCGTTTTGAATTTTTTTCTGAGATCAGGAGTCGGGTATTAGCACGCTTGGACACGTAAAGCAAACGGGGAACATATTGATAGAAAAATAGGCATACATCGGTATAAGAAACTACAGAAGCCATATGGGGGAGCCTGTGTGATGAAAACAAAACGCTACCTCCAATGCTGTCGTCTAAATCTTGAGGCGGATTATTCTGAGGTTACTACGAATCAGTCAATATGCATTATATATGAATTGAAACTGGTAGGCCTAAGTTAAATTCTCTCGCACTTCTCCCATTCCAAACCGCTCTAAACATTTTGCTGATGCCATGACAAAACTGATATATTTCAAGTATGACTTTCAATTAGGCTAAAGCAAACTTTCCCAGGCCTAGGTTAAAACAATGTATTTACTTACTCAGAATAGAGGATAAAAACTGCATCCAGAATAAGTCTCAATAGTGAGAATAAGTAAATCAAACTTACCTAAAAAAGAAATAGAAATAGATATAATAATAATATTAAACATTACTTCGGCTAATGGTATAAACTGAACAAAATTGTGTGGCACCACTGTAGTCCGAACAACGCATCATAAACTCTGATCATTCTATTTCATTGACAGATGGTAGGGTTTGAGGCCTGCCGACTGATATGCCAATCAATTAGGATTTATTAGCCGGAACATATACATTTTTAAAAATTCAAGATGTAGGTCCTCACTGGGTGTACCCCTTCTAGATCTCCCCATCCCGTGAAAAATCAAAGAAATCTTACCCAGGCCTCCAGATTCGTAGTTAGAAACACTAACCCAAAGAAGCGGTCCTCTGAATGGTATACACAGCACTCAATACGTAGTGTTATAGATACAAATATAATAATATAAACAAATTAGTATTTATTTATCATAAATTATTACATTTATGTGGTTAAATTTATTAGATTTAACTGTAGAGAGAATTCATATTATAACGAGTCCCATATCAAACTGCATTTATTGTAATATACTGTACATTATTTTTATTGTAGCCTATATTTAGTGCTGTATTAATAGGCCTAATGAGTTTATTTATTATGGCCGAGGAGAAGAAGTCATCACACGGCTTTCCTCTGCCCACAAAAATTATTATTATTATTATTATTATTATTATTATTATTATTACAGTTGGCCTACACTGTTCACTTCAGATATCTGAAAAATTTATAATAGCATACAGATGCTAAAGTGTGCAATCTACGAATAATACGAATAATAATAATAATAATAATATGATATACATTAATACATTAATATAAATACCTGATTTACCTACGACTATAAGGGAACAATAAACCAGCAAATATTAAGAAAAACACTTCCTATAAACATACTGGAACTATAAATTTACACAGTAGCGTTTCGCATTAGGATATGCATAAATTCTTCAATATTATTATACTCCATTCCTGAATAGCATTACTGAATACTATTACTTGAATAAAAAATTTACAAAAACGGAAAAGCAGATAAAATATAACAACATAAGTAAAGCCACCCCATCTATTACAAAACAATGTACATTTTTTGCAATGGAAACTAAGGATGTTAGCATAGCTCCTTCATTAATGTGGTTCCTTTTTTATCTGTTCTTCTTGGGATGTAGTATATACATGTTAAGAGACAAAAAAGATAGGAAACTAATTCGATTTTACTAGCATTACTCCCTTATCTCTGAGCAACAAAAGGAGCTGCTTTCATATTAATGGCACGGGGATGAATGGAGCTGCACGAAGTTCTTTCTAAACTAATATGTGGGCGACAACAGTGACTGATTATCGTGCACTACACACTCTGATAGTTACATGACCTCAGCCCCATCAATCTTAGTGCTGTTCTATTTCAGTAGATTATACAGGCCTATACCCATTACACTAAATATTCGTAAGTTCGACTCATTTAGGGGGCATGCAAATTTGCTAATTTCTACTTCTTCAGAAACAGTACAACTCCCAACTCTCATCTTGGTATATCCTGTACTTAGGCGTAGAAGATGTCGAAGAGCAAGGTGTCAATAATTATTTGAATCAGATGTGGTATTCTCCAAAAAATAGGAAGCGGATACAACAAGGCTTTTCTTTCATTCTCTCCTTTTTAAGTATCAGAGCAATCGCGGAAAGGATAAATTCCGGGGTGCGCGGGCAAAGAGAGTTAAGTCCACCATCCTAAAAAATTGAGATGTGTCCATAGAGCTATAGATAAAAATGTTCTCTACGTTTGTAATAAATCCATTAAGTCATATTCAAAATTGTACGGTAGTTATGGATGTGTGCTTCATGGGTTTATCCATCTCTAAAGCTATGTTGGGCTGGTATAGTGTGTTAAGTCACTCTAATTCTCAGTAACAAGAAAGTGGACTTAACTCTCTTTGCCCGCGCACCCCAGAATTGAGAGATGACGAATTATTCAAGTTCCATGAACAGTCATAAACAGTGAAAACTAATTTGAATATTTTTCATTAGAAAATGCCTAGGACACATACGCGATAAAGAACGAGTTACCGGATCACCTCATTAAGCTATTAGCATAATAGTAAAGTGTCGTTTCCCCTTGAGGAAATTAGCAGATACTAACACCTAAAGTAGCTTAACAGCTCACGATGTGTGGTTTTCCTTGCCTTCTAGGTAAAGATAACTTGAAACATGTATTCGGGAGTAGTGGTTACACAATACTAATTACTACATTACGTCTTTGTTTCCAAATGATGTTACAATATGAAGATTAAATAAACCTAACATCGTACAGAGGAAAATATTTTCGGAAAAACTGTTTCTCATCCTACCTTTCCTGAAATACTTATGTTGGTACTTAACTCTGGCACCTGGTTGTTTGCTTTCCTTGCCAAAAATATTGATATTACCATTAGATCATGTGTTAACACTGCATATGTTCTGAGTGCAATCCAATGCAGAGATAGTAAGAAAAGTACATAGTAAAATATTTTCGTAAAAACTATTCTACCTTTCCTGAAATATTTATGTTGGTACTTAACTCTGGCACTCTACTTTCCTTGCCAAAATATTGGTATTACTATTAGGTCATGTGTTAACACTGCGTATTTTCTTAGTGCAATCCAATGCAGACATAGTAAGAATAGTTGAAACGTGTGAATAATTTGCCATAATGTTTAAAATTTATAAAATTTTGCTAAGACTAAGACTAAGACCATGGCATTCCAGGGTAAATACCCAGCAAGAGCTAAAATTGTACTGGAGGACAATATTTTAGAACAGATCCAATATTTTAACTATTTGGGATGTGAACTTTCATATCATAAAGATATATTTATAATAAATTGAGTGAGTAAACATCGGCTAATGTGTGGCACTATCCGAAGAACTTTAAAACCAACACGAGGAGATACTCAATTGAAGTTCGGTTCTGTTGGTAGTGAATCATGGACTGTGCGACAGGAAGATTATAGCCGCATACAGGCTACGGAAATGAAATTTTTAAGATCATTATTAGGGTACACAAGATTAGACAAAATAAGAAATCAAGAAATACGAGAACAATTAAACATATTCTCAGTACAGGATAAAATATTAGAATATAGAGGCAACTGGGAAGAACACTTACAGAGAATGGACAGCTCAAGGATTCCGAAAAAGATGTTACACTACAAACCCATAGGCAAGAGAGATCCGGGAAGACCTAGACTCAGATGGATTGAGGCCGGAACAGGCCGATTGGCCTAATCCCTGTTAGGCAGAAGAAGAAGAAGAAAATTTTGCTGAACCAGAATGGTAGTAAAATATACTTGGGTGATGGGACAGCAATTTCTAGATTAATATTTGAATGAGTTCAGTAAATTGTCAAATGACGTTTGCATGTTAATTTGAATTCATAATATGAAGCTGTACCACTGCTTCAATTCAATATTAACAACGACGTCACAACATGTAGACTAGACGGAATTTTATATGGAGACTGAAGAATTGTGGTGTGGATTATTACTTCAGAAAAATGGTAATAGACAAAATTGACTTACGTAAAGAGGAGAAGTGCACTTATCTACCTTATATTATCTCTTCATCGAAGAAATTAATTAACATCAATTATTTAGCAATCAGCTCTCTTATCACCCGGAAGGTATACGTACGTTAATTACTTTCGTAAGAAATGTAAGTGAACTTAACAAAAACTGCTTCCCTATATACTAATTAATTAGGTCAACCCATCTTTGTTATAATAACATTATCGTATCGTACCTTAACACTTTTTGCTCAAACAATCTCTCTAATATAAAATAAATTATATCCCGTTAGTTGCTAAAAATATTTATCTTGTTCTCTTCCTTTTTAATACAGGCCTACACATATTTTCAGTTAGATTACTATTTCATACTGATTTTGTACTTTCCATAATTCATGTTTATTATCTTTCGAAATCCAATTTAATATTTTTTTTAAACGCAGCTCGCGGTCCTGTAAGGCTCGGGCGGCATGGACCACATGGTCCCTGTAATGGGGGAGGTTAAACTAAGAAAAAGGATATGAAGAAATCGTGCAACGTAAATTACTGTATAGTTAGGTAATTACAATTAGGATAACATATTATATGTACCCAAAACTTAATATCTTGCATTCTATTATTGTGTATTCTTCACAGTTTAATTTTCTGTATTCTGCTGTTATTCGCAATCATAAATAAATTTTATATGATGTTATTGTGTGTATTCAGAGCATTTAATTCTGTAATTTATTTGTTACTGCCTATATTCATAGATTTCCATATTCTTTATTATTTCTTTTTGTATTCATTGCTTTATATTTGTACAGTGTTACTTACGATTATAGCTGTATTTATAGAGTCTACTATTACTTCTATCCCCATACAGTATAATGTTTTATTATTATTATTATTATTATTATTATTATTATTATTATTATTATTATTATCATCATCATCATAATGAATTTACATATCTCGGTTTTAATTTATAATTACATTATCTTTGTCTAAACTAAACTGAACATGCTCCATTTGGTGCCTATCTCCTTCTGTCAAGAAACCTGGCTAGTTTTGTTCCAAGAACGTCAGCATATTAAACTGAAAATAAGCCTACTGTACCAGAACACTTTTCTCCTAACCAGTAGCCTACTGATGTGATAAATTATATTCGCACTGTAGCTTCTTTTCTTTCTCCTGAAGAATTTGTAAATGCCGGACACAATCATCCTGTAAAGATAAATGCTCTAGAGAATGTTAGAGAATAATTACCATACAAAGTTAATGTAAAAATCGATAAATAAAATTATTAGTTCTAAAGATGGATTAACAAATTGTAATAAAGAACCAAACGAAAGATAAAGGAAAATGTGAAAGAACAAAGAAAAAGGATTAACGAAAATTTTCAGAAAGATGGTACGCACAAGCAAAAAATAAATGAAGGAAACATCTAAAGATCAATAAATATGCCGGTGTTATTAAACTGCAGTATGTTCGAAAGCAAAGAAATAACAAACAAACAAAAAAACTTGTTTCATCAGGAAAGATAATAGATTCTGAATACTTCTAACTTGATAAAAATTCTACCTACTTCATCTCTGGATTATTATTTTTATTTAATACTCTAATACTTATTGACCCCTGTAATGGATTCCTATCAGAAGCCGTTCTATCATCTCTGAATGAGCAGAATAATTACCCAGAGTAATTAGCCTACACTAAACGCTTAACACTAATTTTGGAGAATTCAATTTAGGCTACATTGCGTTATCCATTGCCATAGGTTTATATGCATCAGTATAAAACTCAGATACTGGATACAAAGGCTTAGCGACGTGATGTGAGACATAGCAAAAAACACTGCGGTCGATACGACCAACGTCATGCTGCAAACGAATTGCACAAAAAAATTTACATCATTCGGCTACAAACGACTTACAACCATTTCCCTTTGAAACGCGTAATGAACTTTTCTGTATCACAGAAAACGTTGTTTGAGATCTTCAGGAAATAAGTGGGGAAAAAACCTTTCTATTAACCTAAATGCAAACTTGGAATTCACCACAGAAGAAATCAAAGGTAAAGCGCTTTTATTTTACTTCCTCTGCCGGCACCATAGGTACTATAGGTAGAGGAAGTATTGTGTTGGATTACCAAATTTGTAGTTCAGTTTTTAACATAAATACACATTTTGAGGTTTTAAAAAATGCATTAAAATGTTATTTTCAGAAACATGTATGTGTGTATCAACAGCCTAGCTCCAGAACGAAAAATCATATGAAAACAATATTTTGGTTTGGTACCTTCTGGGGATGTGACATCAAGATTGACGACTTTCTCTATTTTAATGTTGTTTTACATTAAGAAAAATTTCGTTTTTGCTATTTTTTCGAAAATGACTAACGATTTTGTTTAAATTTTGTACATGAGGTGCTTATACCAGATCTAAAACTTTTATTTCAGACTTTTTCGCAAAAATTCTCCAAAACCACAAACTGTTTACAGAAACACAGTCTTGCCTGGTGAAGAATAAAGCTTTG
The DNA here is from genome assembly GCA_964059195.1 of Ectobius pallidus. NCBI lineage: Eukaryota > Metazoa > Arthropoda > Insecta > Blattodea > Ectobiidae > Ectobius > Ectobius pallidus. The sequence goes on along the minus strand of CAXKWD010000004.1, from coordinate 56,408,670 downwards.
CATTATATTTCCTCTTCACTATAACTTCTTTCCTTAATGATAGGTTAAAACATTACTTCTATTTCGATAAATCTTTAAGGGATGACAGAAGTGCTGATTTAGCCATTTTGGTTAGTCAGTGCGATTTTTTTAATTTAGTGTAAAAAAAATCAAACATACCCTAAGTAAAGTATACCTGCGCAAAATTTTATGCACTTTGGATGCATGGAACAGGATGCCAAGAATGCCAACCTTCAGTGCATTTCCAACTGCCAGTGCCTGCAAACTTTAATAGCCTGTTTTCTCGGTTTCAATTTGTATGTTATTTTGCCACATTCAAAATCCACCTTCTCCTATAAAAACAAAGATGTGGACGTGAAATTTTTCACAATATACTTTACAATGGGTGTAATAAAATGTCTAATCAGATTTTCTGTGTAGGCCTTGATTTTTTTTATATTTAGTATAACTATGTCAGTTTTTTGTAACTTTTTTATTTTTCCTGGTGATTTTTTTAGAAAAAAAAACTATAAAGTTAAGTTAAAATTTATTGGTAAACTGATAAAGCAAGCACCAAAGTATCGCTCATAAAAAAATTAGGTTCAAATTCTAATATCTGACGGAGGAGATAGATTTCAATTCTAATTTTTAAAAAATAATTTAATTAATTAGTATGAAAATACACATTGAGATATAAAAATGTAATTTTAAACTTCAAAAATATGTGTACGTTTTAATTCAGCAAGCACAATTTCTAGTTCCTAAGACAGTTTAGAAAATCACTATCAACGCTTATCATCCCTGAAATAGGTATATAAGTTCACATTGACACTATCTCTTTTCCCACTAATTCAAACCTTTTAACTTTACGCTTACTGAATTGAATTAATCTACACGCCTATGTTCACTTAAAACAATTAAGATGCTGACGATGCATGGAAGTTAGACGCTGATAAGCATAACAGAGAGAAAATCCAATTCCACTAGAGGTTCTGCTTAAGTATATTTCCAATCAAGCGTATTGCAGCCTCCCGCCGAACAAACTTTTCCCTTTATGAGCAACCAACCGGTCACTTGAAAGTAATTCGAGTCTACAAAAGCATTCTCCTCATCCAATTCAACCACCATGCTGGTTGTGAAGTTCTACGCCAATCTTCCGTTCTTCATTACAGTTATCTACGTTCAAGTGCATCTAGAAATGATTCTACCACCTGAGGGTAACATTTGAATATCAACTGTTTCCTATACACAGCCTATTATATTAGTATGTTGAAAAAATTTACTAAAAACAGTTTTAAAAGGAAAAAAAATAGATATTTATTTATTTATTTTCCCTTGATTACAATATTATATATAATCTTTCAATATCACATAATGAAGATATGCATAATTATTCCAAGGCCATTTTAAAAACACTCACCCAAAGAATGGATCTTGCAACTTTTTCGCTTCTCACTCATACACAAAGTTAGTGTATGTACTTGAATACTCAACGTTCCATAGATGTATGACTATTCCTATATATTTCCATTTATTGATATAATAGATAACACTACGTATTTGTCTGATATAGTATAAATCATTCAATTAATCTCAGCATCGCGCAAAATTTTAACCTCGTGGATAGAATTGTTAGCTTCGAATAATTTTCCACAAAACATGTTTGAAATAAAAGTTTTATGTCGTAACAGAAGTGTCAGAACACAAAATTGAAACCATAATACACGTTAAGACACTTTCTAAAAACGAAAGAAAACTGCTAATGTAAAGTGGTAGCAAGAGTGATATTTCAACGGACCTTGCTTCACTCGAATATAAAATCATTTTCCATGTGACTATTTTGCACATAAGATCTATAGGCCTATAACACAGAAAGAAAGAATGGCAAACAGACGGAATGAATGTAACAATTCTTTAAATCGTGTTCAATTAATTCTAGCGTGCGACTAATTTCAAACAAAAACATTAATACAACTTTGGAGGATTGTGTTATTTTGTGGCTTCCATGAACCGAGCCAGATGGGGAGAACAAACAGTCACACAACTAGCAAATCCCTTCATAATTAGCATTTGTACAAAAGGAAACAAGAATATGTACACACGTACAGCTCCATATGTTCATTAAACAGGAAGAGCAGAAGTGTTCACAGCAGTTTGTTTTGCAACGATTACAGAAAGAGGCTTATAGAAATTTTAGGAATCCATACGAGAGCAGTTACGTTTATTTTGCAAAGCTGTGAAATACCTTGGATAGTAGACTGACTCTTTCCACAGTGTCTCACGCCATCAGACTTAATTTTGTTGAATCCTTATCCAGTTCTCAGCACAGTTACCAAAGCATTTTTACTTTTTTCTAACAAGCAGAGTATTAGCATTGTATTGTCCATGAAGTTCCATGTAGTGCTTTTACTAGAAATGCATGTTTTAAAATTCCCTCTTCCAACAGTATGCCTGCCATTTTTACAAACTGCGTATTTATATACCAGAAGAACAGCTCAACCCCGGAAGAAAAACTGTACCAGAATTCGAATTAAGGCATCTTCATAGGATAGGAATAAAATGTATCGACGACCTTCCCTTACCCCTACTACCACTTTACTTTCTCTTAAAGGGCTCTAACAAATGATTGCCTAAAGAACCGAGTTTTTAAAATAAAATGAGCCTCGTAGTAGGCGAAGGAAAATTCTACATTGGAATACATTTAGATGCAAGATACAGTATTAATACTCGTTTTAATATGTTTATTTTTGTAGCAGGCCTAATCTACAGCCATACAGCTCTGAAAATTGCGCTTTCACATAAGTTATTTCACTTGAGTATAAAAACAAACATTAGTATATTAGTGCGTAATACGATTTTTTCTAATAACGCTTTAAAAATTGCGGTGGGTGATTTTCGATTTTAAAACGTTTTGTGACACTAAATTATTAGATCACATTAATTCAATAACATAATCACCTTTTAACAATTTTATTGGTGATTTACAGTTTTATTTGTAAAGACCTTATAATCTGTTAATGTTGTTTCCAGATACCACTGCAAATGTGAACTGAAAATCTTGTAAAAACATGTTTATTGGAAGTTGTTAACAACAAGCAGGAAGAAGTAATTGTGGTATTACTTGTTATTGTCCCTTCACATTTCAGTTGCAGTAAAACCAAAATAATCGTGACTCTTTTTTCGAAAAAAATAATAATAAATAAGTCGACAGTTTAGTGCACATAAATTACTGCATAATTGTGCTCTTTTGCCGATTTTATAATTGAAATATGACGTCAAAATACAAATATGATCGAAATATGACCAAGACTATGAAAATGACTTTAAATGCAAAATAAAAACGGTCTGATTAGGATAACAAATGTGCAATTCATGTTTAATTTGTGTTTGTGGCGAGAATGGAGGTCAGGATAAAAATGTGACATTTCATTAACATCCGAACCCTACTCATAAGTAATAACGGGTTTATGATAGATGCTTTGAAACCAATGAAAACATTCATAGAAGCTCAGAGCAGCAATTCGTTGAAAACGTTACAGCAGTTTTAACAAATTAGCGGTTACTCAATGAAAAACGCTTGTACAATATACCAGACGTGAAATAGGGCTATTGGGATTGGGAACAGTCTGTGGTTGAGTTCTGTGATTCACGAATAGCTTGTATGTGCATACAGCTAGTTTGTCGCTGCATGAATGAAATCCCTGCAACCACTTCAATTATTCCACAGAATTCCGTTGCAGCAACTGCAACACATAAAGCATGTTGTCGAAACTGAAACAACTTCGCAGATTTTCTGAGCGTACTGGTTATTTACAGGAAAATATTTAAATACAAGTGTATTACAATATCGCTTAAAATGTACACTACTAGCAAATTTAATGATGGTGATTATAATCATAATGGAGACAATGATAGTAAAAATAACAATAAACAATAAAGCAGGTAAACTGATGTAACAAAGTGCCAGAATGCTTTAGTTTAATCAGTGATCACTGCAATTATGATACGCAGAAAATAAGTTATTTTTATCATCAATTTCAGAGTTACGCTCCAGATCGAATCATTAAGCAAAGCTTACGGAAGGACAAAGGTCTAAAGTTTGATAAGCACATGTGAAGGATATGTGGGTGGTGTTATTTGTCATAGCTAACTTTATTGCAACTTCCAAAGCCGTATATGAACACTGTAAAACAATGTGTTGTCATGATAACTGATTTGCATTTGATAAATTCTTTCTAATATATTTCCATAAAATAGGTACTAAATTGGCCATTACTCCGGTACCGGTCAACCAATTTGCTCCAGTATCAATAGGCTTCTTCCCATGGACGTTTTAAACGCGTATAACACTGGAATGTAACCGATTCTAAAATCTTCAGAGAACAACCTGATCTACCAAGAAACGCCTAATACGAAGAGGGTTTTTACTTTTCTCTTCAGTGAATACGATTAAAACTATCCTGTTATGGTAGTTTAAGGATTTAGGATTCTTACTTTTCTCTTTAGAGATAATGTTTAAAATTAAGTTGGGTTCACATCTGGAAAGAACACAGTCCAATGTTGCTTGAATTAAAGAAGAAATAATTATGCTGGTCTAGAAATCAGTGACACGGATGGTGCTGTTTATATTCACATTATCTTACATAATTTCGCAAATGTAAGCAAATAGATATGCGAATTAATACATTTCTAATAATGAATCAAATTTGTTCGTGAAAAAGTTTTATTACTACAATATAAGTTCTTGCTCAGTATTCACGAGCTTTAAGGAGTCTGTTGAAACCCATGTCATCGCGTACAATATTACATATGTGATTATCTATATTTGCTACTTACAAAATGCGAGGAATTTTATCCTTTCGTTACGACAGCCATTCAAAGAAACCAGATATTTTACTGAAACGTTTCTCAGTGATTTCAAACTTGGTACCCACTGATGTTTTAACTTGACGATCATTTATATTGATATATAAATTCACTTATGTAATTGTTAGAAAATTGAACACAGTTTCGTAGTGTATATTGTGATAAGAGTCGTAAGTGCACAATCAGATAATCGAATACACTTAAGGCATGTTTATACTTAACTTTTTCTATGATAGCGATTTAGCTGCTAATAAAAATGTTATGTGAAAACGTTTAATCACATACAATATAGGGGCATAGTCCATGGTTACATCTTCAAAAAAACTGCAAAACTATTCCTGGTGAAGTTGCCTACCTTCGCATTCACTAAACTCTTTATTATCCACGGTCATTTTCTTTCTTTTTTGAGCGGTATTAAAAGAAAAACTTCAATAAAGAAGAGGTGTTTTAACACATAAAAAGCTGATCGATTTGTTGTGAAAAAATTAATCAACAAACTTGTAAGTATCGTACAGAAAACTTTTACTTATTAAGTCATGATTGTATGTGTAAGTCCCTTACTGTAAATCAAAACTGTTCAAAAGCATTTTCATATTAATATTTGCCCCTTTTCTGCCGTTTTATGGATTATCCTCGGAATTCGTTTAACTGTGGTAGCCACACAAACCAATTTTGAGGAAAATCGGAAGTACACCGTATTATGTTCAGCAGCTCAAAGAATGTTGGGGTGCTGGTAAAAATTTACGGGTTGTCAATTCCATACACGAAAGAAAAGATTGAAGACTTACTGGAATAACAGCATGTCTCGATAACAGTATCACTTGGAACAAAAAAGGTTCTGTAAAGTCCATTGAATTACATATAAATCGCAAAGAAGAGTAGATATGTATAATTCATGATCATAAGGTCACATCCATCATGCAAATAGGGTATTCACACAAAGCTGGAGACTTGCTCAACAAGTGTCCTGTATCCCGACTGCCGAATGCACATTCCACATTATTAACCCAACTCTTGTACTAGTACCTCATTCTGGTATAAATCGATGAAAGTAAGTACCGGTACATAATAATATATCTGATATATCGACGTTATTTCGCACAAATCTACTTCCGAATTAGTAAGTAATCCGATTAACTCAGAATGTTCACCCTTTAGACAAAAAGCTACTTTACTTGGAGTTACCCCCTCCCAAACAGAGGTAGGAGTAGCCTAATCCCTCTTCATAAAATATTACCTCTACTAAGGTTGAACAACTGCTTCAGGAGAAAGTTCCTTTGAAGCGAAGCAATCCTCCTAAATATTATGGCTAAATGTTCAGCGTATCGTTTTATCATAATTTTCCTAAAACAGAGAGTAAAAATTACAAGGCAACATTAAAGGGATTCTATATATTCTTTTACAATTATTTCAAAGCGTTAAGTTGTGTGGATAAATTAACCAAAATAATACACCTGTAGTTGTAAAAAGCGAAAAAAGTTATAGACATTTTAAAAATCATCCACTGAGGCTATTGCATTTAAATGCTTTTGCAAAACTTTTAAAAAATCCCACCCAAATGAACACTTTTATTGAGGTGTGGCATTCAAATTACCTACTGTTGCAAATTGACTCTATTAAAATAGTTATTTTTATCAGACAACTTTCCGATAGGCCTACTTGCCATTTTAACGAACATACTTCAAAATGGAAAGGTGAAGTCAGAGTGAAAAATTCAATGTCATAGCCGGGATTTGAACCAGGATCTTCGGCTCTCCGTGCCGCTGCTCTTACCAATTGAGCTATCATGGCAACGTACCGGTACAACATTAAATTATCCAACTGACTCCCCAAGGTTACATGCATATTTTACAGAATCTGGATCATCTTATTTGTTCACTGTAAACATTAAACGATGAATTTGTTTTTATAGGTCTGAAATTCCGGACTGAAATTACTTCAGTGCGGTGTGGTATTAACAAACCCATGTTAGTAGAGTCCAAGTACACTGCGTAACTTACTCTAAACAAATTTTGCGTCTAACTTGAGTGATTTGAAACAAGGTCGGTAGAATTTTACTATATATAGGCTATGGTAAGCCATATAAATTTGAATTCCAGTTAAAAATCGGTACCTGGTCATAAGTATAAAACAAGCAGCACAGGGTACGATCTACAATTGGCTTACAACAAAACATGTAAGACAACTGGTGTGAACCATGAAAAATTACAGTACACAGCCATATAACAGTGATAAGTGCATCATTGAAGAGACGAGGAAGAGTTTGAAAGACGAGCCAAAGGCGAATCTTTTTTAATTTCCGAGAATCGCATGTCAATTGCATAGGCTCCTAGGCTATTTTTGTTCTGCGATAGCGAATACTTCTAATGAAGAAATTATTTACGTGAAAATAATTAAGAGTTTTGCTAACAGCTGTTCAATAATGGTCTTCATGTTGCAAGAGGTAGGCCACTAACCTTAGAAAGTAGTGATTACTTTAATACAGGTGGCGATCGTGCATCGATATTCAACCAGCAAATATGATTACATTCCATGTCTGCAATAATAAATATACCTAAGCTGGAGGGTTAATGACTTACGTAGGCTGTAAAGAAGGCAAAAGACGCAGATACGTAAGTTACCGACACTAGGTGGAGAAATTCAGGTTTCCACTATAATAGTATGAACGGGAAATGGATGGAAAAAGTCCTCCAAAAAAATACATAATGCATTCATAACAGCAAATGGCAATAAACAATGAAGTACATTTTCATTTTGCAGTCTACCCTCATACGTGTAGTTAAAAGTATGCACACGGGGAGCGGAAACGTTCTCAGTAACAAAACAATTGAAGTAATACATAGGCTATGACAACACACACCGTATTTTCTGTAAAATGGGATTTCTGTAAATACCCAGCCGAATTGTGTACGCAAACTTCAACAAATTAGAGGAAATGAGAATGAAATTCATATCGAAATACCCCGTAGGCGTTTCAGCTTTGTTTTTGTTCAACGGGATGCTCGAGGCGTAAATAAATGGCTACTTCCTTGCATTCGTGTCCCCTATAATCCATGCAAATGTGTTATAATAAAAGTGCGAAATGACTCATTCAAAAAAATTTGACCTAATGTATAATTATAGTTGGAATGAGGAATTTTGTACTAGCAGAAGCCCGCGTCATCGCCAGTGATTATTTACTCAACTCCTAGATGTTTTATTTAAATCGTTCAATCAGTTCACTTAATTTCACTATTGAATATGGTCGACACGGAAACACCAGCTCAAATATTATATTAGATTTTTTTCCTTCTAGCACGGATATGTAATCAATCATTTTGATCGTAATTATTGTGTTAGAAATGTGTGATTATTAAACTTGACATTCATTTATTTAGTTTGTTACTTAAATTAACATGTATTTACTTAATTTCGTTATTGAGCTTGAAATGTGTTTATTTAATTTCGAATTATTAAACCTTCAATCAATCAGTTCCTTTAATTCTTAAGTAGAAAATAAGATAGTAACAACTGTTCGCCATCGCACTCTGTTCCTTGACAAAGCCTATACTTATTTTCATTATTTTTATTCACTGCTTTTAACTCCTGTTCTACTGTTCTGTTCTGTTACCCTCGAACTTCCAATCCTCCTTCCGCCTTGTGGGTTCCAATCCAAAACCTGTCTCGCAATTTTTCATGTTCTCGCCTCAGCTTATGACTAATCCATGTCCATTTTCTTTTTTCTATTTCTTGGTCAATTTTATGGGGGTTTGGTTTGTAGTTTCCCATAGTGTTCATAGTGCTCATTATTAATTTAACATGCATTTACTTATTTATTTATTTATTTTCGTTACAGATATGTTTGTTATTTTATTTCAGTTTTTAGTTAGGCTATGTGTAACATTATTAGTAATAGCGTAACTTAGTTAATAGAATGAGTATTTGCAATAATCTGTAAATGTGTACATATTGTAACTGACACAAGTGACTTCTTTTTTTATAAAATAATCAGTTATCAAGATAAGTGAAGATAAAGTTTGTGCAGTACATTTTCCACCATTTATATTCTCATGTGATAAACTTTTCATGTAAAGATTCACTTTCTCTTAAGATTAAAACTAAAAGACGTCATCGTGAAAACGAAGATTATTTTCAGCAGCAAGCTTCTGTGACTTTGTTCACTCCAACAAGTTATATGTTTGCTTTCACTTGATCTTTTCGTAAGGTAAATATTATTCTTCCAAGTTGGTAAAGAAAAGACAGTATGTTTACCAGACAGCATTCAATATGCATAGGCAGTGAGAATTTATATACCACCAGAAGATCCCACAGGTTATACACTAATCCGACAAGTGCACAAGTGTACAATAATAATAAAATCAGGTAAACTGATGTAAAAAAGTGCCAGTATGTTTTTTTTAATCAGTTATGACTGCAATTATGATATGCAGAATATGTTTTTTTAATTGATTTACAAGTTAAGCTCCAGATTTATTCATTAAGCAGGGCTTAGGGAAGAACAAAGGTCTAGTTTTCTTTTTAATCAGATTAAAATCTTCCAGCATCAGCTGAACTGTACAGATTTTTGATATCTTGACAATCGCACACTCACATAAAAATACGAAAAAGAAAGTGAAATTGGCTGGTTTCGGGATTTGAACCATGGAGGCCAAAACGTTACCATCGTTACCATCTCGGTCACCTAGGTCAGTTTAACGGTCTAGTTGTAAGTTATAAGCGCATGTAAAACAATAGTGTTTTTGTCATAGCTATCTCTATTTTAAATTCCAAAGCCGTAAAATATCACAGTAAAACAATTGACTATGTTGTCATGATAAATGATTTGCTTTTTTTTTTATATAAATTCTTTCGAATACGTATCTATTTCTATTATATAAAGTCGAATGTGTGTTTGTGGGTATGTTTGTTCCTTATACAAATCTACATTTCTTTTCCAATTTACACGGAATTTTGCGCACATACCCAGTTAAGCCCGGAAAGTATAGCGGTCAACATTAAAATTCAAACAAAATACTCCTTCCATTGAAAATTATATAATTTCTGAGAATTTTATACTGAAAAAAATGAATTGCTGTTTAGTTCACATGACAACAGTGAATTGTTTACTGTGATGACATAGGGCCTTGGCGACTATTTAATGCTGGACTTTAACGAATTATGATTCCATTGATGTAATATATTGGCGAAAATAATCACTGAAAATGAAATCCACGAAAATAAAGCACAGTGTGATGCAGTCACATAACTTCCTCTACCCTCGACATAAGAAATATTTTCTCACTTCACATTTTGATGTAGAATAAGAGGTCGTATTGCAGGAGCAACTTAAGTGTGTGAGTATGTTATATCAGAAGTCGGTAAATAGTCAGTTATCCATAGCTGTAGGCTTTGTATTAGTTGAGATTTATCATAGGCCCTAAGCATGGGATGGAACATTTTGAGTCCTATACTCGCAGTATATTATGTCCCGGGTTTTAGGGGAGGAAAGTATGAAAGTGATACTGCATTTCTATTTTATTTCAGGACCGAAACGGTTTAACATGAGACTGAGAAATAAAATTTTCCGTCAAGTCAATACACTCTTATGTAATTTATGTTTCTTCTTATTTCAACCCCTCCCAGGCATGATGAGTAGAAGCAAAGGAATGCAGCATTCGACATCCTCTATGAACCATAAAAAGCTATATCTAGCGTTTTCTGAGTGCCATATGTTGTTCTTCCTCATTTCGAATTCTACATACATTATTATATCAGGACCTAGAGTTTCAACATCGGAAGTCCTCCATAAGTTAATTTCAAATTACAAAATACAAAGCCCGGGCGACGCCGGGCCTTTTCAGCTAGTATTATCATAAAATAGGCACCAAATTGAGCATTACTCCGAAACAGGTGAACCGATTTCATCCAGTATCAGTAGACCTCTTCCCATGAACACTATAAATGTGTATACCAAATTCCATAAAAATCCGGTAAAGCGTATTTGAGTTACCGCGTTTTTAAAATAGACACTAAATTGGGTTTTACTCCGGTACCGGACAACCGATTTGGTCCAATATCGGTAGACGTCTTCCCATGTACATTATAAATGGGTATACAAAGTTTCAGGAAAATCCAATAAAGCATATTTGAGTTATCGCGACTTCTCATATATTAACATGAAAGGCAATAAATTGGGCATTATTCCGGTACTGGCCAACCGATTTGGTTGAACATCAACAGACGTCTTTCCATGGATAGTATAAATGCGTATACGAAGTTTCATAAATATCCGATAAGGCGTATTTGAGCTATTGCGCCTTTAAAATATACACTAAATTGGGTTTTACTCCGGTACCGGTCAACAGATTAGGTTCAAATTTAACAGAGTACTTTTCATGGATGTCATAAATGCGTATACCAAGTTTAATGGAAATCCGATACAGCGTATTTGAATTATGGCGCCTTTCTATTAGAAAGGCGCCATAATCTATTAAAATAGGCACTAAATTGGGCATTACTCCGGTACCGGTGAACCGATTTGGTTCAATGCGTATACCAAGTTTAATGGAAATCCGATACAGCGTATTTGAATTATGGCGCCTTTCTATTAGAAAGGCGCCATAATCTATTAAAATAGGCACTAAATTGGGCATTACTCCGGTACCGGTGAACCGATTTGGTTCAATATCAATAGGGTTCTTCCCATTGACATTATAAATGTGTTTTCCAAGTTTCATGAAAATCCGAAAAAGCGTATTTGAGTTAGAGCGCGTACAGACACACGGACGGACGGACAGACAGACAGACAGACGGACAGACATTTTTCGTCCCCCACACAATCTCATAAAGTACCATACTGGCACTTAATAATGAGTGAACTATTCTTGCCATCATAAATTATCCATAAATAAGAACATTTCGAGAACTATTAAATCAACTCAATTAAATCCAACATTCCTGAAGATTATGCATCCACAGCAGGTAACATTTACAGAAATAACTTTACACAATGAAAGTTGATGGTCGACAAAAAGTATACTTTCCACTGAAAAATATAAATACAAGGTGATCAGATTTCAGGGAAAACTCCAGTGCATCAGTGCATGAATAACAAACTATTCATATATGACAATTCAACACAATTTAGAAACATTAAAAAAAAACTAATGTAGGCCTAAACGTTTCTGCATTCACACAAATCGGCAAGTAAGCGTTCATCACACAGGCTGTGGAGGTCCTTGAGATTCCAAGATAAAGGATCGCAAATTTTAAGTAATTAGGAACCAGCGAATTTATTGTGCATTATGCCGTTCCTTACAACAATTACATACGTTCTGAAAGTGTCAAATACATCGCACAAATATAAAATATGATGCAATACCTAATTATTAAGGTAAAGTGATCCCTGTACAGGCCATGGAGGCCCAGAGGGTTCCAGGAGGTTGAGGCTCCCAGATTTTGGACATTCGGCACATGAAGGTGGTAAGGTTGTCAGCCTTACGCACCGGCCGCCTTTACCCCCAGGATTGCTCCTGGTACTCATTTCTGTTAGAGGCTGAGTCGACCCCAGGGCCATAGTGCCACCAGAAGGATTAGGCCAATTGAAAAATCTCAATGACCTCATCGGGAATCGAACCCGCGACCTTCCGGTTTGTAGCGCAGCGCTTCAACCACTACGCTACGGCGTACCCCAATACCTAATTATTATCCAGCTGAAAACCGTAAAGGAAACAATATAAACGCAAGCATACGCAAAACGAAATAAAAAAACTGTTTTTGTCAAGAAGTAATTCAGTTGAAAGCTCTTATGATAATTAACAGTCCTTTTGGTTTCCTCTCTATGGAGCTAGGAAACAAGAGTGATAGGCAGGGGAATGTAATTATTTTGATGATATGCCATAATTAATGGAAATTCTAGGAAAGTCTAAGTCTAAACAAACAGCCAAATATCAATATTAATACTTTAGCAACATCCTATTTAATCTAATGGGTTATGGTCCCATGAGATGAACCGGAAAAGAGAGAGCTTGCAGCATTCCGTTTGTTTTGCCAATTTTTGCTCTTCTCAGAAAACCAGAGAGCATTTTCTGAATTCTATATGGCTACGTGATGTTTCGAGGAGCCAGTAATTATGGCTGGATTGCCTATCACGTATTGCATCGACACATAAAATTATTTTCTTCAGCCTTTAAAATTCATATTTGACGGTCGGTCTATACCCCCATGTGAAATTCTACTGTCCAACTTTAACTTCTGCTATATCTCTTCACATCTTCTCTTCTTAATGGCATCCGGTAATCTTGATTAATCTTCTACCAAGTTCCTTTTTCTTCGACTACATCCAGCAGAAATCCTCTCCATCTTGTGATGTGTCCTGACCAATTAGCTTTTTTTCCAAGATACATCTTTTTTCGGTCATACTTCTTAACTTTTTCATTCGTTACTCTGTCGATCTACCGAATCTTCTCCATTTTCCTGCAACCACATCTCAAAGCTATTTCCATTTTCTTCAGAGTTCATGTTTCAGCTCTATATAAAGCAAAGCTTCACATGTAGCATCTCATAAGCTTCTTCCTTAGTTGCAAATCTAGTCTTCCGGTCTTTTTGCTGAAAGCAGTTTTGTCTTTACTATCCTTTCCCTAATTTATTTCATGTAGCCTAGGGGCATCTCTTGCACTCAAGCTTCCTAAATACTGTTATTGAGGTACATTCTCCAATATTCTGTGAGACACCCCATTATTTCTTCTTCTTTTTTCAAAATCTTCATCATTTTTGTTTTTCGCATATATCTCCATTCCATATCTTCTTCCCTTCTCCACCTGTTGGTCCAACATCCTTGTAAATCTTATTTATTTTTGCTATAAATATTATACCATCTACAGTACATACTTCGTTAACGTTAATGCGACCTCCTACTTACCTCTCCCAATCTTAATGTTATTTGCAGTGGTATAAATTGGAACCTTAAATACCTGTAGAAAATAATAAACAGTTGAAATAAAGTTAAAAAGTAATCTCTCTATACCTCATGTAACAACCCTATTTCTTCCTTAATTAATTACCAGTACTGATAACAATTTTGTGAAAAGCGTAGAAAAGGTGGAGCGAGAGAGAAAAAAAAGAGGAAGAAAAGAGATAAATAACGACGGAGAGATAGAAAGGAGAGCTGCATATCAACGAAAAAGAATTTAACTAATGTCTTAAAATTATATAACAATTATGTATTATTTTAAATGGTAAGTTACGGTATTTTAATCTAAGAAGGCACGTTAGGGGGTGCATGGCACACTTGGTACCCCTGGTTCACAAGTACAGAGGAAATATTACGCGAGGAGGAAATTTCTGTTCACCAATAATTCAAATTTAACTAAACGCTTTGTGAAGTTTGTTATTTGCATGTATATTTTACAGATCCCATCACATTCAAACAGTTCACGTTAAAGTGTCCTAAAATCGATCCGTCCGCTTTAAATTTAATCCATTAGGACGATATCACGCTTGAAATGTGTATCAATATTAATTTTGTAGCAATTGCAGCAAGGAGGAGAATTATGACGTACACTTTTTTCCATTAGAAAATTCAATAAAATTGATTGAGAGAAAAGTCAGGTGATCTGCAAAATCCACAGTTCCTGATTTCAGTAAGTACAAAAGAGGACAGTCATTTAGATAAATCTACTTACTTTTGTTAAATTTCACATTATTTTGAAAATACACATTCAGAAAGGCATGATGGGGAAACTTTCATCTCAAAGAAGTCTGAAAAAGTTATATCATTGTTGTTGACTATTATTAATGGTATTTATTTATGTCCAGAAGCTTCTTGAAACCAATCATTTAGGTCTATTTCCATTCGTTATACAATCTATCGTGAAGTATAAGGGTAAGTTCACTCCAATATGCCTAACTATAAGTAACTTACCGTAGAGAATATCCCGAAACCCCTCCTTAGAATTGCTATGTACATATAAACATGTAAAGCTTATATGGGTAAAAATTAAATTAACAATAACAAAGAGTTCTTCAAATGCTGTTTTATTTTCTTGGCGAATGTCGATAACAAAGGGTGAAATCTGCCCTTCATTCACATCGTGCCTGCCATTACACGTTTAGACTACCCGCACTACGCATAAGCAGGAGAAGTTGCCGAGGAAGCTGGGCGTTAAAATTGTAAACGCTGCAGGCAGAATTGGGGTATTAGTCCAGTCAATAAACGTCGAAAAACACCAAATAGAAAAAAAAAAATCGTGTAGTTTTGAAATTTTGCAGAGTTGTCGGAGGGAGTGTCCTGAACAACATACTAAAAGTCCCCGAAGGTGGGGGGTGAGCGGGGGGCAGGGGGGCCCGCAGAAGGTCCCTATTTTAGGTTTTTCGCTTATATCTAAACAATGGTGCATCGTAGAGGAAAAGTTGCTATATACAAAATTCAAGCTGATAAAATTTCCTACCAGTTTGACTTTACACATTTCTTTCTATTCCCAATAGTTTTCGAGATATCCGCCAGCGAAAATAGCGAATTTTCGAAAAGAGCTCTTTAGCCTCACGCTTTTCGACACACTTTTCCTTCTAGCGCTTCAGCCCTTAGGTATACAGCAATGTTATCATGAAAGAAGTTGTAGGCAAATAAATTATCTTGAAAATGAGTAGTCATTTGTTACTTTGTCTTCAAATGTTCAAAAGTTATAACAATTTTAAGATTCGGTCAAATTTCGAGATTTCGAAAGAAAACCGTATATCGCACTTTCTCTATATTTAGGGGTTATATCTTTATACATAAGCTGAATATTGTGTATTTACATCATGAAACAAGTGGAGAAACATCACACAACCATTAAAGTTGAAATTATTAAAAATCCGATCATGGTACAAGCACAGTACATGTAATGGAAAATACATTATATTGCAGGCAAGAAAGGAAAAATAAGTACAAAAAAATCATGTAGTTTTGAAATTTGGCAGAGATGTGGGGGAAAGTGTCCTAAACAACATAATAAAAGTCCCCATGGATAGGGGGTGAGCGGGGGGTGGGGGGCACTTTTACCGGTAAATGTAATTTCCCTCAGTTTTCCCTAAATACACAAAAAACTATTTGTTCTAGCAAAAAAACAGTTTATGCACAAAATTAAACTACATAAAAGTTCTTTTAAAATTTATCTGAATGATATTTCTGTAGAATTAATAGTTCAGGAAACAGAAGGATATGAAGTATGACACAGTTCTGGAAATTCTGTTTTACATACACCTATATATTATATTTTTTAACAAAAAAAAGATCAGATGTTAATTAAATTAGCATGATGTCAAGCAAGCAAACTAGTTCTTAGAATAATATTTGTACTAAAGGTAAACATCACACATAAAATAATAATAATAATAATAATAATAATAATAATAACAATAATAATAATTATTATTATCATTATAAAGCTTAAAAGAAATCACATGGTATGAGTGTACTTTATAAGAAACTAGCTGAAAAGGCCCGGCGTCGCCCGGGCTTTGTATTTTTTAATTTGAAATTAACTAACGAAGGACTTTATGTATGTAGAACTTGAAATGAAGAAAAAGATTTATCACACTCAAACTATTCCATCAGAAAACGCTGGATATAGCTTTTTATGGCTCATAGAGGATGTGGAATGCTGCATTCCGTTGCTTCTACACATCATGCTTGGGAGGGGTTGAAATGAGAAGAAAAACAAATTACATAAGATTGTACTGACTTGACGAAAAATTTTATTTCTCATTCTCATGTTAGGCCTACTATACAATCGTTTCGGAGCTGAAATAAAAGAGAAATGCAGTATCACTTTCATACTTTCCTCCCCTAGAACCCGGGACATAATATACTGCGAGCATAGGACTCAAAATGTTCCATCCCATGCTTAGGGCCTATGATAAACATCCCTATTTCTCAACTAATACAAAGCCTACAGGTATGGATAACTTATCAGCGGAAAGGATTATTTACAGACTTTTGATATAGCATACTCACACACTTAAGTTGTCCCTCTTATTCTACATAAAAATGTGAAGTGAGTAAATATTTCTTATGTCGAGGGTAGAGAAAGTTATGTGACTACATCACACTGTGCTTTATTTTCGTGGATTTTATTTTCAGTAATTATTTTCGCCAATATATTACATCGATGGAATCATAATTCGTTAAAGTCCAGCATTAGGCTATATACTTGCCAAGGCCCTATGTAATCATAGTAAACAATTCACTGTTGCCATGTGAACTAAACAGCAATTCATTTTTTCAGTATAAAATTCTCAGAAATTATATAATTTTCAAGGGAAGGAGTATTTTGTTTGAATTTTAATGTTGACCGCTATACTTCCCGGGCTTAACTGGGTATGTGTGCAAAATTCCGTGTAAATTGGTAAAGAAATGTAGATTTGTATAAGGAACAAACATACATACCCACAAACACACATTCGACTTTATATATTAGATATAAATCAGGCCTATTAGCCGTTCTATTTTTCGCTTAAAATATCATTTGGAAAAATTGTAAATAGTTAGAATTTGTAGATATTTAGAAATTATAAGACCTAATAGGCCTACATAGTACTTTAAATAAATGTTTAGTTGTCTATTTTTTTCAGTCTCCAATACTGGAATCCTAGTACTGTACATCGTATGATAAGTTAGGGTTATTTTTTCTATCTACCGAACACTCAGTATTTATACACATATATAACATTAATTAAAGAGTGCCTAAACAACTTATTTTGCTTGGACGTCATCAATTTTAAATTCATCATCTCCTTCTAATGGTATACTGTTGTATCAAGACAGGTTCCACAAACGGATGAGCATTTAATACTAGCTTTTCTGGATCCATATCTTCCACCACACCGAGTTGCACAGTGACAAAATATGATGTGCAAATATTCTCAGGAGCCACATAGACAAGTAAACGTTTATTTAAAGTAATAGGTAGGCCTGCTATTCTTAGAATCTTTAAATATAATTGTCTAATTCCTTGCCATTTTTCAAAATACCGGTAATTATTTTAACGAAACATAAAACGTCTCAGCTTTACAAGAAGAATATTATTAATAATAATAATGATAATGAGTTTTATATGTAACATTAACCATTAGTAAGTATATTTTTCTAAGAACTAGTTTGCTTGCTTGGCATCTTGCTAATTTAATTATCATCTGCCTTCTCTTTTGTTAAAAATATAATATACAGGTGTATGTAACACAGAATTTCCAGAACTGTGTCATACTTCATATCCTTCTATTTCCTGAACTATTAATTCTACAGAAATATCATTCAGATAAATTTTAAAAGAACTTTTATGTAGTTTAATTTTGTGCATAAACTGTTTTTTG
Organism: Ectobius pallidus; assembly: GCA_964059195.1. Lineage (NCBI taxonomy): Eukaryota > Metazoa > Arthropoda > Insecta > Blattodea > Ectobiidae > Ectobius > Ectobius pallidus. The sequence continues at coordinate 56,390,496 of CAXKWD010000004.1, read as the reverse complement.
CTAGAACCCATAGTTTTTTGTGTATTTAGGGAAAACTGAGGGAAATTACATTTACCGGTAAAAGTTCCCCCCACCCCCCGCTCACCCCCTATCCATGGGGACTTTTATTATGTTGTTTAGGACACTTTCCCCCACATCTCTGCCAAATTTCAAAACTACATGATTTTTTTTGTCCCTATTTTTCCTTTCTTGCCTGCAATATAATGTATTTTCCATTACATGTACTGTGCTTGTACCGTGATCGGATTTTTAATAATTTCAACTTTAATGGTTGTGTGATGTTTCTCCACTTGTTTCATGATGTAAATACACAATATTCAGCTTATGTATAAAGATATAACCCCTAAATATAGAGAAAGTGCGATATACGGTTTTCTTTCGAAATCTCGAAATTTGACCGAATCTTAAAATTGTTATAACTTTTGAACATTTGAAGACAAAGTAACAAATGACTACTCATTTTCAAGATAATTTATTTGCCTACAACTTCTTTCATGATAACATTGCTGTATACCTAAGGGCTGAAGCGCTAGAAGGCAAAGTGTGTCGAAAAGCGCGAGGCGAAAGAGCTTTTTTCGAAAATTCGTTATTTTCGCTGGCGGATATCTCGAAAACTATTGGGAATAGAAAGAAATGTGTAAAGTCAAACTTATAGGAAATTTTATCAGCTTGAATTTTGTATATAGCAACTTTTCCTCTACGATGCACCATTGCTTAGATATAAGAGAAAAACCTAAAACTGGGACCTTCTGCGGGCCCCCCTGCCCCCCGCTCACCCCCCACCTTCGGGGACTTTTAGTATGTTGTTCAGGACACTCCCTCCGACAACTCTGCAAAATTTCAAAACTACACGATTTTTTTTTTCTATTTTTCGTTCGTTGCCTGGACTATATACAGAAAACCTTGATCCGTGCTAGATACTCACGCAAACAAGAAGTGAAACTCATAAACATTGTGACATCATCAATAAAAGCAAACAACATACCGTATGCTACAATCTGTATTACCGTATTACATAATGTGTATATGAGTTTGTTATCTCATCAGTTTATTATCATAATAAGTATTTCTAAATTGAAGAGATGTAACTCAGTAGGACCTGACACCATAGCTACGGAAATATAATAAATTGATTGTGAGAAAAGTCAGGTAATCTGCAAGATCCACAGTTCCTGATTTCAGTAAGTACAACAGAGGACAGACATTTAGACAAATTTATTAGGCTACTTTTGTTAAATTTCACATTATTTTGAAAATGCGCATTCACAAAAGGATTATCTAAAGATAAAACTATATCAGTTGGGGAAACTTTCATCTGAAAACAGTCTGAGAAAGTTACCTCATTTTCTGTTCTGTTTGGAAGAAATTAGTTTGAAAATCACATAGTTCAAATTGAAACTTTGATAGTTGATCCTTTTGTTCATTTTCACGGGATCGTTTTCATGTTTTCAAAATCAGTATAAATCTCGAAAGATAATTCTTGAATAATCCTTACAAAAAAATCACCTCTATTTCGTTTGACAACTCATAATATATTTTTGATACTATAATATTTATAAAATATTCTTTGTTTTGCAGGCCGCAATAACAACTTCCAAGGGCCGCACACCTGCGGTTGGATAGACCTGCTCTACGCAGTGACACAAGCGATTATGGTCAACTATGAGGCTAAAATTAAGCCTATATTTCATTTCAAATACTCCTTACTTATTTATCTACCAGTATGAATGTATTCGCAGACGGATCGTTTACAACTTGAAGGTGGCTTCAGTGAATCATATTCCAAACATTAACTGCCAGTGCATTCTGTGAAATCGACATGTACTTTTAAACATTCGTTATGTGATAATAAACGACTGTAGCCGTGAATGGTGAATGGTGAACCTAATTACTTAGCTAAATTCCTGTTTTTCTGGCTTTTCTCGAGAGGTGGGGTGGAAGTGCGACAGTGTACCGAAGCATTCTGATTGGCTCTCGAGAAAATAGGTTAATATTCAGTAATAAATAAGGCTATGGTTACTGTTATGACTCGAAATGATCTCCGTTCGTCAGTACATCTTTATAATGTACTAGCTTAAAAGGCCCGGCGTTGCCCGGGTTTTTTATTTTGTAATTTGAAATTAACTAATGAAGGACTTTCGATTTTCAAACTCTAGGTCCTTATATAATAATCTATGTAGAATTTGAAATGAGGAAGAACGACTTATCACACTCAAACTATTCCCTCAGAAAACGATAGCTGTAGCTTTTTATGGCCCATAGAGGAAGTCGAATGTTGCATTCCGTTGTTTCTACACATCATGCCTGGGAGGGGTTGAAATAAGAAGAAACATAAATTCCTGTTTTATAAGATTGTATTGTCTTTACGGAAAATTTTATTTCTCACTCTCATGTTACCACACAACCATTTCGGGGCTGAAATAAAAAAGAAATTTAATATCACTTTTATACTTTTATATTTTCCTCAACAAAAAATATACTGCGGGCTTAGGACTGAAAATGTTCCATCCTATTTTGTCTTCTTTTGGATGCTTAGGGCCTATGATAAACATCCCCATTTCTCAACTAATACAAAACCTACAGCTATGAATAACATTTCAGTGGATAAGGTTTTTTACAGACTTCTGATATAGCATACTCATTGGCACACACTTAATCTGTCCCTGCAAATACGACCTCTTATTCTACCTACACATCAAAATGTGAAGTGAGAAAATGATATGTGCATGTCGAGGGTAGAGAAAGTTGTGTGACTGCATTACATTGTGCTTTATTTTCGTGGATTTCATTCTTCATTAATTATTTTCACCAATGTATTACATCGATAGCATCAGAATTTGTTAAAGCCCAGCAACATGTAGTTCCCAAAGCCCTATGTGAACACTACAAACAATACTCTGTTGTCATGTGAACTGAATTGATTTCATTTCTTTCAGTATAATATTCTCAGAAATTATATAAATTTTCAAGGGAAGGAGTAGCTTGTTTGAATTTTAATATTGACCGCGTTACTTTCCGGGCTTAGCTGGGTACGTGTGCAAAATTTCGTGCAAATTGTTCAAGCAATGTAGATTTGTATAGGGAACATACATATCCACATATTCACAACCCACATACACACTTTCGATTATATATAGTAGTCAGTAGCCTAATGCTCGAGTAAAATTTATGCAAGTTAATGATAATGTATTAACATTAGTGCATATTGTAAAATCATTTGTGTAATAATTTTGTGTGTACTGTGGCTGAGTAGACGCATACGCACTGGAAAATCGTTTTTAAATAACCATACCTACATTATGAATCTAGTTAAATTTTAGCTAGCACGGATTGCTAGTATATTTACAGTTTACGAAAGACATTTTTAATATTTAAACGAACAATAATTGAATAATGGATGATTATTAACTATCCCCGAACTACCTGGCCTTCGATCGGGTTTTGTTCAGAGAAAACAGCCAAATTAATTATATGTATTCCATGGATGCCTTTTAGTCTCAATCTAAAATGCTATTCAAATAATTCAATATCAATATACTTAATTAATTATTTATCATATAATTCGCTAAATAGGCTAACTCGTGACTTGGAATTCCCCTAGAAACATTCCCTCGCGATTTCGTCACTAGTAATTTTATCAGCGATTTCCACGTCACTCGTTGCATTACCTATGATAATTTGTTCTGACTTAGGGGAAGAAGTACTTAGGTAACAACTAGACATTACATTTCATGGTCTAATACGATACTCCCTGTAATTATAGCAGCTATTGTACGAGCAGAGAAAGCAAAAACGGTGCTTTATTTCGGCTCGTTCTACTTTATTGGCAGATTCTTCGACAGCCAGACCCTCCAAATATGCATACTGCATGATCCACTCGTGACGCAACAGTTAATGTACATGAACTAGACTAGATTTAATTGACAGTTACAACGGAATGAAAGTGTTTCGTTCGCTGACAGAGAAAAAGCAATTAATAAAACAATGGGGTTAAAATCCAGCAGGACGTATAAATTGATTATTATACTAAATATACAATTTTTTCTTCCCCCCACTTTTCATGTGCTAACACAGCTACAGTTGACCTCAAAATTAAGTTCATGAACTTGTTTATTAACAGCAAATAAAAATATTCATACCCTGATGATGTTCAGACATCGAAAGCCCTACGAGAAAAAAAAAAGTAATACAAAACAGAAACTTGTCTTAGTCTAACTTATATAAATTTACTGATCGAGCTCTGAAGTATTATTCTTTAGAAGGTCCTATTTTACTAACAGCAGAGGAACTTCAGGTTGATTTTTTAAATTCTAAAAAATTCAGACAAAAGCTGTATGTCTTTAGAAAACCAATAATTATATATATATATATATATATATATATATATATATATATATATATTAAAAAAAACTGTAGATTGTTTTCAAGAAAATCGCAAAATGAAATCAAATAGGGTGGTATGATAGGTAGCAGAAAATAGACTGCATGATTCATAGGTAGAGATGCTATTTTGCGGTTAATAAAAATGTTAAATTTCGGTAACTTATAAAAATTGGGTCACTTACGGTGTTATTTCGCACAAAAAACTAAATTGCGGTGTTATTTCGCATAAAACCTAAATACTTTTTAGCCTTTGTGGTGCAAATAATTGTATATTTCTTCACACAGCATGATCAAGAAAACCTGAATGGAAAATGAGCACCATTACCCATAAAAAAAAAAAAAAATAAAGTTTATACGAGTATTTCTATAGGCCTATTTCATTCTAGATTGCACCCATCCCCAAAGTACAAACTTAAAGCAGTCTCCACATTTTGAGGAAGAAGTCTAGTCCTCTTATCGGTTAGAATGTCTGAATATCCTGAGGAAGCTCTCTCAGCATCTACATTATTCACCGGAATAAAAATTATTTTATATTCAGAACATAGGCCTACATGTTTAAGAACTGTCATTAATATTGATTATTTAATTTTTTGTTGTATTAATGAGCACAAATTATTTAGTTATTTTTTCTGGAACCCGAGATTCCACTTGAAAGTAAAAAAAATCGTTTAAAAAAAGAGGAATTTCGTGCAAAAAAGAAAATTTCGCATAAACGCAAAATTTCGCGTTTTTTCGCGGTTAAAAACCGACAATAATTCAACACAGGAATGTTTGAAACACAAGATTATTGTTTTATCAATAGTAATGACAACAATTCGCGAAAACTAGATATATCTATTCATAGGCTATACGTATACCTCCTCGGAAAAGACTGTCTGTAATATAAAAGTTAACATGATTTTTCGAGTTAGAGCTATGCTATGTACAGATTCACACACATCCTCATTTCCTGAAAAATACTATTTTTGTACTCACTCCACTGCATTTTTAATTATTACGCATGAATTTAAAGTGGTAATTAAAGCAATTTTAAGTCGTTATTTTTTAATAAGGCTTTTTTACATGTTTCAACATCAACGTCATCATGTGTTAGATTCTGTGGTATACCAATAGGCAGTGTAACTATTGATATAGGCTACATTTGATTTCTATTGTTGGTGTTATATTTGATAATTTTAATTGATTTTCAAGCTAATGATTATTATATTGAATGAAAAAGGAGGGTTATAGTAAGTAAATATCGAATCCAGCATACGACTGGAGAAACAATGGAGAACCCTAGAATAAAATTGACATGAAACGCAGTTTGAAGCTGAGAACTGCCGAATGCGAGCCCCAGAGGCTAGCGTTTGAGTCGGTGTGATTTTTTTAAAATTCAGTTTTACTTATACTCCCCTGAACATCGAGGTCATAATATCAAGAGTTCAGGTTCATTCTATGTGTAAACCAGCAGGCCACACTATTGGTATGCAACTGTTTCCTATTGTTGATCTGTTATGGCGTCTTTTAATTTTAATTGATACAATTAACCATTACGATGGTGAAAATATGAAAAACTCTAAGTCAAATTGACTGGTGACGGGGTTTTAGCCCGGGACCTCATGAAAGCGAGTCCAAGACGCTACCATGGAGTAACACTGTTACAATTAGGCCAATACATAATTCTTTGGTAAAAACTCGATATCGAATTTTAGAGTTAAATGCTGTACATATAAGTTAGTACTCCTGCCGATAGTTCATATTAAGGGGCTGGTGGACAAAGAAAAATACTTTTGTCTGAAGTAATTTCCTGCATAGGAAAATACGTACAAACCAGCCACGCTACATTTAACTCAGATAGTTACAAAGCGAGTCCTTTGAATTCAAGGCATAACAACGTCTTGTTCTGCATACCATCACCTGCAAATGTCGCGGCATATCAACTGTGTAATTAGGACATTCCTCTGCGTTTCAATAGAATTTCTCAAGCGTTTATTACTGCTGGAATTGTTCATTCACAAACAAAACCACACTTTCCTTAGCTGGGGAATCTTTTTCTTTGATATCGTGAAGGCAATTGAGCTGTGGAACCGACAGGAAGTGTTCGGGAAGGAAGGAAGCTGCGGCTGAATGAAACTAATGTGCCAGAGAGAACGGAGGCCCACGCACCACCTGTTGCCGTTGTATATACAAGTGTAATCAACAAATTGAATAAACAAAATATGCATCTCCCTTCCTACTACCACTGCTTTCAATGGGTTTATAAACACTTCTCTCGCTCACAAAACAAAGTGCGTACTAACAAGGGATTATACCACTTCGAGAGAAGGATTAAACTGTCTCTTGTGCTTAAGAGGGACACTTTTTTTTCTCTACAAAATTATCTTATAAATTCTGATGTTCCAGAAACGAGGAAGTAGCCCTTCTTAGTGGTTTATATGGCAGCCTGTAGTCTAGGATTGCGTGTTAAAAGTTACATCCCCGAGAAGTTCAAGCTCGTTCAAAAAATTCGAGTCGAAATAGCTATCTTTAATCAAAATATGCCTTTTTTGTCCTAGTAACGGCTCAAGTTTTTTGCTGGATGACACACAACACACAGTTGTTCTAAGTGCATAGATCTGTGTAAGTATGTAACATATTTCTATAATTATTTTCAACTTAACAGATGATGCATTCGGGGCCGGCCCATGGCGCAGATACAAGCGAAGGGCAGAATAAAGAAAAATATTTTACAAATGAGTTCCTCTTACATGTTTTCCTCAGTTAACACAATACACAAATTCTAGAGTGATAGGGAAAAGGCGAATAAGTTAAAAAACCAAAGTTTCAGGAGAGACAAAAAACAATTTATTTCCATAGCATTGTTACAATATTTAGTTCAGCCCACCCAGATATTTTTACTCAGTATAAGGTAGTATCTGGGTGTGCTGAACTAGATATTGTAGCAATGTTGTGGAAATAAATTGTTTTTTATCTCTCCTGGAACTTTGGTTTTTGACTTATTCGCTTTTCCCTATCACTCTAGAATTACCGTACTGTACTGTATATTTTCGTAGCATATTCTGCACCTAATGTTTCTGCAATACGTAGATTGTTATTGATAATTCGTTTAAATATTATTTAATTCCTACTTAAAATACAATATGTTTTGAAAACTGGGATTTATAACAAAATCACAAAAACTACATAATCAAGTTATTGCCGTAGGTGCAGTTACCTCCTAATATAACTATTTTTTTACGTTCGTATTAAACTTTAGGATAATTAGGCCTACGCACACTCCTCAGTTTTCTTTCCGTCAGAACGGAAAGCCTTGTCCCGTGATGTAGATTGTCTATATAACGTTAAAAATTCGAAAGGATAGAAGGAATAAGAGTTATAGCTGGAGTTTGCTGAAAATGATACGGGTGTAAGTCTCCGCTCACATATAAATTGAGAGTACGTTCATGACGAACATATTATACCAAGTAATATCTCAGCACCACAAGAAGTTCATTCTACCTATAGTACAGGCAGGGAAAGTAAAATATCGAACCTAAAATAATGTAACGCAATTACTGAATGGTAAGAACGTTTTTGTGGCGATCCATTTCAATCATAAGAAATTACAGTAAGTAAAAATTACAATGGGCAATAACAGAAGAAAATTGTGTGTCGAAATAATGCATATCATATTCAGCATGAGAGCAATAATCAGTGGTTCCTTAAAATGCATTTGTGTTTAACATTATATAAAATGCTGTAAAAATCATAAAAATATCACTGAATTAGTGATAAATCCAGCATAGGAATATTTGTGTAATTTCAGCTAATCACAAGTGTCTATTATCATACTTTTATCGTGTTCATTTTATCGCACTTACATTAATTTGCTTTATAGACCTATAAACTGCCTCACCAAAAGTCTTTGTAATATCCGCAGATATCGCTACCGTCACTCTATTGAAAGACTCGCAATCTCACAATGCCACAAATAGCGATGTGTGTTTTTTTTAAATTACGCATTACATGCTTAATTCTATAAGCATTCCTAAATAGTTACAATAAATACAAATCGAGGTCCGGATCCTCTCAAGAAATTAGTTTATATCAACCATTAAGTAAATTCCTTCAAACCATTAATTGCTATCCACGTATAGAAATGGCGAATTTATGACTACATAAATTAAGAAATTTGTACAATTGACAGATTATACGAGAGTAATGGCAACGTATGTCCTACGGGCAGTGATGGGAAAAGTACGAAAAGAAAGTAATTGGGCTGAATTGCAATTACCTGAGACATTTTACTTAATTACAATTAGAAATTATTTTTTCAAAAAGTAATCAGTAAAATTACAATTACATTTACAATTACTTTAGAAAATGGCAGCATCTAAAAATTCCTTGTTTTGGGTATGTTTTGGGCACAAGTCCAAATTATTAATGAACAAACAAAGAAACACATCAATGAGAATATTTTCGGTAACACTGAGTGCTTTTTTTGTTAATATAACTCTAATTTGGATATTAGTTGCAAAAACAGTAATGATGACGATATAGCAAGCGAGAATGATACTAATACTAACGACTGCTAAATTGTAACAATTACAATTTTATTTCCGGAAGTGAATTACAAGTAGAAATTACATTTTAAAAAGTATTGATTACAAGTAAATGGGACCAAAAAAGGAATTGTTACTGTAATCCGATTACTTTTAATCAATTACTTCCCATCACTGCCTACGGGTAGTTGTCATACTACTAGTATTTTTAATATTGGGAGCAATGTCGAAATCCCACCAAACCCACCTGGTAATTCATGATCAGTGAAAAATGCACCTCCATCAGCGAGTTAACCATTTCAATATTTGACAAGTATTACTGTATAGGCAGAAGATTACACTATCGCTCTACTAGATACCAGATGTTGTTATCGCATGATCCAGAGCTGCGTAAGCATGAAATGAAAGTTGTACTTACATGCAAATAGTTCTGTCATGCGGTAAAAACCCGAGTTTCATCCTCAAAATCATATGTAGGCTACGAGAAGGAAGAGAAACTTCGAAAGCTAATATTCCTTTCAGATCAGCTTCAGGCAGTGGACCCGGAAAGTGCTGGGTCATTAACTAGCCTCTGGTTATTTCAGACATAAACAGACTGCAGTGATCAATAAATAGACGCTGTATAAATAGTTCTTCACTAAGATAATTAATTGTAATGCGATATGAAACATGTTACCTTCCCAAGAACTTCCTAAATGGCATTGGTAAAACCCCCGAACCTATCCAAAAACCACAAGTAAAATACTTACAAGTTCCAATGTAAATATTCTAGATCAATAGATTCTGACAATTTAAAATAATAACATGTTTAAGTGAAAATACAAACGTTATTATGTGAGTTGAAACACGTACTTTTATTAAGAACTTAATAGAATATGGTAAAACACCCACATTTATCCATAAAACCACATTACGACGATGCGCGTCAGTTTTGCATTTCTCTATTATAATAAGAGGAAGTGTTCGTCTGTCTGTTTGTTTGACTGATTTTTTGTCTGTGCGAGATCCTCAGCCGTATCTAGGGCACGCAGAGATCTGAAATTGTTAACATGGATGGCCGAATGCACCAGTTTTCAGTAAAATATTTCAATTGCAAAATTCAAAATTCAATGTAGGTAGCCTTGCTCTATAGCCGTTAACAACCGAAAAAGAAGAGCTTCGGTGAAGCCATGGGCACCAGCTAGTTAATATATAAACGAAAATTTCATCTACTCCCTCGAACTTTTTATTTTATTTAGAAGACATAATAGACCTATTAGTAGTTACATCATATGGCATAATATAAGAACTTGAGGATGGCCACATGGTGTCCAAAATGCATTCCCACATATCCACGCGAAATAATAATTTCTAGTCTAGTATTTTACATGTGGTTTTTGGATAGGTTCGGGGTTTTACCAATGCCATTTAGGAATTTCTTGGGAAGGTAACATGTTTCATATCGCATTAAAATTAATTATCTTCGTGAAGAGCCTGTAGGTCTAATAGAATATTTTATCTTCCAGAGTTGGGAAGTTCACATTCTTTTGTTTCAACCAATAATGATGGCTGACGTGTGGTCTAGCAAGCTAAATTAATTTGAATAGGCCTACATGAAGATTTCACAAGAAATACTAAAGATAACGAATAAGTAACACTTTCCGCGATATTTCTAAGAAGAAGATAAAAGTATTCTCGTTTTTTATGATAAGCCTGTAAGAACTTCTAAGGAGAAATGATAACGCAATTAAATTAACACTTCATCCAGCTCTGTAGGGAAAAAGATATGGCTATGGAGCAGTAAACATGCATTACTATAAAAAGCCGTCACTAGAGAATGTGCTCATGGCTACTTATGTAATCTTATGCACCCGAGCACATTAATATATATGATGTTACATCTCGTGGCTTTAAAACATGCAAGATATCCCGCTTTATTCATAAAACATTTTAAACTTCCCTCATTACGATAACTATCAGACAGCTACTATCTACTATATTAATGTGCAGAAATTCTTTATCATCATTCTTATTTACCGATTTGTCAAAAGCATCATCTACCAAGGACTATTGAGATGGGGAAAGATAATGTAACAAACTCAATTCAATTCCATTGAAAGATATGAATACGAAAAGAGCAACAAGTATGCATATACTAGAAGATGAAAGTTGAAAAGTGAATCGTTTGGAGGGAAGGTTAATTTTAACGAAAGAGCTTTAGCATTTTGGAACAACAACCAAAATTAAAATTTACAGTCCATAGCCACGATATTCAGCTTTGTTTTACTATTAAAATGGCCTAATGAAATGTAACTACCGGCATATAATTGTGTTATGTTTTTACTTTCTAAAATACACAATGCCATATAACTTAGTACTTATGACATTTCTCGAATTATATTTATCTTCTCGTCACAGCCTGAACACACGCTCAGAATACAGTCACGCATTTTTTAATTCTTTTACCCGGATCATTTTCTTATACATCCTCATTCGCTGTACCCGTTGTTCGCTTCGGGAAATCCATCACAAGCAATGTCAAAAGTCAAGAAAATTTCAGCGAAACTTCAGTAAATTATTTCGAGTTAATGTAGCGTAATTTAGTTGTTTCTTTCTACTTCTTACTAATTCAGTAATATTATAACTATTTACTGCTTAAGACAGAGTGTCCATTCGTCCCGTTTTCCCCGGGCAGTCCCGTTTTTTGACAAAATGTCACGCTGTCCCAAAAGTTTTACTGGGGACACTCAAGGTCCCGCTTTTTTGTGATTGTGATTGGCCAGTGTATTTCACGCTACATTAATACAAGTTACAACAGTGAAGGTGTTGCTCATTGTCAAAACATACTTTTAATGCAGTAATATGTGCTAACTCTTATGATAAATTATAAGAAAAAACGCACTTCTTGATAGAATACATAAAAGTGGAATGTACTATGACAATGAGGCACCTATTTCTGTGGAATAAATTATCTACACCAGTCTGCAGAAGAAATTTAAAAGTCTTTAGGGAAAACTTGTGTGCATGAGACAAAGGTAAATTGTAAATATTCCCTAAATTTTGTGAATGAAATTTTTGTCCATTTTTCCCTTAATTGTCCCAGGTTAAAAAATAAATAAAATATATCTTTAATACAAACATTATATGGACACCTTAGATTTAAGAGTTCCTTTCTAATTTGCAATTGTTTATTGTGCTTCTGTTTTATTACATGTAGACTATCGTATTTATAAATCACAGTAATTGTTTTTATACTAGATCGAAAGGGAAGGAAAAAAGCCTTAGCTCTGATACAATAAAAACAGCCTATATGGGTGATTCTTCAAATACGGGAAAATTTGCGTTCCGGAGTGATATTTCCCTTCAAATTCAACTAAAAAAAAAATAAAGTAAAAGTTTGTTTCTACTACTTCCATACTACAACTATCACTTTGAAATGTCACTAACTTTAAATTCTGATATTCCAAAATCGAATTTAATTCAATGAAATGTCATCCACATGCCCTGTCCCAAACCTCGGTTTTGTATATTCTAATGCATTTTTCCACAAAACAAAATGTTATTTCCTTTTCAACTTTTTTCCTGCCAATGAGTATGAATGGGTGAAGAATATTAACTCCTAAAAAATAAAATGAAATAAAAATGTCACCCCACCTAATGAACATAAAGAATGTCCCAAGGGTTTTTGGTCATCCACATGGCTGAAAAGAATGGAATTTTTTCTGCAGAAATGAGAAATTTGTAAAACTGGCAACAGTGTTAGAAAGCCAACAGGGCAGCTTGTGGTTGAATTGTAAGGTTGAATTTTGCTTGCTTACAAATAGTTTGGGATTAACAAAGGACTTTGTATCATTTTCAAGGAAAACGTTTTTAATCCCCGTCATTAACATGGCTTCTAGAAAGTAGGCAGAAAGTGAATATTAATTAATTTTGATTATGCACTATGATAAACCTTCCCATTCAAAGTACCTGACTGAAGTTGAGCCTACAGAGGTTTAGAAATGGCTTGCTGAGACCACTTAAACTCCTTTTTTGTCATCCACATGCCTGATTTTTGTGTCATCCACATGTCTCATGAAGGGGTATGTGGATGACTCTCAAGTCATGTAGATGATAAATGTAGGATACTATTGTGTTTGCGGTGTCTGTGACCTGTACTTAAGATCTTAAAACTGATTAAATGAATTTCTGCTTGATTCCCCCCTCCCCCAAAACCATAAAAGCACAGTCTCGTTAAAATTACATTAATTCCGGAGTATGCACACAAATTTGCAAATTTGATGCAAAATCAACTGAAGTATGCTGAGAAAAATATGAAATCACATAAAGAAAAGCAGATTGTTGTCCAAGTTAGTCATTAATGTGGCCTTCTGCCATCCACATGTACACGGATGTCATCCACATGGCTTTAAAAAAATAAAGAAATTAAAATAAATAAAAATATAAGCATTTAAGCTCTGCTGGTGTCATATTATAATCAAGTAACCCCTGAAGTATTTTTGTGATTTTTTTGAGATTTTTTAAACAAAGTAAAAAATTTGGATTTTACACACTCCAAATTTTCCCGTATTTGAAGAATCACCCATATACACACACATAGTTGGGGTCTCACAATCGAGAAAAGTCGCGGGTTAAAATTCCGGGCCGGCCATTCTGACTAGAATTTTCCCGCGGGTTGGAATCTTAACTGTTTCAATTCATCTTGCCATTTCCGTAAACCACGTGAAATAATAATTCACGTTCCTTGCTGAAGGAGTTTCCGCTCTCTTCCCATTCAATTCATTCTTCAGCCTCTGATGTAATTCCCGCAATTTGCTCTACGGGAATTTGCTCAATTTCCTCACATGTTAGAGTGAGGAGGTCTGGACAGAGATTACGGGCTATGCTGGGATTCAGTATCAAAATCTTTTAATTATTTACAGTAAACGCTAGATTATAGTTATTACTAATATAGTATTTTATATATTGTAAGTTTTTATATTATTGTATTATTTTTATATTATTGTATAGTACTGTATTGTTAATTTAACTATTATTATTATTATTATTATTATTATTATTATTATTATTGTAATTTTATACCTTCATTTTATTGTCAGTGCTATTTTCTTTTCCTTAGAGTATTTATCTAGTAATTTTTGTATTATAATTGTAGTTTTTGGAATCCTGGTAGAGAGGAAGGAAAGACCCGATGGTCTGTACCAGGTTAAACAAATTCAATTTAAATGCAAATAAAATTGTGTTTCCTCGCAGGAGGCCTACATTTAAGCTGATCCTTAGGTAACTCGCAGTGGATCCTTAGTTAACTTAACTCCTTGGATTTCGGATAATACTAGACAGAAATAGTAACTTTATCAAGGGTGAAAATTTTTAGAATGTAGTATTATCAACCTTCCCGAAAAAGATCGCCGGGTAAGTAATGCCCTTTTTGTCAATCGCTGAATCTCGACAAACATACACATTTACGCACAAGTGGGTACCATAATCATCTTATTGTGGAGGCTATCCGTGAATCAAATTTGAAGAGCTTAACACTTGACGTAATGCTAACGATAAGGGAAATGATGTCATTGAACATAATCATTTAAGTAACAACAGAAACAAAAACTTGATAAAGATAGAGCTGAACTAATGTTAACTCCACGATACGAATGGTTTCCGAACAGTTATCTGAAAAGAATTTAGAAATCTAGTAAACTCTCAAACAGCAAAAATGTTGCTATATATATACACACTCCAATAGCTACTAAGTTACGCAAAGCTAGTATTGAGAAGCAATCTGTCTCAATTGAAACCAAACACTGCTCGTTCGATTCCCCACAGGTTATGGATTAAATTCATTCCCTAAGGGATAGATGGGTCCAAAATCCGGGAAGGGGAGAGAAGAGAGAACTACATAGACTGCATCAGTTTGAATGCAAGAAACGTGAAGCACATTGAAAGAATAGGAACTAGCCAACCTTATCTTTTGCTCCTGATAAATTATCCTCTTGTTTATTCGACCATAATATAATATACTTATTACATGTGACGTAACAGTATCATAATATCAATTTCGAAACAGATTTTCATTATAACATAGGTATGGTAACGATTATTATCGAACACGGAACGATCCTGAAACCTCGACAGCATTAAACAACCTGTATTTAAAATAAAATCAATTGTGTTCGTGTTAATTTTAATATTATACTAAACTGCGTCCATTTCGTGTTGTAAAAAAATCCGTTCGATTCAAGAAAACGGCGAAGAACAAGCTTCGACTTGACCGTACGCCATCGGGCAACCTGTGTTATAATGAAAATCTGTTTCCAAATGGACATTAATGATACCGTTACGTCACATATAAAAAGCGTATTTATAGTATGGTCGAAAAAAAACTTTTACTCTTATCGTTTGCAACCACATAAACTGAAATAACTGACTTTTCTATTTATTTATTGTCGTATTTGCAGGAAGGGAAGCTTAATTGACATTAGATCTATCCCATGGACCAGACGTATCACAATCAAGACGAATTTATGAAAGGATATAAGGATATATGAATTAGAAGACTGCGAGATTAGCCCCAGTCTCAAACGGAAAAGCAGAATCAACCAGCGAATGCTTTTACGGTTGAAAATAAGATTGAAAGAAATCCTGCGGCAAAACGTCGCTCGAAATCGGATTCTAAAAACAAGAAACTCGTGAGTAAAATATAATACCAAACATTATGTAAGAACAACAATACTGACGCGAATATTGGAAAGTTTTTGAGTGACCGAGCGAAATTCTTAGGAATAGGTTTGATTTGATTACTCTTCGTCGCCGCGGGTAAATCGGTAGCGCGCTGCCTTCCACCCTGGCGGTCTAGGTTCGATTCCCGGCCGGGTTGGCGATTTTTCAATCGTGAAAGATTACCTTCCCGGGTTCAGAACTGAGTGTTTTCATTGTCTTAAGCTCATACAATTTTCTGATTTTGATTACCATCTATAAAGAAAATAGGAAGAGGTATGACAAAGATGTTTAGTTAGTATGTTTAGTAGGTGTGGGTATTACTAGGCCTACCATATTTACTAATGCAGCATTCAATGCAATGCGCACCCCAATTTTGAAACTTTAAATCATTAAAATAAAAATTGTTGGCAAATGCAATGTGCATTGATAGTAGAATAATTTATATTATTTTATTACTTTATTTCACACAAAAATGGATTTGTGAATACTGATTAACCAAGGTTGGTCTAACGGTTTAGGGGACAGTGGAGTGGGGTACGGGGCCATAGATACCTCTGCATTGAACCTTGCTGTCTTTGAGCAAGTATAGGACATCATCAGACATTGTGACTGTTGTATCTCAAAATTCTGAACTGAAGATGATGCAACTTGCATCGAAATGCATTTTCAAGTAATAGACGCATCTGGGACCAAGAAGAAGTTTTAATAATGTGACAACAGTGTTTTTAACGTGTGCTTGTGCCTTCTATGTTGTTTTATATTTTATAAAAGGCCCCAGATAAGTGCAACGACAAGGGTTCTAAAGTGGACAATCTCTCTATTTTTAAACTATTTTAACCCTGTCTGACGATGAAATTCATTACTAAGTATAGGACTAGTATAGGACTTCGGGAATCGAATCCGGACCGCCGGGGTGCCAACGGACTTGCACTTGTATCTAATGCACCATCAAATCTAACACAAATCCCAATTTTGAATGTTACAAATGAACGAAAAGGTGCGCATTAGTTTTGATTAAATACAGTAATTAATTTAATTAAATGTTCGATTTATTACATAATTCAAATAATTAAGATTACTCCCATAATGGCGAACATCATACCTGAATCAATAAACAATCTTCATTTTTAACATACACAACACTGATATTGCTTGTCTTTTGTATAGGATAATTCTTACAAGGTTATTTCTTATCAAATAACAGATAAATAAATACCTTCCAGCTGAACAAGCCTTATTATTTACATTCAATATCTACAGCGGTCAATATTTTGTTTGTTTTGAACACAATGCATATGTTAATTAAATTTCCTCTCCCATGATCCGAATTACAAATATACCAATATTCTGAATGTAATCCATCCCTTTGACCTCGATATAATCATTGTCCAGGTATGTAATAATCTTACTCAAAAGGTCCGCTGTAATGAAATTTCCTTCCACGTTTCATAAAGGATAGGCCTACTAATAACGGAGTTCGTCAAATTGAACACACGGAAAATGAACACAAACATAAGCTATAATAATGAGGAAGTGTTTGTCTTTCTTTCTGTCTGTCTATGTGTGATGCCCAGCGAAATCTACTGCATGCAGAGATCTGAACTTTAAACATAGATGGACCGAAGGGTGGCTGCATGCACCTCGAAGCCGGATTAATAATTTTAGCTTTCTTTCGCGACTTATGAGTAAAAAACTGGCAGAAATCGTGGATTTTTAGCCCTATTGAAGCATCAGTTTTCAGTAATACATCATTAGTCAAATCGTTTTTGTCAGAACTTGGAAATAAATGCATCGCGATTTTTCCAATATTTTTTCGCATAGAATTATAGAACACTTCGATTCTGTCGGTCTCCTTAGCCGCGATACCTAAGGACTTAGATCCATGGTGAAGGAGGCTGTGGGTTCGAGTCCCAACTCGGGCATGAGAGTTTGTGTGGAATAAGGAAAAACTGAAAACAAGGAAAACAGCAAACAGGAAAATTGGTCTATGGCCGGCTAAATTTTATTAAAAAAAAGAAATCTGTGAGCTCACCCCTGGTCGATTTGTTTGTTATGATGTCAAGGCAAGCAGACATCTGAAATTTTCAACACAGACGGAAGAGCAATAATGAATGTGGCCTAATGTGATCAAACATTGATCAATTTGGACGGAACTCACTACGAAGGGGTTTTCTGGGCCAGGAAATTCGAATCTGAGGTCTTTTCCCCATCTAAACGTGGAATGCACTCCAAAGCCGGATTTTTAGCTGTTTCGTTATCATTGTTTTTCGGTTTAAATAGGCTATAATGTTTTAATTATTTTCCCCTTAGTTTTTTAATTAAATATCATGGGCGAAGCCGCGGGCACCTGCTAGTAAATAATAATGGACACTTCCTGACTATCTGCTTATCCACCAGCTTGTGATATCTTCACTACATAATACTGTTAAAAAACAGAAGCACCCTCAATGGCAGCGGAGGTCTAGGTGGTGCAGTCAGTATGGCACTGGCTGTTGGGCAGCCTGGATGGAGCAGTCGTTAAGGCAATAGGTTACACTTCCCAATTTCACGAATTCGATTCCGGACAAGGTCAACAGCATTTACATACGTGCATAAATGTAACAGACTGGCACAAAGTCGATACTTACTTAGTAATCAGTAGGGGGCGGATTTCTATGACCTAAAAAATAGGATATTTGCATGCATTTATGACCTAAAAAACATTAAAAGATGACCAATAAAATTTAAAACATGACTGTACCGCTTACACATTGTGCATATTTTTTTAAGTTTCATTACAATACATTTTATTAAAATATAGTGTTAATTATTTAAAATATCTGTAAATTCTAAAAATTTACAAAATATGAAATGAAACTTCAAAATGTCTTTACTATGCACACAAATATGCCAAAAATATTACCTAAATATGCATTTCATACTAAATATGCTACAATAGTTGAAATTTCCTAAATATGCAGTTACATGCACAATAAAAGCCGTTCCATTTTTGCCAGGATGCTTGGAATCGGGTTTAAATTAGTCGGAAACCTGAAATAATGCAAAGGGGAAAAATATGACATGTCATAAAAATCCGCCCCCTAGTAATCAGGTTATCATTTAGCTGAACTGCTTTATCTTTCTGTACGTATTTTACAACTTATATATTTATACAGTACCGAGTACTTTCATCAGACTGCAACAAACATTAGTCAGGCTGAAAGTAGTTTGTCACTTGGCCTAACATGAGAAGCGTTTTACTATCTGTACCACTTTCTTGTCCAATTTCACCCAGCTACTTATTATCTCCTGGGCAGAGAACCACATTCTGAATATGTTTTGCGACTTTCAATTTATGGGTTCTTAGATTTATAGTATTGACCTGATCAGTGGAGTGTTATACCAGTAAATCAAGATTTATTTTATGCAAAGATTTCATTCTGCTTCTATAGCATCTTAATGAGAAATTGCATGTGTGATGTATATTTTACAAAATGCACCATAATGAAGGTAACTATTTACCTATACCTACCATCAGAGTTACTTTTTAAATGACAGTACTTTTTAAATTCAAATTTAAAACTTCCAGATGAGAATAAAATAGATTAAATTAAATCTGGGTCTTGGTTAAGAACAAGAGAATTAGAATTTACTTTATCGTAATAAAGGAAATTTTTGGAATTGTGTCAAATTTTATAATTAATTTTTCAATAAAAATATGTCAAGATCGTGAATTTGAAGCTCAAGTTAAATATTGGTCTGCTTAACAACATAGACCTATTATAAGTTTAAATCTTTGAATGATCATTAAAAGGGGAAGGAAGAATATTTTATTCAAATGACACTATTTAATATCCTCAAAATTGAACACATAGCATTTAAGGAAGCCTAGAAAGGTTTTTGGATACTTTTTTGTTTCAGTGTTTACAACTAATTATTCGGATTAACTGGGACCGGACACAATCCGGATAACCAAATATCTGGTTTATTGGATAAATCATGAAAAGGTCAATTCTTTTTAAAAAAAACTATAATTTACTGTACAATTCATTGTGCAAATTATGGAACTGTACTTACATAGGCTACCGGGACATACTGATACATCAGTTGTTTTGCTGACAAACTGTCGATTTTGTCAGCTAAAAGTTTTGCTTTTTCACAAATAATCGGCCCTAAAAGAGGGTTTCCCAATGTTCGCTGCTGCAAAATCACTTGAAAACGGCCTCAAAGCGATCCAAACAATTGGCGATATGGAAAGTTGGAGTTCTGCTGTATAGCTAAAGCTCCACTTTCTTTTAACCTGCAATACAATAAATATACAGGCAGGGCCAGCTCTAGGTATTTTGGTCCCTACGCGAGAAATAATTTTGGTGCCCCCCTAAATTGCCACCTCAATCATTCCATTTTTTAATCATTTGATTAAAAATGGAATTTCACATCCTCTAGTCTGGTGTTGGGAAGTGGTTAGGCCTACATCAAATTATTGATTTGAATTGGCTTATTGTGGGAAAGGCTTAGGCTATATTTATGAAGACATTGTAACATATTTAGATAGTACAGGGATTAAATAAAAAATACATTTAATTTAAAATTTTAGGCTATAAATATTTACACGGTAGGCCTACTGTACTTACTGCTACATATTTACATTGTGTTGGAAGTTTCAGCTTTTTTTTTAAATCTAAATGTTGTTGCCCCTAAATATATCTAAAAATTTTCCACCCTAGGCGGCTGCCTAGAATGCTTATATGGACAAGTCAGCCTTGTATACAGGTTTATATATATATATAGGCTCACAGAGTACCTGAATGCCGGCAAGCTACCAGTATATATGAAACTTTTTCTACAAAGACCTCCCTTTTAAGGATGTTTAACGAGTGTTTCAATCCTCCATTCCACCAACTTAAATGATTTTCTTTAAATTAACTTAGTTGTCTTCTTCATCTTACTTCTAGGCCTAGGATCTGTTTATTACACCACATTTTCATGGCAAACTTCACTAATATAACTTAAGTGAAGGTGGTGGTTAGTTGGACCCTTACTTTAAATTAGTCACTAGATAATCAACAAGCCGTAACTTTAATTTATAAGTTCAGTACCATTCCTGTTGAGAAAGATTCTGTGATTAAATCAGATTGTTCAAATGAACCCAAGATGTGAAAATGACTGTCCTCTAGGCTATAGGCATATGTGTTTTCAGATAGCTGTAGCCTACATATCATGACACCCTACATCACGATATTAATACCATATTTCAAAATCGTTCATGACATCACTGTATGGTGACCATGCACTTTTGAAAGCAGTTTATTATCATTAGGACCCAGAAGTTTATGATAAATTATATTTTTAATAATGCATTTTATTATACAACATGCTAGTGCTAACACGTGTACACTACATGAAAGAAATAACAGAAAATTCAGGGTTTCATTTGGCATATTATTGCATATTTTGTTCGTTTTGCAATAATGCATCATATTTGCTTGATACCGGTATTAAAACATTGGTGTACATCTTATTAATTTTCGCATTATTTTTTAACAGCACATTTATGACAGATTTTAAATGTTGTGCATTTCTCTTTAATTCTAACATTTACAGCATATCTGAATGTTTTGAGAACTGCTGTACAATAACTGACATTGTAGGCCCACATAACCTAATGCTTGATTAGAACTGTTTGTGTAATATTAAAATGACGATTCACTTCATTAGTTTCAATTTTGCTAAATTTGTTGTTTTTACCTTGTTTTCAAGCAGTTTTGTAATGTAGGCATACTTGATACAACTTCTACTATTTTGTTTTTGTTTTTTGTGATTTATACAGCAATTCAGCTAACAACAGAACATAACATAATAAAATTAGTTCTTACATGTTACTAATAAAATAAATATAGCAAATTAATAATCTGTTTATTGCCAGATAGGCAAGTTGGTAACTTTGGAAATTCTTTCAGATGCAAATCGTGGGATCAGCTAATCGGAGCGTGCATATTTTCGTGAATTTGTCCATTTACTAAGGCAAATGCGGAACTTACATTTCTTTATCAATTACCCTCTACTCCACTTCAACGCCAAAATTACACATAGCCTATATGTAACAAATCTTTAACCAGGGAAGTTGCATGCTTAAGTAATAAAGCATTCAGGTTAATTTATGTTTAAAATCAGCATTTACAGGTATTTCCTAATTTTTTTTTTCACGGTACCTAGAAACCAACAACCTTATAGGAAAGATCTGCAGCCAATGGGAGTTCTGGTGATCAACCAATGGGCCATGTAACCAGATGGAGTACCGGTAGCTATTATACAGAAGAAACCCAAGTACGAGCTAAGTTATAGACCTAGTAAATCTGTTCTTTTACTGAAAACATAGTATACCAGTAGCCTAGTTCTCATTTGTGATTGAGGTGGAATGTGCAAATTTTAACAGGATATAAATCAAAATATCAAGTAAAATTATTGTACCAGCATTAACTTAACTATCTCAGGATGCATTAAGTACATTTAAGTTACCCAATGATTTGATGCAGAGCACCAATTTTTAAATGCATGATCAGGCTTTGAAATCTTTCTTGAGAATGTTTCCTCATAATAAAGGAGGGTACAGCCTACAAACTTGACGGTTTTTTCTCTGAATTATAACTAACCTACAACGTCCTTAATATTAATTTTGAAGTACACAAAATAATTTGAAACTCCGAGAGTAAATTTGTATATTCTACCGCGTCTGCCAATAAGAAATACAGCCGAATGAATTTAGGGGATAAGTTGGGTATTAGGGTGAAAAATCGATGGTAAGTAAATATATAGGTCTAACCACTGCCTTCTAAACTGTATTAATCGTGTATACACTGCCTGTCCTATACGGCTAATTTTGCGTACTCGGCGACATTACAGATGGCAGCACCTTTCACACCCAGACTGCTTCTTGTTTTTTGCTACGACATTGTTGATTATGTAGTGCTGTCACCGCTGTCTCATAATCACTGCCTTCTAAACTGTATTACTCCTCGAGACAGCGGTGCTCATAATATAGTCTATCAATGCATCTAATTAATTTACATTTATTTTAATTATTGCTCCAAAATTCCATTTCAAGGTAAGGGTCATATACTGGAATAATATTACGTTCTAAACAAATAACACAAGTATCTGTGTCTGTTTAATGCTTATTTTGATTAGTGATTGCTGCAATCTGGGTGTGAACTGTGTCGCCTCTACTGGATAAATTAGGCAATTTAACAATACTCTGAACTCCATGTTAAAATAAAGCATAGGACAGGCAGTGTAATTCTCGAGACGGCGGTGGGTCTAACATTCACATGAATGCATTGCCGAAACTAATTCTGTTCGGTTACCGTAACGTTAGTTAACTAACCTCATTTTAATACAAAAGAGGCAGACCTTAATACACATAAACAGACCTTTTGAATAGTGTACCCAAAGCAATCAAAGTTTCAAAACACGTTTAGAAATAATGTGGCGTTAACTGTGCGGTAACGTTAGAGAGAAAAAGGGGTGTACACTATTGTCAGATAACAGTCCTACATAGGCTACATGACACCATTAGGTTATAAACATTTGACACTATCATAATATAGGCTGAAATAAAAATGTACTTACACCACCATGCCATAGGCTCCTTCTCCAATGTATGCCAAGTTTGTGTACCTCGGTCCAACTTCAAAAACTTGCCCCCGAACAACTTCCGCATTAGGATTTCCAGCCGCAGCACTCGCCCCTTCCGCCATTTTGACAACTACGACAACTACCTTGCGAACATTTTACACACCACATACCTGTGTCGCTAGTAGCAAGAATCAGTTCAATTTCGATGCGCAATTGTCTTCATAGTTTAAATGATGGCCACTAGTGTCGCTACTGCACTCTCATTGTGTCGAGTACTGATTTGCTAGGTTAGAAAAGTTCACAACAAACTCTTATAAGAGAGGAACTTCCCTCTTTTAAGTAAAAGAACAGGACCTCGGGAACATTTTTCAACGAAAATGAACGCACCGCCAACATTCGAGTCATTTCTCCTTTTCGAAGGTGAAAAGAAGTAAGTGATTTGGGCATGGGAATTCTGATGTTTGGATGTCCACATTTTACTTAACCACAGTACTAATTCTTTCGATTGTTTGCAGGATAATAAAAGAGCAAGACACAAAAGTGCCAAATGCTGCAATCTTCACTATCAACAAAGAGGATCATACTTTAGGCAACATGATCAGAAAGTAAGCATTCCTAAATAGACTTAGAACCGAGCTAAGTTTATGAGTGTTGCTCAATTTTTGTTTGCAACTTTTAGTCATCTTGTCATTAATATGTTTTTCTTCTTCATTTCAGTCAGCTGCTGAAGGATCCAAACGTTCTCTTTGCAGGATACAAGTTGCCACATCCTCTTGAACATAAATTCATAATCCGTATACAAACAACTTCTGATTACACTCCACATGATGCTTTAATGCATGCCATTACAGATTTACTGGCAGAGTTGTCACTTTTTGAAGAAAGATTTAGGGTAAGTAAAAACGTGCCTGGTAATTATCTTGCAACCAAGCTTTAAGAATTAAATTAGTCATTTTAAGATGCTCAGCATCTGTTGTGTTTCAATATTCAGTGAAATTAGCATTGAAAACCATTAGGTAGCTGTACCATTTTAAAGAGTCAAAGCGCCATTCTCCTATATGCTACTGCACACCATATAAGTTACATACGAATCTCTGATATATCCACTCTCTAAAAGCTTGATGCATGATCACGTCCAACAATTGTAGCCTAACTTGGTGTATGGTATCAAGGATCCATGTAAGCGATTATAAAACTGTTCAAGAGTGACCGAAAAGGTCTTTTAGAGACATAGGGAAGTCCTTAGAAAATGGAGTCCACTGTAGCTCATTTATTTTTCTTCTTTTTTATGAAAAACGGCCAAATTTAAAGTTATCTTGTTCTTCAAAAACCTATAGAATCCATATATATATAGGCCTATATATATATATATATATAAGTTATATATATATAAGCACATTTTTTGTAGAGGAATATTCTAAATGTAAGTGAATTCACTAAGAAGTGTACAAAATTAACCTGAAATGGCATTATGAAGTGATGCATATTCACAAGAATAGTCTGCTAAGCTTTGGAGGGTCACTGGGTCATGTGATCCAGAAACGAGGCTGTAAACTTGATTGCAGTCACACTAATATCACTGTTCCTAACCTCACTGCCATCAATATAGCTCTAATGTCACTATCACTAATATCACCATTCCTAATTTAACTGCCACTCACCCAGAACTCAGTAAAATTGTTTACAAAGTGAAAAAGAGCCATTTTCATCATAGCCACAACAGTTCGAGCAGCTATACCACCAGCTATTCTGAATGCATGCACATGTTTGTGCTTTGCCGGTAATGCGAATGAATAAAGCAGTTTCCCAGCTTGTGCATAAAGGACCATTTAGATAGAAGTTCATCAGTAGCCAATAGGAGTGTTGGTGTCCAAGCTAGGGGCTGCATAACCGCTTGGAACACCTTGCTTAGAAACCCAGATGTGAGCTACATTAAACCCAAATCATGTTAACTTGTAGTAGGCGAAGCTTGGGTCCAGCATACACATACCTCTATTAATAGATTTGGCAATCTGTAACTTGTAGTGTCATTTAGTTGTGTGTAACTTAGTCACTAATAATGCAGTAAAACTGTGTCCCAAAATCATACTGTCATAGTTGCTGACCATTCACCAGAAAATAATTGAATATGAACTTGTAAAATTATGTTGAAAATATGGCTAAATTACAGGAATTATAATTGTGCTTCTATCAATATAGCCCAATAGTGATTGGTCAGCTTGGCTGGAGCAGTTGTTAAGGTTCTGACTTTCTATTCTCAAGTTTATGGATTCGATGGCATTTCGTGTACCTGAAACAGTCACCAGTGTGGTGGAATTTTATTCTGCTTGAGTTATTATACATGCCTGTAAGTCTACAGACAGGACACTGCCACAATTGCACATATAAATGCAATTAACCTGGCCCAAGATAATACCCACAAACTTCGGAATTGAAACCTAATGCATTACAAACTACTCTACCCAGGTCAACCCCACAGCAGCTGTGTCACCATATGGATACAAGTACAATTATTCATTTTTAATCATTTGAAAGTTCTTCATTTAGAATAATATAAAGAGCATAAACTATCTGTAAAAAGATTGAGTACAGAAATATTACCGTACTCAATCTTTCCACAGATAAATCTGTCATTTGGTCCTGATTTCTACCGTTTAATGTAGTCAAGATTAAAATAAAATAGTTTTCAGTGTATCAAGTGTTTTTGTCCTTTCTTTAATCTTCACAACGTTTCGGTCCTATTCTTCTGACCTTCCTCAGTCATTGAAGCTATTGAAGGATAGGACCGAAACATCGTGAAGATTGAAGAAAGGAAAAAACATGTGTTCCACCGAAAACTATTTTAATCTTGACTTTCTACAGATGTTAGTTAACACTTCACTGTGCTATTTTCCTACTAATATTAATATTAAATAAACTAACTTAACTAATGTTTTTGCAGGAAGCTATCAAAGAGAAGAAAGAAGGTCTTGATTAAATTGCTACCAGTATTGAATTGTCGGATATTCGTTTGTTGGTTATTGACAAATCACTCTTTCAAAAACCGAAGAACTTAATATGAACTTAATTAAGAACTAAAATATGTGTGTGTAATTTAAATGTGTATTTTTATTAAAGAGACTACTTTAACTGTAGCCTATATATTTTTTTATTTATCTGCCCCTCCTGAAGATACTAATTCACTCATGAATGTATCTGATAGCACTTAGTTGATAGAACTATATTTTCTTCCCAGGTTTTGCTAACTTGAACAAAATACTGTTCTAACAACATGCAGACAAGGTTCATTGGGTGAAGACCTTAAAACCCATTGAACCCTTATTTCAAAATTACTTCTGGGCAATTACATGGGTAACTGATAGTCAATAGCATTTTTCGAACAAAGTACCATAAATAGAACGATAGTAGGCCTATATGGCTGGTTGGTTTTTTAACTCAACTTGTCTTTTAAGAACCATGATTTTGATCAGCATCCAATCAGCTGAGGATGATCAGGTCAGCCATATGCACTGGCCGCTTTTACCCCAGTTATACTCCTGTACTCATTTATGTTAGGGGCTGAGTAGACCCAGGGCCATAGTGCCACCAGAAGGCTTAGGCTAATACAAAAATTCACTGATCTCATGACCAGAGCAGAGAAAATGTACAGAAGGTAGATTTTGAAATAAATAAATATAATTTACATAACATATTCTTCAAAATAAAGATTTAGGGTTAAAATTAAAACATCTAAAAGTATGTACACGGAATTAAAATTGAATTGGTTCGCCTGAAGGGCATGAAATAAATTCATAAGACACCTGAAAGGAAAAGTTAATTAAGATAGAGGTAAGAGCTAAAATATACTATGTTTGGAGTACCTCACCGCTCCAAGACATAGGACCTTCTCAATAGGCATGGAAGAGGTTGGCAAAATTATTAATTGGAGATCGCATGAAACAAACAAAAGGAAAACTGAAATGAAACTTTAATAGTTACAAAAGGCAAAACCCGGCAGGAATGTTTGAGACCCAGCCGTGGGAAAAACGCGCGAAAAGCAATCAAGACACAGACACCATGTCGCTACAGCATGGCGAAAAAGCTTTTTAACAAGAAAATCTACTTTAAGCCTAGAAGAGCAATATCAATACTACAACTACCCAAAAACATCAAATGAAGAGAAGAATAAAGCCAAGAAGATAAACTAATAGCCGCAATAAGCAATTTACAATAGCAGCGAGGAAGCGTCCCCATGCTACATTGGTTTTTTCATGCTGAAAAGAAACTACGCTAGGCCCCAGGTCACAAACATTTCTGCCTGCATCTTAACAACCAATAAAAATATTACTGTATGAAATAATGCTCTCACGAGCAAGAAACCCAAACTACAAGCTTTGGTATGACCTAGGCCAAAGCAGCCAACTAACCTCTGTAAGTAGCCATATTGGAAGATGAAGATGCCGGAAGTGACGTGGCCACGTAGCCACGAAAGAATACTTCCCTAACTTGCCGCTAGAGAGCAGAAACATGACTGAACAGAAATTAAATAAAACAATTGAGTCGGCGGAAACGCCCGGCTCAATGGGTTGGATCTCAGGAGTCCAGTGAATATCAGTTTTAAGTAAAATCAAATATTCTGGAATGGACTAAGCTCCAGAAACCAAAATGAGTAGTTAAAATTATTACGTCTGCAATCAACTTGCTAATACAGAAACAACAAAATATAGGTACAATGATTCATGTTGCTCCGCATAAAGAAATAATGTGGATTAAAGCCCATAGTGTGTATTACATCCTAAGGTAGCCTACTATGATAATTTCTCAAAAGAAACACACACCTAAAGAAAACAGTTTGAAGTACTGTACTGCATAACTAACATCATATTATGAGGGCTATTGTTTTTTCAACCTCCAATGGAGCATAAAATGAAAACCACAGTGAAAATCAAAACTTTTATTTGGAACATTTAGCTACACCTTCTAGCTACATAGTCGTGCTACGATTGAGACATTTATTTGTCGTAGCATGGTACCAACTTTTCAATACCTTCTTCATAGAAGCTGGCTGCCAGCGAATTGAGAAGGGTCTTCATGGCATTTTAAAGTGTTTTGAAATTTTTCATTGGTGTGGAAGTCATATCTTGGGTTTGTTTGGGAAATTGTGTGGATCCATTGTTTGGATTGTTCTTTTGATTCTGGATTGTCGTAACGAATCCATGTTTCATCCCCTGTAACGATGGATTTCAAAAACTCGTTCCCCTGCCGAGTGACTTTCATCTTTTTTGGCAGCTGAAGAAAGATCTGGGAGGACAGCGCTTCCACACCAACGAAGAACTTCAAACCACTTCAAAATGGCATGAAGACCCTTCTCAATATGCTGGTAGCAAGCTTCTATGAAGAGGTTACTGGAAAGTTGGTACCACGCTACGACAAATGTCTCGATCAGAGCACGACTATGCAGAGAAGTAGCTAAAAGGTGTACCTAAATGTTCACATCGGTGGTTGAAAAATAGCCCTCGTATTTATAGTGTATTAAGTTACAATGTGTGCAAGGACATGGAGCTGAGACAACATTATATCCAACCCCCTCCAAACATAATTTCACCATACGCCCATGGCCACAGCCAAGGATGGTCTAGTGGTAGATCCTGCTCTGCTTGTGAAACCAGTTGCTTGATGTAGATAGCTTTCATTAATCTCCCAAGGGTTGGAAAAGGAGCATTCTAGGAGTGGTTAGTGGGAATGGTGTTCATTCACAAGAAAAAGATTCTTCTCAATGAAATTCCTTCAAACGGCATTCACTGCTAACTGTAACTGACCAAAGGATATGAAACAGAGTACACAAATTATAAAAATCTAATTGTATTTACTTCCTAATTCAATTAATATTGACACAGAATTTACATTTTTAACACATTTTGTAAATATGTTAACAAGTTTGGTGTTGTATTTGACATGTATAAGATCTGGGCTGATTTTTTGTAACAAATAATTTAATTACATAGAAATTCATAGAATAGGAAACTTATTTCATATCAATCATTATTTTTAAATAACTACAAATTGGAACAATTATCATAAATTAGGTATAAAATTATGGAAACATCTGAAAGCGAATAATAAAATTTAAACAATATTCAAAGATCCAAAATGATTAACTATGTTATTTCACATCCTAAGCAGAATTTAAATTAATTTTTAACATGTAAATTCATTTTCTAGTTGAAATTAGAAAAGCGTATTTCAAAATGGTTTTAAAGGAGAAACTTCCCTGTATAACAATTTCAGAGTACAATATTATTTAAACTCAGTGTACAACTATCAAATGCTTCTTTAACTTTCCACTGGTATATGAATCATCAATAACAATGCTGCCATTATTTTTCAACGAAATATCACACATAAAAACTTGAATTTATACTCTAAATGGGCAAAACTAAAAATGTTAACTTCATAAATCATGGAATGAAATATATTCTAACTCCAAATATTAACAACAATTTATTGGAACTTGACATAACATCTTGGAAAACTTTATTTCAAAAGAGGCTCCAAACTAAACTCTGTGGCGCTACATCCCTGAAGGGACTAGACTGCTGCGTCACCTACCATAGGCAGATGGCAGGATTGCAGGGCATGTGGTCAGCATGCCGGCGCCCATGGCCCTTGCTCAATCAAATGCAATGTTGCTACATTATGATGAATTAATTAATTAATAATCATTATTTTAAACTGGAACTAAAGGGAAACCAAACAAGGTTACACTTTATAAAACTGGCAAACAAAGGAACAGTTTCATTTTTAAGAAGTCCTGCATTAAAATTTGGCAATTTTTTGTGTTATGTACAATAACATAAAAACTTCATGACACTTCAAAGCCACAGGGCCAACCATTCAACCACTGTGTCACCTATCTCAATCTTCTGACCTCGCTGGTCATTAACAGTTAAGATTTCTTGACTCATATAGTTTTTTTGTATTTAAAAAAAAATGAGGCTAGACACCTCGACCTCAGAAATATTTGAGGTGGAACTGAGGATTGAACCTAGGCTTCTAGATTTGCAATGCTAACCACTGAAACATGGAAGTGGTCTGAAAGAGTGTTAGGAAACAGATTTTTCAAACAATTATTTGAATGAAATGCAATAAAAAAGTAAATGCCAAATTAAACACATGCAACCTCTTCTTCAAAGCATTCCTTTCAAAAATTTTAATACTGTTTCACTAACAAGTATATGACTTTTGTCTTGCTACTATTAATAGAGGATTGAAGTACTGGTATATGCAAGAACAAACTTCTATGTTACATTTTGTAAAACTTGAGATGTTCATGGAACAAACATCTATTTGCAGATAGTTTACGCATATCTCAACAAATGGCTTCAGTATTCCGGAAATTTGGCACTTTAAAATCATGGAACAAAAGTCTATGTTACATCTCCTCCCAAGTGAGCACAGGAAAAATATTATGAATTGAATACAATTTGCAATTTAGATGAGAGGTTGTTTTGGTGTTTTCAGCTGTATATTTTTAAGCTTAATTAGTTTCTCCTTGACAAATTAGTCATGCAATCATATGATAGTAGCAAACACCATGTACAGTTATGCGCACTTACGTGTTGGTTTATGAAACAAAAGTCTATGCTATGTCTTATTGCACAGCCCTGTCCCGTGTACAACAATCACCTTCATTGCGTTTTTCTCAATATATAGGAAATTTAACATAGGACCTCACAAGGACCTCATCTCAATCTATGAAGTTAAATGTTTTCCAAGTCAGGAATTAACCCCAGAACAGTTTCCTATATTACAGTGAATCGAAAATAAGCTATTCAACTGTAAAATACTGCTTCCATAAGCTCGCACAAGTAAATGGAAGGAACTGTATACTGTATTTGGATTAACAAGAAATATCTCTATACTGCTGCCTATTGTATTTGCCCTAGAGTTTTATCATTGTTTCTAATGAAGGTTTCCCTTTGTTAGTGAGCTCAGTGAAAATGGTAAACATTGGAATTTGAATGATTTCCTTATAGTTTACAATAACTTAATGAAAAATTCACATAACATAAATTAAGAATAGCACTAGTTTCAATCTTAAATTATCAATAATCTGCACATGTATATGTGCAGAAATAACTAAGCACAGGCACCAAACAGAAAGTGGATACACTTTTTGGATAATTCTTCCTTTCCATGTGCCAAAAATTAGTATCAACAATTTCTGTGTAACAATTTTTTTTAAATATTCACAGCAACTACAGAATTATGACTCTTTAGCATATATGCTTAAGAATACATAATAAACAGGAACTAAAATATATTTACTTATAAGAACATATAACCATTAAAGAAAACTTTGGTTCTTAATATCTTAGTATTTACAAGCAAATTAATTCAAGAAATAAGGACTAAAATAATGTGAAAATAATGTGATGTAAATTTGAAACTAAAATGGAAGATAACATTATGATAATGCTCTGAATTATGAATAACATCATCTTCTTAAGGAACTGATTATAAATAACTTACTTCTGTTTTTAAACCACAAAATACTACTTGCATTTTGAAAATGTTGGCATCAAACTGTTAAATACAAATTAAAATTTACTGCATAATCATTTAAGCTGCAATGTTGCTTTTTAACTAAACAATCAAGATAACAGAGAATTGAGATTTTATTTCAACAACAAACCTTCCAGCTTTTCAACCTTCACCTTCTGTTTTTGTAACTATGTTTATTGCTTTTATTCAGAAAAAACTGTTTCTAAATTAACATTTGAATGGATCACTAATATCCACCAAAGAATGGAGCAAGTTTATGTAGGATATGTTACAGTTCATAAATTAACTTAAATATTACTTACAGTTAGAATAACTTAGTAACAGCTCATGATTATGTCTTCTTATGCACAACAAGCATAAGATTTCAGTACCGGAACCACAAAATTTGTACATGGATACGCATTGCACCAGTATGGATCTGCATAGTTATTTACATGAATATAAAAATAGAAGCTATTTCAGACAATACGTGCCCTACATGTCCTCCACGCTGCACATAAGACACATAATTGCCTAATTAACAATATTATTTATTACCTCTGATGGAACTTTAAATCCTATTATACAGTGCAGATTAAAATGTCTCAGCATCATCACAGTCCTCTGAAGCATGACCAAATACTGGAAATGAAAAGGAGTTAAAATTAGTTAAATCAGGCTGCTACTACATGGAACAAAAGGTCTATGGCATTTTCTCGAATACCATGCACTTTTTTGATGAATCTGAAAATCTTAGGACTTTTATGTGGGAATCCTGTTCATACAAAGTTCTTGGCACTTGTAAAAACCGTATTTTAAGAACCATAAGACACACTTTTTTTACCTTGAATACAAGCCTTGAAAGTTGGATGCATCTAATGGTCCGAAGTACACTAAAAATTATGGTGAATATTGCCAGAATACCATAGTTATAAACAAGGTGTTGTAAACGTTAACATTGATACAAATTTTGGCACTGTACATAAAACTGTACATCAGTGCACTTGTCACAATTATAAAATGAGGGTAGCTGGAAACCACGTATACAATGCAAAAAGAAAGGAATGTTGAGTTCTTTTATATGAAAGGAGTTGTCTCTGCCAGGTGGCTCTAAACAGCCTTGTCCCATTGAACTTACCATTTGTTGAATTGAGGGTTACAGGGCGTAAAGGTATTTTCAGTCTTTCATGAGAAATCAGTTCAGTTGTTATAATTTATGCCATGCCACCAGTACAGAAGAGATTTTCGTACAATGCAGGTTTTAAGTTAGAAGTGATTTACACTGATTCCATTGTACAAGGTTATAATTTGTTTATGCAATGAAGTATGTTTCATTTAGAATCCTATTAAATTTCTTTTCCTTTAAATTTGCATCCTAAAATCAAGGTCCGTCTTATAATCCGTAAAATACGGTGTATAATAAATAAAAATTGTGACCGGGATTCACAGTGAAGTAATCAAATATACACACTTAATTCTGTTTTCCACTCAACTTCACTTATATAAGTAATGACTTACACATTTTAGATTAGTAAACATACCTATGAACAGTTCTGAATACAACAATGAATACCAGCATATCTTGGACACCGCACTCAAAAACGGCTTCAACACAGATTTAGTTAACAAGAGAATCAAAAAGTTTGAAAAACAAAAGCTAATACGAGAAAATTGCACTTTAAGCAACATTAAAGATCACACTTTCAAGAAGTTCACTTTTCACCCTAGACTACACTACAAATTTGAGAAGATTTTCAAAGATGTGGATATAAGACTGGCCCCCATCAACAGATCCAACATAAAAACACTACTAAAATCTGGACAAATGGATAAGATTCCCCCAAACAAAAACTCGGGCATTTATGAATTAAAATGCAAAGACTGCAACAAACTGTATATTGGAAAAACCAAGAGAAATTTAAATATAAGGCATAAGGAACACTTAAGAAATATAAAGTACAAACAAACAGAAAAGTCGGCTGTTGCACATCATTTTTGGACCACAGGACATGAATTTGAAGATGACATTAAATTAGTAAAATCTGTAACAAAACCGATAGAACTAACGGTATGGGAAAAAATTTTCATTCAAAGGAACAGGAATAACTTGGTTAATTTCGATATCCCAAAGGAAAACGACCTCATCACTACACTGATACGCCCAACAGAGACATCTACCGGTCTTCCAGCAAACTCGGCAGTTGACCTCATCTGATGATGCAGCTAAGAAGCTGTGAAATGCATTATGTGTAAGTCATTACTTATATAAGTGAAGTTGAGTGGAAAACAGAATTAAGTGTGTATATTCGGTGTATATTTTAAATAAATTTAATACTGAATGAAAGTAATGAATGGGCTGAGGTACTAACCTTCACAAAAGTCACAATAGGGTCTATCCTCTACTTTCTTTTTTCCTGGTGCTTTATGGTTGACTGCTTGTTGTGGTGGTGTCGGTGAAGAATCGTTTGCCTGCCGTGGACAATCTTCAGTGTCGTGAACATCAAACATGTCACAAATATCACAGAACAATCTTGGTGCTATCGTATTGGAACTTGGTTTTATACCATTTCTGAAAATCAAAATATAGTATTAATTTTATTAATGAATCATTCTAAACATTTATATTTTAAATCATAATTCTTCATTTAAAGGCAGTCCCCTGTGAGCTGGATGGAACCTACTGAATTAATTGTAAATTCGAGGTAAATACAGAATGGAGAATTTAAGAGATAAAGTAAACTTTTCACTTGAATAATATTGTAATGTAATACAAATCACCCTTATTGCATAAAGAATTAAATTTTTGTTATCCTACAGAAAATCAACAACTCATGTTTATATCCACTTAAATTCTCCAGATTAACCCTTTCTGTTTTATGCTTCTCCTGATTAACCCTTTCTGTTTTATGCTTGGCTTCAGCACATATGTCATTCCTGATCAGAAATTACCGGTATAAGATTTTTAAATATTTTGGGAATATTTAATGGGAAGAAATTCAATATTTTTTGTTTCATTAATTAAAATACTTTTTATGATGTACACTGTATATCTTGAATGGTATATGGTATTTTGACTTTTCTAAGAGGGTGCTAATTCAATATTATTTTCTCTTCTTCTCAGTTTAAAGACTGTTGTAGCCAGAATGAAGTTGAATGACTTGTTAAAACTATATCTTGTGTTTCAGTAACAAAAACTTAGGTAGTAGGTTACTCAAAATGGTGTATCATAGTATATGAATTTTGGGAAGCTGAGGGCAGAAATATGAAAATCTAAAGCAGAGATTAAATTCTTAGCTTATTATTTGTAAGTCAACTCTATTCTCTGGGTTTTCCCAGAAAAAATATTTCTATAACTTTTATGTTGAAATGTTTCCTGCCTCTTAAAATCCTTAATGCCTTCCTCACGTTTAACAGTGTGAAGTATAAAGATAGGAAAGAACTTTTGTTTCAAAGATAAAAGACAAAGCCAGCAGACCAATAATTTTTGTGTTTTCTTATGATACACACACAATACTTCTAGATAACCTTCAATGGACGTCAACAGGACTAAGAAAGACAAACATTTCAAAATCGCTTTTTTTGGTTTCTAGCCACCAAGAAAAATATTTTCCCGGTGTTACATAAATTTCAATTTTTGTCATGATCTCTACACTTTCAGAATAACCCTAAGGATAGCTGTCCTTACTCAAGTTTTAACATAGAGGTACAGCCTACCAATCTGTCCAAAAGGACAATAATTAACCAATGGGAAGAAATACAATGGTTACTCAGAAAATAATATGATTGGTATATTATGTAAGTTGTATGTGAGACAGTGGCGACTCCTGGTTTTTTAGTTGTGTAGGATGGTGTGGAGAGAGCGAATTAACCCATTCACTGCTATTGACGTACATATGCGTCGCCGTAAAAAATACATAAAGGCTGAGATGTAAATTTAATACAATAATGCTTTATCATAAAATATGAAAAGATTTAACCACGTATGAAAACTGTCGTTTACGGAAATGAGCTATTCCGCTATAATTTTCATAGTTGATATCAAACTTGATATTACTCCAGGAATACTTATATTGAAATATAAACAGCACCAAGAAATGAAATAAATAAATATTAATAAAAATATGATAACTCCCCTCTTAGAAAACAAGCTGTCGAACGCGAGGAACACAAAACACATGTGAGGAAGGACTGTAAGACGTCCTCAACTTCGTCCATATGAAACTGGCTTCTCACTACCTTTTCTCTTCCCACCTCCCCCTTCACATGCCCAAGAGCTTTAACAACGGCATGGACTACGTAACATCAACAGTGAGTGACTGAGGACATCCTCGCAAATACCAACCTGCTCAAAAAGGAACCGCTAACTTCCTTCCCGAGTGCTCTACAATAACGCTGTTTTGTCATTTTATTGTTTTAATTTTGACAATGAATGCTAGTAAACATTTATGTTGATCAATTATGAAGTGTAGGATGATCCTCACATCCTATATGGAATAATCGCCACTGATGTGAGAAATTAACACATATTTGAATTTTCCATACTATGTGCACACAAAAAAAAAGTATGCAGGTTTGCAAATATCAGAGATAACTTGCTGGTCACAGGATTATCAAGAAGACATCTGATGAACAACTCTGTGACTCATCACAAAAGTAATGTATATAGTATTGTAGCAAATGAGTACTTGTGGGAGTTTCTATTGTTTTCCAAATAGCACAGATGATAACGAAGGTTCGGCAAGATTGATGAATGTATTTTCTTAGTTGTTGACAGAAAAATAAAAACATTAAGCAGTCAATTGCAGGCTATAAACCAGTATCTGTTATTCTGCTTTCTTACATAACAACAATGATATCTGCACTGATATGGTAAAATGGCAGATTTACACTTCAGTTATAAGGATAACAATAAACTGAAAACAACGAACTCCATTAACTGAAATACTGTGTTAAGTACGTTCAAAATGCTTACAAGTTCAGTTCATCTACTTCAGCAGGACTGAAACCTAATTCCAATATTTCAATTCTGGACTTCAATTCTTCATTCTTTCTCTGAAGATCCACAATCACACTGTTGAGGAAGTCTATCTGCCCTTGGGCAATTTCTTTTTCTTCCACTAATTTGAGATGGGTGGGGTCTGTAACCAGAATAGACAGTATGTACATACAATTACGAAAAAATTAATAAGAACAGTGTTATTTTATTAATACTTGAACTATTATACAGTGAAGTGAAATTTTATACTCTACATCTTTTAAATGAATTTTTGATATTCTTACTTCACTATTTACCTTTCAACATGTTTCTTGGACATCTGTCCACATCCTCAGTCCAAGAAACACGTTTAGCAATTAAATAGCAAAATAAGAAGTGTTATATGAGTGAACATTTTTCTTGTGGTCAGCCAAGTGTGGAAGTTGACATTTCGAAGGCCCATGCTGCTGGGAACAATTGACTTCCACACCTGCTGACCATCCAAGAAATGTTCACTCAGCTTCTTCGCCAGGAAAACTTCCAATAAAAATGTTATATGACAACCAATTTGTTTAAAAAATAAATAAAATAATTTCTTTAAATATTTCTCACTAAGGATTTTTTTCAAACAAGAAAAACTTTGAATTATACCAAGAACAACTATCAAAACTATTATTTTAGTTGAAATGTAATATTAATCTAAAAGTTCACAATAATAATAAAAAAAACACATTTTCCAAAAAGCTCCAGTTTACCTCAAGGGTCCACAATACAAAATAAATTATCTTAAAAGAATAGATTTTAATAAGAACAAAAAAATCTTACATTTAAAAACATTGCATATTAATAACATTTTATAAGAAAAATTATTCTAAAATAAAATATACAAAAAAATATGAGTATAAAACAATGATTGAAGAAGTTACATTATTTCACTAGAATGCAATCAACCCTTCAACACTGCACGAATTAAATTTTAAAAAATCCATTGAACTGAACATCACTTTGGCCCACATTAACAAATGCAATCCAAAATAGATATAAAACAGTGGATAGGAAAAACTGCAGTTGCTCATCATTTCTATACAACAGCTCATGAGCACAAATCACGCACTGCTCTGCCCAATCTGTCCATCACGTCCCAGACAATACATACCACATACAGTAAAATGGCAATTCAATACTTTCACTCACACCATTGCAAACTGGACATGTGCTCTTTTTTCATTTGATGTTATTTATATTTACAATGTATACAAAAACTCACCATCACTGTTTGCATTGACTTGTGACTGGGCAACAGTTTTCTGCATTTCTCCCACTTTTGATTCAAGCTGCTTTTTTTCATGTTCTAAGCCATCTAGAAGAGTTTTATACTGCTTAGCTTGAGCCTTTTCTGCCAGTAAAGAAGAAATCTGAAAGAAAAAGCAAAATTTTCAATTTTAGCTTTAACCTGAGGATAAGGAAGAGAGTGCTTCTTAACTATCAGCATAATCTATTGCAAATTGTGTTTTTCTGTGCAGGTTTCCTATACAAGTTATTTCCAAATTGTATTTAATGTTTCCCCCCCCCCCCCATAAGTAGGTTTTACATATAAGTTAAAAAACACAACATATCTCTGATATATGTTTATCAGCACTAAGCACTTTAGGAAAATTTGCTTAGCATGAATGTTTAATAATTAATATTATATAGTATTTAATTATTAATATGTACTATTATTAATATAATAAAAAATATTAATAATACATTAATAGGAATATTAATATAATAAGTATCAGTGTTATATGAAAATTCTATCTTAAAATTTATTTGGTTCTAAATTTTATTTAAAGTCACCATCCAATTTCTATAGAATGGATGTGATGGTATTAATATGACCATTAATATGGCTATTCCACTCATACGACATGCATTTGATATTGATCAATAACGTTCAGCAATACCTTGGATATCAACCAACCACGCTCAGTTATCTTATAATATGCTTGCTAGGAACACAAGGAAGTAATTTTTATCTGACGATTCCATTCATATGCCATGTGTTTGATACTGACCAATAACATTAAGCAATTTCTCAGATATAATCAATAACAATCATTTATCTTATAATATGCTTCCTAGGGCCACAAGAATACAATTTTATCTAGTAAAACATCAACTCGTTACTGGACAAGTAAGGCATCAACGTACCATGATTAATAAGTTACATCACATGCTGCCAGTGTACAGAATAAAAACATATTATTTTATACAAAATAACTTGTTTAGAAATTAAAATAATGTAAATGTATATTGATTAAAAACACAATTTCAATTCGATGCAAGCCAGTACGTCTGCTTTTATAGCATTCTGATGCTGATTGTTCATTCATTTAGTATGCCAAGATCTCACAGCGGGCAGAATAGTGACAACAAGAAAACAATTATCATTTACAAAATCCATTACATGGATGGAATAGTTTTAATAAATCCTACTCGAGATTACTTCATTCTCGCAAATACATTGATAAACTCACAATCTCTCGTGGGATTACCTATGATAAAACTTCAGCCCGTTACTGGAAACAATTCTGATTCGGTGCAAGCCAATTTGTCTGTTTTTATTCTGTTCTTATGTTAGCTTATCTGAATAAGGTT
This sequence comes from Ectobius pallidus, assembly GCA_964059195.1. Lineage (NCBI taxonomy): Eukaryota > Metazoa > Arthropoda > Insecta > Blattodea > Ectobiidae > Ectobius > Ectobius pallidus. The sequence continues at coordinate 56,351,142 of CAXKWD010000004.1, read as the reverse complement.
AACTATTTCTCATAGGCACTACTGGTAGCACTGATTAGAATCTGGCAACTCATTTGATTCACTGATCATTTAGTAATGCCGTGGTCTCATAGCTGACAGAATATTGATTGTTTTCAAACTACACAAGTAAGAAAGTAATTGAAGGCATAAGTGGATGAAGGAGGTATGTATTGGCCTGTTTTTTTATGCTGACAACTGCTCTAAAAAGCCTTATTTACAGATACCAGTGTCATGCAGAAGGTTTGTGACCCTAACAAAATACAGTTCCATTGGATGGAGGTATGGAACATGGCATATTAGCACATACCTCCTTCATGCACTCAACAGCTTCTTAAAACCATTTGGCAAATTTCATAGGGAGGTCAAACCTAACAAACCAGATACCTTAGCTAGGCTATGCCTTAACAATTACAACTTACAAAATTTAAACTTACACAACTTTAGACAAATTTAAAATACAAATTAAAGATCTGGGAAGAAGGAGATATATACAAAAATATGTTTGTAAATATTTTTAGGCAAATATTTACACATTTCTTCATCTTTCATTAAACATTTCCTGTTCGTAGGAGTAGTATTCCTCACTAAGATTAAAAAAAAGAGGTTAGCAAAAAAGCTATTTAATGAAAAACTGCTGGTCAAATATCTCAATACTTACTTTTTTAATTATTATTTATAGTGTAATCTGTTACAATTTATTCAAGGAATAGCCTTAATAAATCCCACTCGAGATTATGAGTTTCATCACATAAATTTGCTCAAATTTCATTCTCGCAAACGTATTGATAAACTCGTAATCTTATGTAATCATTCTCGTAATCCATGAAAACTACCAACCTCAGCTTTCTGCTTTTGGTAGTCTTTTTCTTTCTGTTCCAGCAAGGAATTTGCCGTCTCTAACATTTTCTCCAATTTTGTCTTCTCCAATTCACTACATGATATCAAATCCTTTTCTCTGAAACATAAGATAAAAATTAGTAATACAAGCAAACAATTTGGTCAGACAGTAATGCATAAATCATGTGTTTTGGTTATGATATTAAAAAAGTTTTAAAGTGGAATCTTGGGTAGTTCATTATCTGAGTGACACATTAAAACGAGTATCTTATATCCCAAGCATACCAAAGAACAGTGTCAGGAGAAAATTATCTTCAAAGTTGAGTTAGTATTTAAGTTTTTGAAACTATTAATGCAAAGAAACAAAATCAAATGACAGTAATGTGTGTAGTTCTGTTACAACATATAAACAGTAGTTGTTATAATGTAGGAATTTCAAATAATGAAACAACAATCAAGACTATCTTTTTTTCAAAATAACAGATGTACAAATTTTGCTAATTCTATTATGCATGCAACAACAAAGATATTCTATTGCATCAATTTGCATTTGTATTTAGCTTGATGATAAATTGGAATTAAACAAAATATTTTTATTTTTAATAAAAATGTCAAAGTTATAAATAATATTCTTGAATTTTGTTCATTCTGTAGTGATGTAATTACTTGTGAACTTAGTTAAACTGTTTAACTTGATTGATTGACACTCACTACTGAGATTAGGCAACGTTAATTAGCTCGGAGCAGGGTTGTAAAAAAGCCGGCTAAAATTGAAAAAGACCTGACCAGCGGTTTTTTTCAATTTTAGCCGGTTAAAATCATGATTTTAGCCGGCTAAAATCAATTTTTCCTGGTTGGGGGAGGTGGGAGCAGGTTGAAATTTTGAAAAAATTATATTTAGGGCCCTATGGGGTTTAGAGGGAAACTTAGTATGCATAAATTAGACACCAATGATTCAGTGGTTGTGGGGGTGAGGGTGGAAATTAAAAATTTTTAAAACCATGTTTGTGGGGTATCGTTGAAAAGCTCTTGATGAGTAATCTTTAAATCAACAACTAGTTTCTCAATAGCGCTCATATAAGGAGAGATTTGAATTTTTGAAAGTCAAAAACACTTTAAAATATACCTCAGCCAATAGGCATGCCGAAATGAATTCATGAGGACCAACTGAGGCTAAAATTACCAATGAAATAAAGTTTGAAATATTAAAAATAATAGTTAAATATCTTTAGAACAATAATCCCTGGCCAAATTAAAAATGAAATAATAAAAGATATCAATTAATAGGCCTACATAATTAACAACTCTCTTTTTATAAAAAAATATTTCAGTTTTTATTCTACACTTACCCCAATAAATTCATAAAAAGCACTATGAAATCTACCTCAGCCTGTGCCCTGTAGGCCTACCTAAAGGGATTTTTTATACTTATTTCTCCATCAATTACACAAATCTGAAGCGTAATCACCTATCGCTGGAATTTTGTCAAGCCATAGAATCTTTACATCGTATGCCAGCCAGTTCTGCATCAATCGAAAGAGTATTTTCTTCATTTGGGTTAATACAAACAAAATTGAGAAACAGACTAGGCAATGAAAAAGCCCAGAAGCTTGTATACATCAACAGGCAGAATAAAGCAAATATGCAAGAGTCTTATGATGAATGGTGAATTTACCATATTTACTTGAATAATTTTTGTCCATTTGTAGATTTCAATACTGAGGTGCGCGTTAAATTCTAGTACAAATCCGTTTCGTAGGTCGGAGGTAATAATGATCTACATAACAAGGCACTGCTATAATTCTCGACTTCGTTCATTTTATCGTTAGCCTACACCATATGAAATTTAATTTCTGAAACATAATGAAAAAATAGTTTTTGTCAGTTCTATAGTGCAAATGTGGAATATTGTGCATTGTCGATTTTAAACTCATTTAAGAGTGGTATCAGCTTTTATTGTGAAACATGCATTTAACATTTTGTTTGTCCATTTAGCAATAAAAATAAGCACCTCCGAGGATTCCAGTGATGAACACATCAGTGAATATTGATGAGCCATGCCTATAGGTCTACTTGTAGGCCTAAAACTGGCAGTTAACTGTAAATGTTTATGTGTTGGTTCATTATTCTATAAATACTAAGACAAAATTCCAAATAAAATATCCTATTGATGCGCATTACATTCGCTAACAAACTCTTTTTTTATGATTTTAAGTTTCAAAATCAGGGTGCGCATTAAATTCGAGGGTGCATTATATTGGAGAAAATACGGTAATTAACTATTACTGGGAATTGCAGAGTGAAGTGGTACAGTGAGTCCCACGCAAGAGTTGGCCAAATGACATGGGATTCTGCGAAGCGGCGGGCACAGCTCCAACTCCCGAGCGATCGGGTGAAATATCTATGCAAATAAAGCCACGATTGGTGTAATGATTCAGGTTCTCATATTTACAGTTAAAATTACAATGGAAATAACCACATACCTCATCACAAGAGCTGCTGGAAATGTTCTTCTCTTGCATCCACACAATACTGGCACCTTTTCAGGAAATTTTCTTTCACACGCATAATTTCAGCTTCCGAGACAGAGTTAATTTCTCTTGTGATATTGTTTTTAAGTTCTTCTAACAGCATGTGACTATTAATTATGGGGAAACTTCAACAAGAAAAATTAACTCTATTTCAGAAGCTGAACTTAATGCGTGTAAAAGAAAATTTCCTAAAATGGTGCCAGTATTGTGTGGATGCAAGAGCAGGACATTTTTAACATCTCTTGTGATGAGGTATGTGGTTATTTTCATTGTAATTTTAACTGTAAATGTGAGAACCTGAATCATTACACCGATCGTGGCTTTATTTGCTGTGCCCGCCGCGACGCAGAAACCCGTGTCATTGGCCAACTCTTGCATGAGACCCACTGTATTAAATTACACTAAATACAATTTTAGGTTTCTGAGCTTTTATCTTTTAAATTTGTGATGTTTGGAAATAAGAACATGAAAGAAACTTCAATTATTTTTACTCAATTTGATTTTATCCTGATAAAATGCCTGGCCTTTTTCAAGTGGATAAGACTGGTAGCTCTGCATTTGCACTCAGTAGGCCTACTACAGGTTCTGAGCTTGTAACTTTTAAATTTGTGATGCTTGGAAATAAAAACAAGAAAGGAACTTCAATTATTTTTATCCAATTTGATTTTAGCCGGATAAAATGTCTGGCTTTTATCAAGTGGATAAAACTGAGGCCTACTACAGGTTCTGAGCTTGTAACTTTTAAATTTGTGATCTTTGGAAATTTAAACATGAAAGGAACTTCAATTGTTTTTATTCAATTTGATTTTAGCCGGATAAAATGCCTGGCTTTTTTCAAGTGGATAAAACTGGTAGCGCTGCATTTGCACTCAGTAGGCCTAAGTAGGCCTACTACAGGTTCTGAGCTTGTCTCTTTTAAATTTGTGATGTTTGGAAATAAGAACATGAAAGAAACTTCAATTATTTTTACTCAATTTGATTTTATCCTGATAAAATGCCTGACATTTTTCAAGTGGATAAGACTGGTAGCTCTGCATTTGCACTCAGTAGGCCTACTACAGGTTCTGAGCTTGTAACTTTTAAATTTGTGATGCTTGGAATTAAAAACAAGAAAGGAACTTCAATTATTTTTATCCAATTTGATTTTAGCCGGATAAAATGTCTGGCTTTTTTCAAGTGGATAAAACTGAGGCCTACTACAGGTTCTGAGTTTGCAACTTTTAAATTTGTGATCTTTGGAAATTTAAACATGAAAGGAACTTCAATTGTTTTTATTCAATTTGATTTTAGCCGGATAAAATGCCTGGCTTTTTTCAAGTGGATAAAACTGGTAGCGCTGCATTTGCACTCAGTAGGCCTAAGTAGGCCTACTACAGGTTCTGAGCTTGTCTCTTTTAAATTTGTGATGTTTGGAAATAACATGAAAGAAACTTCAATTATTTTTACTCGATTTGATTTTATCCAGATAAAATGCCTGGCATTTTTCAAGTGGAAAAGACTGGTAGCTCTGCATTTGCACTCAGTAGGCCTACTACAGGTTCTGAGCTTGAAACTTTTAAATTTGTGATGTTTGGAAATAAAAGCATGTAAGAAACTTCAATTATTTTTATTCAATTTGATTTTATCCGGCCTGGCTTTTTCAAGTGGATAAAACTGGTAGCTCTTCATTTGCACTCAGTACTACAGGTTCTGAGCTTGTAACTTTTAAATTTGTGATGTTTGGAAATAAAAACATGAAAAAAACTTCAATTATTTTTATTCAATTTGATTTTATCCGGCCTGGCTTTTTTCAAGTGGATAAAACTGGTAGCTCTGCATTTGCACTCAGTAAGTATTACAGGCTCTGAGCTTGTAACTTTTAAATTTGTGATGTTTGGAAATAAAAGCATGTAAGAAACTTCAATTATTTTTATTCAATTTGATTTTATCCGGCCTGGCTTTTTTCAGGTGGATAAAACTGGTAGCTCTTCATTTGCACTCAGTAGGCCTACTACAGGTTCTGAGCTTGTAACTTTTAAATTTATGATGTTTGGAAATAAAAACATGAAAGAAACTTGAATTATTTTTATTCAATTTGATTTTATCCGGCCTGGCTTTTTTCAAGTGGATAAAACTGGTAGCTCTGAATTTGCACTCAGTAGTCCTAAGTAGGCCTACTACAGGTTCTGAGCTTGCAACTTAAATTTATGATGTTTGGAAATAAAAACATGAAAGAAACTTCCATTATTTTTATTCAATTTGATTTTATCCGGATAAAATTGCCTGGCTTTTTTCAAGTGGATAAAACCGGTTAAAACCGGCCGGTTAAAATCAAGCCGGCTTTTTTCATAACAACCCTGGCTCGGAGTGCTTTCAACTGCATAAGCTGCCATCTTCAGTAGCAAGTGTCAATAAAATTAAATAATTTAGCTAAGTTCACAAATTGTCAGCTGTGGTGGTGTAGGTCATGAGTTCAAACCTGACTGCGGTCGATGGTTTTTTCAGGATGCAAAAACCCTGGACACAGAGTCAGAAAGGACTTTAAGCTGGGGGGCCATGTCTAAATTTACAGCATGGTAAAAGAACTCCAAGCTTAAATTAGAACCTCTGGACAAAATTCCCTGGCCCTTTCATGCCCAATACCTTAGTTTCCTGCAAGGGTGGTAAGGTGATGGGCTTACCACCTGTCCCTCTGGCCCTTCTCAGAAAATGAATGCAACAAAATTAGTCTGGGTAGTGAAACCTCCACTTGCAGACCCTACGCCCCCACCAGGGGGGTTACAGGATGTAATACATACATTTATACATACATATAATACAGCTGTTTATAAAAAAAAAATAGAAGCACTTAACATTGTTTTAATGCATTTCTTAGAGTCTAGTAAAGAAAACTAAACTTGTAAAAATCTGAAAGAATTTCTTTTTACAAATAATTTCTAGTCTACAAAGTTACAAACAATGTAAGAGATACTGCAGACCAGACTTACAATGATGCAGCTACTCCTGGTAAGCTATGTAAGTATACAAAATCAGTGATGTTGCTATTTCAGTGCTAGCAGCTACAACTATATATAACTGAGCATATACAGAATATTAACAGCAAATTCTTATACCTACAAAATCATGACAGATACAATACAAATACATAATCTACAAGGACCTACAATATCTTGGTTGGCATAGGACTCAGGCATCTTTATTCCAAGTGACCTGTTTCTAATAACTTTTACAGAAACAAACGTACAATATTAATATTAACTTGATTCATAGAAGTCGTAGTTAATATAAATTTTATTGTACATGATTATACATGATTAAATTGGCTAATAAAATTAACCCTTATATTGCATGGTTTCTATTAGTGTCATTTAGTTTCATATACAGTGTGAACTAAAGATGAAGACCTGGACTTCTACCATGAATCACGTGTGGCCATCAACGGGCATAGGGTGTTCTTTCACCAAGGAAAATTGTTAGCTCTCACTGGTAGTATATATAGGTAGGTTGTGGGTTTTCAGTGTCTCAAATACTTGAATTCTCTGAGTGTAAGCCATACTTAACAAAAACCATGCCTTACTGGTTGTGGAAATGAATAATGGATTAAACTAAGTCCCTTTAGATGATGAAAAAATAGGAGTATGCTGTGAAAATAGTGCTCGTCAAATCATAAGCCTAAAATTTCACTATGCTTTAATAAATAAATAATAAAGCAATGTTATGTGAGTGAAAAAATGACCCCATTTTTCTGTTTGCTGATTGAAGAAGATAGGCAGTATGTATCAGCAAGGCATACAACAGGCCAGATCCCATACAGCAATCACTCAATGATTGCTCTTTATACAGTGTTTGAGATGAAAGAATAATTAGTCACGGACTATAACTATCTTAATCTTCAGACTTGGGTTAATGCAATTTTTATCTGTGGGGAATCTTAAAACAAAAAGTGTACCATAATAATCTGCATAAAGAATAAAATACTCAAATGACAAGAAAAGTCCATGAAACATCCACAATAGATGTAGATATGTATTCATGAAACCACAGAATATCGTTTCCATTGATCATTACATACTCTCAAATAGATCCAAAACACAGCTTCATGAGTATTCCAGATTGTGTATGTCAATGTCAGATATATTTCCGGTTTATATAGTAGTCTATTAATTGGAATGAATTAATAGTTTAAGAAAATTGACAATAACTCATATCATTGTAATATTATCTAGGAAGTAGCAGCAAGAGCTAAGAAATTGTCATGGCGATCAGTTACTCTATCACCATTGACAGCTGCCAGTTGCCCTAACCACGTTAACAGCTGCACACTATACATAATAGTAATCAGATGGTTTCATTTCTGGTTCATACTGAAAATGTGGTACCAATTTCTTAAAGTTGAAAAGTGAAAATAAAAATAAGATTCAATTAAGTTGCAATGTGCAACAAGTGCACTTTTATTGGAAGTATTCTTCATATTTTCAATTTCTTTCCTGCCACAAAAATGAAGCATTAGCCACAGAAAAGAAAAAGTGCTACTAAATATGTGATAATACTTTCATTAACATTTTCCTTGGTAATGATACTCAAAACTGAATGCAAGAGCTAAGCGAATAACAAGAAATGAAAATGGAACAACAAAAAAGACTTCAAGACCATTCAGCTGACTTGTAAATTAATTTTAATATAGTTATTTATGAAATAGGAATAAGTGAATTATCAACAAATATGACGATATTAGGCTTAGTATTGTTAACTAATTATTCTCACAAATTCTATGAAACAAGCTCAATGAGAAATCTTTCACCTACTGGATTTGAAGACATGGAAGAATTAAAGGACAAAACTATTTTGGGGTAGCACTGGGAGCAGCTTAACCATAAAGCTAATTACAGCTGAACAAATCAGGTAATAAGAAGCATGATCTTTGCAAATTCAAATTACATACTATCACGCCCTGCAAGCTATTCCATATTTTTTTATGTACAGTCGGTCAAATAAAAAACGTCGGGACTCGTATGCAGTTGAAATTAAAGTTTTAACGCATTAGTTCACAAGTTTCCTATAAAAAACATAAAATACAGGTCATTTTCGGAACATATGAGGCCATGCGACAGGAGGGAAAAAAATTAACAACGAGGGAAAAAATGAACTACGAGAAAAGCGCAACACGCGATATTCAACTTAATGTATTGTCATAATTCATTTTGCTTTGTGTCATCGCATCACATCCAAATGCTAGCTTCAGAGAAAGTGTAGTTAGGGCTGCAATGTATGAATGTTTATTTTTACTACAGTTAGGCCGTAGTCTGGTGGTAGTTTTATAATCATATTGTAATTGACCTGCATTTTTCGGCCTCTGAAGCAGCGAGAAGGTTCCATATTTCTTAAAGAGCAGCTGACCGGAAGTTTTCATAGGACTGGCCGGCCGCGTATTTCGATGGTAGATTGCTTGCAGAAGTTGAACGTAAGTTATTGATTTTGCACTACAAGTACCGCTATTATAAAATAAAATCTTTAAAAAATGCTCCTTGAATAAACATATTCCTCGCAAATTTATTCATTAAAATAAAATTATAAGAACTTCCATGCAAGAATATGGCGGACGTGAGGCATATAGCCACAGCCTTCTATACATGTTTGTTTTGGAACAAAACTGACTAAATAATCAAGAAAATACATGGATAGACAAGAGGCGTGTGTGAACCTAACCTTAAGTCTTCCTGTACATGCGCATATGCTCGTTCGTGATACTTAATCAAATACCGCCCGACGTTTTTTATTTGACCGACTGTACATACCAGCAATGAAGGAAGTGAGAAAAACCAGAGGCAGTAGGCTTTCCCAAGATTTTTCCCTGTCACACGTTAATTAGAAAAAAAAGTATGCCTCCTCCTTTACAACATTTGTTGTTATTGTTATATACACTTTGACTGTTTTTAATTAACTTCATAACTAACCAACCCTGCTTTACATATGATCGCCAAGCAGTTGCAGGAAAGTAATGAACATCTAGTACTGTCGATTGACAGAACTTGAAAGATATTTTAAAAGTAATTAAGACATATTTAAACAATATAAATGTTACAACATTTTTTTGCCGAGAAAACTGCGGATCTAGCAATATTGCCATTAAGTTACCAGTCACAGGCTTCTCTACTGGGAACGGCTACCAATGAAAACACACCAGTGGATGAATGATCATGAAAGGTTATTGCCTATTATGGTGCAAACAGAAAATAGGGGCTGTTATACGAAGGAATGTTAATTTTTTTAAGATCCACTAAATTTCAGTTATGACCAATTTGACCAATGAAACAAGTGCCAGTAAACCATACCATTCACTTCCCTCACTGCACACTGGGACTTAATTTATTTCCAAAAAATATCTTAAATTAAATCATACTTCAATTCTTTTTAACTTAACACTTCAAGGTGTGATGCAAAATATATTTTTAAAAAGTGATTACAGTACAATAATAACTCAATTTACACTCATGAGCAGAATTTAAACTAAAATTTGAAGCAATGTTATGCTGTAAAACAGAATTTGACATACATTAAAATATAATTTGTCTACTTTATTTAAACAAAAATTAAAAAATATATGATTTTACAACATTCATAGGATAATCTGGAACAATATATAGAAAACCAAGCAGAATACAAAAATGTCTGGTGATCAAAAGAAGATAACTTTCTGCTTTCATAATAATCTAGTTAATCAATTTAGTATACAGAATTTTCAGACAACCTATATTACATAACAGTGCAAAGCAACGTGCTACATAAAAATGAATTTAAAGCAGTTACAGATGCGACTAATGAACTGTGGTAAACAGAACATCCCACCTCAAAGAAAAATCATTTGGCCATGATTAACTGTAGTTATATTAGAATAGTTTTAAGTCTTACTCTTTTACTGCTTTTCTGATGCAGATGATGATTTGGAGGCAGTTAATGAAGAATTCATAGTCTATTTTACTAAACCATCATTGCTTTTTCATAGGGTGCCTAAAGAAAATTATAAAATTTTTGTTGAAATTTTGAAATCTCTTAAAAGTTTATACAATTTGAAACATAAGTACATGGATATTTTATTAGCACTCATCACTTGAATATATCTGTAAACCTGCTGGATATTTCAGACTTCCGGCGGAAAGTTAGATGTTAAATGTCATAAATCTCTATTTTATGGAGGAATATTTTTCTATGTAGTTCCTGATAGAAAGGATCAGAATTTTTATTTTCTTAAATTATAAAACATGCAGGGGATTTAACAGTAATAATTAATTTTCAGGCTTGCACCTAGGTCAAACATACTATACTCAAACATGAAAATCTGTGGAAATATGAACATATCTACATCCCATATGATACTGTGCAACAACAGTAGGAACCTGGTCACAAAACCACTAAATTAATGTGCCGTAATGTGTACATAGCAATGTACCATATATAAAACGTAAATGTCATTCAGTGATGTCAACCATTAGCGGTAATCAAAGGAGAAAGATGCTAACATGTGTGTTGTACTTAGGCTAGTTCGGTTGGAAGAGAATTGGCATGGAAAGCTAAATGTTCTGGGTTAAAACCCTCCTAAATATTCTCATGTAATGTCAATAGAAATAATAATCAATGTGTGAAAGCATGAACACATATCTACATGTTACACCAAGTTACAGTTTATTTTAAGAAACTATAATCCTTTTTTCATAGGGAGCTGAATAAAAATACATTTTAATAATTTCTGCAATATCTTTGGACCATGGCAAGCCTGAGAATGAATTTTCACTTACATTTACCAAGAAAGTTTCAGCCTACATCATAAAATGTTCAAGTTTTATCCCATTATTAGAGCTGAAGTAAAATTATTTCCAACATAAAGTGCCAGCTTGTAAAACAATGAAGAAGCAGAAGTACTGTATGCAGATAAATTTACCGGATGAGGACAAAAGATTCGTTGTAATTAATGTGATTCTAAAGATGATTTTGGGTCAACGTCATGATATTTCAGTAACAATATCAAGTGATTACAGGTCTATGGTAATGATAATGGAACAGTCAGAGGAATCTATGTTGCTGTATCAATATGAACCTCTAATTTGGAATTTCTACAGAACTTGAACTGACCACCATTAAAAGAACAGAAAACGAAGATGCAGTTTTGATTAACTGAGTGATATTTGTTGTTGCATAATATCTCAAACCTTTATCTTCATTTGTTCCTCTCTAAATATAACATTTGTAAGTGCTGTATTAGTAAATTGAACTTCATTGTATTTCATTCGATAATTTAAAACTGGGCTGAAACTCTCCCCTGGGAAAGGAATACCACAATGTTTAAACCTTTGGGAAGCCTAATATTAAAAAATGACTACTATAGTTTAAAAAGTTTTCAATACTATTTTTAAAAAAAATATATGTAGGTCTACGTAATAAATTGCACTAAAGTAGAATACATCTGATTCTACAATCTTCAACATAAGCTGGTGTTAAAATTTTAGAAATATAAAAACTCACCTTTGCCTTGAGTCCTGGAGATCTTTCTGAGCAGCTGCCAACTGAAGACCAATTTCTGAATTCTGCTGGGTTGCTGAGGAAAGTAATTCACAGCGTTCCGTAAGCAATCCCTTTTCCTGTTCTGATTTATTTAACTGCTCTTGCAATTCATCAATACGAACTCTCTCCATTTCCCTTTTAACACAATAAACAGGCAATTACTAATAATTTACATGAGCTCTTTCTAATATCTTATTTATATGTGCTGTTAAAACTGTACTGAATAAGAACAAATGTAAATGATTACTATTATCTTAAAAGAAACCAATGTACTATAAACTGCAGGACAAAAAATAGTACCATATGTTTCTGTAGCTAAGACGACCTTCAGGTAAGACGAGGTAAGCCTTATAGTTTTAGCATATATCTCTCCTATAAGACGACTTCCAAATTATCAACAGCCTATGAACTTCAAAAAGTTTCATTTTTGTTTCAGTTTCCTGGTTTATTGCAAAAATGTTGCCAAACAGCCCACTATTATAATCCATAGGGTGGGTAGTAGAAGTTAGGGCAAAATAACTACAGTTAGTTAAAAGGAGTGTTGCGGCTACCCTTACCAGATTAAAGCTTCCTCGATCTTTTTTTTCAAAATGGTGTCACTGAGCACAGTCGCACCACAATACAACAGAACAATATGCGCATTATGCTTGAGCCATGTAATACACATACTGGTATAAAGGAAAAATGAAAAAAAATTTAAAAAAGTTTTATTTTATGGATTATGGGATTTGTAGGTTTAGTGTGTTTACAAAATTAACATTATTTTGCGACTTACATTTGCCTGCAAACTGTACCTAACATCTTAATATAGCCTATTAAGATAATAATCTTGACATCAGAATACATCCTTTTTTTAATGATTTTAATTTACATAAATTTCAGTCTAATGTTTTTGCATCTGTCCTGTAAGACAAACCCGGATTTTTGGGGCATCTTTTATGATTCAACTAAAGTCTTATCTGCAGAAATATATGGTCATTTATTTGTAAGGTTAACTATTACTCAATATTATTAACAGGCCCGACGAGAGGGAGGGGCAGCCGGGGCTGCGCCCCGGGGCCCCAGCCCAAATGGGGCCTGGCCGACCAGGTTTTATTTTATACTTTCTAAATTTACTTTAAAATAAAATTGGTTATAAGTCATTAAACAGCTTAACTTATGTTCTATGTGTTTATTTTATCCTCATTGTCCTGTTGTATAACGGTGACCCGGAATTATCAGTTAATCTGAAACGGATTACTCTTGAAGAAAAATTGCTATTTCTGAAAAGTAGAAGCACAAATCCTTTTGGACTCAACAGTAGGCCTCACTAACGTTCAGCATTTAAAATCATAATTTTCAGAAGATTAAACTGGTACATACAGATAAAATTGTTCCTGATTGGAACATTTTAATGCAGTTTTCCGTTTCCTGCCCAGCATCAGTTAACCGATTTCATCCAAAATCAATAGGCTTCGTCCCATGGGCATTATAAATGGTAAACCAAGTTTTATGAAAATCCGATAAAGCGTATTTGAGTTATCGCGCTTACAGACACACAGACAGACAGACAGACAGACAGACAGACAGTCAGACAGACAGACAGACAGACAGACAGTCAGTCCTGTTTACCAGACAATCTCATAAAGTACCGGTACCATTCTGGCACTTAATAATTATGTAATATCATTACATCATCTTTTTGTTGCATACATTATAAAGGGCGAGTTGGGTAGTGAATTTAATATTTGACGGGGGCCCGGGAATTTTTTTCCCTGATTACCGGCTGAGAACAAAATTTTTTCAAAGATTACAATGCAAATCTCTTCACTGAGAGATACTACAAATATTGTAGTAAATGATCACTTCTTTATTAGAAAAATAAAAAAGTTAACAGTACTCACAGCTGTTTATGTAGATCTTGCATGGCTTCAGCTTCCTTCTGTGTTTGCATTAGTTTATTCTGAAGTTCATGGCGATGACTATCAAAATTATCTTTTAATTGCTGTACCTCATTCATGACTTGTTTCAATTTCTGCTCCCTTTCTGAGGCAAGATTTTCAGCAGCACCTTTTTCAGTTTGTAGTTTGGTCAGTTCTTGCATTGTTTCTGAAAGTTTTGAATCTTTTTCTTCAAGTAATTTATCAGCAGCTTCTTTGTCTTGCTTTATCCTGGCTAATTCTTCAGAAACCATAGCCAGTCTTGAATCTTTATCTAGTGCAAAAGATTCAGTTGCCTTCTTTTCTTCTTGTAATTTAGATAATTCTTTAGTAACATCAGACAATTTGGCTTCGGTTTCCGTTAACCTTAGTTCAACTTCACCCTTTTCTTTCTGAGCAACATTCAACTTTTCGTTCAAAACATTCTTTTCTGCAGCTTGCTCTACATTCTTGTTCTCTGTTTCCTGCTTAAGTTCTTGAATTCTAGCTAGTTCAGTACTTACAGAAGCTAACTTTTCACTTTGTTCTTTCATTATTTTATCCATAGTGTGCTTTTCTTCTTGCAGTTTTGATACATGACTTCCCAATTCTGTCAGTTTTGCATCTTTTTCTGTTACACATTTCTCTAGACTGTTCTTTTCTTCTGTCATCTTCTGTAGATCTTGAGTGACTGCTGTTAATTTTGTTTCTCGCTCTGCTACAAGGCTTTCTGATGAAGCTTTACCTTGTGATATCCTTTCTAATTCTTCTAAATGTTTTTGCACTAGTTCTTGTTCTTTTTTCACTGCATGGGCTTGTATCTGCTCAACAGTTTCTTTGTATTTTCCTTCCTTGATTTCAGCTTGCTTCAAAATTTCTTTCATTTCATTTTCTACTTTCTTAAACTGTAAAGAAACGGTTTCCAGCTGGTCGTGTAACTCACTTTCTTTCTGTTGAGATTTTTGCTGTATTTCTTGTAATTCTTTACTTAATTCTTCTTCTCTCAATTTACTCAGATCAATGGTTTTTGTCATTTCTAATACTCTTCTCTCAGCCTCCTTTGTCACTCTCTCAATTTCTGACTTGGAATCTTGTAAAAGTTGAGAATTAGTGTTTGTAATTTCTTCTAATTGCACCTGAAGCTGTTTCTGCTCATTCTTTGTTGCCACTAGTTCAAGCTTCAACTCTTCTTGTAGTTTATGATATTGCTGCCCATGTGAATCTAATTTTGATTTCAGTTCAGCTTCTGTTTTCTCAGCATGTTCCACCACTTGCTGCAATTTGTGTTTTACCATTTCTGTTTCTTGCGTTGCTGCTGCCAATTGTTCCTTCACTCCATCGACTTCTTTTTCTTTTTCTCTTAGCTCTGTGTTCAGTTTAGTTAGCTGAGCTGATGAATCACTAGAACTGTTCATTAGTCCAGATATGTCATCCTCCTGTAAATATACAATCATAATCTTCAGCATACATAAGACAATGAACATGTAATACAACTGCAAAATATGAGATCATTTGTCAAACCTTTTGATGAATTTTCATAGTGACTGGGCTTGTAGTGATAATATATTTGTCCAGTACACATATATGAATAAGATAAGCAACTCCCTTTACTATTTTCTCTCTCAGATTGTAAAACTGTACACATTTTCTTTACAGTAAGTATGCATTGACCAGTATTTTAATTTTAAATATATATTACACAAAAAAGTATAGTAATCATGGCTACCATATTTCTGAAAGAAAACACAAGAACACTTTTTGGCTGGTGTAAGATTTAACTTTACCTAATAATAAAAAAATAAAAAATAAAAAAGCTCAGACTCTGTCTGGTACTAGGGGAATTTTTCTCAAAGGTAGCATGGAATGTACTCATCATGTTTCATTAGTTCAGCTTCAGTTATATTCACAGTGGAATTTTATTTCCAAGAGGGAATTAGTTTTGTTGCCATTCCTCTTTCTATAGTTCAGCAGTTTTATCTGATCCACCAACAACATTCCTAAGAAAGGGAATTTCTCCGTCAAGTGTTTAATAAATGAACACTTTATTTTTTGGCAATAAAAATAGACCTATATTTTCTTCCTATTGTAATAAATGATTATTAAATTCAAGAAACTCAAACTCCGTAAACTGTGATTGTTTGGTTTCATGTAGTTGAACCAAGCTATGAAAATACAGTGGCATTATTTTAAAAATTACAATGTTAAACAAATTTGAAAAAAATAAAAACTGCCAAACATAATATAATGAAAATCACAAAATCTAGCCCCATTAATTTTTAGCATCTTTTCCCTTCAAAATAAACAACCAATTTTGCAAAAATCGAGGACAATCTGAGAGATTTTTCATCTTACCCATTTCACCGGGCATAATTGTAGTCTGAGGTAATCGAGGTTTTATGGCAGCCCTAATAATTGTCATATAGAAAAATAATAAAAATAATACAACAAATATACAGATACAATGTCTGCCAGGTTAAAATAGGGAGGAAACTTTCTGGGAAATTTGGAACAAGCAAAGGATTACTTCAGGGATGTCCCATGTCACCAACACTCTTCAAAATATATATAGACATCAGCCTTCGTATCTGGTCTAGGAAATGCAAAAGAATGGGATTGGAGGTATCTGAAGAAATATATTTAAACCACCTGTTGTTTGCAGATGACCAGGTAATAGTAACGCAGGATGGAGAAGATGCCAATTATGTATGTCGTCAGTTGTCA
Organism: Ectobius pallidus; assembly: GCA_964059195.1. Taxonomy (NCBI): domain Eukaryota; kingdom Metazoa; phylum Arthropoda; class Insecta; order Blattodea; family Ectobiidae; genus Ectobius; species Ectobius pallidus. The sequence continues at coordinate 56,334,620 of CAXKWD010000004.1, read as the reverse complement.
ATGGAATATCAAAGGTGGGGACTGAAGATAAACTATGATAAGACAGAATATTTGACGAATGATCTAGATGAGCTATACATTGATGGGAGACGGATTAAAAAAGTGCAAAATTTTCGATACCTGGGTTCAATTCTGGAAATAGAGGGGACATCAAATATGGATATTAATCAAAAGATTACTAGTGGAAAGAAAATAATAGGAATGTTAAATTCAATTTTATGGAGTAGAAATATAATCAATAGTACAAAAATGAAAATATTCAAAACCATACTACAGAGTATAGTCTTCTACGGAGCAGAAACATGGACATTAAATAAAAAACAGGTTAACAGATTGAACGCACTGGAAATGGACTTCTGGAGACGGTCTGCCAGGATATCTAGGAAGGATAGGATTAGGAATACGGAAATACGACGTATTATGGAAGTAGAAGAAGAGAGTGCAGTCACAATTGAAAGGAAACGACTTCGATGGTATGGACATGTACGTAGAATGGGAGAAGAAAGAATACCTAGAATCGTACAGGAATGGGAAAGTAAGAGAAGAAGAGGAAGAGGACGACCTGCTACTACCTGGATACAGAATGTACACATGTCAATGGAAAGATTTGGTTTAGTGGAGGAAGATGTACAAGACAGGGATAAGTGGCGAAATGTAGTGAGCAGTGTAGAGTTCTGAATGGTGGTATCATATTTTGTGTGTCAGGATGAGTTATGTGATAGCGCTTGACTGTTGTATTTGTTTGGTTGGAGACAAACCTCTGTTTTGAGGAAATTTCTCATTTAATAAATAAAAAATATGGATTTTACTGATTTTTTAAATTACAGTAGAGTCTTGATTAACCGAGCCTAAATTAAGGGAAAAGCATAAAATTAAGGATTTACTGAAGATAGCAAACTGCAATCGTATTTTCATTTAAGTGTTTAATTTTTTAGTTTTTCAAACGTATGTGTACTGTATTATTTTTATTTCTTGTCAATATATGTCAAAGTAGTGATAATGCTGCTTTCGTAATTTGATCGTATTTTCTTATTCTATTTTCCTGATCCCCTTTTACTGTATATCCTTGTTAACTGAGAATTTGCTTGGTTGTTGTGGTCCACATATACTTGGTTAATCAAGATTCTATTGTAATACTAGTAGTACTATTAGTATTCCACAATTAGCAGAAGTTTAAAGAAAAAGTTTTTAAAAAAACCCATGTACACATAAACACGTCATTTGGACAAATCTAAAGCTTATTATTTATTGTGTAGATCTAAGACATTGTAATGTACAAGTAATAATTTGTAAGATTAGCTAATAAGAAAGTTGACAAATCGATGTGAACTTTTTGTATCACAAATGGGAATAAATACTGCAGGATTACTATTATTATTACATATACATCAATAAAATGTTTACCACAAAATGAAATTTCTGGGCAAGAGAGAAACCATAATACATTTCTTAAATCTTTGCTTAGAGAAATTAAGAAAGAGCTTAGTTACCAGTTTCTGTTTTTGTTGAGTAAGTTGAGTACACTTCTCTTCCACTGCCTGCAACTTTCTCTGAAGATCTCCTGTTTCTAACTGAAACTTTTGTACCTCAGCTCCAAGAGCTGCATTAGAGTTTTCAGAATCTGTTAACTTCTGTGACAGGCCTGTAAATAATTAATAAGGGGTTTGAATTTATAAATTATCTTCTCCGTATAGCTGGACAATTAAAATACTAACTATACAAAATAAACATATAAATCATCCCCCCCTGCAAAATAAAAGAAAGTAAGAATTAAAATATTCATCCAAGTGTTGTGAGTAAACCATGAACAGAACAAACTCTAATGAAAAATTAATTAAAAAGATAAACAGTCTAATGCATCAGTTCTCAAACTATGGGTCACAACCCACTGGTGGGTCCTGAGAGGCAAACATACACAATTTTTCTGAAAATTATATTTCTGGATCCAGGAAACCTCAACGTATTTATATAAAAAACTCAAAATCAAATTTCAGGGGCTAACACAACACTCCAACAATCCAAAGTACCTATAATATTGGTAACATTTCTGAGAGTAGGTAAGTACAGTAGAACTCAGATTTAACCGAACCTCGGTTTAACATTTTTCTGGATTTTAAATCAGATTTTGAAACCCCAAATATTTCACATATCATTGATGTAAAACTATTTTAGATTTTAATATTATTCCCTTTAGTACAAAACCTCATTTAAATGTTAAAAAAAAATTATTTTGAATTCCAAATTTCTCTTGACAAACTGTATTATCAAAATAATACTGACAGAACTTAACTTTTAAAACATTGTGATCTGAAGTGCTTGCCACTTCCCCCTTCTCACCAACAACCAGTTCAATTTCCCCCTTCTCACCAACAACCAGTTCCTCAGCCTAACTGGTTAATCTGTGTTGTGTGCAATCAACGAGAAACATAGTTTTGAATCTTGGTGAAATTGCTTGCAACTTATCGTAGCTTATGGATGCGTTACACATTGCTTAGCATTTCAAGCAGAATTTAGAACTTGCAGTGATTAGCAACAGAGAGGAAAACACTTTCCTAAACGAAAAATGCCTAATATATGAGTGTATAATTTTAGAAAAATCCAACAGTTATCAGAAATGGCTACATCAGAATTCAGTGAGCATCATAATATTACATGCTCAAGTTTTAATTGAATTATAATAGCTTGAAAATGAAGCAGGATTCAGTTAACAAAACCAATTTGTGGTGAAACTCTTGTTTTATTTCTAAAAATAGTAAAATCCCATTTTGTGTAAACCTCTATTTAGGGTAAAAAAAATCTGTATCCTCAGAAAACATTAAATCGAGGCTCTACTGTATGTGGATTTTAGAATGTGACGCATTCACGAGTTTAAACAGCTTACCTTGATTTTCTTCCTGCTGGGCCAACACAGCTATATGTTTCTTCTCTAGCTCCTCCTTCTGGCTTTCAATCTCTTTCTTCAATTGTTTAACCTCAGTATCTTTTTCTTTTAACGAATTTTCTCTTTCTTTCAGTATTTTTAGCTGTTCTTCCATTTCCTTACTATGCTGCTCTTTCGTAGAAGCATTCTCTTTTATCATATCCTCCTTCAAAGATGCCAATTCTTGTTTCAGTTTTGTGATTTCTGAATCTCTTTCCTTGATTTGTTCTTCAAGTTTATGTATCGTAGCACTAGTCACTTTAGTTACATTGGTATGCTCTTCAGAAAGTTTTGTCAGTTCTTCAATTTTCGTCTTCAGTGAGTTTTCACTAGATTCTATTTGCTTCATCAGCTGATTTTCTATTTCAGTAGTAGAAGCTGTCTGCTTATTGAGGTTCTCTGTTGCCTGTTTTAATAAATTCTCAAGTTCCTGCTTCTCTAACTTCAATTTCTCTATTACATTCTCTTGTTCTTTGGAGTATTCTACGCTTCTTTGCAGTTCTTCAGTCTTTTGTTTTACAGCTGTTTGTACTTCTTCAATCGCCTTCTTCAAAGATGCTTCACTTTCTTTCACGGCTAATAATTCTTTCTGCATATCTTCAGATTTCATTTCAAGCATCTTATTGGCATCTTCAAGCTGTTTCTTAATAGCATCAATTTCTGACGTATAAGTTTCTGTCAGTTTTTTAGTTTCTTCAGACTTTTCTTTTAATAAGTGTTGAGTTTCACTTAGTTCTTTCTTCAGTGATTCTATTTCTGTATTATGTAGTTTAGTTGTTTCCTCCAATGTCGACTTAAGTGCATTATTTGAATCTTCATGTTCCTTTTTAAGTTTTTCTATTGTTTCATTATATTCTTGTACCATTTTGTCAGCTTCTTCACATTTAGCTTTCAATGAATTCTTTACTTCAGTCAGCTCATCTTTTAATTTACTAATTTCTTCACTAGAATGCTTGTTGCCACTTTCTACTTCCTCATCTCGAAGTTTTAGTGCCTTTCGTACATCGTCCAATTCTTTCTGTTTGTTGTCCAATTCATCCTTATAATGTGCAATTGCCTCCTCTGCTTCAAACAGCTTGTTTGACTCCTGTTCAAGTTGCTCTGATTTCTGTCTCTCTTCAGCCAAAACTCTTTCCAATTCCTGTAGTCTTTCTTCAAATATAGCATTGGCAGCCTGCAAAGGACACCAGAAAGTATAAGGTTAACACACACCTCTTGGTAACATAATTGAATATTTCTTCTCTTCAGACACACACAATCGTTCATCCTTACAATGCCAGTGTTTATCCTAAACAAAACATTATTTTTTATTATGTGTCTTTAAGAGTGTCTTTATGTGTCTTTAAGTTTATGAAAAACTGCTGAAAGAGTGAGTAGAATAAAGCCCTCTCTTTAGCGTTACCCTTATCATGAAGTAATGAACTTTAAATATACTGGGTAGTGACAATCTTCATACCTACTGAATATGTCTTCATATGAGTAGACTCTACTTCAGAATGGGTATTTTAATTCTCAATCGCTTTACAAATTCTTTAAATGTTCTTGCCTAATATTCAGTCATCGATACCTTCCCCTAGAGCAATAGTTTTATCTCTCTAGGTTTCTTTAAGTAAAGACCAAATCAAAATGGTATTATTAATTTATTTACCTTTGGTAAACAAAGTTAATGTTTTCAATACTTGTCTGTTTAACTTTCATCTAGAGAAAATGACAACGGAATCTAATAAAATCAAATATGTAAACAAGCAAGTTATCTACAAGGAGAAATCAGTAAATATCAAGGAAGTTTTGGAACTACCATGATTGTAGTTGGTCAGATATAAATTAAACCCAACCCTGATGATTATGAATGATGATGGTCTTCGAAACCAATTTAGGTACTTATACAGAAAGTGAAGTATACGTGCTAGACCCAACTCAATATTATATCCTGTAAACCCTATGTATTCTGTCTACCTGTACATCTTACAATTTTACAGGTAACCGTGATTGTTAATGCCTATAACCTTAATATACCTTCGGGTAAAATAAGGTTAAAACTTGGATAATAAATAAATAAAAAATAAATAAAAAAAAACAGTACAGATAGCCATTCTAACAGTGTCCGGGCCTCCCATCTATACTTCCCTGGTTCACATTTTTTGTTCCTCTTTTTTTTAAATTTTTTTTATTATTCCAATTGAACAATAATTGTTATATGTTACTCTTTATGCAGCTAAGTAAAATAAATGTGATTATCATTAAATGTTCTATGTACCAATGTCTATTTGTCTTTACATTCTCTATCATGTGGAACCAATCTAATAGTAAACACAGCATAAACAAGTTGCTGTGAAGACAAATTCATTACAATGTACACATTTTGTAACAAGATATTAGCATATTGAATAACTTATCACCTGCTGAGTACTGAGTGTACTAACTCCATTTGCTCAGAAAATGAGATAATGTATATTTTGAAATACAGTACACCACTATGACAGGGTGATTTTAAACCTTACATGACATTGGTTTAATTTAAAAAGTATGACTCAAATCAAGGGGACAATCAACTGGAATGAAGAAGAAGAAGAAAAATTATTTGAAAACCTGTATGAACTTCACCCTGAGATGCATAGATGACAGACTGTGGCACTATCAATATGACTATTCTTTATCATGATTTTCTGCAGAACTTAAAGATGTAAACACTTTCACTGTCAGTATAAAAAAAAAAGCTTTTTACCTTTAATATTATAGGGTTCTAGCAGTACCTGTTCTCACTACAATCATGCTGTCATAACTTGGTTGGTATCTGCCAATTCTCTATGTTGGCAACAAAACTGACAAATAATAATAATAATTAATACTGAATACCTCTAAAACAATTACATAACTAAACACAATAGGACTAGCTATGACATACACTAGAAGCAAAAGAAAAGACTGCACTACATGTTGCAAAATAAACAAAATTCAAACAAATCAACACACATAATGGGACAGCACTATGCACTACTTGCCAAAACAAAAAAAACTGAAATTAATGATAAAATTCAAATTAAAAAAAACACAGATTATTATTTTTCTTGTCCTTTCGTTCAGTCACTACTATAATGTTAGTCACAACCACAAAAAACGCCTTAACCCTATGTGAGAACAGCAGGTAAAATTTGCCTAAATATGCCCATATAGAGGCAAAAATTATAAAATATCAATAGATTGCAATGGTTTTAGCTCAAATGTACAGATTTTTATTCACGAATTAAAGACGTAATTCATGAAACAGCTGCTGAACTGAAATTTATCTCAGTTATTTCAAAATAACTTCCACTAACGACTTTACTTGAAGTCTATATGTCACAGGCTAATTATAAATTCAATTTTTTTTTACAAAATACCAGCAAATTATTCTGCAATCTGACAGGTTACCTTCCAGACATATTAAAAAAGCTGAAACGGAGTCAGTCAGATTGTAAAAAAATTAGCTCTGTAATTTGAGGGCAGATTAAAAAGGATAAAATGAAGTCAGTCTCAGATTGCAGAAAATTTTGCAGAAAAAACAGTTTCATGGGTAGAAGCCATTGTTAATTTAGCATATTTTAGTTGCCTACGATTTGCTCAATCCAGGCAGTGGTATCTGTTTCTTCAAACATTGCTAATTAGGAGCACTACGTAACTGCAACTTGGTTAAAATAGTTCTTCTGATGTCTCATTCAAATAACTAACATAATTTTCATCCATTTTAGGATGTACTTTCTTACAAAACTGAGGGAAGACTGACGAAAATGTGACAATGCTTTGTTATATAGACTTGATACATGTTTTAAATAGAGCAAAGGATTTTTTTTTCCAATCTGACTGACACTACTCTGGCTTTTTTTAATATGCCTGAAGGGTAACCAGTCAAATCGCAGAATGGATGTTTCATTAATAATTTGCTGGTATGTCACAAAAAGCCTGGGCATTTTGTAAAATGACTGAATTCACATTTTGCCTGCGACTCGTACATGTACATACACTATAAACCTGAAATCTCAAGACTCCTAGTATGGGTGACTCACACTTTTACTGCCTATGGAGGCTGTCGCTGAACTCCTGAAGGGTTTGAGACAAAGTTTGAGCAGCACTTAAAAGTCAGGTTCAGTCCATTCTCACCAGACCAGGAGAGGTGATGGCCAAGTTGGGAGGATCCGTATAAACAGTGAAGGTTCTGGTTTAGAATGGGGCAGTACCCTGCTACCTTACACCCACTTTGCTATTTTAAATTTTCAGTAATACTTTATAACCCATATGTGTAATAAAAATTCATCAGTGAAAGAGTTAAACACTAATAAAAAAATTAGGTGTTTATGTGCAAAGTTTAATTTACAGTTTTTATGTCCCAGCACTTTTAACCATTAACAAACAAAACCACAGTACACACAACACATTCACAGTGCTTGAAGCTAAGCTTGTTAAGAAATTCTGTTCACGTTTTATTTTTTAAACTGAAAACAGGTAGATGGAAGAGAGTTGAATGTGCAGGTGATATTTCTACTGTATTTTCTGGTGACGCCTGATGGAATGTGAAAAAAAAGGCATACTAGAAAGTTGCAGCCAATCCAGGAATTAAAATAATTAAATAGATCAGTAAAGAGTGAAAATTTCTCTCAGACTAAAAATACGTGTGTGTAAGAATAGATCACCGGTGCTGAAGTTATTCTAGATTCCTAATGCAAAAATCAGAAAAAAATCAAAACAATTAAGACCTGCACTGCAAACTAGCAGATTTACATCACTCCAATTTTAAAAAATTACAGGTAAAGAGCAGAGATCTAATATTCTGAATTAGTGGAGAAAATGTGATCTGTCCATAGGGACAATAATCTTCTGCCTTTCAGGGTTGGAGCTATGAAGATCTCCCTTATTTTCATTTTCAAAAGGTGGCAACCCTAGCTAACACGAATGTCAATTCTGTATGGTATAAAAAATAAAGGGGGGAGGGAAAACAAGACAGTAGTGCATTAGGAAAGAAATAAGTCTTACTACTTTTAGAAATGCCAGAAATTTAGCACTGCATATCAAATGACCTCATCCCTAAGAGGGAAACAGAGAAAAAGGGCAGATGAAATTGAGTTCTGAAAAATCACAGTAGGCTACCATCTGGGAACTGAAACCATAACCATTAAAATGGTTTCATCAGAATACTAGTGTATATTGATAGAAGTATACATTCTGTTCAGAAGTGTAGAAAGTTGTGCAAGTATTCCAGCTGTAGCTGAGGCAAACCATGCTAAGGGAAAGAGAGAATTACAGACACAAGACATATCTCAACATGAAATTTTTACTCACTTGGTACTCAATTCTCTTTCTCTGAAAACAAAAATACAAATCACATGCTTTACTTCCTTCATTTTTACAAATCAAAAAGCATGAGCAATTTTAAAAAACTACATGTAATAAAGTCGGCCGCGGTGGTCTAGAGGTAGCGTGCCCGCCTCTAGATCCGCAGGGCGCGGGATCAAACCCGGCCGCGGTCGATGGATTTTTCAGGACGTAAAAATCCTGGGCACGGAGTCCTCCGGGAGGGACTTTAAGCTGGGGGTCCCGTGTCGTAGATTTACGGCACGTAAAAGAACTCCAAGCCTAAATTAGAGCCTCTGGACAAAATTTCTCGGCCCTTTCACGTCCAAGAAATACTTAGTTTCCAGAGGGGGGTTGCGAGGCGATGGGCTTACCACCTGTCCCTCTACCCTCTCTCGGAAAATAAGCATATCCAAATTAGTATAGGTAATGAAACCTCCATTGGAGGCCCCTTCGCCCCACCTGGGGATCATAGGGTACCAGTTACAGTCAGTTACAGTTACATGTAATAAAATGTAGATGATTAAACTTAACAAAATATTATAACATAGGATGATTTAGTGAAACACACTAGACTGTGTAGTTAATCATGGTTTCTAAAATTATTACCCATCATATAATTTTTTTTTTTCAGCCCACAGCTAGAACATTATGGAATAAGTATGGTTTGAAGTGAATACTTGAATGAACAAATATTTAATATTAAGATAAAAATTGTTTTTAAATATAGAACACATCAGATTGGTATTAAGAATACATTCTAGAGTGATAGGGAAAAAGCGAGTAAGTCAAAATACCAGAGTTTTAGAAGAGACAAAAAATAATAAATTTCCTTAGCATTGTTACAATATTTAGTTCAGTCCACCAGATATTTTTACACAGTATCTTATACTATGTAGGTGTGCTTTTCTCAATAGTCGAACAAAGCTGTGGAAATCAGTTGTTCTTGTCTTTCCTGAAACTTTGGTATTTTGACTTTTACACTTTTTCCTTATCGCTCTAGAATTTGTCATACCTCCTCCATTTTTATGAGACATGTTTCGAAATTCTATATGAGTTGCTGTATGGTTGACAAGTTCATAGACTAGCTACAAGCTGGTTTATGGTTGATACTTCCAAAATATTTCCCAGAAATTAATGTCATATTATATATTACAAACTAATTTTTTAATTATTGTAAGAACAAATTCAGTTCAGTAGAATAGAGAGAACAAAATTCACAAGCCAAACAAATAGAACCTATTAAAGATCACAGTATGCCGGAAAAAGTACTCAATGTTACTCTTAAAAAAATATTTTTTCAAATATTCTAATGAAAGGATTTTAATAGATATTTTAAATGCATTGAAATGCATTAAATTGCAATAATATTAAATAAATCACATTCAAGGTTATTTATTGCAACAAAAATGTTCTATGATTATATATGCTCTCACCTCTATTTCACTTTTGATGATTGCCTCCTCCTCAAACCTAAATTGTAGATCTTCAACTTTTCTTCTTTCATCTTCTAACTGACTTGTGAGCTCTCCTTTCTCCATCTGAAGTCTTGAGAGTACATCTTGAATATCCAAAAGTTTAGCTTCAGATTCCTCCCGGTACTAAAAATTAAAGTAACGCAGATATGTATTTTAACGAAAGTAATTATGTGTATATATATAGATTATGTTTTCTAATTTTAGTGTATTCAGAAGAAGAAAAAAATCCTTCAGGTTCCTCCACTGAGACTGCCAACTGACAAAGCAAACTTGATAACCAACTATTTTTTTTATTATTTCTATTACAAATGATGTCTGGCCGCCATCTGGTCCAGAATACAAAACATACAAAATTATGACTATTATTAAAGACTAGACTTACAAAAGAAAGGGACATGTTAAGAGAATCTTTTTTAAAATTCTAGATGTTACAATATAAATGGTAATGAAGGATCGATAGTGAGTCATTTATTATACTTAATGATATGTGTTGTATGTCCATGGTCATAAACTGGAGTGATTTCAGATATTGGTTTGTGAACATAAAGGATGTTTCATGAGCACCAAAAAATGCTGATTAAGCACATAGGACACCATAAAATCTGATCAATAAACTAGGATCTTGGCCTGGTAATGATCATAAGAAAACGACAAGAAGAAAAAGGATGAGAAGAAGAAGAAGAAGAAGAAGAAGAAGAAGAAGAAGAAGAAGAAGAAGAAGAAGAAGAAGAAGAAGAAGAAAGAAAGAAATTCAAATTTAATAAGCATTTCAGAATTATGCTTCTTACTAGTATAATTTTAATCTTTCACTTAACAATTTTAACTCTGAATGTTTGTCAACCAACCTGCTCAAATTCCTGTTTATAGGCTGCAAGCTTCTGTTCTGCATCGTCGGCTTGACTAGCAGCTCGAGTGACTTCTGCTCTTTCAAGATCTCGTTCTTTCAAAAGTTGCTCAATGTACAATTCTTTTTCTCGCAGTACATCCTAAAAAAATATTAAGTCATGAGTTACGAAAAGAATGAGTGACTCCAAGAAAAAAATACACATAAAATGGCCATGAAGCTTGAAATAAATCAAGTAATAATTGTGCTCTTTAATGAAATATCAAATTATAAAATAAATACTCCATTAGGTATGAATGATGGAAGTGGATTCTAAGTTACCGGTACAAAAATCACAGATCTTAAAATAAAGTTTATCGACCATAATAGATCTTGACTATACATATTAGAATTATTTGAAAATGAAAGTCATTAGCCACACATCTGTTTTCACCAAGCAACCAAGATTTGTTATATGATTAACTATTTACTGAACAAGAATCACAAATGTGCACAGTTCACTTATTCGCCAAGACTTTTTGAATTAAAAGAGAGTTAAGTTAAATAATGCCACAGAATAGAAAATATTCAGATTCTGGTGAATACCAAACATTTACCATAAAAGATCCACACAAAATATACTCAGAATTTGCTTTAGGATAAACACTTCTTGTTCAATACTCAATTAATACCAAGTATTCAGATCTAGAATAAAATACGGGGTATATTGCAAGATTATAAATACATGTTATTAATTATACTGAGGAATGTCATTTAAACATTAAACACATTCATAATAATTTGTTTTTTGGTATTGTGTATAAGACATAAAATAAATAAATATCAGAAATATAATATTGATAAATGTTTACTTTATGTGGTATGCCTATACAAGTAAACATAGTTTCTGTAAACACAAGCCAAGGGAAAGGAAACAGGATCTGCTAAAATTATTATTAACATAAAGTGATGAAATACAGTAACAGAAGTGGGAGGTGGATAAGGAAAAGAACAAGACTTTGAGGGTAATAAATAAAGGGGGAAAAATAATTAAAGTTTTAATTTAAACCATGGTTTATATGACATTCCTTAATTTACAACTACTTTAAGAAGAAATAACATTTGTTTGCAAAGTAAATTATAAAATAAAAGGAATGTTAAAGCAGGCGGCTCCACAACAACAAAAAACTTGAATAACAGTCTAATTTTGGGATGTAATATTATTTAGGATCTGTAGAAATAATATATGAAGTTGATTTTGTTCCCTGAAATGTGTAAACTACTAGTAAAATTATGAAGAGCTGGTTAGCTAATCTACTCTAAAGCATGATACATAATTCCATTCCACTCGATATATTTATCTAGTTGTATGAGGAGTAATTTATTTCTGCCAGATTTTAGAATATTGCGATTTGCATCTGGCCATAATAAATTTCATTTTGATGTTTACGTTAATGGAGAAAATGGAATGAAGTGCATTTTTTAAGGAAATAAACCATCTGTTGAACCCTTATTAATTGTATACTGAAGACAGTGACAGAAGACTTTATACTAAATGCACGTAAGCAATTGCAATACGAGCTACACAATTCCCCTTTGTAACATCTTTCAGACAAGCTGTTGTCACAGATTCTTCATAAATTTTATATTCTACATAATATAAAATGCTCTAACACTGTAACAATCTGAATTACCTATGCATCAAGCATTAAAACTATAACCCTAAAGTACTAAGGTAAAATACGATTTTTAGATACATATTTATGAGTCCAAAGAATACTGTTTCTACTGAAATTAACATGATAATATTTCACAAGAAAATCTGCTTTTATACTGGGATTTCCACCTACAATCTCCGGCTTTCTGTGACGATGTTCTACGAATTGAGCTAGCCAGAGTTTGGCTCACGGTGTAATCTCTCTGTTATGATACCCTTAATATTAGACTGCACCGAGACATTTACATCATATACAGTATTATGAGGCACACTAATTTAGTGATTTTTGTGACTGGAGAGATTCCATCTGGTGCTGACACAAAATTTGGATAGCTGAGTTGGTAGAGCATTGGTGAGAATAGTTGAAGATCACGGGTTTGAATTCCGGTGTCAGATGAATTTTTCTCCTGAAATATTCTCATGTAATGATCAACAAAGACGATGTTCTGTGGGTTCATAAATACATATATGCACCTTGCCTTTTACTGTACAATATAACAGTGAAAACTGAGTCTCAAAATTCAGTAAGTTAGTCTGCCTTGTAATACTGTATATGATGTAAATGTCTTTCAGTGGGGTTGACCATTAAGGGTAATCACAGGAAAGAGATTCCATCTGGCATCATTAGTCAAACTCTGGCTAGCTCAGTCGGTAGAGCATCAGCACAGAAGCCAAAGGTCACAGATTCGAATCCCAGTGACAGAGGAATTTTTCTCCTAAACTATTCTCAAAATAAGGATTACTGAGCTCTGGAAAAATAAATAAAAAATGTATGAAGTATTGGTATACACAAGTATAGTATAGAAACACACGAGGGAAAAACCGATTAACCTGAAAGCAGAGTGAATATGGTTGAAATGTTCATGAAAATGGAACAATTTATAACCCCAGAATCCCTTTGCAGTTTCCTTTAATCACAATGACAGTATTTTAATTACATGAGACTTTTACAAGAATGTAATTTCTTGTTTCAACTGATGCCCAGTGTGACAAGAATATCCTTTTTAGTCGCTAGCGCTGGATGAATGTTGGTTGCTTTTGATCAATTGATTATCTGTGCTACAGCAGGTTAAGATGCACTGAATGCTAGAGATTATACCTCAAAGGAAAAACATGCATCTAATAGTCCATATAACATTCTAATTCTGATTTTATTTATATTTGCTTCATGGTGTAGAATCCTCAACATTCAACTCTAAAATCTGTGGTCAGCCCCCTGCAATGTGGGTAAAACTAACCTGAATACATTTATTTGTAAAATAAACCCTGCTTGTATTTTAAAGGGGGATTTTTATTCATAGTGAAAATAGCTTTGCTAGAAATTAATGGTTACCTACTTAAGGTTCTAAAGCACAGACATTAATAAATTTTCAAGAAAATGTTTTGAATACCAGCGATTGTAGCCTCTTACAATTTCATACAAAATGGTGGACAGCTTTTTTTTTTTCCTGGTTGGCAAAAGTGTACATAATATAGGCCATTCAAGGTCATACACAATGGTAAAATCATTCATGGTAATAATACTTTTTATCAATAATGAGGAATATCAGAAATATTAAAACATCATACCTGTCACACAGATACATTTAGCTGTGTAGTGCAATGTAAATTACTATTTACTGATCTTATGGGAATATTATTTTTATGTGAAAAGACGTAGTTTAAAGATACACCCAGGTAGCATTTTTGCTAAGGTATTGCATGATCAAATTTCAGGATGTGAAATGTTAAAGGACTGACAGCATTATGATATAAAAGTGGGTCATAAAATCTTTCAGAAATGAACTTATTTCCACTGGTACAAGGAAGAGAGAAAGCATGAGACAAAGAAACCTGATTTCTTATTAAATATTACTTCAGGGGTCATAAGTACACTAGTAGCTTCAAAATATTGCAATCTTTCATAATCTAGCTCCAAGACCATTATTAGGAATGATTTTCTTTTCCATAATAGCTCCAGTAGGAAAAATATGAATTTTATTATGGGAAGTCATTTCTCTTATGATGACGGTATATTTAATCTGAATTTCCTTAGAGACCGTTTTTAAGAATGAATCCATAAAGGCTGCATTACTTCAAGGTACACACCCATATTCTTCCCACACAATATAATACGAGTATATACAATATGAAATCAGTGGCATATAGTCTTTTCAGGCTTAGTCCTGCATGATATTTACTGCAGGTTATACAAAAGTTCACTGAACAGAAGAATAGATGCATGGAGTTTCTATTCAAGTAGAGGTAAGGTAAGTTTATGGGCAGTGGAGGTAAATTTTTATTTTATATGAATTTTTTAAAATAGCTCCAGACAAATTTTAGGTCATGAGACACCACTGCATGAAATTTAAACTCCCTCTAGACAAGAAACCAACAAAGATGATAAGTGGTAACAGTTGACATTAAACGTTTTATTTGGAAGCATAATTTAGATTAGTCAGCAATGAACAGATTATCAGATTTTTCAGGTTAGTAAGGTCAAAATGTAGTTCCTCAACCTTTAGAAAACCTCAAAATGAACTAGACATCCTTTTAAAACTATTACTACTATTCCATGGTTACTGTATGTCATTATGAACCTTAGTTTGTTCTACAAACTTTTTTTAGATTCAAATATCTATTTCAACCTCATCAAATTTTAAAATCTTTTTCAGGTAAATTTAATATGAAAAGTTCAAACTCACGATCTTTATGAGATGTTTAGTATATGAAGTTTCTCACAAGAGAAAAAAATACCTTGGAACACTAAGTAAAACTTCCCTTGAAATTAACATTAATGTAATTCAATAGGAGAATTATGAATATTGACTAATTTGGCCCTGTGTAGGTGGTTCAGTACAAAACAATTGTACTTGGATTCAGGATAGGAACATAGTGTACGAGATGTACCTGCAACTCAACGTTGCAATACAAAACCACTGTCTCACTCACTCCTTTCATTCTGTAGACAAGGGATAAGGAGAGCCGGCAACCTGCCTGAGAACCAGTTGCCGGCTCTCCCCATTCCTTGTCTATAGAATGAAAGGGAGTGAGTGAGACAGTGGTTGTGTATTGCAACGTTGAGTTGCAGGTACATCTCGTACACCATGTTCCTACCCTGAATCCAAGTATAGTGCGGCTGAGGCTCCATGAGCAAATTATAGTTTTCAAGGGGAGGTAAAAATCCAGATGATCTGAGTGGTCTCTCGTACTTCCAGGCAGCTGAAAATAAAAGTAGTGTCTAAGGGAACTAGAATCTACTGCATCACTACCTTGAAGAATAAGGAATATTTTTCTTGCTGTTTTTGCTATTAGCAGAGGAAAGTTACTATATTGGTCCTACAAGATGTATGGATTAAGAAACAAGAATGGAGATATGTTTCAACGATGTTTCAAACAGATACTGTATTATAATAACTAAGCGGATATTCTGGAAAATAAAAATGTGGAACTTGAAAGAGTACATAATAGGCTGCAAGAGAAGGGAATGGTACTTACCAGCGTAATAGCTTTCAACTTCTCTGCAAATTTATTTCCAGAAGATTTAAATTGTTTAAATCAGATCAGCATTTTATTATTATGTTCCATCTCTCTTACAGGTACATGATTAGATGTTATTTTAGTGGAGGATGGGGATTATACAGGATGAATCAGGATAATTTATTGAATCGATGTTAATAAAAAATTATACATTTACAAAATAAAAATCTAATACAGATGTCAGAATGAATATAACAAGATAATAAAATAATACATCTCATAAATGGAATACTACACAGATCTTCTCAAGAATATGCAGCATTTAAAAATTAAAATCTGTGCACATTCTTAGGACATCAATTCAAAGCTGCTCAAACAGTTATTTCAGTAAAAATATGCATAAATTTCTCTATACATGTTTAAAGCGGAACATGGTGTCTAAATGACATTCCTAAGCAAATAGTAGATTACACAAAAAAAGAAATACAATTCCTAATGAACCTAGGCTCTTACCTGAAGAGAGGTTTTCGAAGATATAGGTGTAGATGGTGTTCTAACTCCTGCTTTCTAAAAAAAAGCAAATCAGTAGGTATTTCATTGTATTAGTATGTCAGTGGGAAATATGGAAAATATACATATTTTTTAAACACAATATACATGCATATTATCACATATTATGTACGTGACTAATATTAAAAAAATATATATAATTAAACAATGAGGCAAACAAAAACAATGAGGCAAACAAAAACTATAATACAAAATCATTTCACAAACACATGCTATAATGAAAATATATATACATATTTTTTAAATAAAGAAATTAGTACAGCTAAAACCATCCAAAAGTTGCAACAGAAAAGAGAAGTTAAAATAAATATTACATGCTAAAGTTACACAAAACAAAGAATTATGAATACATAACAGATTAGTAAATATAAAGAGTTAAAACCCTAAAATTATTAAACCATGCTAATTTAATCAATAAATAGGAATCGAGCATAAAATTACTATAATGTTGACATTCCAAAATAAATATTACCTTTTTTGAGCAATCATTAATTTGAGGCCTGTTCAATAACCTATAATAATAATAATAATAATTTTTTATATGAATTAGATCATACGGTATTATATGTACAAGCGGAAAGTAAAATCCTATATACAAATTGTAAGAATTTATTGTTTTATTACTGATGGGCTAAATTAGTCCAGCAGTCTGATATGTCAATACAAATTTTGACGCAATTTACGATGCTCTAAACAAATACAATATACTACTACAAATAGTTTAGTAATATAAACATGCTAACAGTAATGAAAATAGTAAAGTAAAAAAAGAAAATTGTTACCAAATGTAGGTACAGTCGGTCAAATAAAAAACGTCGGGACTCGTATGCAGTTAAAATTAAAGTTTTAACGCATTAGTTCACAAGTTTCCTATAAAAACATAAAATACAGGCCATTCTCGGAACATATGAGGCCATGCGACAGGAGGGAAAAAATGAAGAACTAGGGGAAAAAATTGAACAACGCCAAAAGCGCAACACACGATATTCAACTTAATGTATTGTCATAATTCATTTTGCTTTGTGTCATCGCCACATACAAATGCTAAAGTGAGAGAAAGTGTAGTTAGGGCTGTAATTGACCTGCATTTTTCGGCCTCTGAAGCAGCGAGAACGTTCCATATTTATGAAAGAGCAGCTCAGTGGTGCGAACTTTACTATAATGCGACCGGAAGTTTTCACAGGGATCTGGCCGGCCGCGTATTTCGATGCTAGATGGTTGCAAAAGTTGAACGTAAGTTATTGATTTTGCACTACAAATACCGGTGTTATAAAATAACATCTTTAAAAAATGCTCCTTGAATAATCATATTCCTTGCGAATTTATCAATTATTAATATTATAAGAATTTGCAACCAAGAATATGGCGGATTTGAGGCATATAGCCACAGCCTTCTATACATGTTTGTTTTGGAACAAAACTGACTAAATAATCAAGAAAATACATGGATAGACAAGAGGCATCTGTGAACCTAACCTTAAGTCTTCCTGTACATGCGCATATGCTCGTTCGTGATACTTTATAAAATAACGCCCGACGTTTTTTATTTGACCGACTGTACATACCATCGTTATCAATAACTTTCAGTAATATTTGTACCCGAGTACTCTATACACAATTTTACATTTGGGATAAAGATATGCTGCATCTAAAGTAAGACATTTACTGTTCAACTTGTTCGAATCTGTTCAATCCATTCTGCTTGAGATCAGCTCTCTCTACCTACGTGAGTTTAACAAGGAAATAGGAACATCTGTTCAGAAGTTTTTGAAAGGAAACAAGTAAGATTTGTTTTTTGCACATGATCATGCCAGAATTCAAACAATATTTTTAAAATTGTAGGAACCAAACCTTGCATGTCAAGACAGACGTTTAAATATTCGTAGAGATGGCAGCTGTCACAATACCTAGATCAGGGCAAAAGATTTCAAATCTGAAGGCAGTAGTCAAATTAGGTATATTGTTACAGCCTACAGTTGTTTGGAACTATTTGTACTATACATCATCATTCAAAGTGCAAAAGATCGTATGTAAAAAAATTCTATCTTTTCTTATATTATTATTGTACGTGGCATTATGTTTTAAACTTTCAGAGACCTATGGTTTTACTGAGTAGTCCAAACCTTTATGCTGGCCTAGAAGACTTTGCATTTCTCATGACTTACAGGTTATAATTATTTAAATGGTTTTATATGTTTGCTATTTATTGTGCTGCTCTCTGTGATTTGTGACTTGACTTGTATAGCTTTCCTGTATTTTATTACATATTAATAATAATGCAGCTATTTCCTTACCAGTCAATAGGAAACACAAAAACCACGTGGAATCCACAGCCATAAACCAATCAACACCTCATGTGGAAGATGTTTCTCGGAAGTCAGTAATGGCAGATAATGCCTTAAACTGTAAGCATTTCGGTTTATAGTAGACAGTACTATTCAAATGCGATGTCCTTTCCATACACTACATATTCTTTTCTTTTTAATCCAAGGTTTAGTTTTGGTCCTTTCTTAATTGTTTTTTTTTCTCCTTTTAACAAGTGATTGAGCAACCAGCTTCTATCTTTTAAATAAGGTTTTAAAGGCATATCCTGATAACAAATTTATTTACTTACATGTACCCTGATATCTAGTCAAATGCTAAATATGAATTATTTTCTTCTCCTTCTTGGGGATAGTAGGAGCATAAAATCTTGGGTTCTGATGGAATAGGACATATGCACTTTTAACACTGTCTTATCTACAGTCTTCAAGTCCTTATGACAATCTTCATCCTATGTTATTCTCTTATAAGTTAATCCTGTTCTGAAGAAACTACTTACTGAGGTTGTGAATCAAGCTTCTTCATGAGAAGGGGAAATATTTAGCTAAAGTTCTTCTTCATGCTTTGAAATTTCAGAAGTAAATAATGGATCCTCATTACATAATAAAAGCCCATGCTTTATCACATATGATACAGTAGCAAGCACCAGTTGATCATAGGTGTCATGTTTACGAGAGTTTGTAATGATGAGACTCACAGATCCTGGCAATAGCCAACAATAATTAATGTGATTTACAAGTTATAGAAAGAGAGGGAGAAAATAATTTTCCTTGGTAGGGAAAAATATTACTGTCATCTGCCAGGAAATATTCTCCCACCCTTGGTTGATTTCCTCACCCATCTTACTGTTAGTAGAGCTATAAACTTATGAAATGTGATTAAATTTTAAATATTTCGAAGATTTTGTTTTCAGAATTATATTGCACTCAATCTCCATTAATTATGTTTATTTGCATTTTATAGCATTATTTTTCAGAATGCGACTTTTTCAAGTACTATACTGCGCACCATTTATTATCAAGACTTGTATATAATTCTGAGATGACAAGACACATACACAAAAAGCTAAATCAAATATAGTGGTTGTTTGTTATTGCTGAAAATATAAATGAATTTTAATATTCTTATAACAGCATGATCCTCGTTCAGAACAACACTGGTTCCAAATACAGCTAGATGCCCAGTGAATTATTTCAAAACATGTAACAGGCAAGAGCAGTATTATGAATTCAAAATAGCCATAATAGTTCATAAACTATATCATACAAATATGATCTCAAGCAAGGCGAAGAAGACAAGATGTCTTTAATGGCTGTAAACACTGGGGGGTAAGAAAGAGCCCACACAAGCTAAAATAACCTAATATAAATCATATCTTATACCCAATCTCATATAAGATCTAGAATCTAGAAATCTCGATCATATACAAGCTTGCAAAACGAAATCCTTAGGCATGTACTACAGAAAACAGGGTGAGATCTTGTGACGGAGGAGATTATTTAGATCAACATTGGAACTGAAGGACTCTCTGGAAGAAAGGATAAGTTTATGCACGTGAAAACCCCATGCTTATGTGGTACAGGCAGATTGTGGACAGAGACCTGTTTGACAGCCAAGTAAGCATTGGAAGGAGAAGTGAATCATTTTGGAGAAAGAAATACTTAGAGAGACAAAGCTATACAGCTATTTTCAAAACCACCAATGATGATGTTGAGGATGATTATGAAAATGATGTCTATTAATGTTAATTAATGATTGTACAGTCACGAAGGAAGTGAAAACATATCTGTTTGAAACACACAAAAAATTTAATTTCTTACGATTTTCCAATTTTTGGGGTAGGGCAGAGGCTCCTTTATGCATCATCATGTAACAGAAATAAAACTGCAGACATAATTCTCAAAATATCCATTACTTTTCTTAGTAATTACAATTGTAATGAATGCTGTAGGACTTCCGGAAAGCGGAATGAGAAGGAAAAGGAGCAGGAGTTCAAAAGCTTGGTTTTACTAGTAATTCTTGAGTTTATTTCACTCTTTATAGTTCTCTAATCTATTTTTCTAAGCAAAAATAATTTATTTGTTCTACTTATATTGAAATATAACAATCAACAATAACTATCAACTCGTTAGTGGGAAGTCTATTATCCATGAAGGGTAGTATATTTAGACCCAGTGTATTAGGAGTTGGATATGTATCAATGCTCAAAGTGTCCACCGTCACTGCTCCTGTCCAATACTGCAAAATTCGATTCCACGCCAGTCAGAAGCATGCATTAGGCAGAAGGATTGCCTGAGATGCTCACGTGCACACAAGTCACCTGTGTTAAAAGTGTAAACAGAAATTATAAATGGAGATTATTTTGTCATATAGATTTTATGGCATTATCTATTGTTATTATATAAACTATCTAGGTTTCTAAATTCTCACTGCTTTTCAACAATTAAATTAATTTCATTTACTGGTATGACCAATAAGATATAAGAATGATATCCACAAAAATAATGCACAATGTGCTGCAGTCACATAACTTTCTCTACCCTGGACAGAGAATACCATTCGAGGTATATGGTAATATGTATATTATTATATTGCAGGTTTTTGGGGAGGGAAGTATGAGAGTAATATTGAATTTCTTTTTAATTTCATCCCCAAAACGGTTGTATAGTAACATGAGAGTGAGAAATAAAATATTCCGCAGCAAAGACAATACAATTTTATGTTACCAGAATTTCTCTCTCTTCTTACTTAAACTCGGTGTGTAGAAGCGATGGGATGCAAAATTCTACATCCTCTATGAGCCACAAAAAGCTATATCAAGCATTTTCTGAGCAAATAGTTTGAGTGTGATAATTTGTTCTTCTTCATTTCAAATTCTAAATGCCGGTACCTATATAAGGACCTAGAATTTAAAAATGTAAAGTCCTTCATAAGTTAATTTCAAAATATAAAATACAAAGCCCGGGCAACGCCAGGCCTTTTAAGCTATATATATATATAAAAGCTTTTAAGCTTTTAAGCTATATATATATATATATATATATATATCTCCTGATATTTTCCTGGTGCTACTGATGAATAAAATTCTAAAGGGATTCTAGCCAGATTTGAAGAGTGTTTCTTTCCGACATTTTGGATCCAAAGTGTGGTTGCATTTTCAAGAAATGAAATGCCGAGGATGAAAGCAATTAAAATTATATGTGAAAGCTGGAATATAAGAAGGGGATAGGAGAGCTCTGATCAGAGAGGACTTTTAATGACACCCAGACAAAAACTGAAGCCAGAAAAATGTACAGAGTTATGGAAGTTAACCAATAAAAAGTCCAGAAAAGGAAACAAGTAATTGGAAAGATACATTTATGCAAGGGTCACTTAAGAGGTGTGAACACTTAAACTTTATTCTCTATTAAATATTTACACCGCTTGAGTGATCCTCACATGGACATATCTTTCCAAAATTTTTATTTCTTTTCGGACTTCTTATCGGTTCACTTTTTTCAGCTTCTGTACTGACTGGCTACCATTAAAAGTCATCTCCAATCAGAGTTCTTCTATTCCCGAGACTTTTTTTGGCATTTTCTTGGAGATATTTAATACATGTTGCCCTGTTATTACTGTTAAAAGCATTAACGGGGGAAAAGTTAACACTCACAAGAAATGGTATTCTTCTCAACTTGCAGAACTAAAACAAACAGTCATGGGCTACAGAACTGTATATGAAGCAAGAAAAGATGATCTAGCTAAGCAATGCTATATGCAAAGTAGGAGCACATACAACAAGGCGATTAACCAAGCTAAGCTTGACTTCAATGCCAAATACATTGCGACAGCGGACAACAAGCCTAAGGCTGCTTGGAATTTAATAAACAAGATTAGAGGACGTGTGGATAAGTCGGCGGATGAGGGAATATCACCGGATGTTTTTAATGATTATTTTACGTCTCTTTAACACAAGTGATGCTGAAACGCCCTCCGGGGGAGCTACAGCCATAGAACTGGCCAGAACGACAACTGCACTCAATGAGGAATTCTCCTGGAAAACAGTGTTATGCGAGGATGTGGCGGGTATTGTGCAGAAAATGAAAAATTCAAGAAGTATGGATATATATGGTATCTCCAATTTTATAATTAAATACGTAATTGATTCGGTGTTGGCTCCTGTAACATTTTGTATAAACTTGTGTTTGTCTGAGGGTGTTTTCCCTTCGATAGTTAAACTAGCCAGAGTCATACCTCTTCATAAGAGTGGTAGTAGATCATTACCTCAAAATTTTCGACCAATATCTATAGTTCCAATTATTGGTAAAATAATTGAACTGATAGTGAAATCTCAAGCCTGTTCCTTTTGTGACTCTTTCAATTTACTTAGTAATTCACAATTTGGGTATCGCACTGGCAGGTCAACAACGGACGCTGTTGATGTGCTTATTCGAAAAATCATCAATGCCTTTGAGAGTGGAGGTTTTGCAAGGGTTACTGCCTGCGACCTCAGCAAGGCATTTGATCGAGTTGACCATGATATTTTGCTAGAAAAACTACAGCACCTTGGTTTTAAAGGAACTTGTCGCTTTTTTTAATCTTATTTGAGAGAACGTAAGCAAATTGTTGAGATTAAGGGACAACAATCTACAGAAGCAACACTACACTCTGGGGTTCCTCAAGGATCTGTTTTGGGCCCCTTTTTGTTTCTAGTGATGGTCAATGATCTTCCTAGCAACATTTTACAATGTGATACATTAATGTTTGCTGATGACACGACTCTAATAAGCATTGCTTCAGACTTACAGTCTGTTAATATGATATCAGATATGTCACTTAAAAGTGCTATTACTTGGTTTAGAACTAACAAATTTACTGTCAATGAAAATAAGACACAAAATGTGACCTTCAGTCTAAAGCAATCTTACTCTGAAGAGAATGAAACAAAATGTATTAAATTTTTGGGTCTTAAAATTGATCATAAGTTAACTTGGACAAGTCATATAGACTATGTTTGTAATAAACTCTCTAAAGTTATATTTGTATTAAAAGTTTTAAGACTGCAGATTACACCAATTTATATTGTAAATGTGTATCATGCTTTGTTTCATAGCATAATTAGCTTTGGCCTGATCCTTTGGGGCAATAGTTCTAGAATTAATGAGGTTCTGCTTTTGCAGAAGAAAGCACTAAGAATTATGACTGGCACAGAGGCAAAAGCTCATTACAAACCACTTTTTATACAACTTAAAATTCTAACAGTTATAAATCTATATATTTATATGCAGTATGTGTATACCAAAGAGAAGGAAATGGAATCTAATAATGATATTCACACTCATAATACAAGGTCTTGTAATAAGATTCATGTGCCTCGAGTTAGACTAAAAAAAACTCAAAATAGCCATGTTGTGATTGGTTCGAAGTTGTTCAACCATCTTCCAGAGAATTTAACATGCCTACCAAGAAACAAATTCAAAGCAAAACTGTTCTCCGTGTTAGTTGTAACACCTTTTTATAGTATTAGGGAATTTTTTGACAGTAAAATATAATCTGCCAGATGTATTAATTTTTAATTTTTAAAATTTTTTTTTGTGTACAAGATTGATTTTAACTATCTTGTCAATTTTATTTTAATTATTATTATTATTTTAATATGTATAACACTTTTATGATTCTATATGTGTATACTATGCATTTTATTTATAAGACAATAGCCTGTACATTTTTGTAATGTTTGTGGCAATAAACAATCAATCAATCAATCAATCAATGTATAACATTATTCGTGTCTTATAAGAATGATAAATATTAGATGATAATAAAAGAATGAGATTAATCTTGAAAGATTTTTCACAGAAGAGCTATGTACAAACCTAGACAGAAGACCTTACTAGAATGTTCAGTCATTAGTGGGAGGTTGCAAGGCCACTAAGATATTCAATAGACAGACGCCCATTAATTATGATAGTGTAATATATATTTTATCATTTTAAAATGAATGTCTGTTTCTAAAAGTTCCGACAAATGGAATTAAATACAAAAGGAAATTTGCTCCTAATAAAGAATAAAGTTATGGCTATGTTTACAGGGTACCAAACACAAATGAGGTTATTTTTCATACTTTTGATTTTTAAATTAAATTGTGAATGTGAAAATTATTTTTAAAAAGCCACATGTCGAACTAACTTTTTCACTCAGAGCTATTCTCAGGTGATTATAGTAAAAAAAATCCCTAGTGTGATGTATGCTGTGGCATGGATAGTTGAGACATTGCAGAGCCAATTAGAGTACAGTTCCAATCCCTTGAGATTAAAAAAATAGGTTAATTATCTTGAGGCACCAATGGCCTTACTGTCGCTCATCCTTTAACATAAATGTATACTAGAAACAATACAGACACCGGAGGCGCCTGGTGAGTAATGCTGAAAACTATCTAAATGTTTGGAAGTTTTATCTCTACGAAATTTAAGAGCCTGTTCATGAAGTATCCATACTTTCCTCTAAAGTAAGGTGTCGCTAAAACTTCCATGGCAACAGTGCTTACAAAATCGTGTGTTTGCAAGAAGGTCTGCAGAAAACCTTGATCTAATAAGTTGGAAAACTTAGACTTACTACCTACAACTTGATGCTGAAAATTTTACACCCACATAATCTTTCACCATCAGCCAGCTATGAACATGTGTCTGCCGAGGGTTCAGACTAGGATTACCAAATGTTCAGATTGCGCTGGGCATGTCCTGCTTTTTATGTGTGTCTGGCATCTTGCTAGACATTGTAGAGAATCAAACGTTGTTCTGCTTTTTAATGCCATTGGAAACATTAGTCAAATTTTCGTATACAACATGTTTTACATAAGCAATGCTTTACAGTTACTCTTAAAAAAACTAAACTCCGTGGCGCTACATCCCTGGAGGGACTTGGCCTACCACCCGACCGCTGCGTCATCTCCCGTAGGCAGATGGCAGGATTGGGGGGCATGTGGTCAGCATGCCGACACCCACGGCCGTTAATGGTGGTTTTCTTGACCGGAGCCGCTACTTCTCTATCAAGTAGCTCCTCAATTTGGAATCACGAGGCTGAGTGCACCCCTACCAGACCTCCCTACCTCAGAAAAATCCGAGGAGGTACCGAGAATCGAACCCGGGCCGACGGATCTGTAGTCAGCGATGCTAACCACAAGACCACGCCGGCGGACACAGTTACTCTTAAACAGACTGCAAATCCACATATGAGTCATGAACCCATATGACCAAAGAGCATCATTCGATAACCTTGATTCTGCTGGTATATGTGATTTAATAGGCTGTGCTTCAAACACCAGATACAGAATCAGCTTTTAATAATCAATTAGCACACTTCTTCCATAGGCAGATGGCAGGATTGGGGGACATGTGGTCAGCATGCCGACACCCATGGCCACTACTTCTCTATCAAGTAGCTCTTCAATTTGAATCACGAGGCTGAGTGTGGCCCTACCAGACCTCCCTACCTCAGATAAATCCGAGGAGGTACCAGGGACAAACCCAGGCTGATGGATCTGTAGTCAGCAACGCTAACTACAAGACCACGCCGGTGCCATATGTTATACACCAAGCTTAATTTACATTACTCCAAGTATTTTAAAAATTAGCATCAATTCCGGCTTTTTTTGTGGAAAATTATTAAGCTTTTTAATTTTTTACACCTAGTAGCCCTAGTTCAGATGTCAACATTCAAGCAAGAAACAGAGGACAACTTAACTGAACCATAATGATTCACATACTAAAAAGTGTATACAGCTATAATGAATTGTTATAAAATGCCTCAAATTAATGTTGCGTCCACAAAAAAAAGAGGTTCTGCATTAGAGATGTTAATTTAAAACTTATTTAAGAATTACATATCAAACAGTAAATGAATGCCAATGCTTCCTTTTTCTGATGCTACTTTTGGCTGGTTTCCTGTCCTGTATGGAAACTAGCCTACCTGATGCATAGCCTTGCTCAATGAAGTTACTCCAAGCCTTACCCTGGCACCCCTGATCGATGATGTTGTACTCGATGTTGTTGACACCAATGATTCTCTTGAGCTGACTCGTTTTACTCCTGGTATTGCTGAACCACGGTGAACTGCACAAACTGCTGATGGACGGCGACTAGAAGGTGATCGGCTTACTTTGTGTGCTGGTGCAAACAACCCAAATTTGGGTTGGCATTCAAAATACCTGTCGTAGAATAGTTTAGTAAGCTGAACATAGTCTGATATACACAGTTATTTGTATTGAAATATGATCTACAGTTTACCAATTTTACAATGGGGAAAAAAAATTACAACTGTTTTGCATTATACATCATAAAATGTTTTAGAACTTTCTTTATATAAGGTGTTATAAATGACTATTTCATTCATATGCCACGTGTTTCATATTGATCAATAATGTTAGCAATAGTTTGGATAAAGACCAATCATGATCGTTTATCTAATAATATGCGACCCAGGGTCGCAAGGATCCAATTTTATCTTATAAAAACATCAGCTTGTTACTGGACACATACGGTATCAACACGTGGTGATTAATGCTGCCAGTGAACAGAAAGAATACTCATTATTTTATACAACAAAATATGTTTGGAAATTGAAATATCATAAATGTCCATTGATGAAAAAAACAATTTCAATCGGTGCAAGCCAGTTTGTATGCTTCTGAAAGAAAGAACGGGGGAGGGGTCTGTACTGCATATATTATAGACCACTAATATTTCAATACACATGCACTAAATTTTGAATTCAACTTAAGGGGGGAAAAAAAAATTACCTTTTGCCTTCAACAGCACCATCATTTTTCCCCAATGGATCGTCAAGTTCAACTCCACACCATTCCCCAGGAGCAAACTCTGTGGTACCGATATATCTAAGCGTTCCTGCTTTTGAACCCTGACTGCTCATAACTATCACACGCTCACCCAACTTCAAGTCTGAGTGATTTGTTGAGTTCAAATTTGTTATAGATGAATCTGTATGAAAACAATAGAATTAGTAAGACAGTTATTGTGTGAAGATTCTTTTGAAAGATCCAATAAAAATCAGTACTACTGAAGAAGAATGCTTCACAACTCAAAGGAAATTAATACTTCAAATTCATTTAAAATTAGTATCTTTGACCAAGACAACTACTATTTTGAGGAAAATAGCTTTAAAAATATAACACTAAAATTTATTTCAACTAATAATATTACATCTTTTAAAGTTAAATAACAACTTAAACTATCATATTATTACAAAATTGATAAATTGTGAATAAGCTTGTACTCTGATTAGAAATCACAGCGTAAGTGTTTTCTATTTAATTCTTCAGAAGAGAAAACTGTAGATTTCACACTCATTAACTAATTACAGATCTGTCATTCTCTTTGTACTCTTGTTAGCAATCACAGAAAATTACGTTTATTCTCAACGTCACAACTTATATTATTTATATTAATATTTTCTTAAACAAAGGTTATTTATAAAACTATCAACTAAATATCAAAAATTAAATATTATTCCACACTACACTGACATTTAGAAAAGATTGTGACAGAAACTACATTTCATTAATACATAACCTCAAATTAGGTGGAAAAAAAGAATTATGCCTATCGGTATTACAGTAAAACCTCACTATTTCGGACTTGAATGATAACTTGTAACTTTTAATAATTGTGATAAATATTCTTTGCACAGTAAAGTATAAGTATGAATAGCTATAACTGTTTTTGATGAAACCACAATATCAGGTTTTATAATTGATTCTACTGTGCATTTTGATGTAACAAGGCACAGTCGCATGACATCAACAAGGAGACGAACAGGACATCTATAACCCTACCATCCCCTACTATTGTGAAAAATATCATTTCCAAGAATTTGAAGTCATTGGGACGGATGAGAGGTAGAGGTACAACATTTTTTTAAAAATACATTCAAGAGATTAGGTATCCCTCCATCCAACAAAACAGAAGTTACTTTGGCAACTCTCAGAAGATCCTTAGGTATATTTAGGAACCATATATGAAGCATGTCATGTTATTGTTAAATAGAGCTGTTCTTTCTGAATATTTCACATTTATAACCTGAAAATCGCTAATTTCGGAGATATGAGTTATTTCTTCTTAACTGATGATAGGCTACATTATTTTATAGATTGCTACATCCCTTTCTAAGGTTTTTAGGAAACAGTTCTAATATTTAGACTTCCACTTATTTGTATTTCTGATAATAAAGACTAGTTCTTACTTCCATAGTCTAAAATAGAGAGGTTTCCTGGTTAAGAAATCTACATGTGGAAAATATGCATGAAATTTCAATTCCATCACAGTTCAAGAAAATTTTAGTATTTCTTACTTAGAGAAGGGGTTGCAGACTTTTTGAGATTGAGGTCTTTTGTGCTGCTGGAAGGAGACATGATAGTTGTGAGGCGACGGACTGGAGATGTGATTCCTGATGCTGTTCCATTGCTGGATTTTGGGAGTGTGAAGTCTCCTCCTGCTCCTGTTTCTTCAGTCTGCTGCAGAGGAGCTCTAGTGAGCCTTGTCAAACGAGAGAATACACCTTTTCGAGGCTCACATTGGAAATAGCGTACTCCAGCTACAGATCCATCATTCTTCCCTGCGTATTATTTTAATGTTTAAGTAAAGTTAATTAGCATTAATACCTTAAAAAACAGAAAATACAACTGAATGCATTCCAACTTAATTCTACCAGAACTTCCTTGCAAAATAGAATAAATGTTTTAATACATAATTTTTCTTATATTTTACTTATAGAATATTCTAATTATGTCAAGGATCAAACTATGAAATGAATTATATTTTCACAACTAATTTATCAGCAAAAAATAAAATGGCATCATATTATTCAGGCCCTGATTTTAGGGACTTTGCACCCTGAGCCAAGCTTTGTATAACCACCCCTTTCATTTTTTTTAGCTTTTATCCCCACCTACCCACTCCCAGCCCAAAGTTGTTGTTAAGTTTGAGTTTTACCCAAGTATCAACTGATAGCATTTTATTATTGCAAGTAACCCAATCACTACGTATACAACAAAAGTTATAATTTTCCTCTTCCAGAAATAAAAGTAATGCATGATTGTTAATGTAATTTCATTTCCTAAAAATTGCTTTAAAACTCTAAAAATATTTGTAATAAGTAATATAGGGCATCTTTGAAATTTTACAAAAATATTTAATATACTTGGCAATTTTAGAACAAATGCTAAATATATTTAATTATGATCATAAAAATGTGTATTACAGGTATATTGAAACCAATATTTTTAGAACAAAAACATATTTTAATGCCTTATTTCTACTTTACAATGAGAATCTAAAAATCAATTTAGTATTTTATCATTGTTTCAAGTTTAATTCCTTTAAATTTTACAAAACCGACCCCCTCAAAAATTGCCAACCTTCTAGGTATATTGCCCTGGACATTTATAAATCAGGCCCTGATCATATTATAACTATGTGAGGAGTGTAAGAAATGAAAGCCTCATTTCAGATATCAGTGGGAACATTCTGAAAAGCAAATCAAAGTTTCTAATTTCTTCAAACAGTTTTGCTGTCTAAAGAATACAGTTTTCTTAAAATAATAATTCCCCAAAAGATCAGGGATAAAATGGTCTTTAAAACAATACTGCCTGGTCCAAAGTATATAAAGACCTATTAGTCCTTTACAACAAGCCTACACCACATCTAATAGAACCCTCGAATATTTTTCTTGTAAGAATCACTAGGATAGAAGCTCCAAAGTACCATTAATCAAAAGGATTTCATACATCCCACGACTTCTTGATAAAGGCACAAGTTCTCCAATTAATACCTTATTTGTTAAGAATACATTCTGTTTGATCACTACAGAAGAAACCAGTATATGCAGAGAGCGGGCCAACTACAAAAACATCTGGCACAAGTGATGGCAAGAGTGAGTGGAAGGGAAGTCTACCAATGCATTGCATTGCATGGTACCAAGAGCGCACACACAGTCAAATGTCTTCCTAGGTGGCCAGCTTTCTAACATATAAGCAAGGGAGTTAATTAACTCTTTGGAGCGTGGTTGCACAAACATTGTACCATGAAATTTAGCACTGGTATAAAGTGGTACATACATTTTTAATATAATATAAATTATAGTTAGCAGAAGTTAATTCCAAAACCTCTTTAAAGTGATTTATAACTATTCAGTTAGGAGTTTTTATACTAAAAATCTATGTAGAATATTAATTATGATTTTTTAACTAAAAAGATTAATATTTCAGTGTGCAGTTAGCATTATGTCTTCCCATAATTTACCTGTGCTTGAAAGAGTTTAAAACTTTAATGTTATGATATGCAGTGAACGCCACTTATTGTAATCGCGGATAATTTTATCATGGATTAGTACTGATACACTGAAAAAATGCTGTTTATTGTTATCAAAGATTCGGTTTATGTTAACACATTTTCCTTTTTACTGCTTTATTTCCAAGTACTGAACGTCATTCAAAATTTTTTTGTTTCTAACTCAACTGTATTGTGTTGTACTGGAGGTAGCAATACTATTCCCAGCTCACAGGATGACCAGTTCGAGGGGGTGGCATTACCTAACTTTCTCTTTTAAGCAATAAAACATGTTTCACACCCCCTCAGTCAAGCTGCAGCTTTTGATTCATAAAGATAACAGTGTTGACATGCAGTGAAAGAAAAAAACTTGAACAGACAGGCGTTAAATGTTTTGCTACGCGGTGTTCACCACAGATCAGTATAGACTTCCAAAAACACTTGTAACTCGTTTCTGAGTATGGAGTATTGGCAATTTAAAACTTTGTTACTGGTTGAAAAAGTTTTGCTTGCAGGTTATTACTGTATTAGCCTATGAGTGGTTCAATGATTCACAGTTACGTATTATTTTATGAATAAATAGTTTTTAATTCCGAATTTTAGTGTATTATCTTACATATGAATAAATAATCTTCATTTAATTCTTTCGGCTACTGTTATCAGTCGGTTAGTATTATCAGATCACAATAAGCGGTGTGCACTGTAACTCCACTAGTACATAAAAATTGAACATTAAACTCTAGAGCTTACCAACAGGATCATCCAGGACTACTCCTGCCCATTCCCCAGGAGCAAACTGTGTCTCTCCAATGTAGGCAATCTGTCCAGGTTTTGTACCGCCCACCCATATTCGATCTCCAATTATGAAGCTGTCAGTGTCCTCTGTCAGTACTATGCTGGCATCTGCAAATATGTCAATATACCTTAGTCAAGTTCTTATACTCCATGTATAGATCATGCAGTAAGAGTTTTTGAGCAAGTGTTATGTGAAATAAAATCCTAATCCTTAAGTATTTAACTGGTGAATGGCATAGCACCAGCATGTTACACTGAATGCTGTCTCAAATACAGTAACTAGCATTTTAGGGTGGCCATACGTCCGGCATTGTGCTCTTTTTTTATGTTGAACCATAAGTACAACTATAAAAAATTGCGTTTTTATTGTGTTCACAACATGGTCAAAACAAATAAACCATCTGAAGGTGGATTTCTTTTGAAAAAAGCTCAAAACTGCAATAATTTACCAAAAAATGCTCAGCCATGTAGGTTTACATGCCATGACTGAACACTGATAGCAAAGGAAACAACATTTGAAAAGTAGTTTTTCATCAGTTCTTTGTAATTATTAAAAATTCTGTAAGTTTCTTTTAGGTTCATAATTTTATTCACTAGTACAATTTATACAGTAAAAAGAAAATTAACTGCTTTCACTAAACAGCTGAGAGGAAAAGAGTTCTGAGGGGAAAGGAATAAATCTTATATGTATTAGAGCTCATATACAGAGATACAGACTCAGTAGATTATTATCAGTGTGAATGCTTTTATAAAGATCTGTTTAGCTTACAGTATATTAAGATAGACAAGCGAGAATAAAATCCTCCCTGAATAGATAACTGACAAGGGACAAGGGAAGAGACAAATCAAAACACTTTAGCAGTTTACTGGTAGGAAGTCATTATATATTTCCTTATTAGAACTAGGAGTTTGCAGTAAACAGTGTTCATGCTAATATCAGTAAAGTTTACAATAATAATTGGTAACTC
The DNA here is from genome assembly GCA_964059195.1 of Ectobius pallidus. Taxonomy (NCBI): domain Eukaryota; kingdom Metazoa; phylum Arthropoda; class Insecta; order Blattodea; family Ectobiidae; genus Ectobius; species Ectobius pallidus. The sequence goes on along the minus strand of CAXKWD010000004.1, from coordinate 56,301,923 downwards.
TAAAGTACGCTCATAAAAAGGAATTCTGAAGCACTGATAATACAACTATTTTAAGAATTGAAGTATTTAGGGCCATAAAGATTAGAGAGACCGAAAGACTGTCCAATACAGAACATCAAATTAATTTGAAAATGTTCAATAATCTTTTAAACCCCAGACAAGATATATTTTCCTTCTTGCATTAACCCTAAACAATACCAAGTCATTTTTGTTAATACTTACCCAGGGAGATCTTCGAGAACCACCACATTTTTACAAATTTCATTATTCACTCAAATTTGTTTTTTTATTTTTTATTGTTCTTTTGATCTTTAATTATTCATTTAAAAGTTTCTTCTTAATGTAAGTCAATAAATATCACATAGAAATGTTGATAAATATGCATCATATCTGTTTCGAAAGATCTTGTGTTTTATACTAAGAATGTCTTACTTTTAACTTGTGAAATACAACTTTCTCACTCCAAATTCTGATTTAGAATAGCAGGTCCTATTGTAGAGAGTGTAAATTTAGTTGTTTCAGCCGCATGCCAATAATATATTGGTATAACTATGCTTCAGAGAATTTTTAAGAAAATAATATTTGAAATAAAACTTTTAACCCTTAGTATAAGCATCTCGTGTACAAAATTTAAATAAAATAATTGAAGCGTCTTTGAGAAAATCACAAAAATATAAATAAATAAATTTCTACATGAAAACTAGTATTAAAAAGTAAAAAAGTCATTGCCAATTTATCTGCCACAACCCCGAAAATATGTAAACCGAGAATTTATTTTTTATTTTTTTAAAATGATTTCTCTTACTTCAGCTAAGCATAGACATGTTTCTGAAAATTGTATTTTTAGATTCAGATGGCCTGAAAACATGCATTTATGCTGAAAAATCAACATCAAATTTCAGTGTCGAACATAATACTATGATGATGCGCAGTAGTAACGCCATCAATGATTAAAAAAAGACTTGAAATGTTTTGCAAAATCAAAAATCAAGTTTAAATGCATTCTGAATATTAACAAAACATAAATTGTTCACTTCTCTAATTTATCAAGGGAAGCTCTCACGGCACACTTCTATTTTTATTTTACTGGGAATGTTTTAAAGCTGTCTCCATTCTTCTTACGCAGAATGCCTTATTGTAATAATGTTTCTTTTCAGATTTCAGTATTACTAGGGTATTACTACACTATTAATGAGCTCCTAAGAAATATTAAAAAACTAATAACATCGTTGAGAGGCTCATGATGGTGCCAAATGTGCTTCAAAACACATTGAAAATAATTAATATACCCAAATATAAATTTTGATATTGAGAACAGTGAAAGTTTAATATTAACTAACAGGATTCAGTGACTGTCAAAATAAATCTCTCTTGAGTAATGACTTATGATCTGATATTTAAAAAAAAATACACAAATGCCCATGCTGATACCCTTGCACCTACCTGAAGTGCGCCTGACACCAGCCTCGCTAAGTCTGCGGGCATTCTCCCAGAGAGCCTCAAGAGTAGTGGAACCTGCATCTACACACACATGCAACATAGCATTCATAGCAAGGCACAGAAACAAAAAGATAGCACAAAGCAGACATTACCTCATGCACATACAACAAACCCCCTCAACAAGTTCTTCAAAATAATCTGAATGTGAAATATTGCTGATACCATACATTTAACTTTCATAAACTGGTTTAATTTTTGCCAATTTTCTTTTTAAATGGAAATTTGACTCATACATATCCAAAACTAAGTTATCAAGTACCGAACTATAAACAAAGATTACTTTTAGTTCATCTTCTGGTCATATTGCTCCGGCCAAGTTTACATATTGGCTTCAAGTTCTTTACTTCAAAAATCCATGTACGGGCTAGTTTTCAGATCAAATTAGAAATATCCATCTACCAGACGGCCTAAGACAAAGTTAAGTTGGTGATCTCACTTGGTCATAACTCGTGGTTGTGTTAGATTTCCCCTGTATCCTTCAATAATGAGTTTTAGAAAAAAATTTAATTTTTAATTTAACAAGTTTCCCTTTATCTCAGAGGCTGCAAAACAGATAAAGAATAACATAAATGGAAAACGTACATTAATTACAATTTGAAAGTTCATGAAATAAAATAATTATAAAAATACAACGCAAATTTATTGTATTTTGAAGAACATGTTCTTAGTGGTCCATTATTTTTTTTTGTAAAAGGCTACACTATTTTTTAAAATCTACCACATATATTACAAACAAATAACCAAATAATAAAAGTTCATTGCAGTTTACAGTATACTGTTACAATGTAAAATACGAATACGAAAACACCTATTTTACTAAACTAATCCGCATAAAAAAAAATCCCCACATAAGTGAAGTCAAAACATTTTTATAAACACAATAATGAACCACTAGTTCGGAAATAATAACAAACATGTAAATCCAAAAAGAGCAAAGGAAGATAATTTTTAAAATCTCCATGAAGAGTAGCCTACTTGTGCAAATGCAAGTGCAACCATGCAATTCCAGTGCAACTACGACAAAAAATAACCACACAAAGCTTAATACACTATGTCCCCTGAAACAATAACAGTAATACTTTATAAGTTTATGACTTTTATCTAATTCTGTTGTTTTTATTCTCTTTCCATACACAGTATCTACAAAGAAATCCAACTTGTATTAAATCATTTTTTATATAAACAGAAGACTGCAAACTTTTACTTTACAAACGTTACTTTCCAATAGTAACTTGAGGCTTCCTAATTGTTTCGCCATAACATTTTGCTAGCATTTACCTAAATTTGGATAGCAACAAGCCAGAAAAAAAAGAACTTGGATTTCACAATAACAATTTCGCTTGAAATTTTAAATAGAGCAAATTTTCATTTTACATTTGACAACTATTCTAAAAAAAAACTAAGAACTCAGAATCTCTCTGAAGCGAAGCAAGCAAGAAGATCAAGGAATTCCTGCTCAAGGTTTCAAATGAAGTATAGACTAGAAGTCAAGGCTAGAAAAACAATACAGAATTTAATTGCCACTTCATTTTTTTATGTCCCTGTTTAATAATACAGGTAATTATGAGCGTTAAAATACGTTACTGACAAAGAGCGCCTAAGGTATCCACTAAATTAAACTTAGATGTCAGGTTTTTCTCTTTACACAATAATTGCTTAAATATAGTATTGAAATATTGTTTTTTCCACGAAAATCAAAGATATAATGGATGACCCCAGGCTATAAATAGTTATATACAGTGAATAGCTTAAAATTTGCTTCAGATTTCTCTAGAGAAAGAAAAAAGGAGTAGGAAATATTGGATAATTTTTTTTTTTAAGTGATAAGCCCCATCTCACTCCCTTAAAAATTGAAAAAAATTAGAATCTCTTGAAAGCAGTGTATGTCATTATAATGAGCTGGTTACTTTAACGGCCATAAATTCTATTAAATTCCTTCTAAATTCTTGCAGATCTACACATTTTATGAAAGTGACAAGCAAATATGACTAATTCAATTAGCAGGTGCTCAGAAGGACTAAATTCCATACGGTACCTTGGAAAACCGTAAATAAAGACTTGCTTAAAATATATTATATTAAACACTTACATAGCTTTTAGTGGAACCTATGAGATATACCATCTTATTACTCAGCAGCTTAAACCAGAAATTAAACAATTTATAGTAGTATTTGTTTGAAGGCTTCAACATTATCTTTGTATTTTGTTGTTTATTTTGTATTTAACATAGTCTTATACCAATCGATAGAAACACAAAGTATACAAAGAACCAAAATATTCTACATCTTTTGAAGGGAAGGAGACAATCCATGCCAACCAACAGATAGAGATAGGGGTAATGAACATAAACAACACAACTCACATGGCAAGAACCGAAAATAATTTTGTTCATACTTACTTAGGCATATATGATGAGAAAATATAATCTATTAAGTAAAACTAAGCACCATTTGCAGGACCTTTTACTTACCAGAAGATCTCTTTCGTCTAGCTGTCAGATCATCGCTGCCTCTTCTATCACCAAGATCGCTGAAGACAACAGAACCACCTAAGCACAAAATGCACAGCATGCAACAGACACAGAACAAGAAAGCATGCAGTGCAATGGACAGAAATTCTAAAATTAATAAATAATGCAATGAGCATGTGATAAGGAATGGGTGTAGGCTACATTTCACCAAGCACTGGGATAAGTAAAAGTAATACCATATGTACTATGAATAAACAGTAGCCGAACCGTTGTGCAATCTTATGGGAACTGAAAAACCATGCTGGAGTCAAGCTATAGTAGAACCATAGCGTTTAATTCATAATCATTTAAAGTCCTAGAACTAAAACACCGTTACTAGAGAATGTTTTGTATAAGTAATTATGCTAATTTAAAATGAATAAAATATTCAATTTCTGTGGAAAGATTAAATTATCTTTGTTTATCATAACTTAATTATGAATAAAAACCTTGAATTTCAGTTTAAAATTACGTTAATTTCGTTTAATATAAAACTCAATTATGCTCTTTCAGGGTGAATAAAAATCTTCAAATTAGATTATAAGAATTGGGTTATTTTCGTTATTATATACAATTTTAATACTTGATGGTGAAAAAAAAAACTTGAATTCCGGTATAACAAGTAGGTTAATTTTAGAGTTATTAATATTAAAAACAGTTTTCTTTTACCATTACATTGTGTGGATAGGCCTTTGTAAACAGTAAGTTATGTGCCTTATGCAGGAAATCCATCTAAATTCATAAACGTTTTAACAACTCATATCAGCAAATTTACATTTACTTCAACAACAGTAAAGGAACAAATTAAGAAAAATCCCTCCCCACATTAAATTCCTCCTATTCCTATGAAAAAATACATTTTTCCCACTCAGAACTGAAGTTTCACGTAACAAAAAATTGAAAAATTTCGGGATTATGCAAATCACGTAAACTTGGCATCAATCTATATTACACTCAATAATGCTCGTTTGCCTGTTCTAAACCCTTATTTTATAAATATAGGTAGGCCTATATAAAATAATATAATACTATATTATAGTTTTCAAGATACTTCTTAGGTTCTTTTCTTGTAAAAAGTATATTTTAGCTCTTTTACTTTTAGAGCTTTTAAAGAAGCTCTCAGAAAAATATTAATGGATGTATACAGTGCTAATGAATACCACCGAAATATTTTACCTGTGTATAGAGGGGGCATAGACAAGCAGCTTTTATTAGGAGATTTTTGCTCTATGACGTATAATGTGTATGTTACAGGGCATTTAAAGACATTACAATTTGGTTCTCTAAGTCAATAATGAATCGAAATAGGATTAAAATTTTCATTAAATTGACTTCATGCTTTCTTAGTGGTCGCCAAAAACCCGATTCTTAAAACATTCATCAACAACTATATCATAATTGAAAATGAAGTGAAACAGAACAGTTGTTAGAACAGAACAACCCAATCTGAGGAGTATTATATGCTAAATACTAAAGTCTTAGTTCAAACAATATGTTAAATTAATCGTTCCGTTTGTAAGAACAATGAGTCCTAAATGGCAAGGCCGTCGTTACAGCCTCATCTCGTGCTTGAGGAATAAGTCATACTCACGTATGCTAGGTATGCCAGTGTCCATGGCCTAATACCATACACGACTTCAAGGCATTCGCTTATCAGGAATCCGAGTCAGGTTCAAGCTAAAGATTTCTTTAGTAAAAAAATAAATAAATAAAAAAAAAAAATAAAAAAAAAATCAATTATAAATTATAATAATAAATGAATTAAATGATATATTCATCCTCTTGTTTTAAAATGGAAAAGTTTCTAAATAAATTTCTTACGTGAAAACCTTTAGGCCTATTAAGAATTTATTCAATTTACTTCTTCCTGAGTAAAGGAATGGAGAAGTGTATTTTAATATACTCTCATTATGCACACAATTGAGTCAGTTTTTTCTCTAGTTTACATCATTCCTCCTTTATTTTTCCATTTTATAGTGAATTGTTCCAGCAATATAACGATCAAAATTACAAAAAAGCTTACTATGAGCTATCTAATTACAGTTGTGTAGGGGAATATGAAAGAACAAACGCATGTCTACAATCTAGTCCAATACATCCAATGGAAATTTATCCTCAGCAACTTCACATACTATGATACAGAGAAGAGTTTTAATCTCGAGATTAAGAGGTTGATATCCTCAACCCAAAATTAAAGCAGCACCGCTAAGTGTGCATAAACCTATAAATTAGCCTTTAAGAGTTCCAAAGCTTTCTCTTTTTGGTACCGTAGTTCTGGAATTTTGAAAGTACCACCTCAAACATACTTCGCGAAGGAAGCAGTACAGTACTACGTGAAAAGGCCTAACTCAAGAATTTGACTCGCGACATCTAGTATAGTCTAGTTACTTTATCTTCACACCCCAAATGATTAGTAAATAAATCAAGTTAATGCATAAAACAATAAAACGTGGAGCACTTACTAGAGGTTTTGCGTTCCTCAGCATGCTTGCCTTCGAGGTCGTCGTTCCCTTCAAACCCTTCCTCTACGTCTACAAGACCAAAACAACACAAACAGTGCAAACAGAAAATAAAACAGGTGCAAACAGAAAATAAAACAGGTACAAACAAAAAGTAACACAGGTGTAAACAGAAACAATGCATGCTAAACAGTGACAAATAAAACAAATCACCTCTACGCAATACTGTACAAAGTCTTGATACCAAAAGGCAAGAACAAGAAAATGCTCACTAAACCCAATGCCTGTGCTATATGCAATGTGCAAAATTCTAGCTAAATATCCAGCAATATATAAACTTAAGAGAAAAGAAGTTGTATACTTCTTGGAATGTTGGAATGAAATAATTACCTGTCAGCTTCTTCCTAGGCGTTTCTTCGCTGAGTTTCCTGATAGCTGCGGAGCTTGCTGTTCCATCTGTAGAATTGCAAACAAACCATAATGCAAAAAACCCAAGCAAAAAACAAGCGTAACATTCGGTCATTTAAATTTAAGCTTCAACACAATCATGACATCAAATTAATAAAAATAGCAGAAAATAAAAGCACATATAAATCTTTAGACTCCACAACATCGCCATGCATTCTTTGTCCTTTATTTTTCCATGTATTATTTTAATCTTTCATTTTTTTAAGATCCCACATAAAATCCCATTCTGACGTATATATAGTAGAGGATGCAATACAGACTAAAATAGAGTAGCCATGCCCACAAAATCTCGCTATGTCATATCCCATATAATGTAAATTTAGGAGAACAGTTTGAAGAAATTTGGAGATCAGTGTATTTCGACGTTCCTGCAATCTTAGGATCTTTCTGTGCGTATTTCGATAACACAGAAAATCTACAAGCGATCAAATTTATTGAAGCTGTACTCCTAAATTTGGAGATCAGTGTTTTTAAAATTTCAAGCCCTCTTCAGGATCTTTTCATACAAAAAGTTTGAAATACTGTTACCGATAATCATTGGTCAACTGAGAAAGTAATGCAATCTACGCTTAAGCAGAACCACTGTTGTTGTTATTGTTATTATTATTATTATAAAAATACAATGACATTACTAGTATTCACGTTCTATTTACCATGAAAGGTCGGAAGCCCTTTCTTCCATAATGTCCAATAACACAACAAAACCCTTTTCCTATTTAAGTAAGTAATAATTCCTTACAAAAACAGAAGATAGACTACACATTAATAAATACGTAAAATTAATAAAGTAGATACTTTATAAATTATAATGGTAAAGAAGATATTATCAAAATCAGATCAATAGGGGAGGATCGTTTTAAAAATCTTTTTTGATTTCTCGATTTGCGAAAGCTATGTTGACTTCGTGATAAACAGAAACTGCAGGCGTTCCAGTATGGACCTTAATAAGCTCTTCTGTTTAGATGTCGCTTCACAATACCAAAACAAAAAACCATCAAAATGAACCTAAAAATAGCTTACTTTAAAATACACAGCATAATATAGTGGTTTGCATTTTCTCGGTATCTTATTATGTCTGTGTCGGAAGTGTGTATCTTGCGGAAATGAGCTGAGATTACAAGTCCGGGTACGCTACATGTCAAAGCACTCGGTAAATATATATAAAAATTCTGCTCCTGGAAATTACAGACTCTTTCAGGACGTGTGTGAAATATAAATGATATCCAATATGTTCCCGCACGACCCCAGTAGAGTGAGGTCATAAGGTCTAGACAGCGAACCAAGCAACGGGACTGTCAACATTTTTAACATCTCCAAGATGTTACTTTTAGAAGCAGCAAAATGTCTGATTTCATGACATTTATTTTCCTGAAGAGACGTGTTAATTTAAGTGACAACGTAATACCTCTGACTTACTTACTCAATGGCAATAGACAATTCCCAAGCTAGTCAACGGGTAGGCCTAAATAAGGGGCATAAGCATATAAAGAGTAGGAGTGAAGACTCATTCTAAAAATGCTCTACGAAGAACCTAAAAAAGATCTGCTTCATATTTACAGTATAATATACCTTATAGGTAGCATCATTTGAGAAGGATAGCAGAAGCATTAACGATAGAGACCTATGAATATTTTCCTTACAATTTTATATGTATATTTTATGTAATAAAACTAAAATTGGTCATGGTTAAAAGACAATGCATTAAATTGCAGTAAAAAGCATCTACTTAAGTTTCCTTATCCGTTCTTGACATATGGATGCGAATCTGCCATGTAACACACAACCAGTTTTAGCCGAGAGATATAAAGTCAACTCCGTGTAAGATATAATCAACACCTAGTTTTACTTCCAAACAACTCTAACAGCCGCAATAAACGCTGAAAAGCCATTTAACTATCTTCAATTTATCTGCACATGCCACTTTGGTTACTGTATATTTATGCATAATTTTACTACTATGACCTTCTTATAAAAGAAACAGGGAATAACAGAGAATCCTCAGATAACATCTTAAGATCATTACATAATTAAGAGGTGCAAACTTTTTTACCACAGATAATAGGAGGTCTGTTGAATTATCCAGTCGAAAGGACACATCGGGAAGTTCAAAAGTACGATTTTCTTTTAAAATACGTTGGTTGTTACATTGTTATTTAACCAACAGGAGGTACTGCAACCTATGCCTGTGATCGTCGCCGATGTGCCGAAATTCTGTCCCGCTCACATTAGATTGTACCATCGATTTGGGCAGAGATCGAACCCGCGACCTTGAGCTCAGAAAGCCAGCGCCATACTCACTGTGTTACCTATGCCGACGAATTTATAATAGGCCTGTTACTATTTTGTTAATAAAAGACAAATTAATATAGAATGATAATGCAGGACGTAAAGTTAAGTTCGGTTTACATTAAGCTATATAGAGCGAATCAGACATGAAGCCACCAAAGTTCTACCGTTAAGAGCGCGCGGCCAATCATGTGTCTGATTCAATTTTTAGCAAGATAAATGTCTAGTTTTCCTGGATATCTGCCAAAAAAGGTGAAATGCTAAAGCTCGCACAGGTGTTCTTTAATATTTCAAACTTAAAAAAGTGTTCCCTATTACAGGCCATGGAGGCCCAGAGGGTTCAAAGAGGATGAGGCTCCCAGATTTTTAGACAATCGGAACGTGAAGGTGGTAAGGTTGTTAGCCTTACGCACCGGCCGCCTTTACCCCCAGGAATGTTCATTTCTGTTAAAGGCTGAGTCGACCCCAGGGCCATAGTGCCACCAGAAGGATTAGCCAATTGAAAAACTCCAATGACCTCATCGGGGATCGAACCCGCGACCTTCCGGTTTGTGGCGCAGCGCCTCAACCATTACGCTACGGCGTACCCCCAATATTTCACACTTGTGTAATTAAATTATTGAGGTAAAATCTGATTAATTATTGTTAATCGGATTCATTTTATCACTAGCATTATTCTGTTAGTTCGCACAAGAATGAGGGAAAGCAAAAAGATTATTTCCCAAAATAAAACGCACACACAAATACGGAGCCATAATCATAATTATATCGTCATACTGCTGTTCTTATATATGACAAATAGTTCACAGTTTCACTGTTGATATCCCTCAAGACAAACGTATTATGTCTCATCCCCAGAAGACAGAGAGACACAACTTTGTTTTAAAAAATTAAAGAATCAAATAATGCCTTCAAATGAGGCACTGTTTGGCTTGTGGGAAATGCATTTAAGGATAAGACTTTACATATAGGCTATTTGTGTCCTCAAGCAGGTTTTATATTTATTTCTTAAACTATTAACGTACCCTATCCTACTGGATCGGACTACAGCAGTTTATCTTACGCTTTTGTTACAAGCCTAATCTCCTGGAATAGAAATGAATAGAAACATTTCAATTTCATGCAAAATTACGTCAGATATTAATGTAGTAGAAATAAATTATTGACTTAATCAATGAATTGTTTTCTTTGCAGTCATCAGGAATTCATAGATTCTATGAAACACTGAGCCTAGCAAATTTATTTTGTGCAATGAAGAAACTAAGAGAGAAGTTGAAGGCTTTCATCCATTATAAAAAAATCCAAATTCCAATATACCAACAATAATTTCACAATCTCATCTCCGAATTTACGACATCACTAGAAAAACTCTACCATTCTAATTACAATGATTACTATTTTTGCACTAAGAATGCGGCGAGAAATAATATCTGGAATGCTTTAGAGTACAAGGTCAGTACGAGATCGTGTAATAAGCACTTGCATAGGCCAGTCAATCATCATCATCTCACACTTTTCTGACAGTCTGAAGTATTACAAAACCGAGCCTATCCTTCGAAAACTAAATTACAATGTTCCTTGACGAGGCGTGTGTTAAAATATATGGATTTAATGCTCACTTTTTCGACAAATAAATTGCTCTTTCACATCTGTTAAGTGTAAATTTCCTGTTCTGTGGGCGTAGAATGACATTCCTACACCTCATACAGTAGTAGCAAGGACATAAATACGTGGCATACATCTGTAATATATTTTATACAAGCCTACACTACAATGCGATTCAGAAGCTGCTGAAGTAGGAGCAGTTACAACCTTAACGCAACTAAAAGTCAAGGATTACGTCGAAAGTCTACAAAGCTATGTGGAAACAACAGAACCTCCCATACTAATAAATTACTGGCTCAAACCAGCTTCCTTCATAGAATTATATTTCTTGATGTTACCTCATAATTTGTATTGCCCTTATACAAAGTGGAATTGAAATAACCGTACGGACTGGTATTATTAGAATTAGAATTAGAATTGTTTTATTTTACCTGGTGGAATTAAGGCCATTAGGCCTTCTCTTCCATTCAACCCTTCCATAACAGAAAAGCTCTTATCAGATCGTGAGATAAATAGTTTAACTCTACGGTATTGTACCCGGTGCCTAATATCATCTATACAATTTTGATTTTGCAGATATCACTGCAGAAGTTATAAAGGTAAATTTAGTATATTATTTCACATTTTTCAAAAAAGATTATCAAAATATTCAAGCTCTTATAAAGGAGAGAAAGTTGCGACTGTTTTTATTCTCAGCTTATGCAAACCACAAACTTCACAGAAAAACTATAAAGACAAAAAATTCCTTGTTAGATTCTCTAGTTTATATTTGTGAAAATAATATAGTAAAGTAAAGCCATCTCTCTCTCTCATATATATATAGACATGCCGCGGAGGCCCTCAGAATGAGGTTATGACCCTAAAAATTCAGCCCAATTACCCTTCTCACTACGATTCTTCTTAATTGCCGTAAACGTTCTAATTTTTGAGGTGCAGGAGACTGAGTTTTTTTTTTTTTTTTTTTTTTTTTATTCGGCACGGGAAAATGGTAAGTACTGCTTTCTGCTAGAGGCTGACTCGACACCAGGGTTATAGTGCAATCAGGATTAGGCGAACTGAAAAGGAACACCTCATCGAGGATCGAACCCGCGACCTCCTGGTTTTCAGCGCAATACCTCAATCAACTGCGCTACGGCGTAAACATAGGCCTAATATACTATTAAAACTTTCGTTACTATTTTTTGCGATTTTTTTCACTGATACGGTATTAGCTCCTTTTTATCTGAAACACAAGCAAGGCACCTTGAAATCTGCAGTTATATAACTTCCTCTCCGACTTATTTTTGTTCTTATTTAGAACACCAATTTGACACTTTTTCCTAATATCAATGCCACAACATACTCGCGCCCTAAAATTGCAATGGATTTTGTTTAACTTTCTCAGCCTTAGTAAAAATTCATACTTCTTCGGTCATTTACAAAAATTCGTCAATAAATTGAGATATAAAAATCCCGACTTCCCTAGATCTTTTTATGCATAAGTTCTATTCCTTTTATTCAAAATTTATTTGATTAGGTAAGAACGCGGTTGATATCTTTAACTTCTTTTCATCACCATTACCTCATCGGAAAGAGGTAATCAACTTAGCGCAGATATACCGTTCGATGAAAGAACCAATTAATGTCACTTAGCTAATGGACCCACTTGTTGAGCAATAAATTTATGTTTACTTTGTAAACCTGAACTTGAAAGGTTAAGTAATATATTGTAGTACGTTGCCTTGAAGGACAAACAACGTGACAAGAATCAATAAAACATTTAAATAAGCCTCTGAATTAATAAAAATTGTATTACCAGCATTTTAGCATTCTGAATTACCTACTAGTAATAGTGTTCAATCAAACCCAGTTGAGAGGTCTAGAAGAGGAAATAAATCCTAAGATCCCGTATCATATATTTACAATACGTTAAAGAACCTCATGCGGCCAAAGAAGGTTCCTGGAGAAAATTATCCAACATTTCACGCACAACCCGTTCCAGCCTTCCCTTCTGGTCCTAACTGTCCGTGATAAGCCAACCCTAATCCCTACAGCAGAGGTTTCCGCGTTCAAAGGGTCAAAATTAAGACCAGTAGTAGCTGATTGAGGCTCACATAATTTTTCGGGGACTATTTCATTTTTAGATGCCTGTCTGATATTGACCAATAACGTTTAGCAATGTTAGAGGCGAACTAAATATTGAATCAGTAAATAACAAAATATTAGATAATAAGTTAAACAAGATTGGACTGAACATTTACTAAGATGGAAAACACCAGATAGGTCTATTTCAAGGCAGGGTTGTACTACATGCTGAGAGGACGACTGAGGACATGCTGGAGACAACTGTGTAGCCGGAACGGACAAAAGTGCTTGAAAAGGCCGTAAGCTGGCAATTTTATTACTGTTACTGGATACACGATTAATACGTCACATATCTATAGTGCTGCCAGTGAACAGGATAAAACAAATGAGTTTATAGAACATAACTTATTTCGAAATTGAAACAATTTATAAGCGCACTGATTAAGAATGCAATTTCGAATCAGTGCAAGACAGTTCGTCCTTTTATTCTGTTCTGGTTTTAACTAATCTTAATTAGGTAAACTATTTCTCATACGCACTGTTGGTAAAACTGGTTAGTATTGGTAAAAGATGCGATATCGAGTGTCCATTTTTTCGTATGCGGTGATCAGACAGACAACACAATGATGATGTGCTTTAAATAACATAAATAATAAAATAATTTTTATTTATAAAATCATACACATTTTATTCATGGAATAAGCTTAATAAATATCATTCGATATTACGAGTATCATCCGATAAATTAGATCGTGCTTTCCACTCAGGAATCTAGGGTTTGAAGGAAAGGTTGATTTTCCGAATCGCTCTACGTTAAGAGGTTAGGAAAGAGACTTCGGGAAACGCCATAAGATGTAGGCCTAATACATGTGTTACATTATTATTATTATTATTATTATTATTATTATTATTATTATTATTGGTGTTATACTGACATATTTGTTTTATACAGATATACAGATATACATATTAATTGTGATATCAGAATAATCGTTTCACTTCTTATTGGGTAGATTTAAGCAAAAATAATGTTCAATAGCATTGAACCGTTCTTTGTAGCCTACTCCAAGAAATCCGTTATAGCTATATTAATCCAACTGGAGTGACTGACGTTAAACAACTCCTAATTACAGTAAAGCACAGGAAGTGATATGAATTCTAAACGTCGAAATCTGTTACAGGAAAGGTAGAGAAGATGTACTGGCTACGATTGTAGAATAATGGATAGTCCGTGTAGTAAATTCCCGCAACTTGATTGAACTTGTTCAAGATGAGATTTTTCTCTCCTGGGATTCCACCTCGCTTCGATGACATTGATGGAAGAAGAGATGAGATTCAATGGTTATTCAGTTTTACTGAGGCTGGAGAAGAGGAGCAGGCATTTCCGCAAGCAGACTTCTATAGTATTTCCACAGCACGTATTCACACAAACATTTACATACTTAGGCTATGTATTGAAGACAGTAATTTAGCATCTAATAGCATATACTATAAATAATTTTATTGTATTTGTATCTATATATTTAGGACATATTGTTTAAATAGGCTTTTATTCCCTCTTTGTTTATTTTCTTAATTCATTAAGGTGCTGATATTGATATAAGATAATTTCTTTATCTTACGTACCTGCGTCAAAATATGTCGACCCAAGTTTAGGGAGCTGTTAAATATTTAATAATGTATCTAAACTTACACATCAGTTCAGAAAAAACGTTTAATCAACCATTGAACTGCTAACAAGGAATTCTTAACGTTAGTTTAATTATGGCTGAGACCCGTAATAAGAACGGACATATTTACTATACGTATGAATTTTCTGGGTACATAAGTTTAGGCCTAGCCTATACATAACGAGTACATCTTCACTTATAAATAAATTTACTGCCACCTTTTTTGTTTACTGACTCTAAAATATCATTTCAAAGAACACTGAAAGACAGAGTCAAATGTACTAGCTGCCAAACTATTTTATCAGGGTAAAATATATTCCAGAAGACACTATTTTGTATTTTAAAAGAAAAGAGCTACTAATACGTAGAATTAGGTCTAAGCAATTACATTTTCAACCTATAGTCGACTATTTCCCTTTGCGGCCGAGAGCAAAAATAACTCACAGCGTGCAACTAACACTGAAGCCGGTACCTTCAAATGGCAATGTCACAACAGCACATCAAAAAACTTCTCGGTTCGTGACTCATAAAATAATAAATAATAAATCTGAAAAAAACTGATATGGCTTTCTTTTATGCATATTCCAGCAGAGAGTCTGCGGCAAAGAAATTGTGAAGTTAATAGCGTTGTGCTGAATGTAGTTTTCAGCAGTGAGGACAAAATGACTGGCTTTCAGCACTCTCTTTACAAAAAAAGGTTTTACATAAAAAGGTGACGAGCTCAATACAAAGAAGTTTAGTTATTTATACACGTTTTAAGCAATTTTCAAGAAACTTGCGAGAAAAAATCAGGGCAAGTGTAGTTACAATATAGAGTTATGATATAATTCAAGTACTTCGTGACACATCCGCGATAGACGTCGTACCTAAAAAATAAGTTTTGAAAGATTCAATCGCTTTCGAATAAAATTGTTTGCAGGAACACTGAAAGGCAAGCGGACACAGATTTTTTTATGAGGCATCTTCAGAACGTGTATTAAATTTCTATTTTGAATTTCGTGATGGAATATAGGCCTAATAGTCCTCTACCATACCTATGGGTACAGAAAATAAAAACTGAATCCAGAATATAGTGCTTCGTAAATAATTAGTTTGTACTTGGTTGCAAAATGCGACATTCCCGTCAATATGGCGCCTGCAGGAAATTTACAGAAAATGTGTTTCTTATATTTACTAAGCCATGCGTTAGATAAGGACAGCTCTAGACTCCGTTTGTACAGTGCACTTCCTGATGTGTTCTGCTAATGTAGCAACTAGCTTTTATCAGTTTCTATAGGTAAAAATTCATTGACAGAACTCGTTATGTAAATGTTATTTTAAGAAGCACGCCAACATATCTTACCTCACTACTACTTTACCACAAAAAATCCTTTCCCTCTCTTTCTAAAAAAAGTTTTAACAATTTTGTACGATAACTTAGCTTGGGAACACATTTTGCAGCAACTGTCAGAAAGGTAATTAATTACCAACTATCCTCTCCTCCACAACGTTAACCAGTACTAGCTGACGGTCGTGACCATAAACATTTTTAACCCGTTCAGTGCTTAATTTACATATGCATATATACATTCACGTAAAACCATCGGTAGATTATAAGTTTGAATTCAATACGAAAATGTTCAGTGGAATAACTGGTTTCCATGAATGACAATCATGACAGGAAAATGAAATCCTCATATTTAAATATAAATCATTATTTCATTGATTCTGCTTTTATGCCATTTTTATGGTGACGATTGTATACGCCAGTAGCAGTGAAACGGTTAAGGTAGAGAAAAATTTGTGTCTCACATCGGATTTTCTTTGCCCCAATAGACTTTTAAAACATTCTATGATGTTAAAAGTTCAACACTGAATTTTAGAGCACCTGCGGTAAGAGTAGAAAATAAATAGATATTGAAAAATTACATCATATGTAGTATACCATTTTTGGAGTACGGGAGCATAGATAAAAAATCAATCTGATAATTATTTATAACAGCATGTAGGCTGAAAACAGTCTCATACTTCATTACCAAATTATAGTCCGCCTGAAGTATGGCTAGACAACACCAAGTGTCGTTTTGCATAATTTGCCAGTCTTAAAAAAAATAATATCCACCCGCAGCCTGTCCTTCATCACCAGATTAGTTATACATGACTCACCTCACCGCCCATTGATCTCATTTCAGAATATATTAATCACATCGGCACCTTCATGAGGTTACGGTGATGAAAACCGGAATCAGCGTACCAACTTCTCCAAAAACCTTCCGGAGCACAGAACGCCGTATTTAGCAAGCCTTGGCCAATATAAATAAAAAACATCTCAACATATTCAGTATTGTGAGTATAAACATGTATGCTAAAGGGGGCGTACCATCATATGTTATTTTTCCACTGCCTTGTCAAAACCCGATCTGCATGAAAATAAATACAATAGACATGTTACAAGAATGGCAAGAGAACAATAAAAGCTGTCTAATATAGAAATTTGATAACTCCCCATGAGTCAAAGCTAGTTGCTTTTGACTCACCGCACCCAGTGTGAAAAAAAAAGTTAGGCAATCCCTAGTCTACCTTGAAGACGGAAGTTTTTCTTTATTGCAAACCGTAAGACCTAGGACAGAAGCCTCATGAGAATGAAATAAAAAGCTGGTGGAACTGGTTGTATCTCCACACCCTCTTTATATGATATCAAAGTGCAAAGTAATTATCCAGACACGTTAATACCCTTCCCTTCTACAGAATGGTAGGCTATCCCATGTCCGTTTTAAGAGTATAGCACTCCAGCATAACTACCTTGATTACAGGTTTGAATGATCCATGTGTTATGGTATAGTAATCACTGGTTTCTTGGCACTCTTCCAGTCATATACCGCACCCTAGTATCATTATTCAGCGGAATATATTTTACTACTTGAAAAGATGGCAGGATTTTGTGCGAAAATTAATGGATTCCTACCCTCAAGATTGTACGCCTCGATAAATTACTTACTCTCCTTATTAGTACATGACGTGCATGTTTTGAAGATCGCTTGTGTAAATTCATCACAGGTAAGTAGACGGAACTGGAAAAGAAAAATATTTGACGTGTGCAAAATAAACATATCAAACGTGCGGCATGTATTTATAACGTAATCCACGTCAATTAATGTAATCTCTTTCTAATGACAACGAAACTCGCTTAGAGTACCTTGAATAAATATGAATGTATTGTAATGCGTAGTATTTACACAATATCTTCACTGGTAAAAATAAACACGCCATACGTCCTTCCTCTTACCTTCTGTAAGGCCATAAATGAAACAAAATATTCATTTCGTATTATCATTATGTACTGAATGTTGTAAAATATAATTTTTAAGCATAGATTTTTGAGTCCTTTGTTGACAGTACCTAA
This sequence comes from Ectobius pallidus, assembly GCA_964059195.1. NCBI lineage: Eukaryota > Metazoa > Arthropoda > Insecta > Blattodea > Ectobiidae > Ectobius > Ectobius pallidus. Next base: position 56,283,980 of record CAXKWD010000004.1, on the reverse strand, counting down.
CAGGAAGAAGAAACTAGCATTTACAGAATTAAAATCGCTCCTGCATATTTCTCAGAAGGACTTGCGTTCTAACTAGGAGGTCTGTTTTCCGTTAATTTCTCCTAGTTTTCAAACATGGATAATTAATTCGCCTATATAGAGCGCTAATAACTTAAGTGAAAAATGTCAATCAGAGTTTGTGATTGAAACTGACTACGCATTCTTTAAATAAATTCAAATGCTGAGGAACTTACAGTTCTTAAAAGTGCCGAATTATATATACATTTAGCGGTTACCCTTAGGGCAAACACATAGCCTATTTGAATAATAATAATTGGGAAGCTAACTTATCATTCATACTTCTGTGGCCAATACAAGAAAACATAGGACACGGTGGAAATCCAACAAAATCTGCATGCAAAGATTGCATTTAACTGTGATTCTTTGTATTGTGAATTTCTATAAGTCTGCCTTAAGTAGAATTGAAACTGAATACTTTTCATTTTTATGCGATCAGTTTGTCCGAGAAAAATACATTATACCTATGTAATGGGCGAATCTCTTTAAGATGGTCAGTGAGTTGCGTTGTCTAATGTACTGGGCTTAACAGCAGAGAAAATTATAACCCAAAATTATATCCAAAAGCAGATTGTTATATCATCTCCTCCTCCTGCTAGTCTACAGAGTCCGTGAGGGCACGAATAGTCTAATAACGTATTGCAATGGAGAAGACAAAATTTAAGTTTATTTAATATCGCAATATCGAGCTTAAAATATGATCCTAATTTATGATAATTTTTACCCCTGCCTTTTTAGAAGCAGTACCGACACGATGGTCCCCTTGCCAGAACTGCAATTTACCTAGTATTTGAAGCCCGATGATTTTATTGTTAGTGCCAGTGATTCTACTAGTATTAAGTTTGCTATTATTATTATTATTATTATTATTATTATTATTGTTGCCATCAAATCTTCATCATTAGACTACTTATAGTATTAGCGTATGGAGATTTATGAATATGAAGGTCAAGGTAATAATAATTATAATAATACTGAACTATTTACATAACTAATTATACAACCCTAGCACTGCTGGTATAATAAAAGCGAATAGTTTATGGTAATGCAGACCATTTCCTTCGAATTGAAATTGAAAGCTAACATAAAATCTACACTTCTAATAATAGGAATGCCGTAAAAATTGTTTCACTGTTCCAGGCTAAAATAGCTGGTAAGAACTGCTTTAGAAGGTCGGACACCAAGTTTCTGAAATTGTTACGAGGAAACGGCTTTTATCATGCGGACCTTATAAGGTCGAAGCGATGATACCTGCTCTGTCCTTTGCGGCGCCAAAAAGTTAATAAATACAGAATTAAATTAACAGGACGCGATAAGTAAAAGTCTAAGGTAATTTGTAGCGATATCATTTAACCGTAGATACAGACGAAGTGCTGTATAGTTATTTAATAATTCTGCTCTATCTAATAGAAGAAGTTATCATTCCAGGCGACACTACTCCGTCTGTTATTAGTGACTTTTTAGTTAATTCCAACACTGAAAAACATAAAACTTCAATTATTAATAGATATTATTTCTATTAGATAGATATTATTGATCCCGCCATTTCACGATAAAGAGTTAACATTTCCATTTCAGGATTTTCTGGTCGTACAACTTTTAAGATGACCACTTAGTAGAGGAACACAAACCTGGCATTATTTTTTTGTAAGTCAGAAGAATTAAGACACTTAAAATCGCTAAAAAAATAGTGTTATCTCAGAAGAAATGAACCATATAATTTTAATTGCTAGGTACACCAGCTCTTCATAGCTCTGCACATATCAGTGTGCCGAAGCTACTCAAAATCCTATTTTAGACGTAGCAACAAAGCCCAACAGAAATTGTAAAACAATACTTTACTAATGTTTAATGTATAATCAGAATGCTTAATATTCATGAAGCCCCATTTTCAGAAAAAACGATACTGCTGTTTTCAGTGCATTGTAAAACAAAAACAACAATTTCACAACTGCGAGACAAACTCAAACAAGCCCTTTCCAAAAATAACTGCTTCTAAAAAAACTTTTTAAGGAAATCAATGCAGACGACCTTCTTCATACCTTTCCAACTTCGCAAAAGAAGTGACGCATTATCTATAAAAACTTTTCCACATTCTCTACACGGTTTTATAAAAGGATGCACATGAATTTCTTAACGAGTAAATTAATAACCCATTATTTTTCTTAGTGCGATGCTGTTTCTTTTTTTAATAATCCAGTAGTTGAGAAATATGACACATGTAACGTAATCTCTGTTGGCAACGAGTGTCACGGTTTAGGCCACATTCCTATAACTGGAAGAACCCAATGCTTTCTAATTCAATGCTTAGCTAACGACATATAAGTACACTTGAACTTTTCCCACGCAAGCAAAGGTGAGTAATATTCCCTGAATTTGCGACCACAATTACCATGAACTGCATTACTGAAACAAGGCTTAACATGAGCTGTAATGTCACAGTAAACAAACAATGGAAAATCTATACTTGCGTCAATACCATAATAAGAGATTTCTGTCATGGCTAAAACAGTACTGGCCAACACTTGGATTTCTTGTTTCATTTGCAATGTGGTCGGAGGTATAAAAAATATGTTACTCATCTACATGACCTTCTGAATTTTAAGCTGGAACACTATGCTATTTTCTCTCTTCACATTCTCATATAAAGTAGCAGCATTTTGAGCGAGGCAAGACTTACATAACAATATTTAGGGGGGAAAATTTCTCTGACATCGGCGCACGACACACATCTACTGCATTTTTTCTTCAAATATTTAGACTTCAGGCAATCGGTTAAGTTTACTGTACAAGATTTAAACAAAATTATTAGAACAGTTTTAGAGAAAAACAAGAAAAACAAAATTTTCTTCGTGTAGGCCTAAAGCAACAATAAGGAGTAGCAGTAGGAATAATGCAATGCAATCTAAGGGACGGTTCCGAAAATATTTTATCTAGTTTGTGCTTATTTGATTTACGATCCCATTACAATAGATTGTTATGTAAATATATAATTTTTAAAATTTATTTACTTCTAATTTTGAAGTTGCCAAACATGGCAAAGCACACAGTAAAAACTGATAATAGGCTAATATTTTAAGTGTATGGACATAGAAATGCATGTGGTTCCCAAAAATGCAAGATGTTGTACATTTGAAGTAATTGTATAAAAACAATATTTTACTTAAGCGTAATCTAATAACAGTGCCTCCTATACACTTGTAATGATCCTCTGATAGCAGCAAGAGTTATGTCCTTTAAATGGTAGCTGGCAACAATTTTGCTTTTTTTTTTTTTTTTTTTTTTTTTTTAATATGACCAGAAAATCCGGAATAGTCCCGTCTTGCACCAATTAGGAGGCCTGTGACATCGATATCCTCGAACCTTTATTTATATTTGTAAAAGAGTACCGGTACTGTGGGTGTGTAAATATCCTGTATTTTTCCTGTGCACCTCTAAATATTGAGAATTATTGCTTTTGAACAAATGGTCGGATGAATTATATACTTTCTTTCTGTTTCAGTCGATGGAGTAACATTTAGATATTTTATCTTTTAGAACACGGGAATAGAAAACATGCACGATGATGATGCTGCTGCTGATGGTGATCGTAATAATAATAAAATAATAATAATAATAATAATAATAATAATAATAATAATAATAATACAGGAGTATTCGCATTCCACTGAGGGGTAATTGGTTCGACTCGACGAATAGCAAAACCAGGACTGCAAGACCCTTAACTTACCGCTTGTCTTCCTCATTAATGCACTTAAGCTTATCCATCATTATAATAGAAAAATCATTGCTATAACTACTCTTCTCAACTCGACGTGTTGCAAACCTCGCCAGAGGTCACTCATTCTTGATCTGCTTTGGAATTAAGTTGGATGCAGAACAGAAGAGGTCGAGTTTTTTTCGTAAAGCTACAAAAGCCAAAATCAAAGCGAAGCGGCAAAAAATCACCTTTAAGAATGTCAAAGCATTTCATTGAATCCGGTAATTTAAAAAGTTCAGATTTACAGTTTTCATGCAGAGATGCATGAATAATAAGCTTGAAATTGCAGCATTCGCGGCTTCACAGATTTCTACTGCTAGACTGAATTATCCCAATGATTAAATTCACTCAACTCGTTTTTATAACATTGCCTAAATAATATGGCCAAGAAATCACTTACCAATTTATTGCTCTTTACATTCTCTTTACAAAGGGGGGGGGGCATTATAATGCTAAGCAAATACCAGGGTTATCAAGTATTCAAAATGACATCTGATTTACAAAACGTTTCCTTTAAACTTGTCTTCCATACTCTTAATATGTAAAATTTGTATATAGGTCGGCTATGCGGTTCAAAGGCGATGCTGTTTCGAATGATTTGCATATCTCGGGTGTAGTAATTTATTCGTGTATCATCTTTTTTTATACATTTATAGTAACTTCTCGGGTATGAATGAAGCTTCATTACAATTTTTGGATCAGCATGCGGTTTTATAAATTGTGTTGGATCGGAAAACCTATGAAAGAAATGGGATACACAAATTACGATATATTTCCCTGCTATAATATCTTTCAAATTTTATTCCGACCGTAACTGACGAACAGGTGATTAATTTGCTCTGAGAAGTTAATGAACATAAGTTCTTTCTACTGAAAATGCAGAAACGATGAAAAATAATCACTCGGACTAAAACCAACCAGAAAATTACACTTCCTTGCGAAACGGGACCTTTAAACGGTAATGCACGGGCTGCTTAAAAGCCCCAACAAGCAGCACTCTATTAATAGAGTTTTAATCCACTTATAACTAACTAATGGCCTCCTTATTTTCCACCCTAACTTTGCAGTAGGAACTAACGACAATTTATGTTCTTGTTATAGAAGGTACTCTGGGAGGGAAGGTATCGATTCCAGAAGCATCCCCAAGTTTGTGTCACTTTATTGCATCCGAGAAAGTAAAAAAACCCGACGAACGTATGAGAGGGAAAGCAGAGAAGCTCTTATATTTTCTTCCCTCGGGTCTTTGACACTCAACCGTTTTGTATTCTGACCATGATGTTAGGTAATGATTTCGCTACCCATCATGTTTTCTTCAAAGACTTAATCAATATTTCATCCGCTCAAAAATAATCCGGAAGTGTGGAAAAGTCAACAATTAGAATTTCAGGCTTTGGCAAAGTCCGAACATGGTCTAAACCTACATAAATACAATTTTCATATATTGACACTATGCAATAATAATATGTAAGTAAACTTCACGCTATTAGACAATAAACAATTACATTTCCTGGGTAAATGAAAAGTTAAGGATGAATTATGTGCAATAACACTTAACAGTAACAACGTTCGGAGGTAGTGTTGTAGTAATTAAATCGAATTATAGTATACCACTTTTATTATTATTATTAATATTATAAAATTGTTTATTATTCCTATCATAGTTTTAATACAATAAAATACGATATTTTCAGTTCTCTTTAAGAGGGAACAATTATTATTATCCTTGTGAAAGTAAACATAAAAAGTCTGACAAAGTTTGGCGAAGTGGTGCCATAAATTTTGACATGTCTTGTAATATACACAGTTGACTGCAGGCCTATGAACTAAAAAGAATTTGGATGTTTTCTTTTCAGATCTTTTTAAACCCAAAAAAGTAAAAGAAGAAACATATTTTCACTTCAAGTTTTAAAAGAACTATGTTCTATTTAATTTTGTCCCAGAACTATTACACTATTACAACAAAGAAGAAAACAGAAGTCATATCATTATACAGTATAAATATTTAGTACTGTATAAGGATAGATAAGAGAAAATAATTGCTGGAAAACGAAATATTCTATTCCAAAATTTTCGCAGATCCGTCTAAAAATGAAGAAACATGTATCTTTTTTACTGGGAAAGACTATCTCACAAATGCATAAATCTGCACTGTATATCCCATAATGATTCGGGATTTAGTGGAAATTTACTTTACACAGGTTGAAGTTCCCAATAAAATGTACTTTGATTTGGTTCAAATATTATTTTTCTGGGAATATTCATGACCTTTGCTGGAAGAGAACGTTATTATGCAGACTGCAAATAATACAGGAGATAGGGGGACTGATATGTAGAGTTATTACACTAAAACAAAAATAATAGGCTGTTCCCACGACAAAATAATATTCTATACAAAAAAGTATCCACAACTTCAGTAATATCGAATACTCAACTTACGCTTAGGCCTATAAGGTACGGATTAACACTAAGATTCCAGTAAATATTTAAAAGGAATATTGAATCTAGTAAGGGGTGAGCCAAATAAATTTTAAAGCAGACAATATAATACGTAATTTGTTCACCTGACAAAAAAGAAGTTAGTACGGTACGATAAAAATGTGTGCTACTTTGAAACTGAAACATAAAATATAAAAAATGCACAGGAGATATAATTATCACAAGGACGCTCAAAATTGATTTAAAAAAAATGGTGCAGCATTAACATCGATCATTCTGTAAGTAATCCTATATTTTTAATCGTATTTAAACATATCTTGAGAAATATAAGAACAAGAACATTCTAATTTACACCATTAAAGATCGTCTGAGTGTATTACATCACTATCTGTAAATTCAGGAATTGACTGTTTAGTAACCATATTTTACAGCAAACTGCAACAAGTTCATCACATTTTCATTTTCGATGTTCCTAAATATAAATCTCCAGTAGGTCTAATAGCCGACGATTATTGACGATTATTCGTGAACACTGATCAGCCGATCACTATATGAAACCGATGTATATGCTGATATGAATTTTAAACAATTCTACAGATTCTGCTTATTACCAGCCTCAAATCCGAAAATGTTTAAATATTATTTACAAAAGGTGTACAACAATAGCGATAAGTAAATGTACACAAATAAAGAACAATCGAAAACTCATTTCCATAGAGCAGAATAAGACAATTTATTTTTTTAAACGCATAACTAATTTCCGAGAGAAAACAGCTTAATGGAAACAGTAAGTATACAGTATACAATAGGAGATCGAAGGTATGTTCTGTAAGTTAGTGTATAATTTTAATTTCTCAAACTTATAATATAGTCTTACTCTAAGCAGTAGTGAAAAACAATAAGAAAAAAGTTATAATCATTTTTTTTTCTGGATGTAAGACAACCATTTCCGAAATTGAAGTAACTTTTTCCAGAATCGTTTAAAAGGACATAGTTCCCGGGCGCAAAACACTTTACAACAAAACCAACGAAAAAGTAGCATAAATGTATTGAAATATAACTTCTCAAATCTGCAAAAACATCTTTTCATTAAGAAGTGACTATTCTTAGCATCGTCAGCGAAGCAGAAAAGATTAACTTAAAATTACTTTTAAAAAATGCTTTGAAATACGCGTTTTCTTGAATTAAATGGGCCACATCATCATTTAACAGTAAATAAAAATATATTACATGATTTTTAAAATTCAATGACGATAATTACAAAATAAATTCACGAGATATTACGATTCCTAATTTCCGGACGCAAGCAATGTAGAACGCAACTCCGCAACACTATAACTCACCTTTCGGACTGACGGAGTCCATGTCAATGGTTTTAGCTACAGCAGGCATGGATGCTGCCGCGCGAATACAGATGCAGAAGACAAGGAGATCTGAACGTCGCTACAGAACAAAGTGTACTGCTATTGTGGAGTCAAGTGAGGTTACTCCTACTACATTGAAGCTGATTACGACTGCTGTCTTCCGTGTCCCCCGTGCGACTGACTCACGGACTTCTTAATGCAGCCATCTCAGAAAACAACGTATACTTTTACATTAACAAAACCAACCTTGGATACGGTTAAGGACAGCGTACGAGAGTTGCTTCGGGTCTCTATAACCAACTTGGGTAAACTCCTGGAAGAACGACAGAAATATTAGCATGAAGGGTCCCCGCCCAAAGAGCACTAGTTTCGGTCAGAAGAACCCTCCAGGCTCACTCGGAACTCGAAGTTGGAACAGTAACAACGCATTTTTAAAAAATCCACAAGATTAAAAGCCCACGCCAGAAGGGTATATAACAGTGGAACGAACGCCTACAACGTCGTATTAATGTTTTTGATAGCCTTTTAAAGTAATCTTCATTCCCGAAATATCCGAGAGCGAAAATGCAATTTTAAAGAAGACACTTATTCTCTGAAAATACCAATAAAAATATAATTTTTATATGGACAATACAAGAAATCAGTCAGTTTGACAAGGAAGAGATAACTTATAGGCTAACGTTAGCAACGATAGCATATACAGTATACAGTATATTAACAGGAGAGAAGGGAATGAACAAAGCAGATTTTAGTAGGATATCTAGAACTGAATAAAAAAGAACGATCATATCGTAGCCTACATAACATAAATACTGTGTTATCAATAATATTTATATTGACTTTTAGGCTATACAGAAGTGCCTTCACATATATACTATTTGTAACCCAAAAGCACTATGTGTACAATTTTTTAACTGCTGCCGCAAGGAAAACTAATAGAAAATTACCGATTTCTTTATAAATTCCAATATATCAGCAAATTGTGCAAAAAATGTTAGTAATACGAGTGTGTCAATACTTAAAATTATTTTAATTCAATCCTACATTTACTAAAATCTGAATCAAGAATAAATTTTACATAACACATCCTGCACAGTGACCGGTTTTTAGGCCTTGGAGTCAGTCACTTACTTTTAACATTTAAAATTGGTATTACATTGTGTTGGGGAACAATATCCTATACAAAAGACTAAAAAAGATTATCTGGTTATTCATAGAAAACACATTATGAGAAACTACATTCAATTACATATCAATATATCAATATACAAATAATGAAAATTAAACTCATGAAAATCATGAAAATTCGCGACCAGAATTAAAAAATCGTGAATGAACTCACATCCAGAAATCCTGGGAGGAGCGAATCTTGAGTTTGTGGTAGAAAACGTGTTACAAACAAATATGAAGCGTGTTAATCTAAGTTTTTTAAGTTCAATTTTTGGCGATTTCACAAGTCGCGAAATTTCCGGGATCCTGCTTATATGCTACAATATAGGCTACTGCTGGAAAAAACCCGGTATAGGCCTATGTGCATTGCCGCATTTGTCAAATACAAATTTTGAATGCCGATCTAAATTAAGATACATTTTAAAATGTTTATATTTATATTAGGCCTACATAGGCCTATATAACACAATAAGCCAATTGGCACTTTTGGGGGCCTCCTTTAAAATATAATTTTGAAACAACTTCTAGGTTTTAAATAGTGTTAGCACAGGAAGGTATAGACTGGTTTCACTAAATTATTTATTATTATATTAAATTTTAATAATAACATGCGTTTAGCAGAAAATAATACAGAAGATATGCAATTGAAATTATTTTCGGCTACAATTAACCATGGCAACGTTCAAACGTAAACACTATTTTTTTAAATTTCATTAAAATTTATTTTCTATTACAACGGGAATGAAGGAAAATAATAATTAAGCTACTTGAAATCCAGCCCTTTATAATCATGCTCCTTAATGTTAAGATCTTAATGCCTTCTAATAGTAAATGACGGTGCTATATTATATGTTATGTGCCTTTGCCGAATAATTCTACCTAGGTATATACTACATACAACATAACGCCTAAGTGGTTACTCCATGATTCGTGGTGTTTACTTAAAAAAGAAACTAGCAGCATTGCGTTTAATCACGACCATATCCTACACACAGAAACATGACTCATGCTTAAGGTTAAATAATATCATTATCAACTTATTTGTGTGCATGACTTATGCAGACACATAGCTTATAGTAGTAACTGTGGCATAAGTTTCTCACAAATGGAGATGTCATCCTGAGGTGTTTCAATTGTCTATTCGACTTTGCTGGCATGAACGACCTTATATCCTTGGGAGGCTTTGTCTAATTATAGACAAAGTTGTGCTATATATATACACACTACACAGTGAATGGACAATCTACACAGTGTACAATTCTCATAATGGCCAGTTCGGTTCTTATAAGTCCAACCGATCGTTCCGCCCACAAAAATAGCACACAAATAAAATGTATCACTTAAGAATAACATACGTGGGTTAAATGCAGTCAAGGTATTCACGATCAATAGGCAGTATAAATCTTCCCTCGATTAGGTTCTGCTTCAAGTTCATGCCCAATAGGAATGACGGGCCAAGTTGGTGTGATAAAATCATTGTTTACGAAATTACAAAAATTCTGTACCTCGCAGGGGACGGGAAAAAACTTAGGCCTATTCGAAAACTCCCTAAGCACATAGGCAAAATATTTTCTATGCCAATATATAAAAAAATAACCAAACTATTATAAATAAAATAATAAAATAAAACTTTAACACCATTAAAATAATAATCACTTCTTTCTTCTGTTTTCTTTTCTTTTCTTTCTTTGACTTTTCAAGACTTACACTCAGGTTGGTCGGTCACGAGATTCGAACCCACGACTGTGAGTTAACGACGTTACTTCCCCGGCCACCTCACTATGTAATAATCACCATTAAATCGAAAACATCTCAAAACATATAATTATTTGAAAAATGTAATTGCACATTTCATGTAAAGCTACTGACCAATTTATAAAAACCTAGTTTTGCTACTATTTTGTATAAAATTATAGTATAATAATAGTCTAGTAATAATAATAATAATATCAACTTAGGGCAACTCGCGCTGTAGGCCTATTATACGTGGAACAGCAGCAACGTTTCGAATACAATTCGAAATAATGAATTCCGGAGTATAATGAAGATGCGGTGAAGGGTGAAATTAGCTAATACAAAAGTTTCCGTGGATTTTAAATTCATTGCACACTGTTAAAACTGGTAATTTGGTAATTAACATTTACATACTTATTTGATAGCATGTAAATACATATGCATCGATATTTTGTTACATATTTATGTAGATGTTTATCAATTAGATATATATAAAAATACAGGAACTACCGATTACGAATCTGATCACATAAATCGATCTCGAGAATACTTTTCTTGTATGGACGTTTGAGGAAAGTTGCACTCAACCAAGATCTATTTGAATAACGTAGTAGTAGCTCCAGTTAAGAAATGCTTTATCAACAGTCGTGGGAGTCGATATGTTGACCATATGATCATTATTACCGTCTACTGATGAAGCTGTTGGACGCACACATATGACTTAGCGGTCGAACGAGATTACATTACAGGACTAGTAAGTCACCAGCAGTGTGCATTGCTTATAGCTGGCTGCTACTAGAAGAAGTGAGATTTGGATAGTGGTACTTTCTTGGACTTTTCTGAGAGAGGTAGGTCTAGAAATGAGCGTACTCAATTAAACTCAGTCTATTGTGAAGAAGTGGACAGCTATATGAACAGAACAGTAGACAGTTTTGTGTTTAATGGATGCAGGCGTCTGCATGCTGACCACATTCACCCAATCCTGCCGTCTACAAATTAGCAAAACAAACAACAATCGGCCGGCAGACCTGTGTCCCTGAATGTAATGCGATGCTATAACTACGAATTACTATAAAATATTTCATGGAAGAAAGTAAAACCATGGAGCTAAGGAAATGAGTAAGGAATACTGCACGAGACTCTTCTCGCACAACTTATATAAACCCATACCGGACTGCAAAGAAAACAGTACAATGATTTTCCCCTTAGTTTATTTCTTGTACCTTATTCTGTAATTTACATGGAATCTAAATTTTCCTTTCTATTTCATCACTTCAATATAAACTTAAGACGAACCATTGTATCCCATAGGATATAATATGAATTTAACTGTTAAACAGATCTGGCAGTCTGTTTTGATAACGTTCTTCTTAATTCACAAACGACTGCACGTTTAAACCGAAGTTGGTTTTAAGCTAATTCGTGACCTCATGCTGGGAGAACTAAAGCGATGACCTTTGGATCAGAACGCATTAACAGGGACTGGAAGTCTTAATCGGGGTACTTAAAGTCTCTTTCAGCTCGGTGAAAATCTCTTGTAAGTGAAACTAATTGAAGATGTAGCCTAATTGAGAGGAGAGAAAAAAACGAATGAAAAGAAAAGGGCACAAAGAAAAAAGAAAAGGAGGAAGGGAAACACAAAAATGCAAACGTTTATAGCGCAGCAATGAGGAACCAGAGGTGAATTAAAATTATTTTTAAAAATCATAAGGTCTAAAATAAGAATTAAAGAGAGATAGGGCAATGTACGGTATTCGTATAGGCTATTTACAATTTTGTTTCGCAAAGAACTTATTTTCATCGTTAACAGAAAGGGTCCCATAAAGAAATCTTCACTTGTGTTCCATAGTAGTAAAACTTTTATGACGACTGGAAGAAAATATTTAATGCCGTTGTTTTTTATGACTCGTAGCCTACCTTCAGCGAGAAAAAGATGGATAATCCGAAGAATGGAAGATCGAAGTAAATTCAACCTGAAGCCATTGCATATACGTCTGACCTGAACAGCTCACCGTTAACAACATCAAGGGTATTTAATATTCAAATTAACGGAACACTGATGCCTCAGCGTTATTTTGCGGCCAATGATAGGCCTAATTTGAATAAGAAAACAATTTTTCCATGCTGAGAAATGAGAACATTTGACGAACCAGAGTTAAGGAAGTGATTATGAAATCTATGTCAGGTCTTTAAAAATTATTTACCATGGAGGCAATTGTCAACACCATCTAGAACATTCACTTCATTGGATGTTATTTGGAAGAGTGTACCCTATACAGAAGAAAATTACACACAACCCACTAAATAATTATACAGTAGCTGTGATCAGACGGAGTTAATTGAGTATGATAGTAACACGTACTGGTTTCGCAGAATCATTTGCATAGACTTCTTAGGAACCGACGAGTAAGTCGTGATTTTCTCTATATAGCGGAGATTCAGAATGATATTAGGCTACAGGTCCTAGATTAATAGACTTTCCTCCAATGCACGATATTGCTGGAATAGGATATCGTGTCATTTCGGCACAAGTTATAAACTACAGAGCAGAGGTTCTCAAACTTTTTTCCATAAGAAGCCGCTTTCTGAGCCAAGCTGAGCCCCTGGCCAATTTTACAAATAAATCGCAAGAAATAGGGTGTTACGAGTGCATAATGATTGAGCAAATAAGACACTAACATATATTTCTAAATCTAGTAGCCAAATAGAAAATAGAAAGGGGGAGATAAAGATGTTGATTAAAAGCCACAAGATACCAAAAATCTTTAAAATTAAACAGGAAAATAACCACTAGGAAGAATTATAGATGTATGAACAAAAAATTAGCATATATATAAAATTAGCATATATATATATATATATATATAGAATATAGTTTCTGTTGAATATAACATGATATTTTAGGAGAAAAATTACCTCTGATACCGGAATTCGAACCCGTTATTTTCTATTTTCCATGGTGACTCTATATCAACTAAGCTAGCCAGAGCTCAATTCTTGGCGGCAGATGGATACCCTAACGATCGATCTCGCTGAAAGACGTATACGTCGTATACAGCATTGAGAGCCACTCTAAAATAGAGATTTTGTGACCGGGTTTCCACTTTTTTTTGTTAAACAAGGATGTGCCCGCGGCTTCGCCCGCGATTATTTACTCAACTGCAAGAAGTTTTATTTAAATAATTCATTTAACATAAAAATAATTATAACACATTTATTAACACTTACATAGTTTTTACATAAATGCATGAATTACATGATGTTATTCTTAATTATACTGTTTTTCAAGAACAAATAAAAATAATTAAGCGAATAGAACGAATCTTGTGCTTCGTACGGGCATAAATATTCGAAATTAAACGATTAAAACGTACCAGACTCATGAACCTTACCCAAATCATACATACAAATTAAAACAACTGATAATTTAAAAACTAAAAATCCCGATTTCGATGTACACTTCATGATTAAAGTGCGATACGCGAGAAAAAATAATTGCCTGGGTGGCGCAGTTAGTATCGCGCTTTCGATTCCGGCCTAGGTCGAAAGCATTTATGTGTGCATAAATGTGACCATTTATACCTAGGGCGAATTTCTTGTGATGAATAGCTTAAGGTCTACAAGCTATCCCAAATGATAGGCATATGTTACAGAGAACTGTTAAATAATTTTTCTCTGAAGAAATTGATGCAAAAAAGACAAAGCGATAATGGTTCAATTGTATGAAAATTATTTTAAAAAAGATTATTTCATGTGCCAACTTAGGGCTACTATTTCCGTAAGTATAATCTTGCAAATTTTATCTGGGCGATTGTCCCTTTTTCAAAAAATGTTTCTCCCCTTGACTTTATATAAGCAATGTCATTTCAATTTCATTTATTTTTATTAAAAAGTAGCCATGTATTTTTTTATCCTTGTAGATTTCAAGATACCGATTTTAATACACTGTATTTTAAAATCTTTTAATCGGGGGGGGGGGGTAGGAAAATTTGTGAAATCAATAATATCCTTCTATAAGAAAGACAATTCAGAAAATTGATAAGACAGTTTTACTTAATGCAAACAGATTATGAGAAGAATTTTTTTTTTTTTTTTTTTTTTTTGAAATGAGAAGAGTAATTTTATAGTCCGAATTCTCAGTTTTCACCGAGCGGAACTGTTCATCCAAACATTTTATTAATAAACTAGCTTAAAAGGCCCGGCGTCGCTCGGGTTTTGTATTTTGTAAATGCGAAAATAACTTATGAAGGACTTTCGATTTTCAAACTCTAGGTCTTTAAGGTCTTTATATAGGTATTAAGAATTTGAAATGGGGAAGAACGACTTATCACACACAAACTATTCCCTCAGAAAACGCTAGATAGGCTATAGCTTATTATAGCTTATAGCAGATCCCCACGGCTTCTCCCAAGACAATTAATCGAAAGATTAACAATTAAGAGCAAAATAATTAAAATATTATATATATTAACACTTTGCACGCGAAACATTCGTAGGTGTAAACTAAACGATTGATAGGCCCGATTAATGAAACAGCTATAAATCCGGCTTTGAAGTGAATTTCACGATTAGAAAATAAATGGAAAAATGCAGTATTCGAAAGATTATGAGAATTGAAATCGATTAAACTCATGATAAAAAAAAGTGCGTAAATGTATTTGACAGACAGACATAGTACATTAGTTTTTATTTATATAGGTGAAGAATGGAATAAGCCTACTGAGGCCATGATTTCTATATTCATTTGTCCAGACTTATAATTCCGTTACATTTCAGGCAGATTTAACGACCCTACATAAGATATTTTAATTACGATTACATATAAAAACGTTGTAGCCAGGACCCCGAACTAAGCAACTTCCCCGGAATTTTCTGTAAACTATATTCCATGTCAAATAAAATATGTTTAACATTACCTTATCGACATCTCTAGCTTTTATAATAACACGAGATATCCATTGCCTTCCATAGCGATCGCGACGATATTATTTCCAAGGTATGACAAAAATAGACAAAGCCTTCTGCAATTGATTTGACAACTGAAATGAATAACTGAAAAGTGATGCTTCGAAAGCGTTAAAAATCCACGTTTTCTTGCCGTTTTTCACTCATAACTCGCGAACGAAGGCTAAAATTAAAAATGTAGTATGACAGAAACCTTCCCGGGAATGCACCCAACAACTTCCCAAGTTTCATGGCGATCGGATGAATGGTGTGGTAATGCATAAAGGACACACACACACACACACATACATTCATTTTTATATATATAGATAACGTACAAATATTAATACCTCAAAAACTAATAAACAGTATTAGAGCAGACATTATTAGTGTAAAAATTTGTAGGATATTTGGTGTCAATGTGATATACCTGTAGCAAAGATTTCCGTTTAATCGATGGAAATTTATAGAAGTTAAAAATTTCACTATCAGGTATTCTTCAATAGCCTATCATCTTTTTAAAGTACGACAGTTTCAAATACCATAGTCTCCTGATAGACCTATGTTTATCAGGCAGAAGAAAGCGCAGAGTTCCAATTACATGTCTCATGTTGAGAACTCTGAGTGAATGTAAATGTACTCCGGAAGTTATATCCCCGGAAAGCGCATGCATGGAGTTTATCACGTGAAAACTTCACAGTTTCATTTCGTTACGTTACAGAAGCAAATTACTCTGCAGGGTCTGGAATGGATACGTGCAATTTAAACCATCTGGTACGACAGTTCCCACAGCCCGATTCGCAAGTACGAATAGGAACTCTGTTAAACTTATGAAAGTAACTCAAACAATATTTATATGATCTTTAAAATCTGAATTTGTGTTCTTTCAGGTTATGAAGGCCATGCTTTGGTACAGTTGGATGAAGCAATGCGATCCAAATGGTAAGGTCTCGGGTTCGTTTTCCTTATACAATACAATAAATACTTAATTAAACCAATCGTTCTGGTAATACTGTGAACCAAGAAATGATTCAGCTTCTACAATAAATTTAAAAAAAATACTACAATTATAATAGTACCAGAAGCACCTACAAAATAGACGACTGGTGCGTAGAGTAGGATTACTTCCACAAAGTCTCTGGGTTTTTACGTATATACCTTAGGAGCGAGTTCCTAGAGTTCCTGCCTAGGGGAGGTAGCTGCACCCTGATTGGCTCAGCTTTTCTATCCCACTCCACGTGTTGTCTGTCTCTCTCGCTGTGGCATTATCCCTCCACTCAACTATTATAGTATTTTCTAGACTGGCAACGTGCTGCATGGTCTTCACTCTGTGCTCAACAGTAGCTCACTGATCTTACGCGCAGCGAATCCGCGCAAGCTGGTAACGAGACGTAGAGGTAAATCATTTTCGTAACATCTCTGGGTTTCTCTAGCTGGACAGTGAGCGATCCTAGCAATGCAGCGAAGGGTGGGGGATGTGCAGGGCTAGCTGCTCAGTAGTCAGTAGTCTCGCATTCCATGATAGGTATTGTTCATTCGCGAAACTGCTCTACCTGCTTCACAAAAGAAGGGGATGGCACTATGGTATTACAGTTGATTTTTAACAATACAGTGCACTTGTGCTGAAATTTCAAGATAGTGAAGAAGAATAATTACACAGCGTTGTATAAATGAAAAGCACAAAAATACACAGTAAAAGTGTAATGTTTCGCAGAACAGTTCGCATTTAAGTACGTTATTGGAGAAAACATAAAGGCACTCTAAAAATGCAAAAACTTACAGTAGGGCATTTCGTGGTCTGGAAGGTGGGAAATATCTCACTATAGGAGATGAATAGCTTCTACTTTAGTTTGTAGAACTGAGAAACGAAAAGTCCGCATATTTTAAGCATGCATTTGTTATTTTTTTCGGTGACCTAAACTGTATTAAAAAACTGCTCAAATTATGTGAATAAATACTTTAAATTATTCCTTGCGTAGCAATATTTAATCAATTGCTTTGAAATGTTCAACCAAGTTCTTAGACTTATCAGTGGTAAAATTAACTCAACGAATAGTTAATTAAAAACAATTAGCTATTTGTGCCTTTATAATATATAGTTTATGATTTAAACTCGACAAAATTAAGTAAAATAACGTTAACTTTTATTTCTAAAAGAAATAGTAAACTATCAGCTTTTTGGTTTTGACGTGTGTAGAAATGAAATATGCAAATTTGCAATTCGGTTCCAAAATTTTGAAAATTGAACTCCAAGGATCTTTTACCATGAAACCCAATAAAATCACAAAATATAAGTATATTTTTTCAAGATTAAATAAACTAACAGCTCTCAAAATTTTAGGGATTATCCTAAATGCTTCCGGGGTCAGGTAAAACAAATGAAGAAAATGGAATGAAAATGTAGAAATTATAAATATTTCACAGATCGGTCCCCATAAGTGCGTGTACTCATGCATAACTTTCATTTCCTGAGGATGCCTTTATTTTAATTTCGTTAACAGTGTTTTTAATATTATAAATATAAATATCGAGTGTAAACAATTTTAACGTGTTCGTTTCAATAGAACATGTTTATAACAATAATTCAAATCTTCATTTAAGCTATTTCGTGAATAGGTTTACTCCTTAAAATGTTGATATTTTAATTTGTTGTACCTTATCCCTATAATATAAAGCCACACGGCTGACTGACTCACTCACTCACTCACTCACTCACTGACATCAATGTTTGCCCACTTCCAGATGAGCTAGAAAATTGAAATTTGGTACACTTATAGCTCTTAGGCTGTAACTCACAGGAAAATTCCAAACAGTTATTTTTTTTATTATTATTAGCCCTAAAAACTCCCTTAAAAGGGCTCGGCTCACCGACATTAATGTTTGCCTAATTCCAGATGAGCTAGAAACTTGAAGTTTGGTACACGTATAGCTTTTAGGCTGTAAATCACAGGAAAATTCCCCCCCAAAAAAGTTTTTTTTTTATTTGTAGCCCTAAAATCTCCCGAAAAAGTGCTCGGCTCGGCTCACGGACATTAATGTTTGCCCACTTCCAGATGAGCTAGAAACTTGAAATTTGGTACACGTATAGGCCTAGCTTTTAGGCTATAAATTACAGGGAAAATCCAAAAAGTTTATTTTTTCAATTTTTAGCCCTAAAAACTACCGAAAAAGGGCTCGGCTCACTGACATTAATGTTTGTCCACTTCCAGATAAGCTAGAAACTTGAAATTTGGTACACATATAGCTTTTAGGTTGTAAACCACAGGAAAATTCCAAAAAGTAAATTTTTTAAATTTTTAGCCCTAAAAACCCCCGAAAAAGGGCTCGATTTCCATGGCAACGGTATTATCAAACTGTGTTCACGTATGGCTCTGAAAGTTTAGAAATAATTATTTCCGTAAACCTAACGGGGTGGTCGAGATAGTAACGTCTTGGACTTGCGTTCTGAAGTCTCAGGTTCATAACAATTAAATCCAATTAACATATTTTTGTCCTGAACTAACAACATTTTCTTCGGCATAAGAGAAGATTAAGTCGCCCCCTTACGCTCCAAACAATGCGTTGCTGTTCGCTTGTTATCTCGGCACACCCGATCGTCCCTTCTCTCCAAACTCCCGATCGTACCAAATACAAGCTACCAACCCATACACCAAAATGACAACCCTCTAGCTTACTCGGCAATCCCGACCAGACCACAATCACCTCTTCACATAATCTAAATAATGCATAACACTATCAACTTAGTTAAGTGCGCGAGCGGAGGCGGCAGCCGAAGCGAAGCGCCCTTGCATTTTCGAATAATGTACGATACACTGTTTGTCGGTTTCAAAAATGTGGCATATTATATCTTCCACACGTTAGTAAGCCTGTCAACTTTTGTTCATCTTTTGTTTACCGGTATGACGTCACACTACCAACGTCCAATCACGAGTTTCTATGTAATATGAGGACAGAAGAAGTGGTATAAAAGAAAGTGCATCGCGAGGGAGCGGTGGGCGGGAACATTCATCCAAGGTGCGACTTAATATTATTTTTTCCCTTTTCTTCTATCTGTTAAAGAAATTTCATAATTTATATTCTTTAATAATAACTCGGAGATGAAATCCAGCATTCTTTACAACATAGTAGGCCTACAACCAATTTTACTTGTATTTTTCTATGATTTCCGTGGTCGTAAAGGCAAATGCCAAATTGAATACTTTACAAACCATGAATCTTAGTCGCTATTTCATCTTGTATCATGTCCATTTCAGTTGAAATTTACTCCATAAAATACACCATAAATGTATGTACACTGCCAGTTGATCTAGAAAGCTACACTTGGCAAACTGATACCTTTTAGCTTGCAACCGATGGGAAAATTCCGAAAAAAAACCAAAGTCTTCCCACATTTATTTTTTCAGGTTTATTGTGGCAAAAAAGGTAATAGCCAATACAGCATACTAAATACACGCACTCTATCTCCATTGATCTTTTAAAAAACCTTTCCCGAGAACCTCAGCAGGGGTTTGGGGGCGCAGCCCCCAATGAGCGAAGCGAGTTGTTGCATAAGCTGTAATGAAATAGATTTAACATCTACAATAATAATGCATGTTATGTTCATTAAAAATACCAAATATTTAAGATAAAAGTACGAAAATATCTTTTCCTTACAAAAATTTGTTTTATGCTATTTTTTAAGCTGATGTTCAGTTATTAAGAAGAAGCATTGCACTATCTGGGCATTACTATTAAAGAAACTTTAATGAATTAATTTAGTAAGTATCGTATACGATTTTATGATTTTTTCTTTCTTTCATACTTCGTATTTTCGGCTTAAAACCCCTTACACCGGTAAAAGGTGGCTGGCTGTTGGCACTTCAGAAATACGAATAGATAGGCTCACGGCATAAACAGAGGTGAAAACTATTTGAACAACAGCTAGTAAAGACGAAAGTTTTATTTCAGTTACGACAAAAAATTAAATACGGTATGAGAAATAAGTATTGTAGATTGACCATTGCTATTTGAAAAAGGCGCCTCTTGTGCTCTAAAACCTGTTCCGATGGTCTCGCCTGTTCGTTGGCGAAGTGTTTGGTGGAAGGGGCGGGGAGTCAGCTGCGTGCTAGACTCCAGACTCGCACTCAACCTACCCATAACAGATCCCAGAGATGTTACGGAAATGATTTACCTCAACGAGAAGCTCGCTGGCTGGGTTAGTCTTCAAGGCCAGAGACTTTGTGGAAGTAATCCTACTCTAAGACTGATGGACATTACTACTTCCCTGTGGGGGAAGGGGAATTGACACATACGATTAAAGTGAAACACTGAGCTGAGCCTCGAGCCCTGCGTATACAAGACGGCGAGCCTACCATGGCTACAAATCCATTCATTCATTCAATCACATGCCGATATACTAGATAACCATAAGAATATTATAGGATAAAAATCCCTCCGACACTGGGATTTGAACCTAGGACATTTGGTTATCCGTGCCAATGCTCTACCAACTGAGCTAAGCCGGAGTTCACTTCACAGCGCCAGATGGAACCATTCTCCTATGACTGATTGCCCTTAATGGTCTACCTCACTGACAGACAAGTTATGCCATACGCAGTACTGTGAGCCACACTAATTAGTGATTTTTGTGACCGGGCTTCCACTATTAACATTCAAGTACTGCATATGACATAACTTGTCTGTCAGTGAGGTAGACCATTAACGGCAATCGATCATAGGAGAATGGTTCCATCTGGCGCTGTGAAGTGAACTCCGGCTTAGCTCAGTTGGTAGAGCATTGCCACGGGTAGCCAAAGGTCCTGGGTTCAAATCCCAGTGTCGGAGGAATTTTTTTCCATAATATTATGTAATGTCCAATAGAGACAATGATCTGTGGTTCATGAATTTATGTATATATCCATCTAGATAACCATAAGTTCATGTTACCTTCAGTCCCTCCAAGTCCTGTACAAGTTTTTGCTCTTATATATGATCTTCATAACTCTAAATCTAAAGGCTGCTTTGTTGCAGGAGCAAAGCTGTTTTTGTTCTGCACATGTTGCTGGTAGTAAAACACCCATTTCTAAATAATTACAATTTGGTGTGCATTTCGTCTTTTTGCCTTGAATTTTGCACAAATACACGCTCCCTAAATTGTGTCTTGCCATAATGAAGGAATGTAGCTTTCATTTTCCAGAACGTGATCCTGTGAGTTACTTCTTTGTTCTTACTTTCCATGTTTCTGACTTTGTCCAACAGTTTTTATTTTAGTTATGAACTGTCTTCCAACAGCAAAATGCACATATATGTATTGTATTTTTCACTTCTGTATAAAAGAACATTAACTATTCCTCGCTATGCTGAATCGCTCACATTAAGTATTACCACTGCCTTCTAGACTGTGTCACTCGTGTTTACTCGTGCATACACTGCCTGTCCAATACGGCTAATTTTGCGTACTCGGCGACATTACAGATAGCAGCACCATTCACACCCAGATTGCTTCTTGTTTTTTGCTACGACATTGTTGATTATGTAGTGCTGTCACCGCCGTCTCATAATCACTGCCTTCTAAACTGTATTACTCCTCGAGACTGCGGTGCTCATAATATAGTCTATCAATGCGTCTAAATAATTTACATTTATTTTAATTATTGCTCCAAAATTCCATTTCAAGGTAAGTGTCATATACTGGAATAATATTACGTTCTAAACAAATAACACAAGTATCTGTGTCTGTTTAATGCTTATTTTGATTAGTGATTGCTGCAATCTGGGTGTGAACTGTGTCGCCTCTACTGGATAAATTAGGCAATTTAACAATACTCTGAACTCCATGTTAAAATAAAGCATAGGATGGCGTTCATTTCTATGGATTTATACAATAATGAAACGATATCTGTTTAGTCAGTAGGGCTACCACGACATTATTAATCAATTCTATAGTTACAAAGTAAAAGCACATGCTTATATAAAAATGTTATGATTCATGTCTCTATGTAATGATCTGGCGCAAAAACTACTAGCCTGCTAGTGCTGAAATTTGCATGAACATAATTTTTAATATACTCCGAAAGAACATAGGACCGCAGTCGATCACTCATCTTCCCTATTTCACCAGATCATTTCATTGATGGTGCCAACTACCTCATAAAGAGAAGGGAATAGTTGCTTATGGAGAGTGTCCAAAGGTTATTCCTGCTGACCACAAAAGGAAATCTCTCATCTTCCAGAGTATGTGAAAGCAGTGAAGATATCTTGTGATGTGGCTTCGGTGAGATCTGTTCCAGGGAGAATTATTGTCAATGCACTTCGATCGCGAGGGGGATTCACTGCGTTTCAACTGAGGAATCGAACCGAAGGGCTGACATCGTAGCGAATAATAAAGAGAGGAACTGAGGTTTTATTTTATTCACTTCGAAAGGGACACCGATCAGGCGTTAAATGCTAATATGGAAAAACAGGTCACATAATTATTGTACCAGTTTGCCCTTTCTGAGTGAAATATATAACGTTACTCCAAACAAGTGGATTCTTTGGTGATCGGGGAACGTTACCGAAATTTACATTGCAATCTAATAAACAATTCAGGCCTTCAGCTATACGACATTTTTTTTAAATCATAAAGTTCTTAAAGATTCCATTCATATACTACTGTACAAAACTTAAATTATCAATATTGCGATATGCCCTGTTTTCTTCAACTTTAAAAAAAATATATATATTTTTTATTTTATTTTTTTTAATACGCATTTGTATCTTGAATTCTGGATCCTTGTGATCACCCTCAATAGAGGGCAGACGATGTTAAATCTTTCTCTCTCATAATCACTAAAACTCGGTACCAGTTAAAACGAACACAGGCCAAGATACATAACAAATAAACGGATGCACGTCAATATATTTTTCACGGCCTACTGATAAACCCAAATATCTTTTTTATTCTCGCTCCCTTAATTTTTGGCCCTTTTCAAATAACAAATCAGGCTCCATCACGACCTGGCTTATGAGAGCATATGCATTAGGTTTAAAATTTGGTGTCAATTGAAATTACCCTCCTAGAAGTTCACGACAGAATCAAACTGTTTTTTGATCTGTAAACGCTTCGCCCTTTGCGCTACGCTTCGATTATTACAAACGTACACAAATTTAAAAACAGCAAAACTTTTTATAACAAATATTTAACTAGACTCCCTGCCATACAAACTCGTTTATGTTGCAGTTATAAATCGAATCGGTAAATTGTAAATGTTTAGTAAAAATACCACAATAAATAGGCGAAAATGTAAAATAAAAATTATTTATATTATAGTAAATCAACAGGAGCTATTAACTTAGTAATTCTGAATACGATACTTTACAGAAAGAATACCCGAAGTGTATGTGGTATTGCTATGTTGTAATGGAACAAGCTGTAGAATAATATATTTTTAAAAAATCTGCATATGAGAGTGACTACCCGAATGTGAATCTTCCAAGTTACGTCTGTACCACCTCATTCTATTGGACACCTTTCCCAACTTAAGTACCGTACATCTTAAGTTCAGTAAATTACTCTTGTAACTGCAGCTTACAAGGAATAATGTCTTGTTGCAATTTAACACGATTGAATAACAAATCAAAACACAAAGTTAAATTAGATTAAGAATTTCATATCATACAGACTCAATTAACGTCACTTTACATTAAAGGAAAGTCTAGCCCATATAACTCAACATACGAGAAGAATAATTGCATATTGATCCAGATTAGTACAAGTCATCAACAAGCAATTCATCTGTACGTAATTCACAGTGAATTGTTTCCTATGCATACTGAATTGATCAGAAAACCGGTTCCGACACCTCTGACAACCTTCACGTGAAAAAAAGTGTAACAGAAACGCGCTATTGATCTGCAATTAAATCTGGGCACTTGCCTAATATAGCTTCCCTTGAGATCCACTCTAGTTAATCATGCTAGTTTACCTTCCTACGCGATCTTCATAAACTTGACATGTCCTACAATATACTAACATTTAAGTGACAATTTCTAAAACAAAAGGACCTAGCTGTACAGTAGAAGGGTAAAGGTACAACGGGTACTCAATTGTTTTACTGTCTTATACTTCTACTTTAGGTCTATAACAGAGGAATGTGAAACTTCTAGAAAACGTAGTGAATTGCTACAAAAGGAATTTATAAACTGCTAGATGTTTCCCTTCATTGGCCTTGAAAAATGAACGCACATTCGAATTATTCGAATTCGACGACATAAACTCCTAAGACAGACAAGGACTACAACGGAAACATCTAACATAGAATTGATAAATTTCATTTTGACCAAAGAGGGTGAATTTATTCCAAATAGTTTTTTCTTCTTATTCCCTCTAATCAAATACATTTGATTAGAGGGTATAAGAAGAAAAAACTATTTGGAATATCTAACATAGAAGCTATTTGTACACAATTTTGATCAGCTGAAATCAAGAATGACATTCGGATAATATACTCGTATTACATATAATACTGATGCTCTGTTTATCGGTGCTTGAATAACAGGGGTTCTAGTGGACAAAAATTTTGATATATATATATATATATATATATATATATATATATATAATTTTTATTTTATTTAACTGCAATGTGTTAAACAGTAACTTGAACCTCGGAACTTATAACTTACTACAAATGAAGTCACTGTTTAACGTAAGCATTAGTATTAGGTTGTATTGCAATCTAACGTATCATAATGAACTTATCTCACATTTGCATGTCAAGGGTTCAAATCCCGTAGCTGGTTATCTTAGATGTTTTGGGAATTTTCTTAAACATGACTTCAGATTTGTACCATAGTATGAATAAAAATAGGCAGTAACGACCTATAGCTGTCGAGAGACCTCTTAAGCGTTAAAACATAATACAAGTAAATATTAAATTTCACGGAATGATCATTATGATAAAATACAAATTATCACTGCCAATAGACTATGCTATATTTCAGTAAGTGAAAACTTGTATATTTTGTAGAAACTTACGTATGTTTTAGTACAAAAGACGGTTTAAATATTTTACATGCATCCAGATTAGTACAAACAGGATACCATTTTATAAAATCTGACCATACCATTTGTAAATCTGACATTCCCGGAAAACCTATTTCGATTTTTACCCAAACAATTTTGTTTCTATGGAAGAGGAAGCAACACGGTCTTTCAGAAACGAATTGTTGCCCTGCAATTAAATCCGAGCATTTGCCTAATATGGGTTCGGTTGAGACTACAGAGTATGAGTGGTAGACCACAACAGGTATGGGTACCAATGAGTGCCCTCCAGTAAATCATCCCGTTTACCTTCCTACGCGATTCTCGTAAACCTGACATGTATAACATTTAACACAATCTTATTATCTTTATGTAGTTCTCAAGTTCACGCTGGATGTTTTAGGAAGATACTAGTTTAGCCGCTCAAGGTGACAAGTATGTCATGCTAGTCAACACAATGGATTGTGCAATTTTAATTCTGACTTCCACATAATCAGATTGTGCGCAACAGTAGTAGGCCTATTAAGTGAATTATGTACCTTAACACAATCTCTTCCCGGTGTTAATAGGCTAGGGTAGGGCTGTCGAATGAAGGTTTACATACGGCCGACGTATGGAGATAGACTTCTAACTTTTCACCTGCAGGAAAATAAGAATTTGCCGCTCCTACGACATCTTAATGAGTTTCCCTCTGCTTCTATTCTAAATCGTGGATGGATAACAAGCCTACGAATCCAGTGATAGTTTTAAAGTGAATTTGTGTGTAGTATTTTTCGGCTCTTCTATAAATATTTTCTGGAGTGTAAATGTTTCGTATTACAGTAATTTGTATTTTAATCTTTACGTTCCACTTGTAGAGATAATTTGTATTTTGTTCGTTATTAATACTTATATCTGTATTTGTATTAGAATGTTGAATTTGTCTTTATTTTGTAATTATTTGAGATTTTTCTTCAATAGCCTGCAGCAGGTCTATGGAACAGTACTCCCAACGTGTGAAGCCATTTGCCCACTTCCCCTCCCTTCGTCGCTTTGGAGGTCACGAAGGGAGGGAAAATAGGGGGATGACATCACACCTTGGGAGTAACGTTCCAGGCCAAGCCTACAGCATCTTCTTGATGCTCACGGCATATTAAACTGAGAATTAATATATTATATACACGTGATTTATATATAAATAATTATGTAACTAACATAAGCTTATATAATATGTCTGTTCGTGTGTTTAGGTACCTCTCTGAAGTTTGAACCTGTAATTATTCACTAGCCATTTTTTAAATTTTAATGTCGAATCAACTTCCTTTAAAAGAAAGTGCTTTACACCATCATTACTTGGAATAGTAATAGGCCTATGGATTAAAAATAGATATCTTATTAGATTATATTCCATAGTAAAATGTAGTCTCCAAAAACGGTGGAACTTTAAATATGGAACTGGCACTAAGCAAGAATATCAAAATATTATTCACTAGACAGTTATGGCAGTTAAAAACTTATTTTATTGAGTCTAATACACTAGGCAATAAAATATATTCAAGAAACACAGCCCTCTTCTAGAAAGATTCACTCTCACGTCTTGAAATTGATACATTCATGTGACACTACCGAACAAGGATTAGTGAAGTATAAATTTCCCATAGCTGCCATCAGTAATATGAGACCTTCAGTTTTATATTAGATTTCACTTGTTTGGAGAAACTTGAACCTTTTCACAGCTACTGATGTATATGCCTCACCACAAAAAATAGAGAAGTGTGTGAGTATGTTTCATCAGTATGGGTTATGCTCAGATGTATAGGCCTAGTTTATCTTTCCTACTTTCTTTCTTTCTTTCTCGTAGTTTAATCTCCCTTTTAGGATTTAAGCGACCCAAGCCGCCCGGGCCTTACAGGACCGCGACCTGTCGGGAGAGGGATTATCTTTGGATCACATACATTCTTTTTTGACCAGACAAGGACATGGAGGGCCTCCCCGGATGAGTGATCAGCCCAATGCCGGGGCCACCTCCGAGACAACACGAACACATAGGACGAGACACACCATTCACACACACACACTCACTCCAAACAAGGCGAGGATGGGATGAAGATGATAATGACGGCCAGATGATATCTGGGGACCACAAGGGCCTAAAGTTACCCGACATTTGTCTCAAAGGTGAGGAAAAACCCCAGAAAAAACCCCACCTAGGTAACTTGTCCCGACCAGGAATCGAACCCGGGCCCGCTGCGTGAGAGGATTGAACGCATCCCCTGAGCCACAGCGGTGGACAGGCCTAGTTTATACATGTTTTTAATTTGTACATGCTTTGATTTACATTTTGACACTTATATTCATTTACATAAGTAGGCTTATGACAATTTGCTAACATTATAAATATAATTTATAGCCTACATATACTGGTTTTTAACTTTTGACGATATATATAACAAGAAGGACCCTTATTACTGTACAGATAAATTTAAGCGTCGGTTAGACTTCTTATAACATGATTTAGGGAATAAGGCTGCTTATTACCGGGGCCCGGATTCTTAGGTTTTAAACTATTTTGTTCTTTGCCAGCTAACTTTGATATTTTAACATAACTATCCACTTGAAAATCATGGCAGTCACAAGGTGCAATCTTATAAAACGTAAAATTGGTTAAAGAAGACGTTAAAAACTAGAAATGGCTAAAACTGCTTTATAATTAAAATAACATAAAATGCTTAACAAACTAATCGTATGTAATCAATCTAATTAATATTCTTCTACTAAAATTACTTTTTAAATATCTGTCTACGTTTTTCATCTTGCTCATGGTTACCAGTACAATATTTTGTAAAATAAAATATAGCATTGCATTTTGTAATCTTGTCATTTAGTATCCCAGTGTCTCAGTAAAAGTACTCGTTAATAAACCGAAATCCCCGGTTTCTTTAGAATTAAATTAAAGGCATTCTTAAGGAGATTACATCTGCAGTTTATTCACAGCGTTTGCTCTAGCAAGACGGCGAAAGTGAAGTATTCTAAAAATTGATTAATTGAAAAACGTTCTTGTTGAGTTTATGTGGACGAGTTCAAAATGACAGGAGTAATTCTAAAACTATGCAAAAACTAATCATATAGTTTCGTGATTCAGAGGCATGGAAATTTTAGAAAAAATAAAATGAATTAAAATATACTTTTTCAGTGTTTTATTGTATGCTACTTATTAAGGTGAAACAAAAAAAATCTGAAAATTGTAAAAAAGAAACTAAAATAAAACTATTTTAATATATTTAAAAAACTAAAACACGGTTTATAAAAATCTAAAAATTCCGGCCCCATTTATTACATATTCATAAAAATCTGCAATAGAAGAGGTACCAGCGTAGTGTATTGTCATCTTCTGGTAATATGGCGTCCCTTCAAACGAAATAACAATATAAAAACTGGTGCACTTATACAAGTAGATTTCCTTGAGGCAGCACAGTCACTAATATATAATACATCACCTGAGGGCACATGTTAATTACATAACGATGATGCCTCACCTGTCACGCATCGTGATTTTAATGTCTAGGTCAAATAAATGACAATTACAGGATGCGAGATACAAATAAAATAATTACGGTATAACATAAATAAAATTTTATGAGAAAAATATGTTTTGATACACACGAATGACTTTCTCAACCCAAAGAATGGATTTCCCTTCTCAAATTAAGTGCCAACAGTGCACGAGCGCGAGTTGTCTTTCTTAACTACAAGCTGATTTGGAGGCATAAATTTGTGGAAAAGATTGGTAGATTGTAACTAGCATGTCGGCAATTTCTATCAGTAAATATTTCTAATAAAAGTATATCAAAATATAAGCAATTAAAGTTAATTAAAAATACTTCTAAACGTTTTCGAGAAATTTTCTAAACATTTTCCCCCTGTAAAGTAACAGCGAAAGTAAGAAAGAATCCTGATCACGGTCGTTTCATATTCCCGAAATATATAAACGTATAACTTGAATTCTGATCTGTTTCCTTTCAAAAGATGTTGTTCATAGACAGACATAGAAACATTTTAAACTATGTGTGTGTGTGTGTGTGTATATGTGCATATATATATATATACATATATATATATATATATATATATATATATATATTTTACACTGAGAAAACCTCAAAACGTGAATTAATGCTGATAACAAAAAATAGAATTTAAGGGTAAAACACATCAATTCCTGTACCTGCATAATATCTAAAGTACGGTACAGTTAAAGAAAGAAAAAAAACAAACTGGAAATTCCCAGAATCCCTATAACTGAATTGAATTTTTACTGCCACCTTTCAAATTTTATTTTATGATCACATTTAACGAAATGAGCGTTGTATTTCATTTTCTGCGTATTGAGAAATAAACAACTGTCGTGTTATCAATTACAAGCGAATATTAATGAAGGCCGCTCTTCTTGAAGCTACAACCTTTTACGATTTACATTTCGTAGCGGACTTCATAAAAGCTCATGAGTTTAGCGGGAACCCGGCTCTCGAAAAAATCCACAAAGGCCACATTGTGTTCTCAGGACTGGTATTTGTAATCAGTAATTACATTATGTCTCAGTAAATGAGGAACTGATAACTTCGAAAATCCGTACTAAAATAAAGGATGTATGTAATTTCTTACACGGCGTAAATTTCTACACATTGCCCTAAAAGATAACAAGTAAGTTCCTCCACGACAAACTTACAAGACACACACGATTTTTCTTTTGCCTAATGAAAAAATGTTGTCTCATTTCGTCAATTTATGTCACAATCCTTAAATGGAAGGTAAATTGTATTTTGGAAGTTCTCAAGTTAATTCAAGGCAGACACTTTAGTTTAGATAAAATACACTAAAATGTTACAGATATATCTACTTCTTCGTATTTTTCTGTACTAAGTCCAAACAAGAACTGCTGTGTTGGTCTGGGTAGGAGGGTTGGTTAGGTACATACTGGCTTTAAGGGAGGGGGGAACACACGCACACACAACCTCCAGCTTTCAAAATTCTTTCATACCGGCGATGGTTACAGGCCATCGTT
The DNA here is from genome assembly GCA_964059195.1 of Ectobius pallidus. Taxonomy (NCBI): domain Eukaryota; kingdom Metazoa; phylum Arthropoda; class Insecta; order Blattodea; family Ectobiidae; genus Ectobius; species Ectobius pallidus. The sequence goes on along the minus strand of CAXKWD010000004.1, from coordinate 56,253,471 downwards.
AAATAACCATTCCAAACAAAAGTAATAATTGCAAGCGTTATTAGTATATCTAATCTTGTGTGGAAGAAATTCATCACACGAAACGATTTCAAACACACTAGGTGGTATTCGCGAGCGACCTCTAAATTAATTATGCGATGAAACAGAAAAGGGATTATAGATAATGCGTATTTCGTTCTACATACTGGGCGGAGATAAGACCCCCAGTAGTCTACGCATTAGACATGCAGGATTCCATTTTTATTAATTATAGTAACCTTGGCCCTTCCTACACCTGTAGAATAGATCTATTATTCAAATACTAAGGGCGTTTCTTCCTCTCCGCTCTGCTAGCAATTCATTACGTAGGGGGCTGCCGCATACCTAAATTTTGACGTCAGGACATTTAATTGCGATTGTGTCTTCACGCTCATCTAATGATGAATAACCATGGTATAGGTGTGTCAGAAAATCTCTCATTCAGTTGCTAAATTATCATCACTGTCAGAATAAGGTCTCTTCCAAAGCAATAATATTAAGATGTTGGATGAACGTAAAAAACACAAAAATATTATTCTAATCTCGAAATGAGGCGGCTGATGTACATATAGGCCTAGTAGTAGTCTATGTGTGAGGATGCCGGATTCAAATTATAGTAATCGCCATTAGTCTATGAGTGGAATTTTTTTAGGATTTCCGTAGTCGCAAAGGCGAAGAGGAGATGTAATTTAATTTCCACATGCCCCACCTACATTCCTTATTCTTGTCTAATTGCCTTAAATGTTGATGAGTTGAGAGGAAGTTCTGTATCCAGATGGTTTCTTCCAGACAGTTGGTTTCAACAAAATGTAGATGATCAAAATAATAGAGCAGTAATAATCAAGCTTGATAAGATGTCTTGTTTTATGTTAATCTATAATCAAGTCGATGAGATGTCCGTGCAAGTTGTGCGTGGCCCATATCGGAAACACTTTATTTTCGGCCTACATGGTCAGTTGGATGCGTAAATTCCTACACTGACCGGGATTCCTTAAAGTGGTGAGTATGTAATTTACTCTACGATAAGTTTTCTTCAAACTTTGTGCTTTGTGCCTAGTTAAATAATTCATTAGATGTGGTTAAAGTAATTTATCAGGTATATCCTGAATTTGCATTTCGTCCACTTATGTCCATTCATTACGGATTTTTTGTTTATCTTGTAATACAGCCTATTAACAAAACCAACGAAGACTTAGTCTTTTACCCTTAGTATTTACAGTGTAGGCCCTATAAGATACTGAACCTAGCACTGCTATTTTATATTAACCAAACTTTTACTGACATTAGTTAGAATGTGATGCTCAACGGACTCTGTATTCAAGCACACAGTGTAGGCCTAGTGTAATTATAACAATTTAGTATAAATACAGTAAAATTTAATAATGTGTATTATGGAACAAAACAGTAATTTATTGCACAAAATATTCACGAAATGACACAGAAATCAACCTATTAAATTCACACACAAATTCAGGCTCCTAGTCATAATTTACAGATAAACTCTAAACTCCACGGGGCTACATCATTGTGAGATGGCAGAATTGGGGGATATGTGCTCAGCACGCCGACTCCAACGTCCGTTCTTAGTTTTCCAGACCACAGGCGCTACTCCTTTTATAAAGTAAACTAGACCATTTGTCCTTGCGAGGCTGAGTGCACCATGTTCTACACCTCTCTACTATAGATAAATCCGAAATATACCGGGGATCGAACCTAGACTTGCGGATTTGTAGTCAGCAATGCTAACTACTAGCCCACGCAGGGGTCAGTTAACTGGAACTTTCAAATTGTATTGCATCCAGCCAATCTTATTGCACATTCAACAACACAAGATATATTCATGCATACAGGGTCTATTATTGAACTGGCTGGGCATGCTAATCAGTATAAAGTTGACAAGCATATCTGTGAATGTGCTTATGTCACCAGCTATGCCAATAATGACATCATAATGAGGTAATACCACAGTTACTGTGGTAATACTGAATGTCGCTGAGCTTAGTAGAAAAATTCGTCCTTAATCTGATAACTTACACTAACAATGTATTATTAGTTTTAATAAAGTTAAGGATTTATAATTACGAAGCTGAGTCTCAGAAGAGGTCCTGAGATCTGTTTTCAACAAGAAATACCTTTTTAATAAAATTTACGCGTCATTATACTAATAGTCATTGCACAATTACAGGTCATTCGGGAAAAAAATTTCATTTTTTCAGCAGAGAAAACTGTGGATCTTACTTCCTTTAAGTTTTTAAGTAAATTAGGTCCACATTTAATTAAATTGTGAAATTTGCATTAAAAAAACTCCATGGTTTTACCACCTGAGGGATTAAAGCCGATAGGTTTGAAGCGAAGGTCCATGGAAATGACCTCGACTCTTTCAATGTGCTATCACTTCTTCAGTTCAATATGAGGTAAACTTAAATTAATCTTTCAATAAAGTTATTAATTACAAAATTATTCGACTTAAATAAAAGTAATCAGTTGCGTTTCTTCTTATAAAATAAATGAATAAATAAATGCAATATTGCACAATTCCTTTATTTATTCTAAAAAGTTATAATTCATGGCACTGTACGCACAATGAAATGTCCTAGTGACAATGACTTGGTTAGAGTGCATTGCAAAAGGAGTGCGATTTTTATAAATAGGCCTACAATATTTAGTTCAATATGGAATTACAGAAAATTAGGTTCCGGAGGAACGATTTAAACACAAATGTATACTAAAACATACTTTGTAGAAGTTTCTCAGTCTGTGTAATATTATTATTACCGTATTAGTACCATATCAGAAGTACATTTCTGCTTCAATATACTGTAAAAGTTAATGGAGCTGGATACTTCTTCTACGGAATTACCTATTGCTAAAACGAATATCCATGATTTTAATGAATCTTAATACATGTCCTTCGTCAATTAAAACTTGATTTCTTCACATTACTTATAATTTAAGTACTGTTTTAGACCCGTGAAATAATTTCTTAAAGGAAACAAATGTGCATTTGTTACAATCAGTATCTCATAATGTATAGTCAGTCACACATGACAACTGATGGAGTGATATTTATCTGTAGGCCTACATATCACTTGCCAACTTGTGGATAGGAAGGGGTCGCAGAAGCCAAAATGTCGGTGTCATTAGCCCTGCTGATCTGAAAGGTTAACGACAAAGTGGAATGCGTGGTTCGAATATGAGCACAAGTTTTGCAACACAAAGATACATAAATCTGAATTCACGAGGGAAACTATCCTGACCCAGGAATAATAGTTGCTGGAAATAAATAATAGGACAGGAAAATAATTTATGCCACCATATACTTGCATAATGAGTATATGCTCACTTCCAACAACAGTCCATATTTTTTAAGTGACCCTAAGACACACTGAAGATTCACTGTGAAGAATAATTTCTTGCCTAAAGAGGAAAGTACGAAGATAATAAATTGTGTTCTTTTCTTCATATCGAAGGCATGTTACTAGCGAATACATTACATTTTCAATCGATTTAAATAAGTACGAGATAGACCTCACTTATTAACAGGGAAGGTGTACTCTGCTAGAACCCAAGGTAATATAGGTAGAGAATTTCTGAGTACAGCTTTGATGTTCCCTGAATACAAAAATATATGTGTGTCTGTGAACAGCCTAGCTCCGGAACAAAAAATCGTAACCAAATTTAGTATTTGAGCTAAGTATCCTCTGGACATGAGACACGAATATTAGTGACTTTTAATGCCATTTTACATGAAGAAAATTTTGTTTTTACCGAGGTTTTCTCGAAAACGGCTTCAACGATTTAGTGAAAAATGTTGTACATGAGGTGTTTACACTAAGAGCTAAAACTTTTATTTGAAACATTTTTTCGCAAAAATTCTATGACGGGTAGTTACAATTTTGCCTGGTGAGCAATAAAGATATGCATCAGGTTGAAACAACTGAATACGCGCTCTCTCCAATTCGGCCTGTTATTCTGCATCAGAATGTGAAGTGTATTGCCCATGCTTAGGATACAGAAAATTAGGTAACTGCATTAATCAAATATTATTTGGGTTGTATCCCACCAGGATACAGTGGTAACGTCTTTCTCTTCATTTTTATACCCAACTTACACGAAGAGAATGTCACATATAATATACTAAGAGGCAAAACTTTTATTTGAGCAGAGGAAGGGTAGACTATGTGCTTCACATAAGATTTTTTAATTAGGCTATAATAACTTACATACATGCCATTATATTACGGTAATTCATTTATATCCTTTACGTTTATGTGCTTGCAGTATTTCCTTCACCTAGTTTCACTACAATATAAAGATTTACTTCCAAAGTGATTTTTCTCCATGAAATTAAACTGCCCGCAAAATAGAAATTTAAAGTAACACAAGGTGGTTTTAATACAGATACTCGAGTGTTGGTAAGGCAACCAGTAGAACCTGGATCGCATGAATAGGATTTACGTAATTTTGTGTTAAACAAACCTCTCGAATACATTTCCACAGTACTGTATTAAATGAAAAATTCAATATACTGTACAACTTGACTGAAATAAGAGATAGCCAGTATTTATAATGGACAAGATACCCAGAATCTAATGCGGCTGCGAAAATCTCACAATGCATTCACTTATTCTACTATGGAAATGTGAAGCCAGATAATCGCAAAGTATGTGCTGGGGGGGGGGGCTTATGGTAGAGAAAGTACTACGAGTGCACGACACCAAATGTTATATATTAAAGTCCGCTGATAATTCTGTACTATGATAACGGTACAACGTTTTGTTCTCAAAACTAGATGTCCTGTTATATTTCAATCGTTCTTTGATAGTGAGAGAGGTCTGTACAGTTACTCAACCAGTCTGATTAATGGTATACGTTTCCAGATATATTAAAACATTCACTTCTATTCCAGGAAACCTAAGCACTCGCAAGACAAAAAGACAAGTACCAGTTTTGCGCAGATGTTAGATACATTCTTTATGGTCTGGGATAGGTCAAAAGCACATGCATGATGTGAACACTACAACTAGATAATATCATCGAGAATAATGAGCAGGGTCACTGCCGATCACATTACGTATGTTAAGCTCATTAACAAACAATGTAGAGATTAAATAAGAAAATAAAAAAGCACTGACTTACAGATGTATGACATCACTCACAATACTCGTTATTGTCTTTCGAAATCTGACAAACTAATCAGCGTCGAGAATGCATCGTATAAAACTTAACGTCAGCCTACTTCAATTTCTCTTTACAATATGTTTATCAAGGCTAATATTTTCACGCCGATCTCATAATAGTGTGAACGTTGACCACGAATGAAGCGACTACACATAAAATGTATACATCATAGGCCTATTACTATATTAATTTATCGAAATAACATAGAAATTTAATTACACTACGAATATTCAAAACTATTATTAATTTTTAAGAAAATTAACTCGAATTATTGTAATGAAAACAAGACCTGCTTGACCATGATCAAAGTCAAACTCTATCATTTATTAAAAAAATTAACTCTAATTATTGCAATAAGAACAAGATCTGTTTGTCCTTTGCTGAACTCAGGACTACATGTAGCTGTGAAGGTTGATGATTTTCAACCAGAATGCGTCTTTCACACGTGCTACTGGCATTCGCAATCGAAATGCATGCAGCTTTTCACATTCTTTATGATTAAAATACTAATAAAACTATAACAACAACGATAAAGATAATAATAATAATGCAATTTATATAAAAAGAAAAATCCTCAAAGCAGGAAATGTAAAGTCATTACTAGTAAAATGATTTAAACATTTAATCCATGCCATCTATTAATTTAACATTAAAATCTGTGTATAAAAGACCATGATCTTATAGAACATAATGAGAAGTTATTACCAATAACAAAACGTAATTATAGGCTGAAATCGATAAGAAGCTTAAAAAATCCATTTAGGCAGGCCTACAGGCTGAGGTAGATTTCGAAAGCAATATCAAAGTGTATAATGCATGCACCATATGAAATATAAATAAATATGAAATCTTTTTTATAAAAAGAGTTGATTATTATATTTTAAATTGATACTACATTATATTTTATTTTATTGTGCCATGCATTGTTCTAAAGGTGTGTAACTATTATTTTTAATATTTCAAACTCTATTACGTTGATAATTTTATCCTTAGTCGGTCCTCACACATTTCTTTCGGCAGGCCTTCAGGCTGAGATATAGCCTATTTTTAAGTGTAATTGTTTTTCAAACATTCAAATCTCGCCTTATATGAGAGCTATCGAGAAACTAGTTATTGATTTGTACAGTACTCATCAAGAGCATTTCAACGATACCTAAGTTACTAATTCCAAACCGTAGTGCTCCCCCTAAGATTGTTAATCGCCCCCAGATTGGGAAGCACTGGCTTAGATCAGCGTTTCTCAACCTTTTTGAACCCGAGGACCTCTAAAATATCTAAAAAAATTTACGGACCCCTAATTTTACATCCCATTTTTAAAAGTAGGCTATATGTAGGCCTATATTCTTAATATTTGGGGTTTTAATTATAGGTCATTATAACGAAATAAATCTATATACTTTTTTTTAATTCAATGGAAACACAGTTATTGAATTGGAAGTAAACTACTGACAGTTTAATATTTATTACCAATTTGATAATATAATTAGGAATTATGTTATTAGCAATAACATTACTTTTAATGAGACGGTTGAGCTTGTCGCCTCTTGCAGAGTACCTGGATATCTGGCTCAATATTAGTCAAATTTAATCGAAGATCAGCAGATACATTAAGTCATCTTAATTATGTCTGCGGACCATCTGCACCATCACGCTGGCTTAGATCAAAAAAGATAAGCGTACAAGCGATTAAAGTAAACGATAGGCCACGGTGATTCATTTAAATATAACATATCCTTCCACAGGATTGGTCACTGAATCATGAGCTAAACAGCCATCAACTAGAAAACATGCAATACAAGCCCGTTGCAAAAATATTGTCGAAAGGACAAGAAGCCCCTGCAGTTATTGACTAGTCAACACGCAGTACACGTCTGTTGGAGAAATTGTCTAAGGTGCTAGGCGAGCGAGGAGCCCCTGCAGTTGATGACTAGTCAACACGCAGTAGGCCTACACATCTGCTACAGAAGTTGTCTAACGTACTAGGCGGGCAATAAGCCCCTGCAGTTAATGACTAGTCAACACGCAGTACACGTCTGTTGGAGAAGTTGTCTTACACTCTAGGCGAGCAGTAAATTTAAGTATTTCCTTACTCTTTTTCATAACGTCTTCCATCAGAAAAACATGTAGGATGGTTTCTAATGGAAGACATCATGAACATGAGGAAGGAAAATAAGCTAGGCCTACATGAAAATTCGAAAGAATAATTAAACAGGCAGTATACTAGAGTTAAGCTCCAATATGATGTGCACTAATTAAATCGCATACCGGTATGAAATTCCTTAAAATGTGCCGGTGTGTAATTAGCTGAAGTAGAGAAGTCCCTCATACCGGCGTGTACTATACTATACCACTCCAGTAATAATCACTATATAGTCTTATACTCTCGATCTAGTAAAAATTAATTATACAATAGGGTCATTCCATATCAAATCAACCGTTAAAAATATAATTTTTAACCTTGAGGTTTTCAAAATGGCTCATATTCAGTAATTGTGTTCTGTTCATCACTATGACCAAAAGTACAAAGTTATAATTTTTTCGACCTTTCGTTTTGGAGTTATATGTTTTTGAAAAATTACAGAATGACAATTTTCGAGAACGTTTTGAGATATTAAAAAGCTTGTAACTCAAAAACGGTTTGTCCTAGAAAGCTAAAATTTGTACCATTATTTTTAGAATTACAAGGGCTTTAATTTGACATGTAACGTGACTGTATCACATCACTGTATATTTCTTCCAAAAACTCAAAAAGATTTTTTTATCAAAAACTAAGAATCGGAATTTTTAATTTTTATTAAAGAAAATATTTTATTCCAAACCTCTTTAGTAATTTGTGTACAAATTTTCATGATGGTATTCCAATGGTTTCATACTGAAATTAATTTTTATATGAATTGAGGCATATAGAAATTCTGGTAAATTCATTCATTGTTATCCTATTAAAAATTAATCATACTGTTGTAATTAAACTTACTCTAATACTAATTTACTTTTTTAAATTAGGGCCTAAACCCTAAAAGTTTATTTGATAAAAGTTAGGTCTATACTCTTGATGAGTTTTTAATCAAAGTGATTGTAAATATGTTGGAAGTTTTCTTGTGTTTTATTTGTAAACTGTCAAATGCCTGTATCTGTATAATAAATATATACAGAAAATAACTCGAGCCTGAAAATAACGGAATGAACAGGTTCGCACTATGCACGCAACATGCTATGAAAGAAGCTCATTAAAATGTATGGGGATGTGAGCTGAAGGGCATGCCTCAAGATGAGATCCTGGAATCAGTGTTCATTACTGTCTGAATTGCATCTCCATGAAGCTCGAGGCGAACCATTCTGCAATGCAGCAATAAATAATGTGAAGCGTGAACATGCTATCCTGCTCAATTCAATTCCAGGCGATATCCTTAATTTATAAAATAATGGATCTGAGGTTTAGGGCATCTTAACCCGGAGGAAGAACATTTAATTTTTAATTGGAATATAATACAATCTAAAATGTAGCAAACTTAGGTTTTACTTTACTTCTTCCTATAATTGGAGGCAAGGGGCAAGGGGCAAGGCAGGAGTGTACCTACATTTTTCACTACACCTCTATAGTAGCCTTACACCTTTAAAATCAGCCTTAGGCGGAATCGAAGACGGTGATGTTTTGAATTAAAAGCAGACCAAATGAAATGGTACTTACTCATACGCTGACTGTGGATTCTAACAACACCCAATCCATTCAGCACAAATAAAATGTAGCAATATAATAAACAGATCTGTACTTACTGGATCTGGCAGATGGAGTAGCTGCTAATGGAAGACTTGGTTTTGGCGTAACAGAACAGGGCCTGCTGATCTTCGAGGGAGGTTTCAGCCCCGAAGGCTTCGGAAGTGCGGACGAACTCATCTTTGTCAGATTTCGTTTATTCGGACGAATTCGAAACGGCAGTTATGTACATTAATCGATAAAAACACAATCGCTTCATATGCAGAAGCACAGCGGACACGCAAAACTTCGACCACTTTCTGTCTTCATCACGACAGCCATGTTGCTGTGTGTCGAAAATCTAAAGTCGACCTGAAACAAAAAAGAAATTTGTAAATTGCTAGGTTATTTCAAACAGATAAATTAACTAGGTACATAAATACAATGGAAAGAAACGATGATCTAGAATAAACAACTTCAATAAAACAATAAATAGTAGTTTAAATATTTAATAGTTTCAACATAGAAAAAGTTTATTTATAATAGTTTTATACCTTGATATATATTTTTAAAAATAAAATCTCAGTTATGGGTTAATAAGTCTCAATAATGCACAGGATAAATAAATTATGAACACAGCACCGTAGGGGGCAGATGTACCATTAATTTGTAGCCTATAATTTTAAGGCTATGCATTAATCCTCACAATGAATCCATTTTTCGTGTTCTTTGTAAATATTTCTTCAAGCTCAACATTTTCTCTTTTTGTAACTTCTTAAGTTTAAAATATTCATAATAAATTCTGCTTGTCTGTGAGCTGATAAGCTTACGACAGCAAGAAGCAGCAACCCGCAAGATATTCTAAAATATCGTCACCAAGTGGATATAGATATAGGCCTACCCTACGACTTGATCTCGCCTTCAACCTGAAGCAATCTCCAACAGAGATGTAGACTTGTATACTTTTAGGTCCAAGTATTCCTACGGCTAATCTTCATCAATACTGAGAGACTTAAAAAGAGATTAGTGAGTGCCACTGATACTACAGTATACAGAATTCGAAATTAAAAGGGTTCAAACACTTTACTGCCAAAAAAATATAATTTACAATCGATTACGCCATAGCGATTGGGAGTTTAAATAAGGCCCCCAACTAATTTGACCTGTCATATAAGGCAGCAGTAGTCCTGCCGCTTTTACCACCCCCCGAACCACTGCAAGAACTAAAACTCAAATTCAAATTGAAATTAGATTTTTTAATTTAACAACTGAATCAAATTCAAACACCTCACAATTTATTACACTTTTATGTTACATTTCATATTTGCAGCATAAACGATAAATCGACACACTCCCAAAATAAAGTTCTGCCGTGAGTAGGCTTAACAAAAAGTATTTAAATAAAAGTAAACTTCCACGGGTAGATCTACTAATTTATACAGAAGATTGACTCTACCCTAGCCGGTTCTAGACAAGGCAGAAAAAGAAAAATGCCCTCTGCTATCTGTGATCGAACCCGAGTAATCTAGTCCACAGCCGATCGCCTTACCTACAGGTATTCGGTCACAATGACGGTATAATATAGACTTGTCTTATAGAAAGCTAAAAACGAAAATATTTGTACTAATTTAGTTTGCAAAAATGAAAACGATATGACAAACTTTGCTTATACCGTAGGACTTACTCCACCGAATAAAAGTAAGAACTTACTCATACAAATAGACTATGAATGCGGTTGGTATGAACACAGCTGATCCTGTGACTGAAGTTATAACATATTCTTTTGAAAACTGTAATTGAAGCGCAATTGTAAATAATCTGTATAACTAAAACGCACCATTAAATTTTGAAAGGCACTTTTCAGCCTACACATATATTCAAGGGCACTATTTAAATTAGCGTGTAACTGTAAACCGTGTTCTCCTGTGTTGTTTTATATAAAACATAATAAGCTTACCAGCGTTACAGGTGTTGAAGCAGTTAAAATCTTTTCTAAAGATGATAACAATAAAAACAATAACAAACCTTCGTTGTATATATAAAGGTACAATTAAAAATTTCAGCTTTTAAAATGAAAAGTGATCCTACGGAAATTAATCTCACAAATCCCAAAATAAGAATCTCTTTGCATACATGTAAAGGTATAATTTAAATATTCTAGCTTTTAAAATGAAACGTGATCCTACAGAAATTAATCTTACAGATCCTAAAATAGGCCTATAGAAATTAGTTTCCCAATTCCTAAAATGCTATACACGTTGAACCGCTTAACTTATTAATGAGAAACTATATGACCATGCGATTCTTCTGGCCTTTTAAAACTCCTACCGACGGTTTTAGGTTGCATGGTTTTAGGTTTTTTAAACATCGGAGGTGTACTCAAAGTTATGCCTGTGGGCGTCCCAGATGTCCAGCAGGAGTTTTTTTTATATGACCGTAAATCTGAGACATGGTCCTGTCACATGTATACACACAAAAGTACATCCAACCTGGGCCGGAATCGAACTTGCGACCTTGTGCACAGACAACCAGGGCCACACAGACTGCGCCACCTAGGCCGAACATTTCGAGGATTAACATGACTAGTTATGATTTTATAGATATCGTCGTCGTTACGGCAGAAATCACTAAGTCCAAAATCATAGTTTTGATATACACCTGTTTAAGAGTCCTGCATATATGGACTTGGTGAAAATAAAAGATTGATTACTTGGAAATGGGTCGCGATATAGTTAACGAGTTCTACCTACCTATAAACCATCCTTTCATCTATATAAACTCAATATGGTCATTTTTGGAGATCGTGACTTCTGACGAGTGGATGGAGTAATGGGTGAGCGGATGGTTCAGAGCCGTATAGCCAGTAGCGCTTCTCAAGAGCCCAAAGGGTAAAAAAAATCTGTAATACCTTTTTTCTTATTACGGTTTTCTGCGAGAAGTTAACGAACTATTTAAAAAATCTAAAGAAAACAAGTTTTCAAAAATGTAATTTTCAGCTCGAGAACGAAAAGTATTATAAGCACATTTTGCAATTAGGGTAAACACCTTCTGGGAATGTGACAGAAAGATCCTTGATGATATTTTCTTACTTTTACTACCATTTTTTACGAAGAAAATATTTCAATTCTAGCGATTTTCTTGAAAACGGCTATAACATTTTTTTTCCTTTGCACACAATGCACACTTACTTTCTTTAAATTTCTGAACGTTGTTATAAGCCAGCCATTAGGTTTATCAACACTTTTAACGAATAAAACGCTTCCTAATGAAGCTGAAACAACTGAATACGTTCTTCCTGACTAAATGGACATGCTGATCTAATTTCAATGACGGACACAGTATAATTAATATGGGACTGTAATATCTAGTTTACAGGTAAAGCAAGTATAAAGTTAGTATTTAAGACATTTAACTGTAGAAACAGATGACTAGCCGAAACATTCGGTGAAAAGAATGATTTATTTACATCAACCTCATACCACATATAGTTGCTAAGGAATCACAAATTCAGAATAAAAGCTTTAAAAAAAGACGGTTCGAGTCCCGCGGAGGCAACTTATTATTTTTGTATACTAGGCATGGGAGTACACAACGAATATGTTGCTTTGCATAGCTTGAGGAAAATATTTCTTTTAAAGCATTTTAACTAAATTGAAAAGCTCTATTATATTTAAAAAAAAGAAGATAAAAATGCAGTTAGGTAGTGTGATAACAAAACATCTTCCCCAGAGTAATTTTTATTGTTAAAGGATTTAAAAATTATTCAAGTAAATTTTGCTTACGTTATGTAGGCCTATGTTGAATTCGTAATTTTCCGGTAGTGAAAGTCATTTTAACAGAAAAATGTATATACACTCGTAACGTTTTGACGTAACGCTAACTGATAGGGGGTAAGATGGGTTCGAGTCCCGCGGAGGAAACTTTTTATTTTTGTATACTAGGCATGGGAGTACACAACGAATATATTGCTTTGCATAGCTTGAGGAAATATATATTTTTTAAGCATTTTAACTGAATTTAAAGAAAACGAAGATATATTTTATCCGAAATAGAAGACAAAACTGCAGTTAGGTAGAATGAAAAAACTCTTCCCCATAACAATTATTATCCTAAAGGCTTTAACAAATTATTCAAGTAAATTTTGCTTACGTTATTTAAGTAGAAATCGTAATTTTAAGGTAATGAAAGTCATGTTAATGCTCATATAATATATACTCATAACATTTTAACTATACGCTAATTCATAGGGGGTAAGACGGGTTCCAGTCCCGCGGAGGCAACTTTTTATTTCTGTAGGCTATACTAGGCATGGGAGTACATAAGAAATATATTGCTTTGCATAGCTTGAGGAAATATAATTTCTTTAAGCATTTTAACTGAATTTTAAAAAAAGCAAATATATCCGAAACTGAAGACAAAATTGCAGTTAGGTAGTGGGAAAACAAAATGTCTTCCCCAGACTGATAGGCCTAACTAGACTTCGGACTTTTAGGTCGCTAGAAATGCTGTTTTAGGTACCTATGTCGTTTTCTGGCAGGATCTGGTACTGAATGTGGATCACTTGCTATATAATAAATGCTATACAATAAAAACTATAAAAAGACCAAAAACTACGAACGCTGAAGAACACTTCGACTAAATTATGTTGTAGTCAGAAATGGATATGTATCTGTGTGGAATACTTGCAAAGAACAGGTACATTAATTTTAGTTAGCATGGGATTTGTTAAGAATGACAAATAGAGGCGTCGACAAGAAAAATGTCGCATAAATGTGACATGAGAAAGATTACTTAAGACAACATCTCAGCTACTTCAACACTGTGTCTTTGTGTGGCCCAATAATTTACTCTGAGAACTTCACACACCTTTTTGTTAACTTGACTTGACATGTTTCATGCAATTGTAGGACATAATAGCACATTTTCACAATTAACTAAAACAGTGAAATTAATTTAATCTTCTTTTTTTTTAACCAAAAGAATTTGGCCGGCAAAGATACAAACTCGCATTCGGAGTTCATGGGATCAAATCCCGTTTCGGCTAATTGAGTAGTATTTCTGCATGATTATCTTTTAAAGCAAAATTTCAGGTTGGAATCTTTATTTCCATTTTCAAGCGCTCCTTGAAATCACGAGTTTCCCAAATCCGCACGTTCACTCGAGTACCGTTCCTATAATTCTATCCCATGTCCAACCCTTTTTAGTAACCTATAAAGCGTGGTTTTCCTATTGTCTGACCCAAACCTCATACTCTATTGCCCTGTATCTCACCCCGAGTGAGCTCGGACTATCAGTGATGACCCCTTGGCTTGTTTACGAATAATGATGAAGATACGTAAAATAACAAGATTTCTATACACAACGGTGGTCGGCTGGGTTGTCATGACACCGTAGGGCATCACATAACGGAGTGAAATAGTTCCGAAAATGGTTAGGGCGCCCAATTCCATTCAGATGAAATTAAAATATCTATGAAAAATCATCAACGCATTGTATTATATTATATTAACAGATGGTATCCATCATTACAAGGATTCTAAAATATTTATGAAAAATCATCAACGCATTGTATTATATTATATTAACAGATGGTATCCATCATTACAAGGATTCTGTGAATATGTCACTCTTCAATAGGCCTCCTTGCGATTACACATATTATAAACCTCAGAACCAAACCATCGTATGTCCATTTTTGGGGATTCTGAAATAGGATAATACTATCCTACTGTTGTACATCTCAGACTAGTTTAGTGACAAATTATTGTATGTGATCTTAAAAATAATATTAAAGAAATAGCCAAAGCCAGACAATTATGCCCCATTCTACAACAGAACCAATGTAGCCTATCGTATGTGAAGTTATAAGATTCTGTCCATAGAAAAATGTAGTACATCCTTCAGTTATTGAGATTATTTTAGAACCATTTAATCGTATGTCCAGAGAAAAGTATAGTACGTTCTTCAGTTATTATAGTATGTCCACAAACTTTTTAAATAATAAAAAATAAGTTTTTCAGACAGTAAGTACTTTTAACACAGCTGCGACTGTTTTTTCTTCATATTGTAAGATCACTCAAATTGACATACGACAGTATGATTATTTTGTAGAACACACAAAACACTTGTACTAAAGTATTTCTGAAAAACAATAGGATAATGTAACGCACAAACACACACGTAACGTTGTTTAACAGGCATTGTTTATTAGAATGAAGGATAATTAAAGCAAGGTTATGGTAGAATAC
Organism: Ectobius pallidus; assembly: GCA_964059195.1. NCBI lineage: Eukaryota > Metazoa > Arthropoda > Insecta > Blattodea > Ectobiidae > Ectobius > Ectobius pallidus. Next base: position 56,238,330 of record CAXKWD010000004.1, on the reverse strand, counting down.
TGAGCAACAACGAAGAGATGTGGCATTCATATTCATTAAAGTTTATTTAAAATGTGAAGAACACTAATTTGTGAGCACAATGATGTATGTAACCCATCATTACACTGCTCCACGGCGAGGAGAGACGCATTTGTTCATCTTACCTGAACAGAAAATAATCGTTATTTGCAAACCACGACTACTTGTAAGGAAACAGATAAGAGCATACCTCTAAATTTGCAAACACTGTCAACAGATGACTTATTACCAGCATACGTTATAACAGGAACAACATATGTGGCTTCTAAAAGTTGCAAAGGAAAACATAATCTACCCAGAACATAATTGAAAGTGGTTATGGTAATCATTTCAATAAAAAAATCGAAGTATGATCACACTAAATTATAAGTGTACAACCGATAATATTTATGGACTGAAATATGACTTACGCTACGTGAAAATCTACAGTTTGCAAATTTCTGATACGAGTTCCTAACTAAGAACAGGGTTTAAGCCTGCTGCCATATTCAAATCCCTGTCAAGCCTAGCGCAGATTATCGAGGTTGCTGTATAAATAACTTTGAACTGCCTGTTCAACTGCCACAGGGCATGAATAAGCAAGGTAGATGCGTTGCACATGGAACAAACTTCCGCCATCAATTAATTAACACCGTTGATCTTTAGAACACAAGCTGCGTGTGAATGAATTCATTAAGAAAGATTGAGAAACCATTCGGTTAATGAATTTTCGTTCAATATCTAAATGAGACAAAGAAGCTTTTGCAGGTTAAAATAATTCGTTAAACGATGAAAAAGAAAATTATGAGTATTTAGCTCATTTGTCTTTCTTCCGATATTGAGCAATAACATCCAAGAACGAGTTAGAAATCAGTCAATCACAGACCTGATTCACTCAATCTTTACCGAATTTGCTTTATCACCTTCTACAAAAGTGATAGACACGTCATCGATTTTTTATATTCTTACTCGAAATCTATTCGGGTATTAGGCCTATCTAGGCATTTTCGCGGTACGTTAAGATTTATTCTGCAAAAATGCAGGGAATATTACACTTACATCTGTTCAGGAATCAGCATTAGGCCTAACTTATAATAATTACGCGAAATGTATTCCTCAGTTCAGTAACGTTGGTATTTAATTATTGCAATTACCTCCTGTAAAGATTATAGACAAAACCTCAACAGCATGAATGTACACTGGCGAAACGCGGTGAGCCGTTCAGAGATTCTTCTCAACCCTCGCGAATAAATGTGGGAATTCCAAATTAAATGGCACGAATGGAGTTATTGTCAACCTAAGGGAGCACGAGGTGAGACAATTAAGATCAGTGCGCTCAGAACTTTAGATCCATTCCTAATTAACTCATTTCAGGCAAGCTTGCAAATAAAAATGTACCTAAATGTATTCTACACATGTAAAAGATCAGTTTAAGAAATATATTATTGCCAATTTAATTTTTTGTTCATATTTAACCATCTTCTCTTAAAGATGTGAAAAGTGCTTTAGTATTGGCAAGCAGTTGATAATCACAAATACAAAATTCGAAATCGATACGAGAGGATTAGTATATATATATATATATTTCCCTCTGGTGTAGTTAAGGCCTTCTCTTCCACTAACCAGAGGTGGATACATTCAAACCTTACCAAATAATCTAATTAAGAATAAAAATAAAATAAAAATATTATTATTAATAATAATAATAATAAAAAGAGAAGCATGGTTATATTATATAGATGCAGATTATGTTGGTGAAAACTATAATTAAGACTATAACAAACTATATCCTAATAATGGAAATTCAACATTGAAAGTAGAACAAATTAGTGAGAAAAATAATAATAATAATAATAATAATAATAATAATAATAATAATAATAATAATAGGTAGAAAAAGAAGAAAAGTAAAATAAAAATAAATGAAACTAATACAAAAGCAACAATTTTAACATGAAAGTAGCATATGATATAAATGTTAATGGTTGGTGGTCAAGTGATCAACTAAATTTATCTTGAACGTTCTGAGTGTTCGGCAGACTTTTATATTCTCAGGTAAAGAATTCCACAGACGAGCTGTCCCGACAGTGAAGGATGAAGAATAAAATACACTATTGTGTGAGGGAATAGATAAGGTAGTGTTCTGATGGGATCTTGTTCCGAGATCATGATAATCTGATAGGTAGTGAAAACGATAGGCCAAGTAAGGAGGAATTTTAGTGTGAAGTAGTTTGTGAAGCATTGAAAGAGAATGTATATTGAGAAATATATAAGAGAAATATATATTGTATAAAAAAAAATGTATGATAGGCGAAAGCAAACTGTTGAGAAAACAACCGATCAGTACTGTCAAATATCCCTCTTTCGCTAAACGCTTGAGTTAACTCCAACTTGATGTGGATTTTATTTCTCTGTTTCACGGTAGAGAGCGTCAATCTTCAGTGTGACTAAACATGCATTCAGCCTGCAAGATTACATTCAGGCAACCCACACGACAGAGGAGTTTGATAAGTTGCAGAGGCTGGTGGATGAAGCCAGACCGCTATGTGGTGCTGTTAGTGGAGCTTATTCACAGCTGGAGGAAATAATGCTGTAACATTGTGCTGTCGACGTAATCTGATACGCTTTCACTAATTAGCTTACGTCTTATCTTTAATTCCCATGTATGCAGTAATTCATCTCACAAAACAAAGCGTGCCGAATGTATTGTCGCGGTTTTCATTATGGTTTAAAACATTGGTTCACACGTGATCCGCGGGAGGGTCCGGCTGCACATATAAAAAAGAGAATTCCTCAGCTTGTCAAACAAATTCGTGCATAAAAGTCACACTGAGAAAAACATTGAGGTTGAAATTATTTTAACAACCTTTTCAAAAAAATTACTGCTTCAGCAAATCATCGTTCAAATCGAAATTACTCAATTATTTACATATTCCTGAAAATGCTTAGCTTAATTGTTTAATTATTATTAATATATATTTAATTATTTTAATTTAAAAAAAAAATAGTGATGTCAATTTATATATCTTTATATCCTTGTAATTACATTGTAAGAATTATTACTTAGGTGTCTATTTCTGTAAATAATTATTAATGTATCTTAAAACTTAGCTTATTTTTTGTGTAATATTACTTATAAGATCACTTAATGTATATTCAATTATTTTGTAACTTTTTTGTATTTCTTTTTTTTTTTTCTTTCTCCTCCTGGTTGAGTGGAAAATAAGGAATTATGGCCTTAACTCTGCCAGGTAAAATAAATTATTATTATTATTATTATTATTATTATTAACTTCTGTCAGTTTATCTTTGTAATGTATAGTAATCCCTGAGTAAAATGTATACAAGTTAAAATACAAGTAATTAAGGATAATAACATTAGTGATATTCAAGCATTCTGCAAAATGCAAAACATTTGCGTCGTAATTTTGTGTACTGTGGCTGAGTAGACGCATTACACACTGGAAAATAGTTTTTAAAATAATCATACCACAATTATGAATCTAGTTAAATTTCAGCTAGCACGAATTGCTAGTTAACAGTAATAACAAATAATGAATCCTTAAAACCTGTTTTACTTAATCGCCTTTGAATTTGGTTATAGGGCAGGAGCTGAGGAAGGGTTACAACTGATACGCAACTGATATGGAGTATGGCGGGGTGGGGGTGGTCCGTACATGATTCAATTTCAGGGTGAGTGGTTCGCAGACTTCCACAGATTGGGAACCACCAAAGGGTATCTATTGTAACAATTCCGTCAAAATGTAGACCTCTCAACCTCATTGAAAGTGCAAAAAAATACACATTTCACGTGATAAAGACTACGATAAGTAAAATAAACAGGCAAAGAGCAAGATTAAAGGAAGAATCAGGCCAGGAAGAAAGGGATAATCGTAATCGTAATACATTCCTGGGCCCATTACGGAGTGATTAATACGCTATCCATTCATAAGATATCGTGACCTGAGTTTTCTTACGATTATCGTATTTTTCAAGTTCACTTCGATACCGAAATACGAGAAATATACAAGGATAGGACGATAAAGTGCGAACAGGTGAAAGAAGTGCGCCACTGAAAGGGAAAATAAAATAAGAAGTAGAAGATGGGCATAAGAAGAAATAAAGAAAAAGGGTGCCCAAATATTTTCATATATTCCTTTAGCTTGCTTAGGATTTGTCTATTGCTATTAAGTAAGTAAGTAAGTAAGTAAGTAAGTAAGTAATTAATGGTTCGGCTAGTTAACATCCCCACGATCATTCGTGAATTGGCTCAGTGAATTCTGCTATGTAAACGTGACGAATTAAACAAGCCTTAAGTATGGAAATAAGAGGAAGAACGTTGATAATTTTACTTAGTTATAACCTTAAAGAAATCTAAATTAGTTGTGCAATGGCACATAAACTCCAAGGCAACAAATGTATGGCAGTTCATAGCATTTACGTTCGATTATACTGTCATTCATTGTGAATATAACAGTCTCTTCACATCCCAGCGGATATTACACTGTGTTATCTAGTCAATGCGCATGAATGAGTCGTACAAAATAAAACCGAATGGAGTGATATCCTGTAATTACTGGGCATTTATCGCCACAAATAGCGCAGTTGAATGGGGCTTTCAACTCGTTTCACGGTACATGATTCAAAGCATTCTTTTTGCACAAGTGAACTTAACACCTATATTCGAAGTCTTAAAAAAACCAAATATACAGAAGCACATACGTTATAACAATCTGTGATAGGCTATGTTATGAGTCCTAAGGAGCAACAGCGCTATTAAAGCATTAGGCTATTTTAAAGAAGTGTTTTATATGAATGTCCACCGCTGTGGCACGCGTTCGCTCCTCTCACGCAGCGGGCCCGGGTTCGATTCCTGGTCGGGACAAGTTACCTGGGGTTTTTCCTCACCTGTGAGGCAAATGTCAGGTAACTTTAGGCCCTTGTAGTCCCCAGATATCATCTGGCCGACATTATCATCTCCATCCCATCCTCGCCTTGTTCGGTGTGTGTGTGTGTGTGTGAATGGTGTATCTCGTCCTATGTGTTCGTGTTGTCTCGGAGGTGGCCCTGGCATTGGGCTGATCACTATTCCGGGGAGGTCCTCCATGTCCTTGTCTGGTCATGAAAGTATTCCTGCCTGTGTTGTGATCCATAGTTCATTCCTCTCCCGACAGGTGCGGCCCGGCAAGGCCCGGGCGGCGCGGGCTGTATAAAGATCCCTATAAGGGAGAGGTAAAACTACGAAAGGAAAAAATTTATACGAATAGTCGAGTGTTTAGCTGATTAGCATTTAGTGCGTTTCCTATCAGTTACGAAATAGATTTGATCAGGCTTAAAATGTCAAAAATTATAAGGTCGCATAAGCCTCTCTCAGGGTGTCCACCAAGTAATGCTGAAGAAATTCCCGGCTTATTCCCTGATTTTCATTGATCATTTCAGCAATTCCTGACCATAATATGAAGCACTTTCTAATAACTGTGTAAGAAAAATTATAGGATTATTACATACTTTAAATAAGAAAAACTTTTAGTAACAAAAGTAATTGCAAACAAAAATTACTTAGGCTATAACAGATACAAAAGGAACAATAAAATAAATTAAATATACTTTCATACAGGCCTATTATTGTCTAGAAGTCCTTTTGATCAAACTTTTCGAATTTTCCCGGATATTTTAACAAATTCATTGACTTTTCCCGGATTTTCCCGATCATACGAAATTCCCGACCTTTTCCCGGATTTTCCCGACCAGTGGACACCCTGCACTCTGATAAATGCGACGAGATCTCGGAAGCATTTATAGGCCTGAATAGTCTATATGAAATCATAGCTCCTTGCGGAGGTTGAAAACAGTTTCCATGATAACTTGACATTCGGATGGTTTTAATAAAATATTTCTTTCCCTTCTCGAAAGTTCAGAATTTTACCCAACTAATAAAATAATATCTGCAGGTAACCAAGCGAGATTCGTCTTGCTGATAATTTTAACGAGTGGTAATGAAACCACCATAGATAATTAACAATACTATTTCATTCTGTACGCTCCCTATGCTTGCAGTAGGCCTATAACAAAAATAAAAAGCCTTACTCCCCATCCATATACAACGAACGTAGAAAAATCCCCAGGTCATTATAATATGCAATGCACTCTGCTTATTCGAGTTTCTTCACGCCTGGCTGCTATTTCATCTCAATAACGAAATCTCTGGCATCATTCATGCATAACCATGTAAACACCCCACCATCCAATGCTGAAAGACTAACTACATTGATAGACTTGTCGACATATTCGTACAAATATTACGGAATTCATAAGGAAGGAAAATGTAGAAATATTCAACAACTAGTCTACAGAGTACATGTAGATAGTATATAACAAGAAATTCAAAGAACCTATCCTTTATTAGTATCAAAGTGGGGCTTTAATAGATATTCATGAGATCTAGCTTAGTCTTAAGAGATGAGAAGAAAACAAAAAAATGTTCTAAATAATTTAATATACAGAAACAATAATAGTTTGCAGTACTATGCATTTTCTTGGCTTTACTCAAATTATTTGAATCGTCTCCATACTAATGTTCTAAAATTTTAATTCACTGCCCTCTCATATCACATCACAAAACATAATTCACAAAACTCAAGAAAAAGCTCAGACATTTGAGTATTACTCTGGTACCGGTCAACCGATTTGGTCCAATATCAATAGGCTTCTTCCCACGGATGTTATAAATGCGTATACCAAGTTTCATGAAAATCCGATGAAGCGTATTTGAGTTATCGCGCGTACAGACATACGGACAGACGAACATACATTTTCCCGTCCCCCACAGAATCTCATAAAGTACCATTCTGACACTTAATAATGTATTGAAAGTTATTCATGGACAATTTATTGCAGAGTATGTTCATCTCTACATTTTTAGGGAAAACAGAATTATTTTACTTTGATCATTTCAACGATTTGACATTACTCTACGTACATTATCCTGGATTCGCATAATATATGACACGAGAATGTAAGTTCGGCGTGTAAAAGCGAATTACTGTCACGATAATCAAACATTGAATATTTATTTTCATTAATGATGCGTGCTGGCAATCATTACATAGCATTCACAGCTTTATGCTATTCCAACGCATAAAGCATATAACACAGGCATTGATTTATATTTTTTTGCGACATCTCCTTAGCATTAATTCAAGAAAGATAAATAGGAAGACGCACATGTTTTGCTTTCTGACACATCTTATAAGACAGGCGTGCATGGAGCCATAAATATACCTATACATCATCGCGCGTGTTTCATTCTACTCTGATATCATAACCACACGGCAAACTGGAACATCAGTTCTCTATTTTTATTGCACTGTTAGAAGAACATGCATCTACTTCCAACCCCTGAGAAATGCGAATTATTCCAAATAAACTAAAACGTAGCTTATTAGTATTACTTACTACTTATTACTTTTAACCTTTTCACTGTTACTGACGTATAAATGCGTCGCCTAAAATTGTACAAAAGCAGATATTAAGATTAGTAGCATAATGATTTATGTAAAATTTGATGATTTTTAACAGTGTGTTAGGATTGTCATTTATGGAAAACAGCTATTGCACGGACATTTTCCCCACCGATTTCAAACTTAATGCCCTCTGATGATTTCAGTTGATTAATGCCTTATTACCAGTGTATAAATATACCTCTAAATGGTTTAAAAGACGTTTAACATTTTTATGCAATATGTAAAACTGACAAATTTCTAAAAATGACTAAAACTTTGGCCCCGAAGACCTAAAAATTCATGATTTTGCACGTACTTTAGCCCCAGTAATTGCAAACTTTCCTTTATGTCGGCCATCAATAACTTCTGAATCCGCCACTCCTGTGAACATGTCGACAGAAAAATACAATGTAAATATGATAATATCGTACTTATGCCACACGGGATGGAAACCAGGGCATCAGCCTGACAGAAGGTTTGTCGTTTTGCATTCGGTTTCACAAGGACGTTCGTAATAAGCATGAGAAGTGTACTAACACTATTTCGGGAGGGATGACACGACTATTTTAAAACGCAGAACCTTGCGCAATAATTGGCACAACATCCTAGCCGCATTAACAACTGGATATGTGCCCAACATGATCTGCAGACAAGCCTGATTCTGTTTGGTAGTTCTGTACACTACTTCACTCAGGTAAAATCGCCATCCTCAAATTTCCATACTCAACGAAAATAACATAATAATTCTTCAACATTTCCTACACGATATGAATTTAGATATATCAAGCCTCTTTTCTAACTTACTATATAGCTCAATCTTAAATACAACATACACAATATACGAGTAGGAGCTGGTTCCACTACCTTTATCAAAAACATTTAATGGGCATTACCGCATTAATGAACTTCATTAAAATGTATTGCAATTTACTACCTTAGTTTTTTTCTTTCTCGTAGTTTAACCTCTCCCTTTTAGGATTTAAGCGACCCAAGCCGCCCGGACCTTACAGGGCCGCGACCTGTTACTACCTTATACTCTTTGCAAAGTACTATATTAATAACTAGCATGTGCCCGCGGCTTCGCCAGCGATAATTATTTCAAAAATTAAAAATTAAGAGCATAATAGTAAAATCATTATATTTATTAACTCCTAAATCACGTGGACTACATACCACGATTAGATAGCATCGTCTGGTAAAAGCGACCTCAGATTCGAGTTTCTTGGCCCAGAAAACCTCTGTATAGTGAGATTCGCCCAAATAAAACAACGTTTGACCATATTTAGGGCTTACAACATTCAAGCGATCGCGAAAGTTTTATTTTCAAGGTATGACAAAATCAGCCAAAGCCAACTGTAATTGATTTGACATTGAAATGTATAACTGAAAACTTATGTTTTGAAAACGCAAAAAATGCATGTTTTTTGCCCGTTTTTCACTCATAACTCACGAACGCAAACTGAAATTAAAATTCCGTCTTCGAAGTGCATTTTCCGACCCTTCAGCCCACCTATGTTTAAAATTTCAGATCTCTGCGTTCAGTAGATTTCGCTGGACATCGAGGACAATTCCTTTTATTAATATAGATAATATGAATTATGATACCTTCTCTAATTTGTCAAACATCCATTTCATTTAATCCAACCCCACCTATACCATTGGCAACAATATGTTCTGTGAATTTGTTTCGATAATTCTATGTAAAAAGGGCTTAAGTATTTTAAAAAAACATTTAATTTTTGGCATTTAGCATCTACATTATGAAACGAAGGTACTATCAAAATTCCAAGTCTCTACCTGTTATAGTTTAGGCTGTACGTTGATTGCTGTCAGTCAGGACAAAGCCTTTTATATATATAGAGATAGAGATATGTTAAAATACCTCACATTACATGTATCTTAAGTACACCAATTTTTAACTACTGTGCAATGTTTAATAATATGATGAAACATGTAAGATATTTTAACATATTATTTAGCCTGTATAGGATAGTAGGCCTACTCTGTAGATGACACAAGGTTGTAAATTGCAATAGGCCTATACTGGGCAATCTGTACTAATTTACACCCTAGGAGGAATTATATTTAGGTCCTAGCAGTTACAAGTTGCAATCCCAGTTTACATTCTGATTTCCTTATCAACATGACCTTTTTCTTGCATTCTTCGGCTCAACACAAGGCATGTAGTATGTTATAAATTCCACTGTCCCAAGGTTAGCACGTTGAATGACGGATTTATTGCTCGCAACGAAAGGGTTCTTTTTTGTATCTTAACAAAACGTAGCATAAAACCTCAATACTGCCACAATTGAAGCTATAGTAGCTTGAATACAGAACTTGATAGCAAAATCAGAAGCATAAGAAGGTGAAAAAACACTAGTCACCAAAGAGCTTAAATAAAAACCCGAAGTTAAACGGATAAATTACACTAATTATCACTTTTGGGGGGGGGGCATGCCTACAAACCTACAGGTCCGCCACTGTGGGTGAGTTGGTAGCACGCCTGCCTTCCACTCCAGCGGCCCGGGTTCGATTCACGGGTTCAGGACTGAGTGTTTGTGTTGTCCCTAGATTAAGTGTTAGGTAGAGGTCTGGCGCACCCCGGAAACAAAATATCCCCTTTAAGAGATCTCCAGGAGTTGTTCGCAAACCGGTAGGACCACCTCCATAAACCTACAGACAACATGTTCATGGCACACATACGAGTAAATGCCACCGACCTGGGACGAGATCGAACCCTCGACTATGGCATAAAAAGGCAGCACCATATAACTGCACCATCCAGTTCGAGGGTCTAGTTAAATTACCGTGCATGGATAATTCGAACGTTAGAAATAGACTTTATTGGATTTCTCATTTTTGCTGTGTTGTAGGTGCATAAATTTACACACACGAACACTTAATTGTTGTAATTTATTTTTAAAATGCTTGGAAAAAAATCACTAGGCCTGTACATAAATTTAATACATACAATCATCAATCTAAAGAATTTTTGGTGATAAATTTTTAATAAGCGGGAGAACTAATAAGATTACAAAATTCATGCACGAAGGATCGCCAAAAAAAGGAGAATATATTTTCAATCTGCAGGTTGAATACAACCAAGGCGAACCTTGGAAGGGGATTAAGGTCCAGGGGGATTTTTTGGGACTTACGTAAAAACTGTTCCTTGGTAATAGTCTATGAATGGGGTAAATTTCAGCTTTATCCTATTTTCCCCCATTCAAAATCTTTACTGACTGGGCCAATGGTATTTCTTTACCTAACCTGATGTGGTGTATATGATTTTTTTTTTAATTCAGCTATAATTATACTCCTTTCAACTACGATGTCATAACAGGAGTGCAGGATCTGTGTCTATACAATAGGACATGAAACTATTGATTGCCAATTATTTTCTAATGTTTGTGTATTTTATGGAGTAAATTTCAACTGATATTAATTTAAATGGATGAAATATAGGATCAAATAGCGAGGATGACTTATGGTATACCCATAAATACCCATGGTATAAATAACACTAGTCTACAAAAAAAATATTTTTTGTCTGCTACTGAGGAAACTTTATGTGCTTTATATAGTAATTGATGTGCTGATTCCAGATCTGAAGTCAGATTTCTAATAGCACGTCAGGTTTTTGAGTTATGATAATGTAACTATTAAGTCTAATACATTTCATATAAATATCCTGTCCCATTAAGCAAGTGAAATAAATTTATATTTATTAAGCTAAGTTATTTTAAATACTTTAATACGTAAATGCAGATTTACAACGTGAAGTGAGCACCAAAAACCCCATTTAAAAGGGCTTGAGACCTTGACTTTTCCTTTTATATTGGCTTGTGGATGATCGCTGTAGGAACCAGCAGTAATCACCCAATATGCGCGGTCCATATTGACCCTGGTACCTGGATTCCATGGTTGATATTTCTTGGTGGAACCTCTCACCATGTTCATCACTTACAGCCCCGAGATTTGGTGGGAAAAAGTCTAGGTGAGAATGCAGGAAATGTAACTTTATTGACATACGGCAACCTAGATTTTGATAAGCTCTAAGCATTTTATGTACTAGCTCAGCATAATTTTCAGCTTGATAATTTCCTAGGAACCTAGTCTGTGGGATGGTTAACACAGCTTCTTCTATTCATCATATTAATTTCTGAACTTCTGAAATGAAATGGACACTATCGTCAATAAAAGTAAACATTAACGTTCATGGGTGAAGCTCATATAGGTTATGTGTAGCAAATGTAAATATATATTGAATCATGGTATTTAAGTGCATAAAACATTAATAGAAAGGCCATACAATTTATTTACTTATGTATTTACTTATATAACAATATTACATGAACTTAAATCAACTATATTTTATTTTACTTCAGCTTTCTGTATTCCTTCACAAATAAAGCCACTTTAATGGAAATCAGCAAGTTTTGGTGGGAAAATGAATACACCTGGTGAGAAGCAGCTGAAATGTTAAAACAACTGACCAATGAAATCAAGGAGGCCAAGACAATTATATTAATTTGAATATGCAATGACATTATCACAATTTACTTAAGAGTAAAACTGTAAATCGTAATTATTTAAAAATTGTGACGTGGTAGAGCAAAAATGACTTCAGATCTGTAATCAGCACATTCAAATTAGGGTTGGTTCACTTGTTTTGTTTCAGTAGCAAAATCACTGTAGACTAGTGTAATCAATGCGGCATTTGCCTTTATGACTGGGGAAATCATGAAAACCCCCATTACAAATTGGCCGGCCACGGGATTTGAACCTGGGACCTCCCGAATGCGAGTCCAATACATTACCTTCTCGGCCACCTCGCTCGGTTTATATATTTTTTATTTAAAATAGGCATATAGGCCTATTTATTTTTATAAATAATATGTAGTGTCCTGTGAAAAATTAAACATATAGCCTATTTAATGTATATTTTGAGTATCACTGTTATATATTTCAGCATTTTACAAAACTCTACTTTCTGTAGATGACGTAACTTAATGTGCCCATGGCACAGTACATGCATCATTGGAATAAAGCTAACAAACCATGTTTTCGAATTACCGATTTCTTAACTCATCTGACATTAATGCACCCAAGTCACAGAACAACCTATGATTCTATTATCATGAGAACAAAGCTAACATACCATGCTTTCACTATTTATCTGTGAAAACACTTAGCCTAACTTGAATTATTTAAGGTGCACAAGTCATAGTACAACAGCCATAGTGTCACACAACACAAACCATATAACAGCTACGCAACACATGAAGATAATGACAAGATCACAAGTTCAAGAACACAACACTAATGAGAATGACGTTCCATTTTACATCTCTACACAGCAATGAGCGAAGGTGACAGTACAACATAAGTTCCCAACCTTTTAAGCGTCATAGCCCCCTTAAATAAGCCTACTTCTTTTGGTTTGGACAACCCTATAAAACTGTAGCATAATTCAGGCATGTATTAAACTTAATGCGATAAAACATGATAAGGAATATTGCGCTCTACAAAGTGTAGCCTACTGAAAGTAATATATTTTTTTTTTTTTTTTTTTTTTTTATTTATTTATTTATTTATTTATTAATATATATTAATGTTTTACATAACTTAAAATTCTACTAAAAAATAGTGCAAAGAAGGCTGCACCATACTAACTCCCGTATAGGCCTATGTGTTATTGAGTTTTTAGGAGAAGGTACGCACCGTACACACTGTGTATATTTATATTTCACAATAATAATAATAATAATAATAATAATAATAATAATAATAATAATAATAATAATAAAGGTTGAGTTCTTTGTACTAAAAGTTCATAAACAATTTTATATCTATTTTCAATATGATTTGTGCAAGAGTGTCATATTTCTTTGATTCCTATCTCGATAACTGTTAATTCTGTAAATAAGTGTGTTTGATTTTAAAAAATCATAGTTGAAATAGTTAAGAAAAATCGGTAATTCTTCGTAATTCCGTAAAGGCTGCAATTCTATACCATAAGTAACAATAAAGGCGACTGAAATTCTTAGTTTGGCTAGTGCCTTCAAATTAGAAAGTTCATGCTCTGGCTATAGGATATTTGGAATTCTGCCACTGAGTAGACAACAACAAGAAATATTTTTATGTCACGTGCAAGTCTGTGAACTCTGTTAAATGACCATAGCACTTTTAAGTATTGTTCAGCAGTGAATTGGACAAACCACTGAAGTTTTCTAGCACCCTAATTAATGATTCACAAGAAAAGTAAATGGATTTTATGTGAGAGAAATGTTAACATGTATAGGTGGTTCAGTGAAACCAAAATCCTTCCATGGGAATTCAACAAATGCACGTTCATCTTCACAGTTCTTTGCACCACATCTAGTATGAAGTTTCCTAGAAAGAGTATAAAAGCAACTCTGCTATTGCGGAAGTCCTCAGATGTCTAAACAGGAAAGTGCATGAAGAACTCAGACAACAGAGAAGACTGTATGCTTTTTTCCATTTACTTATCGACTTATAAAACATTTGCATGAATGAATAAATTGTCAGAAACATTTTATTACGAGTAAGACTTTGTTTCAAGTAAAAAATGAACAATTATTAACCCAATTCTGAAAGTTAAGTACTTGAATGGAATAAAATATAAAGCAAAATTAGTTAATTACTATACTTAGAGATAACGGTATCTTGAATACAATATAAAATAATAGGATATAAGTTTCTAAATTTAACTGAATACAAGGAAAATAAGTAGTAGGATACAGTTCATCTTTCTTATACGACTGGTAGAAAACGATGCAACCTTAGTTTCCAACAGGTTCTGGTTTTTGCATGTTGCGTAGGGACTATGGAGAAGTAGAGAAACTTGGAAATAGGTACTTCTGTCTAACGCATTTACTTTCCTAGAAATCCCATAGCCGACGAAATAAATTCTCGGGGATGGGGTCAACCCACCTGTCAACAATGGTCAACAAGAACCGTTAAAGCAAAATGTATTAGAATGTACAAATATTGTACAGCAACATAATCATTATTATTTGAAAATAAGTACAATAACGAATGGTCTTTTAAATCGTTCCCAGTCCGTCTGAAACAAAAACGCAACAGATAAAAATGGAAGTTAATAAAACTATTTTTCCCATAATGCAATCATCAATTTTTACTTAGTTGTGATATTATGTGAAAATTACAAGAATTCGAATTTTAAATGTTCAACATGCATAATGTCCATATTACATATATATATATTAAATTATGCAAATAGTTTTAGAAATATTAATGTACCGTCCCTTATTTCACTAATAATGCTGAGAAAATTAGCCTATAGGAAATTTCTTCACCTAACACTATTCATTAGAGAACACAGCTTGTAATTACAGAGACATGTTCTATTTTTTCAACAAGTACTGGAAGCTGAACAATCTCAACACAGAGTGGGAAAATAGTAATGTATGCAACAGAGGTACTGGAGTCAACGTTGATAGAAATCAACAGGAAAGCCAGACGCAACAGATGTTACACGGGACTGTTCACTCTCATGAAACCCACACTTATCCGATGGTTTATATTTACATCATAAGCAATGTGATTTTCAACAGAATACCTTGCTAACAACACAATTCTCTCAAGAAAACTATTTATTCAATCAAGCATAATGATCCATTACGATAACAAACACTATACAGTTATTGTTGAGTTTTAAAATGTGGCATGGTCGTTTGTTGGAACCTACCGTGTGTCAGTGGGTTTTCTACTTTTTGTTTTGCATTTATGTCCATAACTATCAATCCTAGCGAAAATTATTCCATATACCTAATTAAAGTAGAAAAAATCCTACAAAAAAGCCCTATTCATTTTTGTCGTAGGTTTAGCCCTAATTCTTTCAAAAGCATATCTTTCTTTGCCTGTATTTGCTCTGTTGTCCTTAGAAGCTGTTTTGTAAATTCCAGATCTGAAAATGCTGTTATCAGCATCACCCGTAGCAACGAGAAAACTATAATATAGCCTAGTTCCAAGTGCATACGAGAACTTGTAAAGTTGTGTCTAACCTACAAATCTAAATCATATATTAAAAAACACAAAAGACGTTTCACTTGAATTTTTAAAATAGTATACTCATATTTACTTATTCGTTTCTGTATTAAGAAAATATATTTTGATATTTCATTAAAAAACAAAGCGATACCGTTTGTAAAGTGATTGTCGGCTTCTATCAATCTGAAGGGTAAAAAAAACTATCAGCTCGACGGAAACCCGAAATAAACAAAAACCAGTCTTACTCTTATGTCATACGAGTAATGTGCTAGAGTGAGAGACTAACAGGGAAACCCGATTACGACAAACCAATGATCATGTTAAAATATCACAGTTAGCTGGCAAGGCATAAAATAATTTAAAACCTAAGAATCCGGGCTCTTCTCGTCAGTCACGCATTGAGAAATATGGGAGCCAGTGCCTACCACTAGGTCTATTGTTTGTCTAATCGCCTTTACACGTATGAACGAAAGAAGGTGCGCCAAATTCGATTTTTTCCGCCCTGGAATATAGGCTTAACTGTAGCAAGACAATCTCTCTCAGCACTGGATTTTCGTTAAACGTAGCTTAAGGCGTATGCTAGCACTATGTAATTGCACATATTAAAAACCAATCGAGAAGTAGCCTATTATTCTCAAATCATGGATGTGCATGGAGCAGTTAATTAGGAGAAATAATATAAAAGTGTAGGCAAATTAGCCTATATGGGTTTTAAATTTAAAACTACGTACATGATCCCTGTTCACTCGAGTGCTTATGTAAGTGGATTCATTACTCTTCTTCATTATTAATGTAATTAACACATGCCTTAATTGTATGTACAGCAGACTGTGGCATAGAGGTGCAGTAAATGAGTTCGCACCTGTCACGCATGGAATATTTAAGGAAATAAACGCTTAACTGTGGATACGGTTATAGAGTTTAGGTGAAACGAATATTCTTCTAACATGAACAGAAAATATTTTTCTTTGTTCTGATGAAATCACATTTTATACAGAACTACGTAAGACAGCATTAAGACATTAAATCCTGGTGCTGTATGACCTTCAGCACTTTTTCAACAAGTAATCGCAGTGTTTATATTCCATTTTGGCAATTCGCCTGTTTGTCAAAATTAATTGCACAAAATATTGATCTCGTGCTGCCGAGAAAATATCGGCATTACACCGAGAACGTTAGGAAACATGGTTAGGTGTAATGATTTTCTGCTAAGATTAATTTAACGAGCACATTCGATCCGAATGGCATCTTCACATCATTTTATTACTTTCTCGATTTTGATTTTTATAGCCTATAACACTAATAAGAATAACTAAAATAGTTAACTTATTGTCTGGTAAATCCTACGACCTTCTTTATTATCCATAGATGTCATCTGAGGCAGAAAGAATATAAACACAACTTCAATTAGGCGTGTAAGGCCTAAAATTACAATAAAATGCATGATGATTCCGAAATAGATTTATTTCTGCATTCTCCATATGAAAGCTGCCTGAGATAAAGCTTACTAAACAAATATCTATAAATCGAGGTGAAGCTGGAAAAACTAATTTCTTTTTCACAATATCTTATATGAAAACCGATTGGATTCATAAAGGATATAACATCATATTAAAGTTGTATTAGTATTCCTCTCAGGGTCGTTAGTTCAACATCAATCCCTTTACTATCCAAGTTAAACTATCCAGCATAGTTCCGAAATAAATTTGGTATAGTACAGAGAAATAGTATCAATTAAATGCAATAACCTTTATATTTTATACTTATTAAGCTGTCATTAGGCGCAAATACAGGAATTTTGATGGTTTACAAAAGACATACAAACAAGACGTACAATCACTATTAAAGTTAAACATTCACTTTAAGAGTATACAGGGTTTTCTTAGTAACCATTCGCAGCGTAGGCCTAAGTTTGAAAACCTCTGCGTGTTATAAGTTAGTTTTTATTTCATCAGGTAACGCGTAGTATCATATGTGACCTAAATATAACTAAGAATAGATACTGTTTTGCTTAATCTAAATTTCGTAATGTTAATGCACGAATTTCTTCTACTATTGTATCCATGTGCATTTATTGGAATTCTCTTTTGCAATACAAGGATACCTCCAAATCTACTTGAACTCCCCCAAAATAACAATCCATCTCATGACTGACTGAAAATAAAAATAAAATAAGTACGTATAGTATGAAGAATTTCTCGTGGGCCTGCACTATAATTATTACCATTCACTCTTCTTCCTCTTACAGCCCAGGGCCTGTTAACTTCACAAGATTTACGTGGCAGACTAGAGGGCATTTCAGGAACAATAGAGGGATTGGTGGCTGTCCGGACTCCTCGTAGAAGATAGGAAAGATCCCACTAGTGTGGGTTGACGACTACTGAAGCTATTACAACATCCGGGAACTATAGCTCAACAGGGTATCCGAACCAAGGTAGGCCTCTCGTATGCTTCATGTAATATGAATCACCAGAGGTTAATACAACGGTCACTCATCCAAGCTTCACCAGAGCTAGATACACTGTTCTTCAGTTTGGAAGCTCACGAGTCCTCAAGATACCCATTTAAAATTACAACTAAAAACTAATGCTTTACTTTAAAATTACTAATTATACATTGGAAAGTTGAGTACAGCCCCTGTACCAGTATTTTGCAACATGTACAAATTTTAACCGCTAAGGATGTCTTGAGTGACTAAGCTACTTTCAATAAAAAGATGATTAATGACATTACTTGGTACAGTTCTTTGCTTGGCAGGTGAGACTGACAGGTCTTTTGAAACAGACGTTCCTTCACTACATTGCACTGTCTACGTAACATAAAATGCGTCATATTCATTGTGTGTGTTTATCTTCGTGATTGTAGATTTAGTAGTGTATTGTGCTCATTAATATTCAATGTCATGTCAGGTTCCACGTCCATTAACACGAAGTAAGGACAAACATTTGTGTGAAGTGCGCTGCTTTAAAATGAATCACTGCATGGAGAACATACTCCTGAATATTACTCCCGTGATAATGAGTTTTGGGACTTACATAGTCAAGAGGAATGTGGTAATGTGAAATGCCTTTTTCCTTAGAAATACTGAATTCTCTTAAATTTTGTGCCGGTAGAACACTGATTGATTTAAGAATTTATTAAGGAGCTTTTAAAAGTTAAATATTCTAAAATGTATTACATTTAAGGGAAAAGATTTCGAGCTTTTAATTTACATTGGTTCCACTTGGTGTTTACATTTGGCGTAGATTTCTTCCCATGACATAGATGTTACTAATTTTCCAGTAAGGGTGTACGAGATGTTAAAATTTTGATAACACAAAATCTTTACCTCACGAAATTGTTAAGCAAACTTAGAAAATACGACTATATTAAGAAAAACTAGTCTACTTCATAGAACCAGATATCATTATGGGCAGATTTCAGTTATATATCGCTGAAGAGATTTACTTTATACCCTTTAGAAGAAAATTATTCCTGGGCAGGGATCGCCACCGAGTTTCTTGCCTACCATGCGGATGCTAAACCAATTCAAGTACTAAAAAACTTACACCGGTTAGAATATCTAGACCCCTATAGGTCTCGCTAGATTTTAGGCGGAACTTGCCAGCAAAGCTGCTTCAACTAGGGGCGAAAATCTTATTTACAATGTACATATTATAATAACCTTTTCTGTGGGAAGTTCGACGGGTAAGTTTCATCCCTTTTGCAATGGAGTTCTGCACCACTATTCTAGAGTTACGGACGTTTACATGTCTATAAGAACCGACCTTCAAGTTAAAAAAGTGCGTCTATCTCACTCTAAGACATAGATGGGCAACGCCCGGCCCGCCCCGACTTTTGATCCGGCACGCGAAACATTTTAAAATCGCGCTCGAAAAAGTACCGTAAATATTTTCGGTTCTCGCCAACTAGAGAGTGAGAGGGGGGAAACAAAAGCCTGAACTACGAGGGTGTTCCTTCCGGTCAACGCTAGAAAAATGCTGCAATAGGCCTAAATCAAAATATGGACCCAGACTTCCCAGATGAACATTTTGAAAACACTCTGCGCTTGTGTATTAGTGGGATTGATGCCAACATTGATTATCTTGTTTCTCAAGTTCAAGCTCAAGCTTCTCATTAATTTCTGCTGATTGTAAGTAAATACCTAATCAGTTCGATATTGTTCTCATTCATGTAACTTTAGCATTATATTTTATAAATACAAAAAACCGTATCATGATTATTTTTTCACAACTACCTATTACCTACGGCCCGCGGCTTCATAAATATCGTAAAGTTTAGCCCGCATTTTTCCAAAGGTTGCCCATACCAGCACTAAGATAATACGAGTAACCTGCTAGAGTCAGATAGACAAACAGTTTTGTTTACTTTATGTTCTGTGTTTAGGGAAGACTGACTACAGAAGGTGGCAATACTGCATCTAGATCCGTCGATAAATTAACTATATCAATAAATCATGCAATTCATTGGATGCATTTAACTTCGGTGTAAATGTTATTAATCAAGGATTTTAAGTTATACCGGTAACAAGAATTTACTAATACACACCAGTCCAATATTGTAATAATTTTATAAAACACCTAAATAGATGCATCCTTAATACGAGGAAATTTGTTACAGTCCATAGATGGCAAGTTTTAGAAGAATAGTAGAAACAGTAACGGACACGCTTCTAGGTAGGTTGGCCTAGGTGTTCTCACTGTCTAGATTTGATGCCTATCCAGGAGAACTGTCACCCTTGAAAGTGTTATTCATAATATTATATATTAATACATGTCATTACGCTAGACATCAAACTCGATATTTAAACATAGTGATCTTATCAAAACTGTTAGGCCTACATATTAATCTACTAACGTGATCGAGAATAATGCAACTTCTACAAATATGTATTGGGGAATTTCCATTTCCTACGACGCAGAATCTGGACATGATTTAATTCAAAATGCATTCCACGAACTCATCACCTTGAGACAAAATTGTGGACTGAATCACATAGCACGTCATCATTATACCGCTCCCTCATCCATCAACATTCCCACCTATTACAGAATTCGCAGTTCATTAGATACAAGCCATTATTGCATTTCACATTTGGCTGCTTCGTTTGATTTTAGGCTATCCAATTGAGTGTAAACGTATCTGAAAAGGAGTTACAAGAAGATTATTATTTTAACATTACAGCTAATATGAAAGTTTTAAGCGGAACTATGTTCGAAAATTCGGTTACATTTTCTTCTTTTTTTTTCTTCCTCTTATCGTTGCGGATTGAACCCTTTTAGGAGTGCCCTTAAGTGTGGTGGCTTCCCGTAAATCCAAGAGGAGAAAAATAATGTGTTTTAACAACAGGTGAACCTTTATTACACTCTTCCAGACACACAGTATACCTAATTATTCCGGGAATCAGAGATATAAACATTTTGGAAAAACAGCAAGATTATTTAAGAAAATATTTTCAAATCAAGGAAAAAATTTGTGCCATCAAAAGAGTAATATGAAAGATATGACTCACATTTGACCGTAGTTATAGTGTCTTGGGTGGGTTAGGACAGGGGTGGCCAACCCATGAATCAGGAGACCTTCAAAGTTATAAACCGAAAATAAACACTAAATATAATTTAAAAAAAACAATATATTTTGAATTTTGGTCATTAGTACAATATTACTGTAACTGTAATCAATTTTGTTTCTCTCAAAAAATAAAAACTGAAAAATTATTTGGATGAAAATGCAGTCTAATTTGATATTCACCCTATAGTGTACATGTACCGTGTAGAAGACTTGGAGATGACTGGGAAATAATAATGTACACCTCTAGTAATTACGTCTTCGAAAAGACAAGTCAATACGCAACTTTTACGGTGCCGTACATTGCGAAAGGAAACCCACACGTCTTAATTTGTATCAATTAAAGAGGATAAATT
This sequence comes from Ectobius pallidus, assembly GCA_964059195.1. Classification (NCBI taxonomy): domain Eukaryota; kingdom Metazoa; phylum Arthropoda; class Insecta; order Blattodea; family Ectobiidae; genus Ectobius; species Ectobius pallidus. Next base: position 56,216,873 of record CAXKWD010000004.1, on the reverse strand, counting down.
CCAATTGTTTTAAGACTGAAGAGAGCCTTGAAAACAGAAGAGATACAGCGAAATTGCAACACATTTTAACTTTTTATTGCAGACAGGGAAAAAAAGGTAGGATATCGAGATTATTAGTAATGCTTCAGTATGTTACCACCTAGAAAAGAGGGGCTATTATTACATAGACTATGTAGGACACTAAATGACTAGACTTCCGTGGCGGTTACTTCTGCAAGTTGGATTGCAATGTCGGGCTACTTCAGCTTGAGGGAAATTGAAAACGAGCAGCCAGTACAGAAGAGATGCCGCAGAGGCGCAGCTAAAGGGGCTGAAAGCCCTCCCCTAATCCTCCAGATTAGACTGATTCTTCTTTAAATTAAAGTCTTATTCTCACTGAAATTCATTAATTAATGACAAGAATTCAAGATAGTCCAAAACAGTTGACATACAATGTTTGAATATTGTTGATTGATTAATAATTTGTTTTCACCTTAGGTGACATTATTTCGAAAACGATTTGAAATGCATCAGTTTGAAGCGTTGCTTAAAATTCTCCGAATAGAGTCAAAATCCCGCTGCAGGATTCATAATGGCAGAATATGATATATTTTTCTGTTAATAGCACTAATTTCAAACCATTACGGAAGTCGAAACAATTTAGTATGTTTAGTTCTGAATATTACTGCACAGTAACCAATGTTAAATTCTCCGCCATTCAATCAGCTGACTTTACTAATGCCATTTTTTCAACTCTTGTTTGCTACGGCTCTTCACACGATCGCTTTGACTCTTGAAATATAGAAATATTTCAAAAGTAGAATGAAATGCTTTACATTGTAATCTGTTAAAAATGGACTATAAAACTATTTATAAACAATAGACGAGATGGAAAATAGTGATGATAATAACAATAATAGGCCTAATGGTAATAATAATAGTAATAATTTCAATTATGTTTGCAATAGAATAATAACTTCCTTGAATAAGAATAAGTTGTAAAGAAAATTGAAGAATTAATTCGAATATGATCTTTAGATTTTTATTAGCATATATTTTATAATTTTTAGCACCCCTCCCCAGCTTAAAATCTTGGCTGCACCAGTGAGAGATGGTAAGCTTACCGAGGAAGGAGTAACAGAAGAAAATGGTCATTGCATGTTACTAAACATGGGCGAATAAGCAAAAATTCTATACCAGTTTCGCTGTAGAAGTCGGTATTGTTAATCAGGCAGTGAATTTACGAGTTTCAAATTTTCACCTCGCATGAAACAAATTTTACCTCCTGATTTCCATTTTCGAGCAATTTAGCTCATGAGCTTTGGCAAGTAGCACAGTTGTTTACACAGAGCTATTACTCATTTGTTTCTTATTGCAAAGGAGTGTTAATAACAAAGTGTGTGAATTCACGTGAAATGCCCGCTCGGTCCTTCCCTGTTTGCTCCTTAAAAAGACAGGGATGAACCGATTTTTAATGCTTAACCCTAGAGCATAAATGGTTAAAGGAGTTGGAGAAACATAATATTCTTACTATCTGAAAGTATGCATGGGTTATCTTGAATCACCAACGGCTATAGATTTAAAATGTAATAACTAGGGGGCGGATTTCTATGACCTAAAAAATAGGATATATGCATGTATTTATGACCTAAAAAAACATTAAAATATGACCAATAAAATTTAAAATATGACTTTACCACTTACACATTATGTATATTTTTTTAAAGTTTCATTACAATTCATTTGATTAAAATATAATGTTAATTATTTAAAATACCTGCAAATTCTCAAAAAGTATCAGTATAATGCAAAATTTACAAAATATGATATGAAACTTCATTATTTCTTTAATATGCACACAAATATGCCGAAAATATGACCTAAATATGCATATTCATACTAAATATGCTACAATAGTGGACAATTTCCTAAATATGCAGTTATATGCACAATAAAAGCCGTTCCATTTTCTCCAGGATGCTTGGAATCGGGTTTAAATTAGTCTGAAACCTGAAATATTGCAAAGGGGAAAAATATGACATGTCGTAGAAATCCGCCCCCTAGTAATAACTAATAACTGAATTTCAATGTCAAGATAAGCATCAGATAACTGAAAGCAATAACTGTCTCTTATACCAATAAACAGTAAATTAGCATCTATTTCTGACGGGAAGAATTAGTTAATGATTGCATAATGCCATTAACGAACATGAACAGTCTGCGAATCATATTTAAATTGACGTAAGTTGTAAAGAATTTGGGAAATTGCATGTGGACCTCGCAATAAATCAACGCTGCCGGAAGTTAAGAGAAAATCATGTAATGTATTTTCTTTTGCTTTGATCAAGATTTGAATTAAAAGAGGCCTAAATAAATAAATAAATACAATTTTATTGTCAATTCGGCCAATACAGCAATAGACAACTTCAAACACATAAATACTAGAGTAGACAGCTAAAAACTAAGACTTGAGTAAAAATTTGAAACCACAAAAGACAACATTTGAAGAGTATCACTTAAATAAAGAAACAAAATGTACGAATTAAGATATAATACATGAGTGAACAAAAGAGAGAAATGAAATACAAGTAATTAATTGAAGAATAGACGGACATAATAATACACTGTCATACTGAGTTCCAATAAATGAATATAGTGCAATTTACTGTGCCATAGCTTCTAAAATATTATGCTTGTTTAAAAAAAAATCCTGAATATTGTAAAATGGGTGCAGAACTAACCAGTCCGCTATACTCCGATTATCCGCGGGATTTGGTGCCGCGGTAACCCCGGATAAGCGAATTCAACGGATAATCCGCAAAATGGCAGAAAAGGATAAGAATTAACACGAAAATGCTTAACTGTCCCAGGTTTTCCACAAAAATGTTTAAAATGCCCAATTATTATACAGGCTACACATTATATGGATACTCTAGAATATGATTAACTGAAAACTTACCATGTCCAACAGAGGGCTCTGAACTTAATAATGGCATTCTTCATGGTCTATAAACAGTGAACAAGATCTTTACACCGATATCAGTCAACGCCTACACAACTGCAAGTAAGTAAACCTAACAATCGAGGTGAAACAACTCTAGCATCTCAATAAAATGAGTTTACTACCTGATGGGCGACACAAACGTGATTAATTCAGTCTAGACATCGAGAACTGGCTCCATTATTAATCAGTTAATCACACATTACAAAAGGCAGTTATTCATTTGCAACTTCAATCATTCAAAGGAGTAGACCTAGTTTACGTTCAGTTCATTTTATAAAGAAGAGATGATACAAACGCTATTAATTTTTCGTCATAACTTACTTCAATTATTGCTATTCGAACTGTTAAATTACAGTAATCTTCAAATGGGAAGCGTTTTGTTCTTCTCCTTGCTTAGATACGCGGTCCAATCAGAGACTTCGAGACGGAAGGAAGACCCTTCCTGATAGCGGTACTTCTTTAGCTCGTACACGTGATTGGCGGTGAAGGAAAACGCTTCCCATTTGAAAATTACTTTAGTTCTAGTTGTAATACACCAAGCCTCCGACTATTCAAGCCCCTCAAGAAATTTGGAACTTACTGTATTATTTAGAGTTATCTATTTAAACTGTATATGAAAAATTGTAACCTCTTTCGGATTCACGTTAAACTGTAATAATAGATGTATTAGTCGACAATCCACAAGAGTGGATCTCTTCTGGATAAGGGGCTGGCTAGTTTTGACCCCACGATTAGCCTATACGTGAAATAATTCGGGGTCCGCCACGTGTCTTCGGCGTAGTCAACATGCCCTCAGTGGCGTAGGAAGGGGGGTGCGGGGGGTGCGGGCCGCCCCGGGTGCCACCACCCGGGGGGGTGGCAAAATAAAAATGTGTTTTTGTAAATAAAAAATCGCTCAAGGGAATTTAAAGAAAATAATATTATTTAAAATAATTAAATAAGCTTAAGAACTTTCTACAAGTCAACATGCGTATTGAAACTTCTTTTAGTTTTAAATGCAGTCAACAAAGGTATAATAATAAAACGCGGCTGAACTGGCCGCTGCGTAGATACGAAGAATAATATTATGGTTAGGGGAGGGGTGTTTATTTCTGCCGATTCTTGTATCTGCAGTTTTATTACTTTAAATGAGACTTCAACAATCGGTGATATTTTATATCACCCAAGCCGCAACCAATTCTACCCGCTGCGGCAGTCATGACTTTGACGAAAATAAACTTCGAATGTGAGTTGACCCCGAAGTCTCCGGCAATCTACTGTAGGTTGTCGTAACGAATCCACGTTTCATCATGTCACGATGGATTTCAAAAACTCGTTCCCGTGCCGAGTGACTTTCATCTTTTTCGGCAGCTGAAGAAAGATCTGGGAGATAACGAAGAATTTCAAAACTCTTCAAAATGCCGTGAAGACCCTTCTCAATACGCTGGCGGCAAGCTATGAAGAGGGTATAGTGAAGTTGGTACCATGCTACGACAAATGACTCAATCAGAGCGAGATTAGGCCTATGTAGAGAAGTAGCTAGAAGGTGTACCTAAATGTTCCAAATAAAACAGTTTTGATTTTCACTGTGGTTTTCATTTTATGACCCATCGGAGGTTAAAAAAAATAGCCCTCGTATTTCAGAAATTGAACTTACTTTTTCCGAAATTGAAATTACTTTTTCCGAAATTGAGGTTGAAAAGATGTAGATTTTGAACTGGTATGTGCGCATATTTAAGAATAGATTATTAATAATACAGTTCCGTAAAATAGTTACATTACTTGTTTATGAAATTTATTAAGATCAACCCATAAAAAATTATGTATAATTCACATAACTTCCTCTGCCCAAATAAAAGTTAGCCTCCCCTTAAAAATAAGAGAAAGTCGTCAATCTTTGTGTCACGTCCCCAAAAGGTACCTAACCCAAATACAACATTTTGTTTTCGTACGATTTTCCGTTGCAAGAGGCCGTATTGCAAAGAGCGCGTATTCAGAGTGGGTGGCTTATAACTACCATTCAGAGAATTATTTCGAAAAAGTTTTAGCTCTTAGTATAAACAACCCACGTGCAAAATTTAAAGAAAATCGTTGGAGCCGTTTTCGAGAAAACTTTCTTTATGTAAAAATAAGGAAAACCTGTCTCCTGTCTTCGGTTCACATCTTGAAAGGTACCTGATATAAATACAAAATTTTGTCCTTTTGTCAAAATTCATCTTTCCAAAATACGAGATTTCACTTGGAAATCAAAATTTAAAAAATATTAAAAAATCACTCCAGAAATAAATCTTTGCATAATTTCGGGGGTGTATTTTGGCCTAGATGTTCGTTTTATTAACGGTAACACCCACAATTCGTGAATCTGTCGGTCACGAAAACAATGTATATCTGTCTGTCTATAACGTACTTTAGGTTAATAATAATAATAGTAATATTAATAATTAAAATAGCATTTATTGTCGTTTAACAGTACAATGTAGGCTACAATGTACAGCATAACTTAATGTGCTTGATATGTATGTCTTTCCTTAATCCTAACAAAACTGGCTGAATTAGGTTAAGTATGTCTTATATGCACCATTGGTAGCACTGGTTACAAGATGGCGACAACATGGTAACTGGAATCGCTTTATGCATGGTTGATTCATAGTATGCCATGATTTCGGAGCGTAGTTTTGTTTTTATATAACAAAGTAATTATTACTAATTTTGCATAATCCGTTGAGTTTACGAGTTACATAAGATAAATTCGTTGCAACTGCATCTATCGATACACTCTTAAACTCTTGTGGGATTACCTTTGACTGTCCAAAAAATTACACTTGGAACTGTTCCATCTTTTAATAATTCAAATGGGGGGGGGGGGGTGACAAGAAATTTTCCGCACCGGGTACCACCTAAGCTTGCTACGCCACTGCATGCCCTGTGCTCATGAACAAGAGGAATAACAAAGTAATGTAGCATGTTCAGAGATTTAGTTCATGGCTGGAAATTTGTAAATTTTATATTATTACCAATGAGTTGGTTGTCCATATTTAACAAATTTAAGCCCAACTATAAAATTGAAATCTAAATATTTCTTTTAAACACTACCAAAATACTGAAAATTAGTTACTTAGAAATTGCATTCAAAACATACTTTAGTGGTTTAATCCTCAGTTACAAAAGCGTGGTGAGCTAAATTTGTACTAAAATAGTTTAATATATGCATAAGCCCAACTCTAAAATATATATTTGTGTAATTGAAAAAAAAGTAGCCAATATCAAGGCTACTTATGGAAATTATGGAAACATCCATGGAACTTAAGGAACTTATGGAAACATCCACAATTCACACTATGTGAACGCTAATGATTTACCCACTTCTATTACAAGTACCATGTTCTGCTAGGTCAGTGCAATCGTGAGTCATGAAGCCAGGAGTAATTACTCCAGTCTGTTGTGCAGGTGTGGTGTCGATCAAGAAAGCTTACAGTTACTTATCGCAGGTCGCTCGTGAATTTATCCAGGAGAGTTCGAAGTCACGAGCTGCATTTATAATGACCATTTAACAAATACAATTTAATTAACAATTAATAAAATACATTTATTAGTGAATAAAACGTAATCATATTATTTTAAAATCTTATTAGAACGAGAATACTATTAAAGGCATTCATGGCATATAATCAATATTGTTGTCTGTGAACAAAAAGTGATCGCAAGTAGCCTACTACTTGAAGAAATGTGGAAGACATCTGCCGAAAAATATTACAAAGTTGATTCCTGAATAGTTGTAAGGGTAATTTACTTAATTTCAGAATAATTCTTAACACCACTACTTTATTATATTATTGTTATATCGATGCATAATGGTACCAGTAAGTTCTGGTTTTCGAAAGATACTATGCAAGTAAGTACAAAATATGTATTTCATTCATGCTATCGAAATCTTTATCATATTTATAGGAGATGATGCGAAATTTCGGTAAAGACCGAGTGAAACAGGTCTGTGATTGATTTCAGACTCATTCTTATAAATCTCATTGATCCAAATCAATAAAAATGACGTTAAGTGTTAAAAACGAGTTAATCAATATTAACTGCAATGGAAATGATTTAGGCCTACTGGCATTCTAAAAAATTAGTGGAAGGTGGAATTCGTATCCTGTATTTGTCCAGTCAAACGTTTACTGGAAAACTGTGAATCTTTCTAGTCTAAGAATGTAGGCTAAATAATAAGATGAGGATGAGTTTTTTAAATAATTAACTTTATTACAAAAGCCCTGATTATATCAAATTGTATATTAAAAGAAATTAACTTTTTTCCGACAGTGAGTTTGTAAATTAGAATGAAACAGCAACAACTTAATTAATGAATTATTGTTTTGTGCTACGAGGGCGAGAAAGTTCGCCGAGTATCTTAGTAGCCATTGCATGGAAGTTGCATATAATGTCCCCCCCCCCCAAAAGATTATACTGAAATGCAGGAGATGAAAACTGTACATTTATTCATGAACGATGGATTGCAGTTATATATAGCTCGTTGTACAGCTTTTCTACTTACATTTTACCGAAACTTGAAAATGAAAGCTTATTAATAACCAGTGGCGGACGCAAAGTTTTTTTTCGGGGGGGGGGGATTTGAATAGGTAGAAAGAATACTAAAAAAAATTTAAGTTACATATATAATTATTTTATAAAACTGTCCACTTAGAGTGCATATTTAGCTTTTTTTCAAATTTCGGGGGATATATCACCCCTATCCCCCCCGCGTCCGCCACTGTTAATAACCGAACTATAGGAAAGAGTTAATAGCGATAGACGTACCCTATAAAATTACAGATCGACAAAAAACTCCGTTACAACTATAAGAATATCTAATTTTTTTTAATCTACAAGAAATTGCGAAAAATTGTGTGTAATGCCTATTCCAGAACTTAGTCAGTTAATGTTCAGTATAAAATACTTAGATAAAGTTCGAGAAATATGAAAGGTGTCGAGAGTAAAAAAAAAGTACCTTTACAAACTTGGATAGTAGGCTAATTTATAATTTAGACTATTTATTTGCTTTTTTATACTGAGGCAAAATTATCTTGCTTTAACTGAATTACTCCCTTTCGTTTCTTATACCCTGATGTACATACGGGAAGGACAAATCTTTGGATCACATACATGTATTCAGACAGACATAGAGTGACTTCCTAGTGTCTGACCAGCACGATGAGGGTTCTCTCTCAAAACAACGCAAATATATACAGACACAGGAAGGTGTGAGTCCAATCCGGTATTCACCATTGTGATGAGCAAAATCCTGACAAAGCAATACTTTGATTGACCGGCCACGGGATTCGAACCTATGATCACCGGATACCACCTCGGACACTTCAATCGGAGAGACGAAACTTTCTGATGTAAAATCCATGTGAAAGGTTGGCAATTTTTGTTCCGAATAGATTGCGTGCATGTATTTGCTGCTGTGAATGCACCATGTTGAGGTCAACGCAAAGAGAAGCGTCAATGAACGGACGATGCTACAGCGAATCTTGTAGGACCTGACGACCTTGCCAGGAGGGATGCTGCGAAGCAACCTGCGATGTGAGAGCCGTGGTAAGGTCTAGTCACGCCTGCCAGACTTCGAGAATGTGACTCACAGGAACTGAACAACTTGCGGTTCTATCCATATTTGGCTAATGCAACACCACCTTGGTATTCTAGTGAATTTTATGTCACGGCATATTTATTTTTATATTCTGCATCAACCATTTCATATCCCGTCGAGTCATCAGGTTGTCACTCAGCAGAAGAAGTGCTGAAAAGTTTGCCTACCTTTAAATGGTTCAATTAGTTACTTTGATGTACATGGTGTTTTCTTACAGCTATAGTAAGAAGAATGTTGTGCAACAAAGCAAAATAGTGGTACCGGTACTTCCAACAATACCCTCAAAGCTTTGAAATTTGCTTGTCAGAAACATCTTTCAAACTTTAAACAAGTGTTCAGACAGAAATAACAAATTTGAGAGGATAGCATCAAGTGACGCCGAACGGACTCATTCTTAATTTCATTAAATCCATTAACAGTTTAAAATTTGGTTATTTTTTTTTAAATGATTTTTCTGTCTACTTTTTCCAACCGTCTCGGAAATAATTTATTTCTTTCTAAACTGTTTTATATAAATATACAGTAACTTGCAACACAAAACATTAATTTAAATATATGACGTAGCCTAATTATAAATAATTTTTCAATGAACTATGTGGGGTTTTAAAAAAAAAGAAATTCTTGTCTAATGCAAAGAATTCTTCAACAACCCAAATTTAATTTTCTTTTAAAGCTGTACCTTAGTTTAATGTGTGAATTCGCTTTCTTTTATTAGGTACAGTCATTAAAAGTGTGAAATAAAGAATAGAATTTGTATATCAAATAACATTATACCAACCAGCAGTGTCATTTCATAAAGAGAAATATAACCTTGATGAAATTGAAATATCTGGGCTCCTTTTTGGTGCTGCAGGAACTATTCCTTCGTTTGTGGTCAACACCGGTCTTAAGCTGGGCATATCTAAGGAAACAATAAAACAGACCAGCTTATCAACATTCAAGGCTTCGTTAGTCATTCTGAGATTCCATTTGTATGGAAGCTGAAATAATCGTCTTGTATCCGAGAAAAAAAAATCTTATTGTGTAATGTAGGCCTACTATTTTATTGTTTTATCTTAAAATACTGCTTGTATATCATATTGGTCTACTGTTTATTGTTTCACCTATGAACACTTTTTATGTTTATGTTATGTTATATGCTATACAACTCCCTATTCTATAATTTTTTCCTGTTTATCGTAGTAAATATTCTTGTCTAGATAGTAAGCTTTGTCTTTTCGGCAGCCTTTTAATCGAGGAAGCATTTTAAAATAAAACAAAATGAAACAAAATACGCTCACAATAACGTAACTAATGAATATGAAAATTGATAATTTAGTGGCCTAAGCTGAAACAAGACTGGCCACCAGCGGTTAGGATATTTTCCAGTCTTTTTTAGGGATCCAGGATCTTCATTGCCAAAAATTAGCCGTACCACTGCCTGAATCCGTTCTTAGCAGTGTATGATAATGTAACGGAATCAACATTATCTAACTGTACCTGGCTTGTGCAAGTTCATATCTTATCGTTGGTTTTATAATTTTATCGCTAGAAGTAATTTCCGGCCTGAACCGACTTTTACAGAGAGTTCTTTATTATGGCTACATGAAAGCCTTCTACATCCTACTCACTGGTCCAGATTTCGATTCTCAACTGGAACAACTTTTAATTATTCTTCTGGAATATTTCAATTTCCCTCGTTGCTTTAAAAAATGCATTTAAGAGGGTGGCATAGCTCAAATATTGCGTAATTTTTAATTTACTGAGACAGTCCCTCTGCCTCCATATTGGTGGACGTATGTATGTGTGTGTGTGTGTGTGTGTATATATATGGATGTTGATTTCAATGAAATAATAAGAATTATGGAGATGATGACGATGAATAATTATATGTTTGTGTGACGAAATTTCCGACAGTGCATTTTCCGATGTAGTATTATTAACATAAGGGGGCTTTAGTAGGTGCATTAATGCTCAAAACCCGACATCGAATTTCACGGTAGAACACAACACTTCCTCTACACAGTAAACAATTATTTCATTCTAATCCTTTCACCTAGGTCATGGATTCAAAGAGAACTGGGCTTTGGGTACTGTAAGAAAACACTGCAGAGAAACTATATAGTCTAAACTTGATTCTTGAGGATTAAAAAACAAATGCATGCATATCTCCCGCACTGCAGCAAGCCCACAACAAAGTGACTCCAATGTGACCCAGACACTTGAATTATGTAACGGGTATGGAGAGGGTCCCTTGATCCCAATAATCCTGGCAGTTAATGCATAACATTGGCAACCAAGGGAAGCAAGCAGGAAAGATCTGCAATACTCTGGCACACATGTTTCTATTTGTAGGGCGACATAAGCTTCGTCAACAACAAGCTCCTTGTCTCAAAAGAATGTCAATAGTCTCCGAGATTTCAGATCTCTGTCTCGCTGCTCTGAAGAAAATAATACTAGGACACTGTTAAGAACCTAAATGTGGAAAATTCCTCAAATCCTTCTTCGAGCATTATATCTGGAAAATTACATTATTAGCCAGGGGCGCCAAGTTTTCAAAAATAATGGGTGGGCTCAAAAGATTTTAAAATTTTCATACTTCCACTCCTTATTTTGTTCTTCCCTCTGGTTTATTGTCCCTTGCTGACTTAACCAATCTTTCTTAATTCATTCTTTCTATTTGTTCGTTTTACTCTTTCTTCTTTTTCCAGTCGCCGATATCCTGTACTCCAACACTTTTGGTTTTATCACAATTCCTTATTTTGTCATTTCCTTTCCTGTCATTTTTCTTAATCACAAGTATCATCTAAATTCTAAATCGAACTTTTCCGTGTATTTTATGTATATTTAGAACAGCAAAGTGATTCAGTTTTTTTCTGAACGTAAAGTATTTTTGTTTTCAAAGCGTAAAAATATAGTTCGGCAATGTCTTAGAAAACTGCATTGACAGAGTAAGCCTTAAAAAATTATGAACTTAGGAACGATTTCAAGCGATCGTGAGTGAATTGTAACAAAATACCTTAATGTATGCCAACAATAGCCTGATTTTCGCTTTAAAGCAATTGAACGATGAAACACGATATTTAATAATATCAAATTATTGGGAGGGCTTTAACCCCAAGTTGGCGCCATTGTTATTAGCAGTATTTTCAGGGAAAACAACAGAGAGGTGGATTCCGCGTGTTAAGTCGTGGGAAATAAGCATTAATTGAGCATATCTGAATATGTATCAGACAACCATTATCGTTTGAAATGTGTAATTAAAAATTAGCTCTTGACATGACAAGCATAATTGCATCATATATCTCTACTTAACTACCGTGAAGGAGATCTATTGATATAACTGATACTGGATACAGAAACCAATGCAATTACTGACAGGGCATGAACCAATGTTACAAAAAATGTAAAACGATGCTATGTTGAAAAAAAATACACAAAGACCACTCCTATTTCTCGTTCAACGAATACATCACATTAATGTCATGGCGATCGCTGTCTGTCAGAAAGAGAGGAAAAAAGAACATATAGCAAACACTGAAATAAATATATCTGTTGATACAACGAACTTATACTGTATATGTACGCGGTTTAACGAACTTAAGACATATTTACATAAGAAATGCGAAGTTTGCTTGGTAGTAAAATGAAACACTTGACACGGGTTTGCTAATTTTAGTAGCTTCCGGCGAACGAAATAGCATGGCTATTCGTCATTCTCAACGGTTTCAACTGAAACTAAGCCTCAAACCTAGTCTAATAATAATATTCAAACGGGATTACTAAAACACGCCTAAACTATTTATCGTTCTAATTATAAAAATACGTGTAAATAAATCGTACATAAATTTTTCTCGTGGTATCCTTTTTATCTGAAACGGATGCGGATACTAAACCCAAAAAGTAGTTTTCATTACATAAAACACGTGGTACCTAAGCCAACCACTCCGTCACAAGAAAAGAGAGCTTAAACTGTAGATCAACTATCGACTCTTCTAGTTTACCCTCTCCCATTGTAGTGATGTTTATGCGGCCCACACCGCCCAGGAGCGACCTGTTGGGAGAGGGATTATTTTTGGATCGCATACATTCTTTTCTGAACAGACAAGGACTTTGAGGGCCTACCCGGATGAGTGGTCAGTCCAATGCCGGGGTCACCTCTGAGACAACACGAACACATGGATGAGAAACGCCGGTCGCACACACACACTCATTCCGAACACGGCGCGGATGGGATGAAGGTGATAATGACAGCCAGAGATGTCCGGGGATCGCAAGGACCTCAAGTTTCCCGATATTCGTTTCACAAGTCGAGAAAAAACTCCATCTAGAAAACTTGTCCCGACCTGGAAAGGAACCCTGGGTGACAGCGGTGGACCAATTACAACCCCGAAAGATAATTAGTCCATTTACCTATTAGAACAGGTTTACCGTAAAACTTCTCCATTACCTGAGTTTAACCTCCACCTTGTAGGGACGTTTATGCGGCCCACGCCACCCGAAACCTGTCAGGTGAGGGATTTCTATTGGATCACATAGTTTGTTGACAGACAAGGACATGGAGGGCCTCCCATGAGTGATCAGCCCAATGCCGGGGCCACCTCCGAGACAACACGAACACAGGACGAGACACACCATTCGCTCACACACTCACTTTGAACAAGGCGCGGACGGATGAAGTTGATAATGACCAGATGATATCGGAGACCACAAAGGCCTAAAGTTACCCTACATTCGTCTCACAGGCGAGGAAACCCCCCTCCCCCACCTAAGTGACTTGTCCCCTCCAAGAAATTTACCATAAAACTACAAAAGCAAAACGAAGCACCATTTGTTTATACTGAAAGTATATAGTTTCTTAAAACTCCACCTGATTTAATTGAACCGGTCATTTGTAATACTGAGGGATACTTGTACTGCAGAACTTGATCTTCTGTGTAACAAGCTTGAAGCTGAAACATCCACTGTTTCACTTACTTCATGACTACAGTATATATGGGTGATTCTTCAAATACGGGAACATTTGGAGTGTGTAAAATCCAAATTTTTTACTTTGTTTAAAAAATCTTAAAAAAATCACAAAAATACTTCAGGGGTTACTTGATTATAATATGACACCAGCAGAGCTTAAATGTTTATATTTTTATTTATTTTAATTTCTTTATTTTTTTTAAAGCCATGTGGATGACATCCGTGTACATGTGGATGGCAGAAGGCCACATTAATGACTAACTTTGGCAACAATCTGCTTTTCTTTATGTGATTTCATATTTTTATCAGCATACTTCAGTTGATTTTGCATGAAATTTGCAAATTTGTGTGCATACTCCGGAATTAATGTAATTTTAACGAGACTGTGTTTTCATGGTTTTGGGGGAGGGGGGAATCAAGCAGAAATTCATTTAATCAGTTTTAAGATCTTAAGTACAGGTCACAGACACCGCAAACACAATAGTATCCTACATTTATCATCTACATGACTTGAGAGTCATCCACATACCCCTTCATGAGACATGTGGATGATACAAAAATCAGGCATGTGGATGACAAGAAAGGAGTTTAAGTGGTCTCAGCAAGCCATTTCTAAACCTCTGTAGGCTCAACTTCAGTCAGGTACTTTGAATTGGAAGGTTTATCATAGTGCATAATCAAAATTAATTAATATTCACTTTTTGCCTACTTTCTAGAAGCCATGTTAATGACGGGAATAAAAACGTTTTCCTTGAAAATGATACAAAGTCTTTGTTAATCCCAAACTGTTTGTAAGCAAGCAAAATTCAACCTTACAATTCAACCACAAGCTGCCCTGTTGGCTTTCTGACATCTTTGCCAGTTTTACAAATTTATCATTTCTGGTGAAATATATATCATCATCATCATCATCTTCAGGGATTAAGCCTCAGAAGGCTTGTTCCGGTCTCATGCATTACTCAATTGTTGTGTCCATCTCTTCTTTGGTCTGCCAATGTTTCTCTTGCCTATGGGTTTGTAATTTAGTAGCAGTTGTGGAATGCGGTAATCTTCCATTCTTTCTATGTGTTCTTTCCAGTTGGTTCTATATTGGCGTAACTTCTCATTTAACTTAAAAATACCCAATTCCTTTCTTATATCTTCATTTCTCTTTTTGTATATATATAGAATCATTAAGCTATGGTCTTTATATAAAAGCTTTAACAGGCTATGAATGTATTATTAACTACTTTAGAACAATCTTCCTGATAGACTAACACTGTGTAGTCATGATGAACTTTAAACCTATTGTTAAGTATACGACCAAGTTTATGGGTGATTACTGATTATTCACCAATGATATAGTTGTTTTCTAAGAAGTTCAATAATACATTACCAGGTTTTCGGTGACTCTCCATCAAAGATATGTTTATTTCTTAAATATTAAATATAAGAGCAACTTTTTGGCGATTATTCATCAATGATAGCCTACATTCCATGTAAAAGTACATGAAAATTATTTTTGGTGATTACTGAACAATTACATTTGATTTATGAAGTGTTTACTGTCAAATTTTTTCTTCGTTGTGTAAAATGTGGTACAGGTTAATTTATCAGTTTAAACATGATGGCATATCGAACGATTTTATTTTAATTTTTTGGCTGTATATGACAAGTATTTATAACAAAGTTATTCAAACCTCTTCGGGGGACGGATGAAATTTCGTTCCAATAAATCATAAAATTTGATTACGATTTGCGAACAAAAGTAGGCTTACATTTAATGCAAATACCAAAAGAATGTGGCCTGTAAGATTTACAGTGTATTTACCAAATGGATATATGTATGTTTAAATCTTGTATATTGGACGGATGATAGAACACAAAGAAAGAGAACTTTACATCAGGCTTTCGCAATTATGGCTGCAATAACCAGCATAGTAAACCACGAGTGAAACTTCCACTAAGTTAAATTCTTAGGCGCCGATTCACATGTTAACACATAATATAATAGATCCTACATTTTTATACTTGATCACAACATATTAAACTGGGTAACAGTATGAGGAAATGACTACTGATGCCAAATGGCACATTGCCAGAGATTGAATAACATGAGATAAAATAGCATAAATGCAACACAATCGCAATATGACACCATGAGCCATGAGATATGGAT
Organism: Ectobius pallidus; assembly: GCA_964059195.1. Taxonomy (NCBI): domain Eukaryota; kingdom Metazoa; phylum Arthropoda; class Insecta; order Blattodea; family Ectobiidae; genus Ectobius; species Ectobius pallidus. Next base: position 56,201,162 of record CAXKWD010000004.1, on the reverse strand, counting down.
TTAAATTTATATCGACTCAATTTAATAGAAAGCAGAAACCAATCACATAACATCTCTTAATGCGGTATGCACCCTTCCTCACGAAATTCACTTCAACAATCACTTAATTAGAGAAAGAAACGTATGATATGCATCAGAGTAACATAATGTTGAATAAAAACTACCATATTATATAATTTTCACCTGTAATAGATATTCTGAAAAAGCAATTTTACTCTGTAGAAAGTTTTACGAAGTTTTGTGTCCGCAGATATGTCGATCAAAATAAATAAATATCACTTTTGATAACATTCAGAGCATTCAGTAGTAATTTCAAAATATCATGCCGGCTGGAGGTTAATTTATTGGGGGGAGGATCAAGTCGGGCGGCTACCGGGTCACATTAAGGTCGGTGAGCATCTGAACAACTCAACGCCATTTATTACGTATTTGGGATCGCAGATCGGCAGTAGAGAAGCTGCACAAAAATTAAATTAGAGAGTTAAGTACCCTGATTCCTTTTGAAATATCACTGAAAACACAATATTTTATTTATAGGCATTATGTGTGTTAATTAAATCGTTACTGTTGTTTTTTGCTATTTTAAATCACAATAAGTTACATGTCTATGTTAAATTAATTGAAATTTAACCTATTTGCTCTCTTATTTGGGAGGAATTGCCAGTACTTATTTACACTATGTGTTTTGTTTTACGACCCTTGTGCTCATTGCATTAAGTAATCCGATGTCTGGTTACAGGCTACTAGGCCTCAGAATAGACTTCCGCGTTTAAGGGCCACCACCCTAACTACTCTAAATCTAATCATCGGTACCAGAAACATTATTAGGCTTCATTTAATAACAGTGCTGAGAGACTGCCATGTGCCATTTTAACAAGCGAAGAATATGACTATGAATACAGTATGTAAACACTAGCCTCGCCTAGAATTTGCCAGTATTTATTATACTCATCACAACCTACAAAATTAAAACGCGCGTAGATCATGACCTGATGTTTCAGGTTTGATTTAGAGAAGTGGTATTCAGTCCCCTGGATTAAGGGCGATTCTAGTCCGCAAGGCTGTTTTCACTAAGGGCGAAATCCCTTTCAAAATACAGTATAAACATCCTTCCTGTAGAAAGTTCGGCGGATAAGTATCGCCTAAATTGTAAATTGTACTGAAACAAATTTATAAGGCCTAGAGAAATGTAGAATAGATTTTATCACGACCTTCGCCCACTCGTAGCCATTGGTAAGTGAAAACTTGTTTTATTGTTCTGTCATTTTTATTCTTCGCAAGCTATTTAAATTACTTACATGACCCATAAATTTATTTTCTGGAGGTCGGATTGACAGGCTTATTTATGACACCTTACCTCGTGAATCTAAATAACATTTCGTATGCGTATATGCTTGTGCAAAATGATACATGTAGCCTACCGGTAAAGCTTCGAGCTGATTATTGTAGAAACTATTTATCAAGTTTTCATTAGGCCTATACCTGAAACCATCATGTCATGATCTTAGGCCCATATTAAAAAAATTACGGATTAAATATTAAACCTACCTGTTGCCCTGTAGAACAATAGCCTATCTGTCATGTAGGCCTATTCTGTGTCATTTAAGTTCAGTAATCTGTTGGATGAAAACCTAATTTGGGTTTCGTCCCCTTTAATGTGTTATTTCTTCTGCTTGAAAGAATCTTTACAGAGACAATTCCGCGACAAAAATTTATTTAGTAAATTTCAGCTGATCAGATAGTTATGAAAGAATCGTTATAGTGATTGTTTTAGCGTCAACGCCACCACTATCCGAGTAGGGTACATGGGCGTACGGTGAGGGAGGGTTAAGGGGGTTGAAACCCCTCCCGAAATATCTGAGATTTTTTAATGATTATAACAATGCCATGAAATAAATAAACTTAAAAAAAACATGGTTTGCATTTTCTTGTGGTCTGAATGTAAGTTTTTTTCTTCTTGATTGATGTCATGTGGTTGGTTTTTACAAATCTGAAACCGAACTGTGGGATCGATTATGTAGCCATTTTTTTATTGTCTTTGAAAGCTATTATGTCTACCATTCTAGTACTGCCATTCTCGGACAGACCATAGACTTCTTCATAGACGATGTATCCACTATGTCACTCCTTATCCTAGAGCCTCACCGTAAGGACAATAAGATGGGCATGGGGAAGAGTTTGGACAATATCCAAGGGCATGGGGAAGAGTTTCTATCTCGTTGCCACAATGGAGACAACAGTTACTGCCCATGAACATCGAAGTCAAGATATTTTCCTGTTTTGCACTTAATGATACACTTTCTTCCTTTATGGAGATACTGCGAGGCAAGGTTTGCTTGGAATGCTAGTAATTACACGAGGCGGTGGCTGTATTTTGCATGTATAAGGAGTAACTCCCTGGCATTATCAGACCTAATATGAGTTTTATTCTACTTGCAAGTCCTAGTAAATTCTGTGGCTGTGGAATGGAAGGCAGCTCAGATCTCTAGTAGGACTCTTAGATTCCTCTACTTTCTTCACTCCTTTCGAGATCAATAATGAAGACAGCACTTCAATAAGCACTATAAGATCTGATGCTTTACTTTCCCTTCGAAAGAAAACATACCGTAAGCCACCTGATTTTTTAAACAACCATCATACGCGTATGCAGGGTTGGAAAAAAACATGTTTTTTTAAAGAACAAAAAAAAGTTTTGTTTTGTTTGAAACATGTTTTTTTTTGTTTAAAACGATTTTTATGTGAACAACAATGTTGGTTGTTTTAAACGTGTTTTTTAAAACGTTTTTTTTATGTTTACAACAATGTTGTTTGTTTAAAAAAAGTTTAAATCGTTCATTTTGTTTAAAACAATCATTTTAATGCATAGGGCCTATTATATACATGTACATATAAACGTTTTAAACATTCCAACCTTGCGCGTATGAACCCAAAAACAATTTTTGTTGTCTTCCCAACCTTAGATTCCAGTGCTAAGTTGTTACCTCTGACCACTGAGATCACTCATACACAATGTTCATATTATTTATGCGTTTATTTATTCATACACATACACAAGCATACCGGTATAATATTTATTTATTGAAGCGTATACAGGACAGTGTATTCAGAATGCCCACTTGCTTCAAATATTTAGCGGATTGAATAGCACGGCCTAAATATTAAACGAGGATGGCATTTATATAAAAAAAATCCCTTTAGGCAGGCCTACTACAGGCTGAGGTAGATTTCGAGGTGCTTTTGGTTTAATTTATTGTAGCCACGCAGCACTCTTCTTCTTTAGCCTTGACATGACAAACCCGCAATAATAACTGCAAAAAAAGAGGAAAGAGCACTTCTTCAAACATTCAAATCTCGCCTTATATTAGAGCTATCGAGACTATAGTTATTGAATTGTAGAGTACTCATCAACAGCTTTTCAACGATACCTCACAAGACGTGGTTTCAAAAAATTCCATCACCCCCACTCGTACCCCCAAAACCCCTGAATCGTTGATGTCACTGTGGACTCCATAGGGAGTACTCTAATTTATTCAAACAAAGTTTCCCTCTATACTTCATAGAACCGAGATATAAATTTTTCAAAATTACAATCCCCTCCCCCGACGAACTTGTCGGAACTATTGGGCCTAGAAATCTATATTAATAAAAATGAATTACCAAAATGTATGTTGCCACATCACTTGAGAACGGCTCGACCGATTTGGCTGATTTTTCTTTTGTTGTGTTCGTAATTGTCAGGACAAGGTTTGTATGAAAGAATGTTTTGGAAAATCCATGGGAAAAGTCGGAATTGTAAAATGAGGCACAGTTAGAGAGTTCTGCTGTCAATTGTTTACATAAAAAAGATTTTAAAAATTGAAGTGTGACAAAAGAAGTGTGACATATTCACAGTTTGAGAGTTCCGCTGTCACATGTGAAGACTGCCAACAATACTGTTTTTAAATGAACTGTGATTTGTATTTGATAATTCTGTGTACAAAGGGATTAAGTATTCTCAAAAACAATTAATTTTTGGCATTTAAAATAAAAAAAAATTAAAATCCTTTCTTAGTGAGCACCTACAATATGAAACGAAGGTACTGTCAATATTCCAAGTCTCTACCTGTTATAGTTTAGGCTCTACATTGATTCTCTGTCTGTCAGTCAGTCAGGACAAAGCCTTATAGCCTACTAGCTTAAAAGGCCCGGCGTCGCCCGGGTTTCTTATTTTGTAATTGGAAATTAACTTATGAAGGACTTTAGATTTATAAATTCTAGGTCCTTATATAGGTATTTATAATTTGAAGTAGAAAGAACGACTTATCACACTCAAACTATCCCCTAAGAAAATGTTTGAAATAGTTTTTATGGCTATATGTAGAATTTTGCATCCCATCGCTTGTACAGTACACAGTAAGCCCGGGAGGGGTTCTAATAAGAAGAAACCGAAATTCCGGTAACATAAAATTGTATTATCGTGGCTGAAAATTTTGTTTCTCACTGTCATGTTACCATAAAACCGTTTTCGGAATGAAATTAAACAGAAATACAATATCACTTTCATACATCTCTTCCCAAAACATATTACCTTACCTCGTATTGTTTTCTCTATTTCCAGGCTAGAGGAAGTAATGTGACTGCATTATTTTCGTGAATTTCATTCTGTGATATAATAATATATATATTACCATACCTCGTATTGTTTTCTCTATGTCCAGGGTAAAGAAAGTTATGTGACTGCATTATTTTCGTGGATATTGATAGTTCTCTCATTTGTCAAATTTATTCTACTTTCATTTTTTTTCCAAGGCCCGCTGGTAACAATATGTTTTAATGTCAAATGTGATTCGGATTCGATAATTCTGTGTAAGAAGGGATTAAGTATTCTCAAAAACATTTGATTTTTGGCATTTAGAATCTGAATTTTTCAAAATCCTTTCTTAGTGAGCACCTACATTATGAAACGAAGGTACTGTCAAAATTCCAAGTCTCTACCTGTTATAGTTTAGGCTGTACGTTGATTCCTGTCATTCAGTCATTAAGTCAGTCAGGACAAAGCCTTTTATATATATAGAGACTAGCTTAAAAGGCCCGGCGTCGCCCGGGTTTCTTATTTTGTAATTGGAAATTAACTTATGAAGGACTTTAGATTTATAAATTCTAGGTCCTTATATAGGTATTTATAATTTGAAGTAGAAAGAACGACTTATCACACTCAAACTATCCCCTAAGAAAATGTTTGAAATAGTTTTTATGGCTATATGTAGAATTTTGCATCCCATCGCTTGTACAGTACACAGTAAGCCCGGGAGGGGTTCTAATAAGAAGAAACCGAAATTCCGGTAACATAAAATTGTATTATCGTGGCTGAAAATTTTGTTTCTCACTGTCATGTTACCATAAAACCGTTTTCGGAATGAAATTAAACAGAAATACAATATCACTTTCATACATCTCTTCCCAAAACATATTACCTTACCTCGTATTGTTTTCTCTATTTCCAGGCTAGAGGAAGTAATGTGACTGCATTATTTTCGTGAATTTCATTCTGTGATATAATAATATATATATTACCATACCTCGTATTGTTTTCTCTATGTCCAGGGTAAAGAAAGTTATGTGACTGCATTATTTTCGTGGATATTGATAGTTCTCTCATTTGTCAAATTTATTCTACTTTCATTTTTTTTCCAAGGCCCGCTGGTAACAATATGTTTTAATGTCAAATGTGATTCGGATTCGATAATTCTGTGTAAGAAGGGATTAAGTATTCTCAAAAACATTTGATTTTTGGCATTTAGAATCTGAATTTTTCAAAATCCTTTCTTAGTGAGCACCTACATTATGAAACGAAGGTACTGTCAAAATTCCAAGTCTCTACCTGTTATAGTTTAGGCTGTACGTTGATTCCTGTAATTCAGTCATTCAGGACAAAGCCTTTTATATATATAGAGATATATAGAGAGAGAGATGAAGTGAGAAAGATGTATTGGAGGGAAATACTCGATAAAGTTCGGAAATTATTCTTAACGACGGAAGTTTCAATAAATGTCTGCAGTCACTTGTTTTTGTTTAGTTTGTAATATAGTCTGCATTTTTATTGGTCGCATCATTTTCAAAGAAAAGGTTATCAGGTATTTTTCGTATTATTAGCGTAAAACTGTGTCTTGCGTTCTGTACAAGGATATGTTAATACTGCTAACTTTTATTTGGGCAGAGGAAGTTAGACTTTCACATCAGATTTTTCATTTTATTTTGTGTAATTTTCCTTTTCTTTAATTACAAACTCGAGACAAACATTGTATCTTATAAGACATATTATGCATTTCAAAGTATAGTAAGAGACAAGTACTGTATATCGCTTTTCGCATAGAACCCCTGTCGCGCTCCGGCAACTTCTCCAGCACAGGAGTACTGCGTGCTGCCTAGTCAGTCCTATGTAGGCGTTTGTCAGAATTTACCTTCTACTTGATCTGCCCCTACCAAAGGTAGGGAGAATATTGTATTCCACCCTGACATTTCACGTGGAGTTTTTAGCATAAATACGAGTTTTGAGGTTCTCTGAATCTAAAAATGCATATAATTTTCAAATCGCTTTAACACTGAAGTTTAAGAAATCCCAACTCGCTGAACCAATCGGCTAAAACCACAATGATTTAAAATCAATTTTGCCTGTTCGGCATAATATGTAAATGATCATATGCTTCTATAGCAGAATGTTTTGCTTTGTTACGAAAGCAAGAATATTTAATTAGTTAAGTGTCTCTTAATTTAACCTAACATGAAATGCAGCCTCATTTAAATACACGACACAGGCCACGAGCCTCTCTCGGTAGTTGTCCAGGACTCTCATTGCCATTTCGGGCGGAACAGCAGCAAATTCTTGTTGGATTGCCTCCCTTAAGAGCTTCCAAAGTTTCGGGCGATGTTGGTACACCTTGGCTTTCAGATGTCCCGTCTTTGGAGCCCGAAATATACGCGAAAGGCACGATGCGTTCTTTCGCTGCGTTGCTGTCGGCGACACGCCATTTTTAATAAACTGCTCTACGGCATAAGCGCGATGCACTACTGACCAAGCCATGGTCTAAACCAGCGTTTCTCAACCTTTTTGAACCCGAGGACCTCTAAAATGTCTAATAGTATATTGCGATACAAGCGCCGTAAGGCATGATTATGGATCGAGGAAATCGTTTGAAAACACGAGGCGCTTGCGCCGAGTGTTTTCAATTTTCCGAGATCCGTAAATGCGATTACGGCACGTGTATTGCATGCTATTTTTTGCACGATGATTATTTACATCAATTTAATTATATTAATTGTGATATTACCTGAAAATATACATATACATTCTTGAAGATAGAAGTTTATTTCAGAAAGTGATTCGCATGTGTTTGTTGCTATGGGAACCGAATATTTGTCCTGGGGGCCTTGTCCATAAAGGCTTGAATTATGAAGTGTATCGTAATGAATTATGACGTGGCGCAAGCACCGTAAGTAATTTAATCTCATCGCAACGCCCATAGCAACAATATTGTGTGGAATGTCAACTTACGATCCACGGCAACAACATTCGTAAGTACCACTAATTGGTTAAGGAGTGCAAAAAAATGTTACGGACCCCTAATTTTACATCCCATTTTTTAAATAAGGCCTATATTCTTAATATTTGGGGTATTAATTATAGGTCATTGTAACGAAATATGTGAAAAAATTTACTTCTTTACTTTCCACTTGCTTTATGATACTTTTAAATTATGTCTGCGGACCATCTGCACCATCTTCGCGGACCATTAATTATAGGTCATTGTAACGAAATATGTGAAAAAATGTACTTCTTTACTTTCCACTTGCTTTATGATACTTTTAAATTATGTCTGCGGATCATCTGCACCATCTTCGCGGACCACTGGTGGTCCGCGGACCTTAGGTTGAAAACGCTGGTCTAAACTAAAACGGCACTTAAGTCGCTGTCCGGCAATATTCATCCCACCCCTCTACCCCAACCCACCACGTAGATATCTACCTCCCAAATCGGGGCGTTCTTTCTTCGAAATCTACCTAAAAAGAAGATATTATGTGTTCACTATCAAACCTTCTAATTTCACCGACTACTCTGACCGCAATTCAATACAATTTACGTATCCCATGGAGGGAAAGACCTAGCATTAGATCTCTATATTAGGCTATATCTCTCTTTCGAGTTTGCTGCTATTAGATGACAAGTTTGGGACAAAAGCCTGCTATTCTCACGGCAGATTTCAATCGGTTTATTGACCGAAGGTACCAGTTACCAGAATCGAATTCCGGTTTTAAGGTCAAAGTCACCATGTCGGCCAATATGTTGGTGTGTAATTTAACTATCAAATTTAGACTTGCATTTTATATAGTCTCAAAAATCAGGGTTCTGTTATTTTTAAATTGTAAATACTGTATTTTCTTTTATCGCTCGTTCAAGAATGTAATAAACTAATAACTCAGCAACTTCACTATAGTAGTTGTAAAAAAAATAAATTTATATATGTCGACCGAGCTATATAATGCTGTAGGCTACCACTTACAATAAAACAACTGACAATCACAGCCTTTAAGAATAAAATGAAAGCTGTACTTACATCTGAATGTTTATACAGAGTGTTATTGAATAACACCGAAACATTTTACTTGTGTATAGAGGAGACATAGACAAGCAAATTTTATTAAGAGATTTTTACTCTGTGGATTCAATTTTTCCTGTTACAGCATAAAATTTCACAGGGCATGGCTGTCACTGACTTCTAACATTTGGAAAAAATGCAAAACAAAAGAACTTCGTTGTTAACACTGTAGTTATGAATAAAAAACTAATGCAGTGATGGCCAGTCATGTGATTGGTCTGTAAAGTTTGCACATTATGGAAACACTAAATTATGATAGACTATATTCGTTGATGAATTATTAATAATCAGGATTTTATTGATCACTAAGAAGGTATGAAGTCAATTTATTGAAAATTTTCACCCTACTTCGCTTAATTATTGACTTATGAGCACAAAACTGTAATGACTTTAATGCCCTATAGCATACACACTTTACGTCATAGAGCAAAAATCTCCTAAGAAAAGTTGCTTGTCTATGTCTCCTCTATACACAGGTGAAATATTTCGGTGTTATTCAATAACACTCTGTACAATATTGATGAATTCTTTGGAATTGATTGGTCTAAACATGAATAATAACTAACATGTCGCATAACATAGTTATATTATTTTATTATATGACATGTAGCATTACATTAATTTATATCAAATGAACTGTAAATAATATTGTAAGTTTATCTTAAATGTAGTATTACAGACTATATCAATGCACCATTGGTGTTACATGGCAATAAAATTATTATTATTATTATTGTAATTTAGGGAGGAGCTTTGAGGTATTTGAACTCAACACTGCATCCATCATGATATCAAATTCTTCGAGTCTAACAAATATGTACTTCATTACACTAAGATGCAACACACAACTAATATCACCATTGCAATAGCAACACAGGCCAGCTGTTATATTTTTCTTCAATATTCCTGAGTGTATTATATGGGGATCAAATTGTCCACATCCTATTGGGAATTGAGAAGAACATATAGGCTAGCAAATATAACTTTAGTATACCGTATAGACTTCTGTCATTGTAGGACCATCACTGTACAATTGGGAGTATATTTTAGAAAGGATGATAAAAATGCACAATATATTATCTGATGCACTTGAATGTTAATTGATCCTGTAAAGGTCACTCATTTTCTGGGGTGAAAAGATCACTCGTTTGCCATCAGGACTAGATGGGTCTGTTTTACAATTCAGCTACAACACAATTGCATGCAATGAAATAATTAAGCCTACATATGAGTATGCAAACACTTCATCATTAATACTGTAAATTCAAGTACAAGGATTATCTCTATATCTCTCTCTATATAATATAAGAGGCTTTGTCCTGACTGACTGACAGAATCAACATAGGCCTACAGCCTAAACTATAATAGGTAGGCTAGAGAGTTAGAATTTGGACAGTACCTTTGATTCATAGTAAGTGCTCACTAAGAGAGGATTTTGCAAAATTTTGATTTCAAATGCCAAAAATAAAATGTTTTAGAGGAGATGAAATACCTTTTTTTTTTTACACAGAATTATCAAATTCAAATCAAATTAAGTTACATGTACCGGTACAGTTCTCATGATAATGTAGTGTAGCCTATTGTTGGCAGTGTTCACAGGTAGCTTTGGAAGTAAATGATATGGGACTTTGACAAATTAGAGAAGCTATCAATAGAATTCATTGATGTAAATAAATATTGAAGAAGGAAATCCACAAAAATAATGCTCAATGCGATGCAGTCACATTACTTTTTCTGCCCTGGACAGAGAGAATACCATTTTCTCACTTCACATTTTGATGTAGAATAAGAGTTCATACTGCAGGGACAGCATTTGCTATGGATGTTTATCATAAGCCTTAAGCATGTAAAAGGAGACAAAATAGGATGGAACATTTTTAGTCTTATGCATGCAGTATATTATTATGTCCCAGGTTTTGGGGAGGAAAGTATGAAAGTGGTATTGAATTTCTTTTTGATTTCAGCCCCGAAATGGTTGTGTGGTAACATGAGAGTGAGAAATAAAATAGCCTATTTTATAAAGACAATACAATTTTATGTTACCGGGAATTGTTTCTTCTTATTTGAACCCCTACCACGCTTGGTGTGTAGAATTAATGAGGTGCAAAATTCTACAACCTCTATGAAATATAAGCTATATATCAAGCGTTTTCTGAGGAAATAGTTTGAGTGTGTTAAGTCATTCTTCCACATTTCAAATTCTATACCTATTTAAGGACCTAGAATTTGAAAATCGAAAGTCCTTGATAAGTTAATTTCGAATGTCAAAATACAAAACCCGAGCGACGCCGGGTCTTTTAATACTTATACTGTGCTAGTACTGTAGCCTATATAAGATTACAAAATTATTACTAAAATTATGCATTAATCACAAAAGAAAATTTCCTTAAAATAATATTAGCAAATAGTTGGATCCCTGACCATGGTTTTTAATACATATCAGACAATAACCTGCCTCAAAATGAGCTTTTTACTGCTTGGAGATTACCATGGTATGCTGGTTAACGTTAGACATGGGCGATTCTTGCATAACAGAGAAAAGCAGGGTTGTAAAAAAGCCGGCTAAAATTGAAAAAGACCTGACCAGCGGTTTTTTTCAATTTTAGCCGGTTAAAATCATGATTTTAGCCGGCTAAAATCAAATTTAGCCGGCTAAAATCAATTTTTCCTGGTTGGGGGAGGTGGGAGCGGGTTGAAATTTTGAAAAAATTATATTTAGGGCCCTATGGGGTTTAGAGGGAAACTTAGTATGCATAAATTAGACACCAATGATTCAGTGGTTGTGGGGGTGAGAGTGGAAATTAAAAATTTTTAAAACCATGTTTGTGGGATATCGTTGAAAAGCTCTTGATGAGTAATCTCTAAATCAACAACTAGTTTCTCATATAAGGAGAGATTTGAATTTTTGAAAGTCAAAAACACTTTAAAATATACCTCAGCCAATAGGCATGCCAAAATGAATTCATGAGGACCAACTGAGGCTAAAATTACCAATGAAATAAAGTTTGAAATATTAAAAATAACAGTTAAATATCTTTAGAACAATAATCCTTGGCCAAATTAAAAATGAAATAATAAAAGATATCAATTAATACATAATTAACAACTCTCTTTTTATAAAAAAATATTTCAGTTTTTATTCTACACTTACCCCAATAAATTCATAAAAAGCACTATGAAATCTACCTCAGCCTGTGCCCTGTAGGCCTACCTAAAGGGATTTTTTTATACTTATTTCTCCATCAATTACACAAATCTGAAGCGTAATCACCTATCGCTGGAATTTTGTTAAGCCATAGAATCTTTACATCGTATGCCAGCCAGTTCTGCATCAATCGAAAGAGTATTTTCTTCTTTTGGGTTAATACAAACAAAATTGAGAAACAGACTAGGCAATGAAAAAGCCCAGAAGCTTGTATACATCAACAGGCAGAATAAAGCAAATATGCAAGAGTCTTATGATGAATGGTGAATTTACCATATTTACTTGAATATAACGTGCCCTATTTTTGTCCATTTGTAGATTTCAATACTGAGGTGCGCGTTAAATCTAGTACAAAACCGTTTCGTAGGTCGGAGGTAATATTGATCTACATAACAAGGCACTGCTATAATTCTCGACTTCGTTCATTTTATCGTTAGCCTACACCATATGAAATTTAACTTCTGAAACATAATGAAAAAATAGTTTTTGTCAGTTCTATAGTGCAAATGTGGAATATTGTGCATTGTCGATTTTAAACTCATTTAAGAGTGGTATCAGCTTTTATTGTGAAACATGCATTTAACATTTTGTTTGTCCATTTAGGAATAAAAATAAGCACCTCCGAGGATTCCAGTGATGAACACATTAGTGAATATTGATGAGCCATGCCTATCGGTCTACTTGTAGGCCTAAAACTAGCAGTTAACTGTAAATGTTTATGTGTTGGTTCATTATTCTATAAATACTAAGACAAAATTCCCTATAAAATATCCTATTGATGCGCATTACATTCGCTAACAAACTCTTTTTTTATGATTTTAAGTTTCAAAATCAGGGAGCACATTAAATTCGAGGGTGCATTATATTGGAGTAAATACGGTAATTAACTATTGCTGGGAATTACACAATGAAGTGGTACAGTGAGTCCCACGCAAGAGTTGGCCAATGGCATGGGATTCTGCGAAGCGGCGGGCACAGCTCCAACTCCCAAGCGATCGGGTGAAATATCTACGCAAATAAAGCCGCGATTGGTGTAATGATTCAGGTTCTCATATTTACAGTTAAAATTACAATGAAAATAACCACATACCTCATCACAAGAGCTGCTGGAAATGTTCTTCTCTTGCATCCACACGATACTGGCACCTTTTCAGGAAATTTTCTTTCACACGCATAATTTCAGCTTCCGAGACAGAGTTAATTTCACTTGTGATATTGTTTTTAAGTTCTTCTAACAGCATGTGACTATTATTTATGGGGAAACTTCAACAAGAAAAATTAACTCTATTTCGGAAGCTGAACTTAATGCGCGTAAAAGAAAATTTCCTAAAATGGTGCCAGTATTGTGTGGATGCAAGAGCAGAACATTTTTAACATCTCTTGTGATGAGGTACGTGGTTATTTTCATTGTAATTTTAACTGTAAATGTCAGAACCTGAATCATTACACCGATCGCGGCTTTATTTGCTGTGCCCGCCGCAACGCAGAAACCCGTGTCATTGGCCAACTCTTGCATGAGACTCACTGTATTAAATTACACTAAATACAATTTTAGGTTTCTGAGCTTGTATCTTTTAAATTTGTGATGTTTGGAAATAAGAACATGAAAGAAACTTCAATTATTTTTACTCAATTTGATTTTATCCAGATAAAATGCCTGGCATTTTTCAAGTGGATAAGACTGGTAGCTCTGCATTTGCACTCGGTAGGCCTAAGTAGGCCTACTACAGATTCTGAGCTTCTAACTTTTAAATTTGTGATGTTTGGAAATAAAAACAAGAAAGGAACTTCAATTATTTTTATTCAATTTGATTTTAGCCGGATAAAATGTCTGGCTTTTTTCAAGTGGATAAAACTGAGGCCTACTACAGGTTCTGAGCTTGTAACTTTTAAATTTGTCATCTTTGGAAATTTAAACATGAAAGGAACTTCAATTGTTTTTATTCAATTTGATTTTAGCCGGATAAAATGCCTGGCTTTTTTCAAGTGGATAAAACTGGTAGCTCTGCATTTGCACTCAGTAGGCCTAAGTAGGCCTACTACAGGTTCTGAGCTTGCATCTTTTAAATTTGTGATGTTTGGAAATAAGAACATGAAAGAAACTTCAATTATTTTTACTCAATTTGATTTTATGCAGATAAAATGCCTGGCATTTTTCAAGTGGATAAGACTGGTAGCTCTGCATTTGCACTCAGTAGACCTATTACAGGTTCTGAGCTTGTAACTTTTAAATTTGTGATGTTTGGAAATAAAAGCATGTAAGAAACTTCAATTATTTTTATTCAATTTGATTTTATCCGGCCTGGCTTTTTTCAAGTGGATAAAACTGGTAGCTCTTCATTTGCACTCAGTAGGCCTAAGTAGGCCTACTACAGGTTCTGAGCTTGTAACTTTTAAATTTGTGATGTTTGGAAATAAAAACATGAAAGAAACTTGAATTATTTTTATTCAATTTGATTTTATCCGGCCTGGCTTTTTTCAAGTGGATAAAATTGGTAGCTCTGCATTTGCACTCAGTAAGTATTACAGGTTCTGAGCTTGTAACTTTTAAATTTGTGATATTTGGAAATAAAAGGATGTAAGAAACTTCAATTATTTTTATTCAATTTGATTTTATCCGGCCTGGCTTTTTTCAAGTGGATAAAACTGGTAGCTCTTCATTTGCACTCAGTAGGCCTAAGTAGGCCTACTACAGGTTCTGAGCTTGTAACTTTTAAATTTGTGATGTTTGGAAATAACATCATGAAAGAAACTTGAATTATTTTTATTCAATTTGATTTTATCCGGCCTGGCTTTTTTCTTAAGTGGATAAAACTGGTAACTCTGCATTTGCACTCAGTAGTCCTAAGTAGGCCTACTACAGGTTCTGAGCTTGTAACTTAAATTTATGATGGTTGGAAATAAAAACATGAAAGAAACTTCCATTATTTTTATTCAATTTGATTTTATCCGGATAAAATTGCCTGGCTTTTTTCAAGTGGATAAAACCGGTTAAAACCGGCCGGTTAAAATCAGGCCGGCTTTTTTCATAACAACCCTGGAGAAAAGGCTTTCCACATTATTAATTACTGCATAAAAACCGAAACACAGTTTGACGCTGTTTCTGAATTATATACGCGTACATTTACGAAATACGTTTCTCCCACGAGAATTCAATTGGGTCACGAGCCTAGACTGAACACAAAAATAAACAAACACCAATTTCACAGCTTGGCGTCCTTTTATCTCATAAATAATAAATAACACAATAAATGTTCCATACTTACATGTATCAGCTGCTGTGTACGTTGACCCGTATTCAACTCATTATAATGTCACTCGCTAACTAATTAACTATATTCACAATGCACAACACATTAAAAAATGGAACCAAAACACACCACCACCTGATTTAAGACATCTGACATCGAACACTAGCACGAGCACGACTACCACAACACCTCGCAACACATTAGTTGCCTCAAGCAAACTGACTGGGTAAACGGAATATACGTATCAAACTGTTTCATGCATAGAGTGGCTACGTCATCAGTCCTTAATTTGCTTGTGTTGGCAGCGCCGATCTGTAGTTTCATAAAACGTCGTTCGTGCCACCGCAAGGAAACTTCCGTTTCAAACAGGTCATGTGACCTATACCTATAATCTAATAACTTCCGCTAGTGGAAAACTGGAGGATTGTTGTATCGTTCATCATGGCGGATTTTTCAAATGAAATTTTTCCTGGTTGAAAGTGATATTATATAGTGAAATAGCGTCTTTTTTTTTGTGATTTGTGAAGCATATGACTTTTTAGTGTTTGGATTGTTAAGTTAATGTCAAGTGGTACTTTACTGAGTGCGAATTAACAGTGTGGCGCTGATCTATTTGTGACTCATTTTGTTCTTTCCCCAAGTGGGAAGTTTTCATTAAACTTCACTTTTTTGTTTGTTTGTTAAATAACTTACGTACGGTGCATTATGAATCCTACTGATACTGACATATCCACTCGGGTAGACATATCCACTGACTCTGAAATGGACATTGAAAATACATCAAACAAAAATCATACCCAAACTGCATCAGTATCTCCTGCTAGTCCTCCACGAGAAAAACAAAAACTAACTTACTTGTATCAGGATGCTAGTCCGTATATTGTAATAGTTGAATCCAAAGAAGGATCAATATTTCACGCCCACCCTATGAAACTCGGAAGGATTTTGTATGAAAAGGAAAATCATATACACATACAGGATATACGAAAGATCGGCAAAAACAAACTTGAAATCAATTTCCTTTTTCACCATGATGCTAATGCTTTTCTTACCTCCTCTTTTGATGATAATTTTAATACAATATCTTACATACCTTTCTCACATGTGCATACCAAAGGGGTGGTCAAAAATATAGACCTAGACATTTCACCTGAAGACATAAAAACTCATGGCAGCACACCTGAACAAGCTGCAATTCATCATGTCTACCGGTTCAATCGAAAAACGTTAAATGAATCTGGTGAAATACAGTATCTCCCAACGACTACATGTCTAATAACCTTTCGTTCACAAATCTTACCATCTTCTCTCTCTCTTTTCTACTATCGTTTTCAAATTGAGAAATACAATGAGCGGGTTAAGCAATGTTACAACTGTGGAAAATTTGGACACTCCATGTCTATATGTCGTAACATAACCAAATGTCTTAAATGTTCTTCACTTCACCCTACCAGTAATTGTCAAGAAACCAATGTGAGATGCATTAATTGTGCACAAGCTCATGACACTAGAACAAAGTCATGTCCAAGTTATAAACTTGAAGTATCCATACAGGAGAAAATTAATAGCCTCCATATCACACGATATGAGGCAATACAAATAACGAAAGGAAAGAACACTTATGCTTCAGTGGCATTATCAAACTCTTCTTCACGCTCCCCGGCATCTTTGCCTTTTGTGCCCAAAGTCCTAAACTCACCACCAGCTCCACCACAACCACCTATGGCTCTTCAACGACACATTTTTTCTCCTCTTCAGCAGCCACAGTCTAACAAGAGAAGGAAACAAGATCAAGTTAATACAGTAAACCAGACCTCAAAGCAAGTGGTTCAAAATAAACCTTTCTGGCTTCCACACTGGAAACCAGACACCCATCCCATTACTCCTATCACCCGCACTAATCATGAGCAACCTGCTTCTTTGGCTTTGTCCAATTCTTCTAGTCAACCTTCCCAAGATTTCATCACTATCAACAAAGAACATTTTATGGCAGCTTTTAACGATCTCCAACAAAGTATCCTGTCCCTTTCTACCCAAGATAAATCAACCCTAGAAGCATTACTCCATACTATGAAAGCATCCTTCTCCATATCTAAGTAAACTATGTCCCATAATCCTTCGCTCACCATTCTTCAATGGAATGCCCGCAGTGTAAGGAACAAATCACAAGAACTTAAAAACTTTCTCACAAACACACCTACAGACATAATCATTATATTAGAAACATGGCTCAAACCTGCACACAAATTTAAACTACACCCATACAACATCATTAGATATGACCGGACACGAGATGGGGGTGGTCTCATGATCCTTCTGAAACCAAATTTGTCCGTAACTTCAACTAATAAAGTCTCCAACTACACTGAAACATTTCAAGCTATTCAAATTACTCTCACACACATAGACATCATTGCAGTATACAACACAAACACCAATCACATCACCTCTACCTTCTGGAAAAACAATTTTGCTATCTCCCCTACTCGCAATACAATTGTTTGCGGGGACTTCAATCTTTCTCTTACACCCCAACAAATCAGGTCACATTCACACAATATGCTATTCTTACACTCACTACACACCTCAGATTTAATTCTATTAAATACAGACCAACCTACTCGTCTTGGCAATAGACATCAAAACAACACCTCTCCTGACCTCACTTTCATCTCCACTCACCTATATCCACATACCACTTGGCTCCCAGCACATGACACAATGAACAGTGATCATCTCCCGCTTCTCATAGGCATAAACAAAAATTTCACAGCAACAGCTGATACTCCCATAATTATTCAACCACGTATTCACAATTGGACTCATTACACAGAAACCATCACTCATTCAACAGCTCTCCTTATTAACCAGTCTACATCATATCATTCTTTTGAAGACATTCATCATCTCATCACCTCGTATCTTCATAATCACCTCTCACCTCATATTATTAAACACCCTAACCGAAGACTAAAACCTCCTTGGTGGACTTCTGACTGCTCTCATTCCATTGCCAAAAGGCGACTAGCCCTATCCAACTTTCGACGCACCCCGACACAACAAAACTTTTTTACTCTAAAACAAGAAACAGCTAGAACAACTCGCACTTTACGACACACACGACGTCAAGCCTGGAAAACATACTGTGACAACATTACTAGGGCATCTTCGACTTCTGATGCATGGAAAAAAATTAAGTTTTTCACTAACAAGAGGCCCCGACAAACTTATCATATTCATTTCAATATTGACCTTCAACAACAATTTCTACACAATATAGCACCTGATACTGTTCTACCTCAACCTTACCAAATACCAACTACACATTCCCTTTCTACACACCCTCTAGATCCTTTGATAGCTCCCATCTCAGATTCTGAATTCAATTCTATTCTCCAACGACATAAACGTTCAACGGCACCAGGACCTGACAAAATCACTTATGACATGATCAATCATCTTCCCCCTATTACAAAGACAATACTACTACAAACATACAACAACATTCTTAATACTCAAACTATTCCTGTTTCTTGGCTCCATTTCCATGTCCTTCCCATACTCAAACCTAACAAACCTGAAACGCAAGTCTCCAGCTACCGCCCTATTATACTAAGCAACACCTTTCGAAAAATTTTTGAACAAATACTTACTAGACGACTTATATTTCATCTAGAACGTTACGGACTTTGGCCTCGACATCAATATGGATACAGACCAGGACAAGGAACTAACCACGCACTCCTTCATCTCACCACTGAAATTTATAACTCCTGGGCACAGCGAAAAGCCCTTTTAGCCCATTTTTTTGACATTAGCAATGCATATGACTCTGTGCATATACCCATCATGTTAGACTTTTTAAGCAAATTATATATTCCACCCCCATTCATTTTACTCATTGAACAACTACTTAAAGACAGACAACTCACCTTACAACCTTCTTTCTCTTTCCAGTCCACTCGATCTACCTCCTCCGGCCTCCCTCAAGGCTCTGCTCTGAGTCCTATCCTGTTTATTATTTACACAAGACATCTTACACAAGCACCTTTCATCAAAAGTCAATTATTGCTATATGCTGACGACATGATACTTTACTCCAGAATTGATCGCACAATATTCAAAACTGACTGTACGACGGAACAAACTGATCTAAATACACTCAATAATTACATTTTACACCTTGGTCTTACCATAAATGCCTCCAAAAGTCATACCATTCTTTTTCATACTACCAAAATGACTCATCAACCAAAATTATACATTAATAACAGCCCAATACCAATAACAGATACAGTTAAGTATTTAGGAATTCATCTCACACATAATTTAAAATGGAACATACATTATCGTCACCTTCACAATCATATAACCACAGCCAGCCAAATTTTTAAATACATAGCTGGGAACAAGTGGGGTTTTCATCCTTCTCATATGATCTCTTTATATCACAATTTGATACAATCAAAAATCGATTATGGCAATGTTATAGTTTATAATCCCACAAAATCTTGGCAACAAAAAATCACTTCGCAAATTTACTCAATAGCTAAACGCATTCTTGGTATAACTGGCAACCCCAGTACTGTGAAAGTTTTACAAGAAATTTGTTTCCATCCTTCGTCTCTCAGACAACTAATAGCAACTCATAAAATTACAGGAAAACTCTTTTCTAGCACCCAGTCACCTCTTTACAATAAAATTCTCTGTTTGTATTACAAATATTGCCGCAATAATCTTCAAGCTTTACCCTACATTCCACCATTTATTCCTATCTTCCATCAATACTACACACATCAACACAAACAAACCTTTCCAAGACCACCTGCATACTGTATAGACTACTCGTTACATGCACACACAATTCATTCTGATATGACATCATTTCACAAGCATGATCCTCATCCTTCATCCACTTTACATACGTATATTGATCAATATAAAGTAACACATAACATTCACTCAGTAGAACTTTTCTTCACAGATGGTTCAAAAATCTCTGGTGGAGTAGGTGCAGCCTATTACCATTCTAACACACACACTGACAAATTTTTTTCATTACACCCACATTTTTCCAATTACACTGCAGAACTAGTTGCCATTAGACAAGCGCTTGCCTCCATCCATACACACAATACACACATTATCATTTGTACAGACTCACAAAGTGCTATTCAGCAAATAGTTAAGTATAACCCCCGCCCTACTCTAGGGTGGTGGGAAACAAATTGTAAATACTTCATAAACAAACAAACAGAACACAACAATCACATTACACTCCTTTGGATACCAGCACACCGTAACATTAAGGGTAATGAAAGGGCAGATAAACTTGCCAAAATGTCTGCACAATCACACACACATCACACTTTTCTAGTTCCCATTCAAGATATAACCAAACAACATATACAAGACCTTCGACAACGACACATATCCAACACACACATACGTCCATGGTTCTATAAGGCTGCAATACCCAGAACACATGTTTCTTTAATTTCTAAAATAAAACTAAATGTAGCTGTTACGCCCAAATACCTACACAAAATAAGAAAATTAGAAACCCCCCTGTGTGATTGCGGGGAAATAGGAGACCTTAATCACATATTTTTTGGATGTAGTTTATTCAAACAACAAATAGACCAACTTTATTATCATATTCATAAATACAAAGGTACAGGACCATGGACTATTACATCACTTATACATGACGATGAAATACACATGAGCCATATATTACATAAACACCTTACTAACTGCAAGATGAAAGTTTAAACAAACAATAGTACCAACCTCCCACATATACTTTCCCTTTCTACAATAAACTTCTTATGACGCTGATACTCCAAGACTGTGAGAGGGGCGTCGTAAAATAACCTGGAAGAAGAAGAAGAAGAAGAAGAAAACTGGAGAAGGTGAAAGTGCAAAGTGGGAAGTAAAATGGTTAACCGCTCGTTCAAACAAATAATTGATGTTCTCTTTCCATTAATGATTGTAAAAGAGCATATCGCAAAATGAAACTAATTAAGAAAAACGTCGATAAAGATGGAGGAGGGTAGGTATACAACATTTCATCCATGGTGTACTTTTAGGTTATTACTATTACTTGGCTGGAATATAAAAGTTAATGCTATTTACCGTTATTTATAGGAGTATCACCCTCATGCCAGAGGAATCTGAGGATATGTGGCATGCTTATAACCTCATCAGTGAAGGGGATTGTGTTCGTGCCACCACAATAAGGTGGGTTTCAAGATCTTATGTCATAAATGTCACTCCAGTATGTTGTTACTGCATACATCTTTCAGACTTGTGACAAGGTTTGCTGTGTTGGTAAAATCCATACATGCTTGACCCATTCTTTAAAACCAAGATTCCCTTCATAAAACGCCTAATATCACACATTTTGTTATACATAGTTACATGGAGAGATGTCTTGGCAAATGATTTGGTCCAACCGACCCGCCCTCAACGTTACAATTTCGGCAAGTTTATAGTTTCCGACCCACCCTGCTCCCCTTTCCATCGGCCCGGTCGCCTTCCCCGCCAGCCTGCCTGCCCGTGCGCATCTTCCCCGCTATGGCGCATGCCGGCCTTGCTGTGTTAAGCCTGCAGCTTGCTCTAATAATTGCAATTACCATTATAAAAAACAAAATAAAATTTCACGAATTATAGAAAAAATACCCTTGTACCAAACATCATATTTCACGATCTTTAAACACCGATTTGATATATAAAAAACCGAAATTTACATAATATTTCCCAATTTTTAAAAACGCCGTGTTATGATATTAAACATGGCTTAATTGATGCAGAAAAATCCCCTTGCACCAACAGTACTCTTTTCGTAACAAACAAAACATTTCAAAATTTGAAAAAGCGATTCTTGTGTTACCACTCGTGAATGCATGAAGTCACCCCTGTAGTACCTTAAATATATGAAATCTTTCTTCACTGCTCAACTGTCTTTCGTGGCATAGTGGGTTAAGACTCCTAGCTATAACGCTAGGGGTTCCGATAGATAGGTAGCGTAAAGAGGAGGGGAAAGAAAGAGAAGAAGAGAATAAAGGAGAAACAAATTATTTTTCTCTTTCAACAGTTCCATACTAGATGCCGCTGCTACCCCTACTTTCCACGCGAGTCCCGTTACAGTAGTAGTGGTGGGGGACTCGGGTGGGTCGCAATATATATTTTTCCCACAATTTCTTTTATACCATGATCTAGCGAAAAGTAGTCAAATCTCCACCATAATACCTTCCCCGAAACGATACAAACTTTTGTGATTGGATGCCAGAGGTCTGACGTCACACCAGCGGAGCAGGCAGAATTCTGGGTAACATGTTTACAAACACACTACACTAATATTGCTGTTCATAACCTAACCTAACCTAACCAAACCAAACGAACCTAACCTAACCTAACCAACCTAGCCTGACCTAACATAACTGCCACTAAAGCAGAATCCACCTGTCACTACTTAACTTAATGCAAAAGTGGGTCTGTCCCTGTTGCTCACCCTGCTTCGCTCAGAAAAAAAAAATTGCATCGCTCGTACAAAAACATGCTGTGTGAATGGGTCAAGCACGTATGGATTATGCCGCTGTGTTTTCAGTTTGACCGTAGGTTTTTGAAGATATGCTAAATATTATTCCTGATGGGCTTACTGATTTCGCATGTAGTAGATTAAAGGATATGGGCCTATGCATTTTTTAAATCATCTAGGCTACTGTGCTAAATTTTCATGGAGAATTCAAATTGATCGGAATACACGTACTTATCGAATTCCTTATGAAAACTGGGAGTCAGATTGGAGTCTTGAAATCAATAATCCAAAAAGGACTGTATGGGTTGTGATTGTGTTCTGTTCACTGAAAACATCTACCACATTCGGATCAATTTCAGTACCTTACGTGCATTTCATTGGTCTTGAGGAGTGCAACCTTTGCTCATCTCGCAGATTCTTATGAAAACATTGTTCAAATTACCTTATTAGAATTGCATGAAAACAGAGTCGAAATGAGTAGGTACAGTAGGCCTACAGGTAAGCATATTGAGATTTTTTTAAATTCTCCATGAAAATGTTGTAATAGGCTTAACTCATGTACCGTAATAGCTATTTATGCTATTAAAAATCTTTTAGATCCAGAATATTTGTTCAAATCAAATTGAGATGTAGCCTATATCTGACATAGGCTAATTCGCAGCCAACTGACCGGTATGCCTAGAGTTAAGGATACCATATCATTGAAGAATTCAAATTTGTTTAGGAAGAATTCACTGTTGTTCTGTTTAGGACACATTCTTTAGACTACCAAGCTTGATTTAGAAGATAAAAATTAGATCTAGAATTAGAAGTTTCCACTGTATCTTTACCAAACCAAATTAAATGCCCAAAAACATGTAGGCCTAATTTTCTAGTATTATATCAGAAACTACAATATGGGCCAAAATTGTAACATAATTTTTATAACTTAAAAAATTTACCTTAATTCATTAATATAGACTACCTACTAAGAGCTGTGTTTACCAATGTGATGTTGCAGATGATTTTATTGGTTCATGTCATTAAATTCTGAAAGTGGACAAACCCATACTGTTTATAATTTAATTTAGTGAACAAACCCATAGTGTTCATAATTTAATTTAATTTGTATGTTATTTCAGAAAGGTGCAAAATGAATCAGCTACTGGTTCCTCCACAAGTAACCGTGTTCGTACCGTCTTAACCATCCGCATTGAAAACATTGACTTTGATACTCAAGCATGTGTTCTCAGGCTGAAGGGTCGGAACATAGCAGAAAATCAGTATGTAAAGGTAAGTTAAATTTGTAAAATTATAATAGTTTACTAGGCTTCACTGAAAAAATTGTTTCATATTTGGTGAAAGCTGTAAGCAATCCCTCGCTCCTTGCACTGATACTCATTGTTTTATATCTTAGTCATGAAACACATTCACTTGGCTACTTGTTGAAATGCCAAGAACATTTGCTCAGAACTTCAGAGAAAATTCAGTTTTTTTCATTAATTATACTTCTCAATTTAAATAATTATTTTTACATTAATTTTAGTATAGACCTATAATTGCATATTATAATTGTAAATCAGGGCAAGAAATTGAAGTCTGAAGGCAGTAGCTAAACTTAGAATTTTAATCGCCATTATTATTACATTTGGTATAACATTATGCTTTTGGGAATTTTTGTTATGTTGCTATGTTAGTTACGAATGACACTGGATGGGGTAAATTGCAAGGTGAAAATTCAGACGGAGTTAAGCCATGAATTCCAACGTAATTCAGGGTTACGTGAGGTGATGTCCTATCCTGCCTCTTGTTTAACATAGCCTTAGAGAAAGTAATGAGAGACACCGGACTGCGGAGAAATTACACTATATTCACCAAAACTGTACAATTGCTTGGATACGCAGATGATATAGAGATAATAGATGGTAGATGGTTTTCTGCTATGTCAGATGCCTTCCTTTCACTGAAGCACAATGCAAAAAGAAATGGGATTGGTTATAAACAAGATGGAAATGAAGTACATGACTTCTGATAGAAATTACTCGACTAAGCCTGAAATTAACATAGGAAACTACAAATTTGAAACAATTAGTTAGTTCACATACCTAGGATCTATTGTCCAGATGAATAATGATATCACCCAAGAGATTAAACAGAGAATCAACGTGGCCAATAAATGCTACTTTGGACTGCTGAAACATATATGAAGAGTCAAGTACTTTCGAGGTCTGTGAAAGTCCTATTTTATAAGACACTCATAAGACCAATTTTGTTGTATGTGTGGACTGTTAGTAAAACAAATGAGTATATTCTCAAATATTTTGAAAGAAAAATATTGAGAAGAGTGTATGGGGGCTCGTGTGTGATAATGGCATCTGGAGGAAACAATATAATCATGAACTATATGCTCTTTTTAGGGATGTTGAAATCAGTACGGTAAGTACATGAAATTGAATAGATTAAGATGGGCAGGTCATGTAATTCGAAAAGAAGATATTGAAATACCCAAAAAGGTTATGGTGATACAGCCTGAAGGTAAAAGAAAGAAAGGAAGACCAAGACTGTGTTGGGCAGATGAGGTGGACAATGATGCCGGGAACCCTTGGAATAAGGAACTGGAGAATGGTTGGATTGACAGTGACAAATGGAAGACTTTTCTAGAGGAGGCTAAGACTCAGAAATGAATTGTTGCGCCACTGATGATGATGATACGTTAGTTAGCCTACATATAAAACATTACAACGTTTATCCCTTTTAAATATGCAGAATTGAATAAATAAATAAAATAACACTTTTACTGTGCTATGTCTCTATGTAAAAAAAATATTAAATATGTGTCTATTTTTTTCATGGCACCAAGTACAGTAGGCCTAATATGTAACAAAGTGTTCAAACCAGCTAAATATTTTGGAAGTATTTCACCGAGTGTTAAGCATTAATGGCTGTAAGAAACAACAGCCAAACAAAAACTACGTTGCTTGTTACTAGAGCAATGATTGGCTAAAACACAGATAACCAAACTCAATGAAAGTGGCTTGGGAAATTCAAGTTACTGTATATCAATAACTTTCGGATATTTCTGAATGCTTCTGAGTAAATACGAATATTCATTCAACTTGTACATGTCAAAAGTGACCGATTTTGGTAAAATCCACTATTAAATTTGACTTTTTGTTGTGGAAACGAGATTACAAAAAAAAAAATAATAATAATAATAAATAAATAAATAAAACTTCACTTTTCAAAATTGAATCATTGCTTCCTGCCCCAAAATTCTTGTCACCAATGGTGATCTGGCAACTGGAAATTTTGTATCCTGATATAGATATTTTACTTCAGAACTTCATGTACAGTGAGTCACAGGGACTCACTGTATAAGACACGGTTAAATTGAAAAAGTGTTCACTTCAGTATCATGTAAATTAACATAATCATCAGCTGATTAAGCTTTATGAATTCAAAATACGTATTTTCCTTTATTGTAATCAGTCAGATTATTTAAAAATATATTGTCTTTATTGTTTTCAGATGGGTGCATATCATACTATAGATCTAGAAGTGAATCGCACATTTACACTTGCAAAACCAGAATGGGACTCTGTTGCACTGGAAAGAGTGGATATGGCCTGCGATCCTACTCAGGTATGTTGAACGCATTTGAATTGCCAATATGAAGTACAAAAACTAATTTTCAAGACCCTGCATTATTTGTCTTTTTTAGTACTGGTACCCCATGTCTTTCTTTATCCAGCTGTCCTGGTAGAATTTAGGAGTCATTGTTTATTATTAGGCTGACCATATTACCTTGAGTCGAAAATGGGACATTGGATTGGTAAATATGGGGCAACAGAAAAAAGGACATTATGGTGTTGGCATATCATTTTCCTTCCATCACTATACTTTTCGTTCACTGTAATAAATTTGAATTCTTTATGTAGAACGCCATTAAAACTGCACTTTTGCCTTTCTGACATTGCAAATAGCCTATATGGAGTATGCCTACTGAAAGCTTTAAAGATAAAACTTAAAACTTTTAAAAAGTGTGAAATTCAAACCATCAATGTTCGATAACCAATATACACACTGAGCAGAAGATTGACACTTCTTTTCTAACAAGGGAACCGTATTGGTTGTTGTGTTGAAACCTATCTTCAAATTTTGCATATTGGTAGGTCCTCATTGCAGATAGACCTGAAAAATTAGCTGCTCATATAAACTTTAAGTGGGTGAAAATTAATTGCGAATCTTGTAAATTTGAAATATTGAGTAGCCTCACACAGTTGTTGGTGGGAGGGGCTAGTGGTCCTTCACTACCTGGTGTGTGCTGTATAGGCTGTCACACTCACAGTATTGCAAAGCCCTGCTTCCCATGTGTGCCTATGTGTACTGTGTAGTTTGCCTTCTCTCTCCCTTTCCTTATCACCAAGGGAGCAAATAATAGTATAGTAATAACTATTCCACTCATATGTCACGTGTTTGATATTGACCAATAATGTTTAGCATTTCCTTGGACCAATCACGGCCGTTTTTCTTACAATATTCTTGTAGGAATCGGAGGATGCCGTTTTATCAGGTACATCTGTTCATTAGTGGACACATAAGCATCAGTGTGCAGTGATTAATATGTCACATGCTGCCATTAAGCAGCATGAAAACAGGTTATTTTATACAACATAACTTGTTTGGGTATTGAAATAATAGAAATATATGTTAATTAAAAACACAATTTCGATTCAGTGCAAGCCAATTGGTGTGCTTTTATTCTGTTCTGTTGCTGGCTTATCTGAATGAAGTTAACTGTCTTATATGCACCATTGGTAGCACTGGTCACAATAAGGTAACTCAAATCAATTCATGGATGGTTGATACATAGTATGCCATGATATTGCAGCTGTTAGTTTTGTTTTTATACAACAAAGCACAAAAGTAATTATTATTTGCAAAATCCATTACATTTTTATTCATAGAATAGTCTTAATAAATCCCACTCTCGTGGAAATACCTATGATAATTATCCTCCTCTGATACATACTGTATGCTTGTATTCTAGCAGGTCTTGAGAAGTAATTAGTACCTTTGCATGTGTCTATCTATAATGAAGACCCATTGATATGCAAAATTTGAGGGTAGGTTACGACACGACACACTGAACGGTTCCCTTGTAAGATTAACTTCTTATTCAGGATGAAAAGGGAAAATGTTGCCAACATGCGTTTTAATTTCTCTGAATAAATTGCTGAGATTTCAATACTTAATATTGAACAATGCAACTCTTTGGTTATTCATTTTACTCATAATCATGACATTTTCATTAAAACAGCGGGATGGTCAGAAAATACAAAAATAACAGTACTGTCCCATTCAAAACAGTACACAGTGTTCAACGTATACATTATGTAATCACATCACTATTTCTAATAAATCCGTTTCAGTTTGTTTTAGAATGTTTGAGCCAGGTGACAGCTTTACAGAAATAAACGTGATAGTAATGATCTATAAATCATTTGTCATTGATACATTGTATGTTGCAGAATGCAGATGTTGCAGCAGTGGTTATGCAGGAAGGGCTTGCACACATTTGTCTCATCAATTCTAGCATGACACTTGTGAGAGCCAAGATCGATCAGAACATACCACGTAAGAGGAAAGGCAATGTGCAGCAGCATGAGAAGGTATACACATAATATTAGATTGTTAATTAACTTTTATTTTACCTATTTTATTTTACCTACAACCATAGGCGTAACCCATTGATTAAAAATGGGAAAATTGTACTATTTATTTCATTATTGTGATATATCACCTTTTTTAAAAATCTGCTTATAAATTACTTAATGAGTTTAAAGCATGGGAAGCTTAAAACTCGTTATTGTGCATCTTAATTTTTAAAATTTTCCGAGGGGAGGACCCCGGAACCACCCTCTCCAGATGTTATAACCCTCCCCCCCCATATGGTCGGCCTGGTTACGCCTATGCCTACAACATATACCAAGATTCCAATTTCACCAGTATTACTATGTTATTGTGAAATGTTTCCAAGTACCACACTCAAGTTGTTTGTTTTGTTTTAGGGCATACAACGATTTTTTGAAAGTGTCATGCAGGGAATACTACGTCATGTGAATTTTGATATAGTAAAATGCATCCTTATTGCCAGTCCAGGATTTGTGAGAGACCAGTTTTACGAGTACATGTTCCAGCAAGCCGTGAAGACAGACAACAAGCTGTTAATGGAGAATAAAAGCAAGTTTATGCTAGTCCATTCATCCAGTGGCTTCAAACATTCACTCCGTGGTAAGAAATCTTATGATGTATATTAATACTGTAAGCAGAACAATGTACAGTAGTTAATTCTGGGCTTGCATCTGGGTCAATGCTATTAATGGTATTTCACCACCCATGAAATAGAAATTATTACTAATATTTGCTAAGAAAGTTGTGGGTTTTTAGCACATGATAGGTCAGTTACAGCAGAAAATTCTTGTCCATGGCCACAATTTAAAACCATGTCGTAATTGTTAATGTTACTCTCAGTTTTCTGATTTGGCTCACATAACAAACTCCATCTTCATAAACCATCCCGGCTAGAAGTTAACTGCAGTTAAATATTGATAATCTACAGGCAATATTTGAAAAAGGTAATGAAATATGTGTTTTTGTTTTCATGACTACTGAAATAGGCCCTATTCAAGTACCGGTAGGTTTTATTTTCAAAACACACTTAACAGTTTACACATTAAGGGGCTTTACATGAATTTTTTTTTTTTTTCAATTTTCTCAAAAACGACTAATGATTTTCTTTAATTTTTGCACATGGGTTGCTTATACTAAGAGCTAAAACTTTTATTTGAAACATTTTTTTCAAAAAAAATCTCGGAATATGTGCTCTTTGCAATACGGCCTCTTGTAGCGGAAAATCATATGAAAACAAAATTTTGTATTTGGGCTAGATACCTTTTGGGGATGTGACAAAGATTGGCGATCACTTTCTCTAATTTTTAAGGGGATTTTACATGAAGAAAATTTCCTTTGTTGCAATTTTCGGGAGAACAGCTCTTACGATTCACCTTTACTTGAAAAATTTTTTCAAAAAAATTAACTGAAGGGTAATTATAAGTGACCCACTCTGAATACGTGCTTTTTGCAAAATATGGCCTCTTTTTCTATATCAGAATGTGAAGTGAGAAAAATGTATTTGCCATGCTTGAAGTAAAGAAAGTTACAAGAGTGCATTAATAAAATTTTATTTGGTTATGTATCCCTTGGGGATGCGATGTGACGTGGCAACGACATTCTCTTCATTTTTACAACCAATTTATTTCAAGAGAATGCATACATAATAATTATATTATACTAAGAGGCTAACTTTTATTTGTGCGGAGGAAGTTATGTTAAAGGCCCTGTTAACTTAAAATCAAGTGACTCTCAGAATAAAGAGTTTGTTTAGTAAAATACAGCAGTGAAAACCGCATGTTTCTACGATGCTTCGTTCTCGCGAATTCGAATAATAACTGATGTGCCTTCCAGCGGAGTGACGTCAGAGCGCACTACCTGCCCAAAGCCCGCGCGCCGTCTCTCTAGTAATCAAGCTGCCTATGAGGCAGCAACTTGTATCTTAATATTGTATGCGCGAGTTTGCGTGCTAGTTAGTCGGAAATGCCTAAATGTTGTGTTTTTGGGTGCTCAAACGCCTCAAATATCGATTTAGGAATAAGTGTTCATAAGTTTCCAAATCGAGATCGATCACCGGGCAGATTCAAAGCGTGGCTGAATAGAGTAAATCGGCGTGATTTCGAGCCTACCCGACATTCCGTTGTTTGTTCTGCACATTTCAATGCAGATGACTTTGAAATTACCTCCCGGCTTAAAAATGAACTTCTGGGAATCAAAACAAGTCACCCGATTTTAAAGAAAACAGCAATTCCGTTTATAAAATTGAAACCAGGTGAACACAAGTCGCAGAGAGCGTGTAGTGCCTATGTAAGGAAGCAAATTGTCAAAGAAGCAGTAGCAGATTCGTCAATGAGTGCGTGTGCTGAATTCTGTGAGACAGTGTATGAAGAAGCAGGAATCAACGATATCGAAGAGCAAACTAATACCGGCAATGAAAACGCAATTGCACCAATCGAAATAGAAGTGCAGTGTGAGCTAGGTAGGGAAGTTCTTAGGGATATTTTAAATTCTGAAACTCCTGAAAATGAATCTGAAAATGATATGGATACATCTTTTTGTGAAACAGTTAGTAACAGCAGTAATGATTCTACTGATTCCATACAACAAGAAGTTTCACAGAAACAACATTCAAAAATAGGCCAGGGTGCCGTATTTTTTGTTGTGTGGGAATGTTTGCTGTCTTTATTTACCTTTTGTGGTCAATGCGGCAAAACTGTCACTAATGTACATCCGAGTATTAGAGGGCCTTCACTATCTGTGAAAACTGATTGCATTAATGGTCATAAATTTATATGGCGTTCGCAAAATAACATAAAGAAACAGTCATCGCTTTCTGTTAAATTAGCAACATCTCTCTATGTTAATGGTTTAAGTTTTAGTGTTTTCAATTCCTTCGCCGAGACTTTTAATTTGTACTTCATGTCTGCCCCTTCATTTTATAGAATTATACATTCCTATGTTTCACCTGCAATAAAGAGTGTGTGGTTAGAGCAACGTAACAGTAAAATCGCTGCCAGACAAAATGAAAAGTCTTGGTTAGCCGGGGACGGTCAATTTGACAGCCCAGGATTTTCAGCGAAGTACATAACGTATACAGTAATGGACGTTAGCACTGACGAAATAATTGATTTTGTTGTACTCCAAAAGGGGCAGATTACTGGGGATTTGGAAAAGCCAGCATGTGACATAATAATATCGAGATTGCTTGAAAATGGTGTAGATATCGAACTTTTTCTTTCCGATCGACATCGAGGAGTTCGTAAATTACTGAAAACAAAATTTCCGAAAATAGCACATGAGTTTGATGTGTGGCACCTGTCTAAGTCTCTTGCTAAAAAGCTCAAAGAGATCGGCAAGAATTCACCATTATTACAAAGTTGGAAAGACAGCATTGTTAACCACCTGTGGTGGTCATGTCAGACTTGTGGAGGGGACGAAACCGTGTTGGTTGAAAAATTTCAATCGGTGTTATTTCATATTTCCAATGTACATAGCTGGAGTGGAAATAACGTAATTAATCAGTGCGAACATGAAGACATTATTGAAGATGAAGCAAGTGAATGGATCAGACCGGAGTCAAATGATTACGTGTTACTGTCTTCTGTTATAAAAAGCAGGAATTTCATTGAAGATTTGAAGCACGCGAAGAACTATTGTCATACAGGACATTTAGAGTCGTATCATAATGTAGCACTAAAATACAAGCCGAAAAGGATTCACTTTAGTTACGATGGAATGGTTCTTCGATCAATGTTGGCAATTATGGATTATAACTATAATGTAAACAGAAACGTTAAAAGTGAAAAACTGAAATACTCAAAACCGACAAAAAAGTGGGTAGTGGTTTCAGTTTATGAAAGTAAAAGTAACGAGTGGCGTAATGACATAGTGAACAGGGCATTACATTACATAAATACTTCAAACATTGAATTTGAGGAAGATCCTTACTTGGCTAAAGATGTTCCACAATGTATCGCTCCAGTGGCCCGTCCTGAATCGCTGGAAGCTGTGAAGAGATTCTCTTTCTCGAGATTCCAAGATCTTTAAAGGTACCGCAGTAACAATTTTGTCCAGCAATAACTTTATATGTATTTACAGTACCGGTATTTAATTAATAGTTTAAATGTAGTATATTACTTACAACTTTGATTTTATTTACAGCAACATTTTAAATTATAATAGTTTTTTCTAGTTTTTAATTGTTCTTTCACTTGCATGAAAATAAATGACCAAACTAAATATTTTACAGACATAAGCCTAGTACTGTAAAAAGAAGACTGAGTTGACTTTAAAAACTCTGTATAACATTTTTTGAACCTCACTGTAGTTGTGGATTCAGGATTAAAATTTCAATTAATCAAAATACGAAATATCTCTTCCGTCAGCAGGTTGAAATTGTCTGTACTCTTTGCTAGGCTCAGGGTATTCGTTCCGAATCTGTTTAACTACGCATGAAGGTATGACTTTTCTATTGCCTTTTCCGAAGGGCTTCCAAGAATTAATCCAGTAGACGAATTGTCTATAAGCTACATAACGCATGTTTCTATTGTTCGCTACTCGTAACTCTTCCCTTTCAAAATTGGATTCGGCTCTCACCATCATAAGGTGCCTAGCAGTGTTCAATGTGTCCCTGTTTAATACAACAGAATGAAAGGAATTATGTAATGTAATGCAGTCAGCACTTCCCTTCACGTCCCTTATCATAACACTTTCAGAACAGCAGAAACATTCATTATGAATCGCTGACAAAACACATTCACCACAGTTGCACCAATCAGTACTATTTACACGGTCAGCATTCCCAGCATTTTCTTCGTCTGGTCTTAAAATTACACTTTTTTTCGGCTCGAATTGATATGGCCTGATTCCAGACATGACACGAGAAACTGGTAAATTTATAATAATTTTAACACTTGAGATCACACCAGCAATGAGCTAACAAACACAGACTGATGTGTCGGCTACATATGGCTGGCATTCCAATGCTTCCTCACAGTGCTGGCTTGGCGCGGTGACGTCACACTGCACTATAGGCGGAACTTCTGTACTTGGATTGCAGGCGAACGGTTAAACATAGAAAGCTCGGGTTTTCGCACAAACTAATCTCTAAATATCCTCTTTTTAAACCAGCTTTCACCTAAAAATGCATTTTTTAAGTTAACAGGGCCTTTAATGTCACATCAGATTTTTCCTCCTTTGGTTTTAATTACCAAGTAATGTTCTTGATCTATATAAAGTGTAGTGAAAACCAATAAGTTAAAAATAGAGAAATAATTGTTGAAAAAACAAGGGAAAAGTTCTGAAGTTAGATTCCAGTAAAAGATAGTCTCATCGGTAGATACATTCAATCAACAGTGAAAAGACATTTCAGTAGCAGAAAACTCTCAAAATATTACTGTTTAAATTAAAATTAGAGCTGTGTAGGACTTAGTTTTTATTAAAAAGTTCTTTTGCTGTAGCTTTGCAAATTGCTTTAAACATACATCCTTTTTATGTTGTAGAAGTGTTGACTGATCCTACAGTAGTAGCAAAAATGTCAGATACGAAGGCATCCGGTGAAGTTCGAGCTCTTGAAGCCTTCTACAACATGCTACAAACAGAACCTGCCAAGGCTTTCTATGGACCTAAACATGTTGAACGTGCCAATGAATCTCAGGCTATAGAAACACTACTCATATCTGATAAACTTTTCAGGTAAGAAAGTTTTTTTACAATATTCTTCATATTATTCTCACAATAACCCATGGTCACACCCTGGCAGTAGAAACTATAAATATAAATTACATTAATTGCAGGGTCCAGGATGTCAAATTGCGAAAAAAGTATGTCAGCCTTGTGGATAGTGTTCGTGAATCTGGTGGAGATGTGAAGATTTTTTCAAGCATGCATGTATCCGGAGAACGTAAGTTGGTTTTTCACTGATATATAATAAACAGGAATTAATTTAGTTTTAATTATGTAGGATTACTGTTTAGAACAAAAATTTATTCCGTACAAATGAGAATTGTATAATATATTCCCATGCAATGCAATACGTTTGTCTGTCTGGTTTAAAAAAAACATTGAAAAGTCTCTCGATGCTGGTGTAGCCAAACAAGTAAAGCTATTGGCTATGGAGTGGGTGGTGAGAGTTCAATCCAGGGCAGTGGCAAAATTTTTCTCCTCCTGTTGTGCCAGAACCAATTAGGATTGACTCAGCTCTCTTTAAAATTATCTTAGGATGTTTACTTTCTTACATACCTCATGGGATAAAACTTACTTGGAGCGGCCTCCATGCTGAACAGCTGAGTTTTTTGGAGCTTTAACTTTGAAAAACCTCGAACCACTGAGTGGAAAAAAAAAAAAAAGGGTACCACTACTTTTACTTTGGGAAGTTTGCTAGATATAAATAGGATCACACTACTTCGGTTGAATATGTAATTGAAGTAGTGTCACAAATCCTGCCTTATTCGTGTTGTTTAAATGGTTAGGAAATCTTCTATAAGTAAAAATGGCAAGAGACATCCTTTTAAATTTTTTTAAATAAAACTTATGCTGCATTTAGCCTACTTACTTTCTGTTTATAATTTTTACAAATTTTAAAAGAAAAGTCATGTTTTGATTAATTTAGGTTTGTAAACATACATAATGCTAAAATTTGTTTCTTAATTATTTCTGGTATACTTTCTAAAATGTTTTATCACAATACAAAAATGCAGATCCATAATAACGGGGAAATTTCATCTCTGCTATGATTGTCATTTCCAATAATGGAGGGGGGGAATCATAAAAGCTGTATGGCTTACAAGACATAGTTACTTCACCAATAATGTGGGTCTTTAACTGTTTTCAGAACTTGATCAGCTGACTGGAGTGGCTGCAATATTGCGTTTTCCTATGCCTGAACTGGAGGAAGATGATGAAGAAGAAAGTGATCAAGAAAACTAACTGTATTTGTAATTATTTCATTGTATCGGCTGTATTTATTTTCTGTGAGAAACATCAGAGGATAGGGTATGATATTGTATTTTATTTCAGTGTAATGTTTTTATTTATTAATTACAGTATGTCATAGAATTGAATGATTTCAGGTATTTCTATTTGCCTCATTGCAATTTTGTGCTTTTCTTTCCATGAATTATTTGTAGTTCTGTTTCCCATTGATGGATGTTTAATCATGTCATATTCTCATTATGATGAAGGCATCACTGTTGTAAAGTACAGTATATAAAGTGATAGTTCTAAATTTCATTGTGTTATTTCCTTTATCCTTAAACCTTCCCTTAAACTACACTACATACTGAAATAACTATAGCATTAAATTAATAATTATTCTAGTCCAGAGTAATTACAAATGTGGTATAGTACTGTAAAAATTTTGAAATCCTAATCCTAACACATTACCCATGTAAGGGGGTACAGCAATCCCGAGAAACCATCGGAAGTCCCTAACAAGTTATGTTGTTCAAAATGTGTTTTTATTCTGTTCACTGCCAGCATGTGACATATTAATCACTGCATGCTGATACCTTATGATAACGAGCTGACATTTTGTCAGATAAAATTGAATCATCATGTTCCTAGCAAGTATATTATAAGATAACCGACCATGACTTTTCTATATCTGAGGCACTGCAAAACATTATTGGAATAGTCAAAACAATATTTATAAAGTAAGATAATATTAGCAAGCTTATTATAAGGTAATGACTGTGACTTGTCGATATCTGAGACAGTGCTAAACATTGGCCAATATTAAATATGCATCATATGAATGGAATAGTCAAAACAATATTACATAAGTACATACGTTAATATGATTATTAAAAGATGAAGAAACAAAAGCAACATCATCTCACAGAATAATACTGGCTACATATTGTCCAGTGAGTTCCATGCAAGAGTTGGCCAATGACGCGGGTTTCTGCGTCACGGCGGACACAACTGCAACTTCCGGGCGATTGGGTGAAATATCTATGCTAATAAAGCCACGATCAGTATAATGATTCAGGTCCTCAAATTTACAATGAAAATAATCATGTGCCTCTTCACGAGACTATTATTAATGAGGAAACCTGAAAAATGAAGTGTATAGGTCAATTTCCCATACATTAGAAGAACTCAAAGACAATATCACAAGAAAAATTAACTGTCTCGGAAGCTGAACTTATGCACGTGAAAGAAAATTTCCCAAAAAGGGGCCAGTGTCGTGTGGATGCAAGAGGAGAACATTTCCAACATCTCTTGTGATGCGATACCTGGTTATTTTTACTTTAATTCAAATTGTAATGTGAGAACCTGAAAACATTACACCGATCGCCCGGGAGTTGGAGCTGTGCCTGCCACAACGCAGAAACCCGCGTCATTGGCCAACTCTTGCATGGGACTCACTGTAGAACAGATGGACAATGTGACTGTTGTAGCTTGGCACGAAGGAATCAAACACGTTGCTGTTATTGATTTCTTTGCAATTTTTAGTATTATGAGTGATTCATTCTTAGACATTCACTTAGGAGTTGAATCCATATATATCTCTGTGAGCATAAAGGTTATGGCAATATGTTATAATCAATAGTTATAGTTATACCTGTATACACTGCTTGGCATGCGTCTTTTTTTTTATTGGGAATAGTTTCATATACTGTATTGAGATAAACAAAATCAGTAATTAGATGATTGTAATAATCAGAACTGATGTGAGACTTTAAAAATGAAATATATAAATTGAATAACCTAATAAATGTTAAGAAAAAGTGAAACATGTAAACTATCATTTCAACTAAAATTTCTTGAAAGATTTACTGAAGTACTATTTTTGTGAATAACATCTGAATGACTAGATAAATTAATATTTATCTTGTTTATTTAAAAATATGTTACGTCAATTGATAACAGCATTTGTACAACTGAGTGGGACAGTACAGAATAACGTGTTCTGTGTCTATCACAATCTCTAGTTCATAAACAAATCACCATGTTTTGCCTCCTTTTTCATCTTAATTTTTTTTTTTGCTAACCTCTGCTCCATCAGTCAATGTATGTCCATGATTTACGTTGATATCTTGTTCATCTTCTTGAGCTGCCTTTCTTCCTGCTCAATCTTCTTACGCTTCTTATCAAGCAGCCATGCTGCTTTTCCTCTTTCATGCCGACCTTTCATCATGCTCTTATACAAATTACGATGTTTATTTTTTATCATCTTTTCTCTCAGTTTATGTTCTTGGATTTGTTGGTGTTTCTTTTCTTTAGGATCTTCTTTAGTGATAATACCAACACTCACTGACATGAGTTTCTTCTGCAAAAGAAAAAAGAATTACAGTAAGCATTTATACTGAAAGATTTCACTAAGAAAAACATGACACACAGAGTGCAGTATGTTCTGCATATAGAGAGAACTCGGGCGACTAAAGCAATATTTCAAATCCTATGGTATTAAAAATATGCAGTACCATATAAATTTGAAATACAAGTGCACCTTGCTTATCGTGATGACTTCGGGATGCAGCTAATCTGGTAATATTAACTGATTGATAACAGTAGCCGAAGGAACTAAAGGAAGAGTTATTTATTCCTACATAACATAATATACTACAAAAACAGAATTAAAAGCTACTGTATTTCTTTATACATACAAGTAACTGTGTAACATTGAACCATTCATAATACAATATTAGACTGCAAGCACCTATTTTTGCAATCAATAATAAAGTTTTTAATTGTTTCCATTTTCCCTTTGGAGTCCATTACCCAATATTTCATACTCATAGTATTTTTGAAAGTTTACTGATCTATGGTGAACACCGCCTAGTAAAACATCTAAAGCCTGTCTACTCAAGTCTTTTCATTTTACACTAACCATCACTGCATGTCAACATTGTGATCTTCACAAATCAAATGCAACAGCTAAACTGAGGGGTGAAACATGCTTTATTACTTAAATGAGAAAGTTAAGGAACACCACCTGGCCCCCTCGAACAGGTCACCCTGTGAGCTGGGAACATTACCCTTACTTCCAATATAACACAATACATTTGTGTTAGAAACAAAACCCTTAAAAACAAAATTTTGAATAACATACAGTACTTGCAAATAAAGCCGCAAAAAGGAAATTGTAATAACGTAAACCGAATCTTTGATCACAATAAACAGCAATTTTTCAATGCATGATTATTAATCCATACTGGACTTTGTAATAGTGATAAACATTACTCAACTGATAACATTATCCACGATTACCTCAAGTGACATTCACTGTAATCTCTTAATTAAAATTATAGTAATTGATGTCCGGGTTAGGCCGCGTCGTGTTGATGGTGTCTTCTGACGTTTCGGACAACATATCGTGTCCTTCTTCTGAGAAAGAATTGCAAGAAAATAAGTGCTTGTGATTAGTAAACAGTCGCAGTTGTCATGACGTCAGTGTTATTGTTTCACGCCAGATGTCACTAATCTTATAACCATCTTCCCTGTTTATGTTTATGTTATAAACAGGGAAGATGGTTATAAGATTAGTGACATCTGGCGTGAAACAATAACACTGACGTCATGACAACTGCGACTGTTTACTAATCACAAGCACTTATTTTCTGCAATTCTTTCTCAGAAGAAGGACACGATATGTTGTCCGAAATGTCAGAAGACACCATCAACACGACGCGGCCTAACCCGGACATCAATTACTATAATTTTAATTATAACTCTGGCCGTGGAAGCCTGCGAACTAAGTTAATACTGTAATCTCTTATTAAACTAGCAAAAAACTCTCAACTGATGACTACTTTTAATGGAAATCAACAGTCAGCTGTAGCGGTGGAAATGGGAATACAGTAGAACCCCGATAATTCGAGCTAATTGGGGCTGAGGCTACCTCGAATTACAAAACTCGGATTATACGGAAATATCACTAAATCAATGGGAAAATCGCAAATAAATGTTTAATGAGCACAATAATGGTTTAAATAATAAATAAAAGAATATAGTAGGCCTACATATCTAAACGGTTACTGTTAATCTGTAACAGAAATGCATCAGCAGTCTGAAGCCAAGGTTATTTCTGTGTATTATGAACAAAAACCCTAAGTGGGACAGTTTTACCTGCATTTTTGTACATGGAAAAATTGAAAGAAAGCTCAAAATGTAACACATTCGGAAGTGCGTAAAACTTACATGCGGACACCGTATAAAAATGGGATTTTACTCTAGTTTTAGGGAAAATTTTAATTTTCTTAAGACCAGCTCGAATTACACGGAACCTCGAAATACCGAGGCTCTACTGTACCCCTTTAAAAAGAAGTTCAGATATCCAGACCCATAATATTCGGTCTGGGCGGTGCAGTCTGCATGGTGCTGGCTTTCTGTCCAAGGTAGCAAGTTTATGTCTACACATTTAGAGGCATGTAAAAAAACTCCTGCAGGAGACAATTCCGGTACACTGGTGGCAGCTGCGGTAAATCCTTGTCATTAAAACAAACAAACCAATCTGACCAACAATCAAAGTCCATGTGTGGGTAGCAAAGAAACTGTGGAACACATTGTATTTCATTATCCAGTCTACATGAGAGAGAGCTAGACTATGTGATTCCATTTTAACAGATGCAAACCTATTTTAAAGTACTTTTTTTATTCAGTTTTAAGATGACGGCAGTTTTAAAAGTTCAGTTTCATATAATGTTCATTTTCTTTTAATGATTCTAGCCAAACAGTTCTACTAGAAACAATGTTATCTTCACAATGAATAACAACAATGTCTACACCTTTAAAAGCTGTGATGAAAACAGACCTTGAGAGTATTTTTTGGATGTAAGGCTACTGCTCACAGAACTTCTAGTAGTAACTGACCGAGTGATGCAACTCCTATTTTAACTTGACTGTTTGGTATTTCGTCTATAAATTTGTTTGTTACTTCGTCATGACCAAATGCACTGTCTGATTTTCTCCCAATCTTGAAGTCTTGAAGTTATCAAAAACAACATATGAGTAAAGATTTTAATTTCTTGATTCCATTTCATTATGATGGAAATTTTAATGTTTTAATTTCATGTAATGTTCAGCTTCTTTCAATGAATCTAGCCAAATGGTTCATGCTATAAAAATTTACACTATCAATTGTATGATTTTCAACAACTTTGTTAGAGTATATTTTTTATGTAACCCCAATTGTTTACTGGCATTTCGTCTGATTGTAAATGTATTATGCAGTCACGACCAAACATGTTCTTCCAATTTGGGATGGATGTTCCTTTACATAATTAAAAAACCATGTAAGAATATTTAATTTTTTATTCCCTTTAAAGATGGTTGCGATTTAAATTGAGGAATAACATATCTTAAAGATTTGTTTCAGACACAGGGTTTAGTGTTCATTGAACTACTAGCAATAATATTAAAAATAAATGTAATAATATCAATAATAATAATAAACGACTGAATACAAGCAGCGTCAACTCCTAATGGAAGAGAAGGTTCTGTACTTTAAGTATAAGCAAGAGTGTGTCTTTGAGAATGGCAACTGTTTATAGAACAGTCATTAGTGGATACTAGACTAGATTTAATCTTAATGAAAAGAAAAAATATATACATATATTATATATTTCATAATAAGCTGTTCTCCAATTAAGGTATGCTTAACTCTTTGATTCCATGAAGAGTCAAATGGCAGGTTTGTTACATTGAGACTATCCCAATAATTGCAATCACTCTAGTCTTATAGAAGCACTTAAACAAAATGAGAGTCCACGAAGTCATGCAGATGGGTTAAGACAAGAATAGTGCAGAAATTTATGGGTATTGATATATGAGTAATAAATATTGATATATTTTTTTGTATTTGCAGTATGTACAGGATTAGTTGTACTTTGATTAAATATGATCCATACTAACAATGCAATTATTCCTCTTAGATGAATAATCTACTATAATATTTGAACTCGTGTTTCCACGTAGGCCTACATGCCAGCTATTAACAAGACGGTATTCAATTGTGAAATTAAATTACTCGGTTTGTCATAGCAACTGGGGGAAAAAAAGAGCATTAAACGATTTGGACAAAACTCGATATGCGGGGGTTTTTGTGCTAAGTTGTTTTTTCTCCGGGCATCACACTTTAATTGTGAAATGCACATCAAAACCGGGATTTTAGTTTTTTAATTATTAATCGCTTTAATTGTTTATGCACGATTTGGGTAGGTTCATGAGTCTGTGGTACATTTTAATAGTTT
The DNA here is from genome assembly GCA_964059195.1 of Ectobius pallidus. NCBI lineage: Eukaryota > Metazoa > Arthropoda > Insecta > Blattodea > Ectobiidae > Ectobius > Ectobius pallidus. The sequence goes on along the minus strand of CAXKWD010000004.1, from coordinate 56,159,682 downwards.
CATTTTGAATCTGTATGCCCATACAGAAGCACAAGATTCATTCTATTTTTACATAAAACTATATAATAAGAATAAAACTACGTAATTCATGCAATTTATGTAAAAAGATGTGTTAATAAATATGTTTTAATTATTTTACTTTTAAATAAATTATCAAAGGTAATCCGAGAGATTACTAGTTTACGATATATTTGCAAGAACGAAGTTCGAATTAAATAATAATAATTTTCTTACTTTGTTGTCAAAATTCTATCAGCCATAAAATCACGGCATACTAGATGAATGAGCAGTCCACGAATCGATTCGGTGAATCAATCCGAGTTCCCAATGCTATCAATACTGCACATCACAAGACGGAGGGAATCATGGTAGTTGCTTACATCGAAACACAATAAAAGCACAAGAACTGGCTTGCACCAAATCGAAATTGTGTTTTTAATAGGGCTGAAAATCGATTAAAATTTCTAATCGAGTTAACGCTTGACTTTAATCGATTAATCGACAAACAGGTCGGTATTTTAAACGAAACCAAAGTGTACATTTAATATTGTTTTACATGTTTAATAACTACTACACTACAGATACTTAGAAGAAATCCTGAATTAATGAATACCATTATTAGTTAACTAGTGAAAAAATGTATACAAAACTTACATTTCCGGTTATTTTCAGCCAAGACTTGAGACACACGAGTTTTTTGACACTTGAATGTTCAAGAGACGGTTATGTGCCTTGGCCGGAGAAGCGAGAGAATGCAGTTTTGTCATTTGACCCATTTCTCGAAAAACTTTTTCAGAATTTGACTAAACCGATTAATCGGAAAATATAATTGATCGACGATTAAATGTTTAATCGATTAATCGGTACAGCCCTAGTTTTTAATCAATGGATATTCATATTATTTTGATTTCCAAACAACTTCTGTTGAATAAAATAATGTTTTTATTCTGCTCACTGGCAGCATGTAATGTATTAATCACCATACGCTGATGCCTTACGTATCCAGAACGAGCTGATGTATCATCAGACCAAATTGCATCCTTGGGGTCGTGATTGGACTATATCCGAGGAATTGCTAAATGTTATCGGTCAGTATCAAATATGCGGTGTATGAGTGGAATAGTCTACATAAACACCTAGCAGTTGAGTAAATAATTGTGGATGAAGTCACACTTGCTAGTATAGTAAATACCTGGCATAGACTACACATACATTTTAGATATATGCTGAATAGCTTAGACATGTAAACAAAATATAGTGATATGGTAAACAACTTTTTCCACCTTATACCACAAAGCATATTAAAGTATATTAAACTATTTGATACACGGGTAACTACTATCTTAAAATAGAAGAGAGAGAAATAAAACACTCAAAATGCAAATGACTTAGTATTATAATATAGTGAACTTATATGGATTCAAGAGAACATGCTCTACAGGCGTAAACATGCAGTAAACCTTTTATCATTCTGAAGAAATTTCTTTGGCAATGCTCTCATTTTTATTCATATCACCTATTAATTGCAAGCAGTCAATCTGTGTTAAATATAATTAATTTAAAAGAAAGGCATCAAGGCATGAATTAAATTACAAGATTTTAACAATGAATATTTACGAACACACCCCAAGATTTTCAAAAGTCTGCATACAATACTTGGTGAAGTAAATATGTTAATGTTAGTCATGAGGTGTTAACACAGAAGTCTAGATCCAGTTGAGTTTGAGAGAGATCCTGGGCTCAGTCCTGGATCACAGTTTATTTAAAAAGTTATGCAGATAGTAAGATAAAGCTAAAAACAAAATTCCATTAAAATAAAAAATGGTACAGGTAAATAAATGTATAAACCATGACCAACAAATTTCATCGAGCTAACCTTCTTTTCTCTAATGACATCTGGATCGTGATCTTCAATCTCATCTAGATTTTCCTCTTTTTGTTTTTTCACATTTCCTTTCCTTTTAGCCTCCTTATTCTTTTTAACGTCTACTTCTTCCTTCACTGACTCATCATCATGATCATCATCTTCCACTTTTTTAATTGTCTCATCTACTTCTTCTTTAAATGATTCGTCTGCTTCCTCTTCATTATCTACAACAAATAACACATTACAGTGGACATTTAAGAGCAGTATCCTACCTTGTTTGAGATTACCATGTAATAACAGTAAGTTAATGGAACTTTGAAATTTACGTTCAACATTTTCTTTTTCCTGAAAATTTTCTTTCTAGCCCACAAACAACTCAAATATTGAAATATATGTAAATAAAATTATACTTAACTTACTACTGGTGAGAATACACAGTGAATGGAGTTTTCTTGTTAAAATGTAACTAGTTTACTTTATAATTTACTTTCTCTAGCCATACCGTATATTCTTCATATAGGTAAAAGAAGTCCAGTACATTCTCACTAATCTGGCAGTTAACAGACCAGGGTAATCACAGACTCCTAAACTGTTACAAAAACTCATTTATATGATGAATACTACAGTATAATGTGTATAATAATTCTCATCACAATTTCAACTATAGTTTAAATTTTATGTTTATGTTTACCCTGCAACATTTTCCACTCATGGCACTGTGATCGTGAACATAAACAAATGGCATTGTATTGTACTCGGCAAATGACACTATAATAGACTGGTAATACTGTACTTTGGAATGAGTGAGTGATTACAGATGTGTATTATTCCAACGGTTTTGACACGACAAGATTGTTTCCCCTTCTCACCACACTCACAAGCACCACTTTGGAAATACCATACTACTGTAGGGAAACTAGCACAAAAAAAAAAAACTATAAAACTTCAAAACACAACACAGTTTAAAATTCACAATGGATGAGTTCCTGATGAAGGCATACAATGGAAAAAGGACTATCTGCAATTTTGTGTAAAAACTCTATACTGTTGAATTTTAGTTTGGCTTGTGTTTTGTCAATGAAGCATGCTGACATCTTTCTCATATTCTTTTCAGTAAAATTGCTTGAAGAGTATATGTCCAGGTAAGGAAAAAAAAAAAAGCGGACCGACTAAAATATCTAAGTTACCTAGCGGTATTCACAGGATAACAGGGAATTTATTGAAATTTGTTCTAGTGTCGACTGTTGACTTAGCCCATTTCGAAACCCATTAGAAAATAAGCCATTAATTTGTCAGTGTGTTTTCAGACAGAAAAATGCACAGATAACAGATGTATATCAACTGAAATCAGCTTTCTTTCCCCTACCTGTACAAAGGGCACATATCAGAAAACCATTTTTTGAGAAAATCACATTAGTAATGTTTACATGTCATTGAAAACCTGTGTTAATGATTTATTTTTCCAAATATATAATAAAGATGAGAATAGAACTGACATTAACCGAATGAAACCCTTTAAATGGGTTAAGTATTGTTTTATCCAGAAAATATATTATAAAATATGTTCTTTTACGCCCTTTTTACATATAAGTCAGATATGAATATGTAATATGATGTTCATAGTAAAATTATATATTTTTACATTTTTAAATGTTTAATGATAATTGGAAAAGTTAAGTGAATACAAACTGAAACGTCCAGTGCCGATTTCTATAGCAGTTCAATGAAACAAACAGTATTTTAAACTTCTCACTTTTCAGCTTACCTATGGAGTTTTATACCAGTTCAATGAAAGGCACAATATATTAAACTACAAGACTACAGATCAGTGTCCATCACTTGAATCAGAGTTTGCTTTCTTCTCTCTGACCTTGTTGATTGGCTCTGGGGAATATGTCTTCAAACCAATTTACTTTCTCTTCAGTGAGGAATCTGAAGATTCCTTATGTCATTTTGCTTAGCAGTGTTCAGTTTAACCGTGACAATTGGTTGTAAGTTTAAATTCAATGAAATTTAAGGAGATTCTTTTGTAAAGGAAAATGATTCATAAGAACCAAAATATGAACAGCAAACTCCAACTCCGCCATGTTGAGAAAATGCCATTATTTGATAGGACTAGATTTTGAAACATGAATTTCTACTTTTGGATTTCTGGTTGGGAACCCCTGACTTAGGCTCTCATTACCAGATATTAAATGTGTGTTAATATATACACACCTTCCAGTAATGAAGGATCCTCAAGTGCTTTTTCTTCAGGTGGAATGTATCGTTCCCTTGTTTTGTCAACAAATGGAGATAAGTGTGGAGGAAGAATTGTTCCAATAAAATACTTTTCCACTGGAACCAGTTCTCGTGCATTCACACTGTCAAACACCCATTGTGGTTGGACATAGTACCTGAAAGAAAGATTATAATAAACTATGGTTTTTCTAAGTCCTTCAAGAATCATTCGGGTTTGTTGGCTGATTGGTTAGTTGCTTTCATGCACAGATCAACATTACTGGTACACACCATAAACAGGAAATGAAGGAGGGATGAAAGGGAAGGGAAAAACATCAGCTGAGGTAGGGAGGAAATACAACAAAACAATAGCTTTCTATTAGTACAATGGGGAAGTTGAAGTTGGGAATGTATACAGAGATGAAAAAACCTCTTGACTTGACCAAAACAATTGTTTATCTCCTTATTCTGGGGAGCTCTACAATACTGTCTAAGTTTGTGTTTTAGCAGGCATTAGAATTTATAGATTCTGGATCAAGTGACACACCAGCCTTTGGCTATATGCCTTTTGGAATCCACTATGGAAAAAAATACGTATAAAAGCCTCAAATAAAAGAGAGAAAAAATATTTACACTACTTGGAAAAAGCTCTTTTGTGAACAGAATGCAATTTATGTTAGTAGTTAAAATATTACAATATTTAAAATTAAAAGACAAATCTTAATTAGTAATCAATAAATCTGTTACATTCAAAGTTAAACACAGTTAACTGCATAGTTTTACCTGGAGATGTATTGCTTGTCCAAACTTGGTCTGTCTACAATTTGATGTGTGATAGTTTCATCTGTTTCATCAAATGTTGCTCCAACAAACAGCAACTTATCCCAGGAGACTTCTCCTCCAAAACATCTTATTAAGAAAACAAGAGGTTCTCGAGGCACTTCTCTGTTAATGAAGAACTTCAATCCTTTGAACAGGGTTTTCAGTTTCTTCACTTTCTCTGCCTCTTGCTTTGCTTCCTCCATTATTGTAGGATCATCTCCTTGCTGGAAAATGTTACACAAAAGAAATGCGCGTGAAACAAGATGCAAACATAGGGCAGAAATTCATATCTATGTTCAGTAGAGTCGCGATAAGCCGAGCCTCGATAATCCAGCCTCGATAATCCAAGATTCCGTGCAATCTAAGATGAAAAAAAAAAAAAAAACCACCATATATAAAGGCTTAAGGAGAATTTTTAAAAATAAAGTACCTTTATCGTTGACAACATACAGAGCTCGCCCTCAAATTGAAAGCATGGACGACGTCACAGACAGAGGCGGCGGGAATTCAAATGCAAGCAAAACATGCTGAGCTTAAAACATTGATGGTATTACGTTAGTATCCACTGTTACCTAAAGCGCATGGAGCCATGGATTATATTTCCATTGTAGACTTTAGCACTTAACGCATGCGTACTGCTAATGCCAAGTTCGAATTTTAACAGTCGCGAAGCTTTCAGATTCCAGGCGATCTCTGTACAAAGGAGGCTTGGGGAAGGTGCAGTTGGAAATGGAAGATGGGAGGGATGTGGGTTGGCAACGTCTCGTAATTCCAGTAGGCGATGATCGGTCACACTGTTAATGTATAGTGTGTATGTGTCTGTAACTTTAAAGTTGAAAATTCCATTATTTTCCATGTAATCCGAGGTACCATCTGCCCCAATTAACTCGGATTATCACGACTCAACTGTACTGCCCTTACCATGCTTTAAATGAAAAATTCACACAAGAGCATACTATTTAGGAAGTTTATAAAGAGAAGTATTTATTATATAAAAATAATGAGATGGAATGTGGCACACTAACTTCACTAAAATTGACATTACAGTCCTTTCACATTCGCCAGAGGTTTCAAGGCCAAACGTAGCACGCCTATGATACCCCCTCTTACCGCGCTCATATGACATCATACCCCTCCAATGCCAGTCACATGACAAGCCAGTAGGGAGTTCCCCCTTGGTGTCGTATGAGTGTGTGCGACAGCGCAGCTCCTCTGCGCAAAGGGGAATACTGTCTTCTGATCAGTGGGGGCATATTAGACGTGAGAAGTTGTAGCCTTGAAACTTCTGGCGAATGTGAAAGCACTATAACCTGGATTGCAGTTTCAAAGGGATTCCCCATTCATCTTCAGCTAGACTCCATCTGTTAGTTGATCGGCATCAGCATCCTCTCATGGGCAACCAATGAACTTCCTAATGAGATATCCGCAGGAATTTCATAGTTCATAAGCGTGTTTTTGTTCTAGTGTGTGTGAATTTTTTCCCAAACTGTTAGTTGTTTGTGTCCTATATATACTTTTTAGCTCTGATTCCATATTAATTTCATGTCCTGTTCCCCGAACATGGGCTGCAATTGTTGATTTATCAATTTGCCCATACAGTTTGGGGAAAAATTCACATACACAAAAACACTTATGTACTCTGAAATACTCGCACATGATGATCTCATTAGGACATTCATTGGTTGCCCATGAGAGGATGCTGATGCCGATCAACTAACAGATGGAGTCTAGCTGAAGATGAATGGGAATCCCTTCAAAACTGCAGTCCAGGTTATTGTCTATTTTAGTGAAGTTAGTGTGTCACATCCCATCTCATTATAATTTTTATATTCACACAAGGTTTGGACATGGTTCAAACCAATTTACGATTTTTAAACTGTAAACTGTGATTTAAATAAAACTATTTTTATTACTTAAATGTTTTCTACTTGTGCAGCAGTGTATTCAAAACTTGAAAGTAAACTGGGGGCAGAAAATGCATTCAGACTGGTATTTATGGTGAAACATAACACACATATGCACACAATAATGAACATAAGCATAAAAGGTAAGTAATTCTACAATAATTTAGGGTAAAGTCGCATTGTAGAGGGCCCCTATTTTAAAACCGATATTCTTTACATAATACACCCAATATCACACATATTTTGTTATAGTTCATTCTGTGGAGAAGAGATGTTGACTTCAAAACCAATTTGGTTCAAATCACTCCCCCTAAATGATACACTTTCATTTATATCATGATCTAGCGAAAAGCAGCAACATTTCTGCCACATTTACTTCACTGAAACGTGAAGAAACTCATGACTGGACATTAATTGGGTGATGTCACACCTCCAGAACAGCTAATATCACCGTTCTTAACCTAACAGAACCTCTCACTAAAACTAATATCACTGTTCCTAACCTAATTGCCACTAAATTAGAATCTAGCTGCCACTACTTATCTTAATGCAGAGGTGGATATCGTACATTATGAAACTCGATCAATTCAGAATGACCCTCCTAAACTAATATAACATTCCTCATTTAACAGAACCTGTCACTAACACAAATGTACTATTCTTAACCTAACTGCCACTAACATAGGATAAAATCCAAATACACTGATATGCGGTGAAATAAAGTATAGCTGGTCATCCTGCTTCAGTGAAAAAATAAAAAATAACATGTGCGTGCAAACCTGCATACTGCGAGGAGGGGCCCTCTATATTGCAACTTTGCCAAATAAAGCAGATTTTTTTTAAATTTCAATCCAGTTCTATAATAAGCTATAATAATTTCACTTCACAAGCAATATTTTGTACTATCCTCAGGAATAACAAACTGGATTAAAAATCAATCACTATCAACATACCAAAAAGGAAACTGCTTCAATGATATTACAGCTACTTGCTTGTCATCTAAAATTGGTGTAACTTCTTGGATGAAGCCATATTAAAAAAAAGAAAAGCAATAAAGGGACTTCAAACAAAACTTGATCCGTTAACATCCTTGACACTTCTATACCCAATCAAGTTATATATTCTGAATACTGCAATAGGCCCGTCTTGTAATTATACAAAAATTATATTTTAAAACATCAGGAAATGCTTGTTTTGATGCAATCCAGAAACTTTTTATTTTCTTGTCTTCTGCACAGAAATCTAAAAATAAAATATTTCACTCCTCGAAATGGTCACAGTTGTCTCCAAAACATCAGAAGTAAAAACTTTCTCATCTGGCTGGAATATTAAGGAAACTTACTACCTAACTTTCCTCTAATGGAATTAAAATTGAATAGGTTGATCCAGTGATCATCAAGTAAATTCGCTTTGTTTATATCTGCAGACAGCATAGATTAGATTAGATTAATGAGGGGTAGTGAAAGTCCTATGGTTTCTCAACACTGCGACCTTAATAGATCTATTGTGAATACCCTATACCCTATTCTAGCAGTCAACACTTTAATTTAAGGCTTTTTAATATAGCCTATAATTTTCCTGGGTGATATCCAATCCTAAACCTGGGAATTTTTTATTACTGAAAACCCACTACTCGGATGGGAATCGAACTCGGACCGCCAGGGCGGAAGGCATGTATGCTACCTATACACCCATGGCAGCGGATCTGCAGACAGCATACTAATAGCTATTTGATCAAGATGGATATTTTTATATATAAATTTGGATTATATTCCCAACCTATCAGATAAATCTAAGTTGAAGATTTATAAGACAGTGAGACTTCAATAAAAGTGGTAATATAGCTCTTGCATTTCTCCAATTTTTACTAAAGGTACCATACCATTGGGAATTCATCGATCTCTACTTCTTCTTCTGCAGGATCTGGACCAGTCCGAAGAAGAGGAACATTCAAAGCTGCTATGCGTTCAGCTACAAACACTTCTTCGTCCACCAGCATCTTCTCAGCAGCATCAGCTATTAAACAAAGAAAAAAAGTTTATGTAAAATTAATTTAAGATAACTTATATCATCCAATTCAACATCAACAAAATATTAGTTACCTGAAGAAACAGCGAATGTAGGTGGGTAGTGCAGATTCAGCAAGTGATACAAACGGAAGTTCACGAACCCCAGCATAACACAGTAGAACTCAACAAATGTAGACATGATTCTGAAATCCACATCATGTGTAGATTGCGGCTACAGGAAAAAACAAAATATTACATCAAATAATGCATTTTTAAAGAAATGGTGTAAAATATTCTGCACAAACTTTCTCACATATAGCCTACAGTATGAGTTTTAAGTGGATGAAATATATGTACCTTGCAACATGAATAGAAAATAAAATACCATTTTAACTTTCCTGTTTTTAAGGAATGAAAGTTTTAAGTCCCTTTTATTAATCCTTAAGAACAGGCGCAGGATAATTTTTTTTCAGAAACAAGAAAGATAAGGCTATTATACATTGAGTTTATTTCTGATGAGTCTGGCAACTCACTTATTCTCAAGTTAACTCATCCCACACATGTTTTTCTATATTTTAAATATCTTCGATAGCTATTATTTGATAAAAATTATAGTTATTCTGTTTCATTGTTGTGTGTGTGGAAATTTTTTACCCTGCATGCCTGTAACGATTTTTAGTAAGGATAACTACGGTAGGCCTATATATTTTTTGTGTTGTTTGCTTTATATGAAGGTAGAAATGTTCAAAATGAAAAGATCTTTGACTGAAGCCAAAATTACGGCCATCTTGTAGGTTTAAGATTATGAAATAGTTGGCGGTGTATCATTTTCATCAGATAAGGATCAACAGAAAGCCTGATGACGATACCAACTCAGTAAACAGCACTCAGTAAACAGCATATGTCAGAAGATGATTTTTCAGTTTCAGCAATTGTCTCTGAGGAGGTCATTCCTCTGGTATTGCGTTTTCTTATAAAGGAAATGACGGCACAATCTGGTACAAAGAACCACCAAATGTTGGAGGTGGAATGCCTGCTCGAAACATTGTGACAGTGAGACCTAGCCACATCCAATTCCAGTGTCAGGGGAATTTTTCTGCTATAAAATTCTCAGTATAGGTCTAGAATTATAAAATTATTGAGTACCAGTGAAGGAACAGTGTTTACTATGCAAATAAAGTAAATGGCAAAAAATTACGCCGTGCAAGTTCTCGGGTAGTACTTATAGGCTTGAGTTCTAAAGGGTTAATACTATAAGAACAATGAATTTCATTCTTGCTTTTAAGGAAGCTCAGTTGAAGAAAAATAAATAAAAAGGAAAACGGATTTAATATTTAGTGTGTTTTCAAATAGGCCTAACAGTGAATTTCTAAACATGATACACAGGAAAAGGGAAATAACTTTTTGACTGCATCTACAGACTTCTGACAACATTAAAGCAGAGTAATTTTAGTTGCTATTAATTATTATTAAATAAGATATAGCATTAAGGCCTTTTAGGAATTATTAAGAACAACCCTACCCTTGTATGGCCTACATTAATGTTATGTTATCAACATTTACCATATCATTTCTAATCTAGAATTCAGCTTTTGTAAAGGAAAATAAATTTTCTCACAAACTTGGACCAAGAGTTTATACACATTGTAATCAGATAAACATGAAAATATCTTCAGGAACATTGTTAACAAATTAAGGGGGGGGGGAAACATACCACAAATGAAAAATGATGTGGCACTATCCATGTCACCAGTTGTCCTTTGATCTCTGCCTGGAAGTAATATCCCTTGATGGATATGAAGACCTTCCTAAGGGCCCGGGAAGCAATGACAGCATGAAGAAACTCTATACTGAGCCTGCGACAAAGTGCTGACTGGTCACGAGGAACATGCTTCAATGACGGGAATGTAGAAAACATAAATATCAGTGTCAAGCAGTCATCCAAATCACGGATTGCATCAATAAATGAAGGATATCTTTCCTTCACTATATGGTCCAATGAAATGTGCGGATGATTTGCTATGTATCGCTTTATTGCCTCATGGTCTCTAAGAGCTCTTGCTCTCCCCATTTTCCTTGCAAAGATCTGAAAGTACAACAGAACAAGAATAAGAACTTAACACAACAAGAAAATCAAACACAAACTTAAGGTATAAACACATTTGGTTTCCCTGCTTCCCCTTGCTTCCGAGCCAATGCACGCACCACTGCCTACTTCCCCTACATATCCTATCTTGGCTATGTAGGGTACTTGCTCAATGCAAGACACTGCAGCTCACTATTGTACGCTTCATTTTATTTCATAAAAATTTACAAAATCACAGCATTACAAAAATAACCCTTGCACCATATCAAATTATACCATATATTTATAAATTTGTCAGGATGAAGCCACATATGCATCATACTATGAAATATTATTATAGGTATTGGGACGAAAGCAGGGAAAGAAGAAGTAAGAGGTCGTATTATGATATTGTAGCCTACAACAAAGAGTTTTTAGACTTGAATAGAATACCACTCGCAAGAGAGCTTAATTAATGCAGCAAAAACAACCCCTGCAACAAAACGGCTCTTTTCAGAGCCAACCTAATATTTTGAAATTATAAAAAGGACCCTTGCATGAAAGCGGCTTGTTCTCATGTATTAAATCTCTCGTAAACTTAAATAGATGAATTTTCCCTTCACTGGTCAGCAATCGCTTGTGGTGTAGTGGTTAAGGCTGCTGGTTATGGTGCTAGCGGCCATGGGTTCGTATACCAGTCGATCCAAAATTTACGATTAGAAATAGGTCCAAATAGGTAGGCAGGGCAAGAAGGTGAAAGGGAGGAAGGGAAAGGAAGAGAAGAGAAATAAGGCAGAAATACATTATTTAACTTTATGTAATTAACAAAGTTGTTGACTATTAAACACTTTAGGCCTCACTTTTCCTTACATTTTTGCAGGACATACGTTTCATGGGCTTTGCCCACATTTTCAACTGCTTGTCAACTGTCTATTTTCTGCTTGGAGAACACTGGTGCCTTCTGGTTTTGGTTCAACAAACTTTTTGATCAAGTTTTCTTCTAGCGGTATTTCAAAATTCATCAATTTATCTTCATACTTTTTCATATAGGCCTAAATCTTTTCCCAAACTTCCAGATCTTTTTGTTTATTAATTGATTTCAATAGGTTGGCTTCCTTAAGGATGTGATGATTCTTATTCCAACAATGAGCTGCTACTGCTGATTTGTCTATTTGACAGTATTTAATATTCCTTAGGTGTTCTTTAAGTCTAGTGTCTATATTTCTTTTAGTTTTACCTATATATGTTTCATTGCATTTAGAACAGTTTATCTGGTAGATACCTGCCTTTTTTCCTTTGGGTATTTTATCACAATGGTTGGTTTTTGTTAAATTTTTAATACTGTATTTGTTGTATGCAGCCAAAGATATGTTGTATTCTTTAAATATTTTTTGAAATTTTTGAGTGGCCCAAGGAAGAAATGTGAATTTTTGGAATATTGATTTTTCTTTCTCTGATGCTAAAGTTGTTATTGTTTTTATCTGCTTCTGTTTTTTGAATGTTTCTATTTTCTTCTCTACTAATTTTTTTCCAAATCCATTCTTTTCTGCAGCTTTCACAATTTGTGAATATTCCTCATCATATGACTCTTTCGATAAAGGAAGGTTGACCAATCTATGTGTTAAACTATTGATTACTGAATGCTTGTGTGGTCTAGGGTTGTAGCCATCAGCTTTTATATAATTATCTGTATGTGTCTCTTTTCTACTTATTCCAAATTCTAGTTTTTGGCCTTTCCTCTTAATTTTGAGATCTAGAAAATTTAGACTCATGTTACTTTCTGTTTCTACCGTAAAATTAATGGTCTGTTCCTGTAAGTTCAACAACTTCAAAGCATCTTCAATGTGTCTTTCATCAATTACTGCAAAAACATCATCTACATATCGGAACCAATGTTTGAAAATATATGGGAATGATTTTGTTATTTTGGTCTCGAAATAACTCATAAACAGATTGGCCAAAAAAGGCGATAGAGGGCTTCCCATGGCAAGTCCGGCTTCCTGTTTGTAAATTTTTCCATCAAATGTAAAAACTGCTTGATCAATGCAAATTTCAGTCAGCTTTATGTACTCTTTTGTAGTTTCCTTTCTACCTTTATAGATTCTAGCCAGTTTTGTAAGTAGCCCAATGTTTTTTCTTTTGGTATGCTGGGGAATAAAGATTGAACATCAAAAGATACAAGCCTGTCTTGAGTTGATAATTCTAAATCCTTAATTTTATCTACCAGTTCCAAAGAATTCTTTATGCTGTGGCTCTCAAAATTATCCATACTTTGAAATTTTTTTGTTAACCATTTTGACAAGAAGTGCGTAGGAGTGTTGATATTATTTACAATTGGCCTCATCTTATTTCCAATTTTATGGATTTTAGGTAAACCATATATTCTCCCCAGTTCACAGTGGTCCAAAACGCGAATCTAGCGGGACAAAATTATATTATGTTTTGAAACTATACCCTTACATGTAATATACACATACAATGCAAAGAAACGCACTTAAACATATAAATTTGCTGTATAGATATATTAATATACATTTATACCTATATATACACGCACACATTACACGCCTATATACCTAGGTAGATACACGAAACACACATACAAACAAGCATACATAAATAACTAAATGCGCACATACAGTGTACATAATATAATGTTCATACAGTTTAAGTTCTCTTTTCAAAATTCTAGTCATCATCATCATTATTTTCTTCTTTATTTTGTACGTCTGGAGAATCTAACGGGACAGAATTTTTTGAATCTTGAATATACATAGGCCTATACACATACACAGAACACAGAATGTACCACATTTGTACATACTAATTTATTATGTCAATCAGTGGACAGAAACTCAATTAGCTGTACGTAGACAGATCTTTACTTCCTCAGTTCCAGCAAACATTTGCCCTATTCCAATTACAGCACAAAGAAACTGTTTGCAGATTAGGGAACAATGCTAATGTATTCATTTGTAGAACACGACGGTAAAGGAAAAATAATCTACTTTAGATAAAAACACACATACACACATAGGCCTACATGCATATATACACACATACATAATATACATACGAATACAATGTGTCATGATACCATATTATAAGATTACAGTTCTGTTTTCAAAATTTTAATCGTAATCATCATCATCTTTTTCTTCACCATTTTCTTCATAATCTTCATCACCACCTTCATCATCATCATCATCATCATCATCATCTTCTTCTTCTTCTTCTTCTTCTTCATCATCATCAACTTCTTCTAGAGGTGACGAAATTTTCTTCTGTTCATCATTTCTGTGGCTTTTGATTAGATATGGTTCTTTTAAGAGCTGTCGAACTTCCAAGGGTAGACTGTATTTCTTCTTCTGGGGCAAGGGGCGTATATTTGATATCAAAGGATCTGAAGTGATGAGCAGTAGATTAAGAACCCTACCTTCAGACAATAATTTTCTCGGTCTTCCAACATTTGATGAAGATGAAACATTCATAACACATTCATAACACTTTCCGGGAATATTAGTTCAGAATTTAACCATTTTGTAAACTTATATTTAACCACTAATCTATCATGCTTTCTACCACATTGTTTCCAGCGTTTCCGGAAATCAGATTTCAACAATAATAGCACTTTTTAAATTTCATTTAAGGCAACAGTATTGCAGACGCGCAATTCAAAATGTTCCCGCTCCCACGGTAGCTCGCAGGCGAAATAGGGACACGGGGAAACCTCTCCGGTTTGAAGGATGCTACACTAAGTCAAATTTAAAATATATTTATTGAGCCCCTTGAAAGATACAAAGAGCACAATGGACAAAATGATAAGCAGACCCTTTTAAATACAAGATGGAATTTTGTATCTTGCTTTACAAATAAATTCCTCTTCCTAGCGGTGCCGAAGAAGATGAAATGTTGATGAAGTCAAGGGGAGACGACTTAGTAAGCTCCTTCTGGAAAATAAGGCATGCTTGCCTTATAAGACTGATGAATAGCTCGGAGGACCAGAGCAGAGCAATTTTTATAGTCGCGCTTGCTCAAACGACTGAGAAAGAATTGCACTATTCTTGAAGTGAATGCGCACTATCAGCAAATTATTTTAAGGTCGACTTGCTGCTTCGACCGAGAATAAGAACCTTTAAATGTTGCTTCGACACTGCAACTAAAATTAAGCACTCTGAAATATTCACTTCACAGCAGTACTTACAGTAAATCCTTTTACTTAATAAGTTGCGCATTCAAGTCCATACGGTTTGATCAGGGAAGTAAAAAACTTGGCTTCACACATTTGTAATTGAATCACAAATAAATTACTTTGAAGAACGTATTAAATTGCGTCTCTGCAATAACTAGGGCTGGGAAACTTCAAATTCCCAGCTCGACAATAATAACTAGATTCAGAATTCTGAACTGAAAACTAGCCTGGCGAAAGCTTCGAACGAGAGAATAAGAATGAATAGCAAGAATGACAGACGTCACGACATGTGACGTAAAGCAAGAATCCCATTGGCCAAGAAAAACAATAAATAATTAATCTTGGAAATAAATCAATTAAGTTACATTAAAATACTAAAACATAAATAAGAGAATTAATAGCATTACTTTAAAACTGAATTGTACTTTAAAAACACAAAATTATGAATAAAATATACTAAAAAATAATCAGACTGAAACTTTGGGTTGGAGATTATAACATGACTATCCAAAAAATGAAAGATGCGACAGTCAAATGTCATTTCTTATGAGAATTGATGGGAGAAAGAACAAACAGATAAGTAAACATATTTAAAATTATATTGAAGACACAACAAGAAAATAAAACAAGCGAAGTCACAAGCCTGTTGCCATAGCAACACGGCGAATGACCTCGCGAAACCAGCTGATGCCTCAAATCCGGGCAGACACGAATGCCAGACGGAACATATTGCCCGCGATAGTTTCGCTCGCGAAATTATCTAACAGAATGTGACGTCAAGCAAATTCGTGAATGCAAGGATTCGAGGCCAAAACAACTATCAAGTCGCAATAAAGTCAAAATCGGTGGAGTGGGATGCGTCCGGCATCAGCACTCTGAATGAATGCAGGTGTCACTGTCCTTCTTCACTGACAGGCAGAGGAGCCAACTTGATGAGGGGCCTCTTATAAGTGCTTGAGACAGTACGCACAGTGACAACTCTGACAAGGCCGTCTGGGCCTGGGTGTACTTGGTGCACCAGACCAAGCACCCACCTATGAGGAGGTACATTGTCCTCGAGAACCAATACAGGGGTACCCAAAGGAACGTCTGGCAGTACCTTGTGCCACCTTGCACGACGCTGTAGCGTGTGGAGATAATCCACGGACCACTTCTTCCAAATACAAGTGACCATCTGCTGAAGATGGTTCCAACGAGAACGCAGGCTGTACCCACCAGAGAGGTCAGGACTGGGCACCGACACAATGGGCTTGCCAATAAGAAAGTGGCCGGGAGACAAATATCCAAAATCATCCACGTCCTCAGATAACGACATCAAAGGACGTGAATTCAAGAATGACTCAATTTGTGTGAGAACAGTAGACATCTCCTCGTAAGTGTACTTACAGGACGAGGACATCCTCTTCAAGTGGAACTTCAAAGAGCGTACTGCCGCCTCATGAAGCCCTCCCATGTGTGGAGAGTGAGGAGGCAAGAAACGCCAATGAATGTTCAAATGCGCAGTGGCGTCTTGCACTGCGGAGTGATGTTCTGATGACATCAAAAGCCTAGAGAGGTTCTGCAGGTCGGCGTGGGCTCCGACAAAGTTTCTACCATTATCACAAGTGATTGAACTCCACGACGACTTGTGAACCTTGACAATGCCGCCAGGAAGGCACGTGAGGTGAGCGAAGTCACTAGCTCAATGTGTACGGCCTTCGTGGACATGCAGACAAAAATAGCAACGTAGGCTTTAGTAGTCACCTTGGACCGCGGGCCACCAAACTTGAGAGAGAATGGACCGGCGTAGTCCACGCTAGAGTTTGTGAAAGGAGGGAGAGGATTTACTCTCTCAGGAGGCAGATCAGCCATCTTTTGCTGAAAAGCCTGAGCCTCAAAGCGGAAGCAAACACTACAGCGCCTCCGTACACTGCGAACCAGCTTGCGAATGCAAGGGATCCAATACGACTCTCGCAAGTGTGAGATGACTAGCTGAGGTCCTGCATGACCTAGATGCAAGTGCACATGGAGAACTAACTGCCTGGTGAAAGCATGCTCTGCAGGAAGTAATATCTGATGCTTGTTGTCAAAAGGTAGGTTGGACCGACTTAGACGTCCACCTACACGCAGGATGTTATCCTGAATGAAGGGGCATAGTTGCCGGATCTTACTAGAAGAAGGCAAATCTTGCGAGGAAGACAATGCTTGAATTTCCTTTCTGAAAGCATTCCTTTGAATGATTCTAATGCAAGAATGCAAAGCTTCAGTAAGCTCTGACGGCAGCAAAGGGCCATTGATAGGTGACTTGAGTTTCAAGTAATTATTAATGAAACGTCGCACATAAGCCATGACCCTGATTGTTTTCAAGTGTGAAAACTTAGTCAGCCATGGGCTTAAGCTAGAGGTTTCGATAGTGACTAGCGCTGCTATCTTCACCTCTGGGAGAGACGAAGACTCGAGCTCAGTGGGAAAACTGGGCCACTGAGTGGAGTCGGCAGTAAGCCAAGAAGGGCCTGACCACCACAGAGAGTTGTTAAGTAGGTCAGAAGGGGTGGCTCCCCTAGAGATGAGATCAGCGGGATTGTCCTTAGATGACACATGCGACCAAGATTCAATGGCAGTGAATTCTTGGACGTCCGCGACTCTGTTAGCCACGAAAGTCTTAAGTTTAGAAGGTGAATGGTTTAAGTCTGCAGTTAGGAAGGCTGAGTAATTGGAAGACATAGCCTTCGAGCATTCGGGCTCATTGGGGCTTGCGTCAAGATAACGCTTAGCCGTGGATCGGCGTCGATGACCATTGGAAGTATGGCAACGCTGTGAAGGGAAAGGCACAGAGGGCAGTTTCCCGGCGAAGTACCAACCAAGGTGCGAGTTCTGAATCGTAGGTAACTCACAGGTGGAAATTTGCCCTGGACACACCACTTGGGCGCAAATCTCCACTCCAAGAAGTAGATCGACACACTTAGGACGACTAAAGAATGGGTCAGCCAAGGGAAGATTCGGAGGAATGTTCCAATCTTTGGTCTCAATGAAAGAGTTCGGGAACCTTTTCTCCGAAATCTCCGGAACGACAATGGCCTGTGCATTGTAGCGCCATGAAGTCACTCGCGACTGAATCGTGATGCTGGTTAGCTTATGTGTGCTAACATTAGTGGACAAAATTCCCGCTAGCGTAGTCCGCTGCACATGAGGAGCTAGTCCAAGACGCCTAAACAGCCTGTTGCTAATAAGATTGCAGTCTGAACCGCTATCCAGGAGGGCTGTGGCCTCAACAGGCGAGCCGTCTGAGTCCAGGATGCGGACAGTAGCAGTAGGAAGCAAGCAGCGCTGCTGGGTCTGACTAGAAGCCATAACACCTGCAGTGTTGGCAGCCTGGTGACTATCGCTAGTCGGGTCGTGGAGGAATGTGCTATGTCTCCCAGTACATCTCCTGCACTGAAAAGTCCTACAATTGTTGGCATGCCCTTGACTATACAGGCATACGCGACACAGTTTGCGGTCTCTAACAAACTGGTCTCTTTGAGCGAAAGTCATGCTCCTGAAGTCGCTGCATGAAAACAGGTCATGCACAGCAGTACGACAACAGAGACATTTAGGCCTCGAAGAAGAAGACTTTGACTTGGAAGGAGCCGGAGAGCTCGGAACTGACTTAGCAGCCTGACTTTTCGTGGCAGCATCAGTCATCTGCAGTATGCGAACTCGGCTTTCCAAGAAGACAAATAACTCCTTGAGAGTAGGGAGCTTCCCTATTTTGACAGATGACTCCCATTCTCTGATGAGGTTCATCGGAAGCTTGTCGATGATAATTCTGGTAATAATCAGATCTGACAACTCCACTTCTGTATTAAGGGAATTCAGTGCATGTACCGTGCTTATAAAATGATCCAGGAATTTCTGCAGGGATTCTGCAGAATACCTCTCAATCTGAGGGGGAGAGAAGAGATTGTCCAGATGGGTGTTGGCGATTAGCCGGTCGTTATCAAACCTATCAATCAAAGTCTGCCACGCCACCTGGAAGGTCGCAGCAGAGACAGGAATATTCTGAATGACCGTACTAACCTCTGATGACAGGCAGGACTTCAAGTACTGATACTTGTCCATGTCCGAAATGTGCCTGTGTTGAATTACCAACGACGAGAAAGTGTCACGAAACTCGATCCACTCAGAGGGGTTCCCATTGAACTGAGGAAGACGGATTTCGGGAAGTTTCGGTAACAACGGCGTGACAGGGTCAAGCGAAGAGCGCTGACTGGCAGTCTGCGCCTGCTCGGGTTCATATAGCTGTTTCCTTTCAGCTATCATGGAGTCAAAGAAACTGATGACTTTATAATAATCAGATTCCACTGCGTGAAAGTCGAATTCATGATCCTGGTAGGCCTCGTCAATGGCCACCTGAGCATAATCTGACTTATAGGCCTTGAAGATCTCTACGAATTCAGAGCGGCGAATGCGCGCCTCATGAAGCGTAGTGAGATCTTCGATTTCGTACTCTCGCATAATCTGCATTTGACGCAGAAGTTGCGATTGCAAGTACTCGAAGCGTCTTATTTTAGCCTTTTGGGCAGCTTCGACCTGGGCCTGGGCTTCCGCTCTCTTAGCTTCGGCTTCCTCACGGGCCAGGGCGAGCTGGGCCAGGGCTTGCCTTTCTGCAAGGGCCTGCTGGGCCAGGGCCTCCGCTCTCTTAGCTTCGGCTTCCTCACGGGCCAGGGCGAGCTGGGCCTGGGCTTCGGCTCTCTTAGCCTCAGCTTCCTTTTCGGCTAAAGCCAGCTGGGCCTGAGCCTGCCTTTCTGCAAGGGCCTGCTGGGCCAGGACCTCCGCTCTCTTAGCTTCGGCCTGGGCCAGGGCCTCCTTGTCAGATAAGGCCTGAAGAAATTTACACAACTGAGAGTTGCCTCTGGAAATGACGGCGTCGACTTCTGCCCTATAGGCTTCTTCAGCATCAGAATAATCCACACCGTCGATTTCAGTCTGCACAAGGTCGAACTTAGCTGCAAGTTCGTCTAACTTAGACTCATACTTTTTGAGTTCAGGATATGTGACATCCTCAATAGCTAAATTACTAATGACGTTAACCTGCCGCGTAATCTGGGCCTTAATGGGAACTCGCTTGGCTTTAAGAGCCGTCAAACCGTCTGGACTCGACATAGTGACTTGCTTATACAATGTCTGAATTAAATAGGTTGCCCGCCTAGAACCGGTGCAACAATGACAAATTAACGTTTGCTTATAAGAATGGAGTGAGTTGCCCGCATAGGAGCATACGAGTAGACAAAGAAATAGTGTGTAGCTGTACAGGTGTAAGTACACAGATGTAAATGTTTACACTTTACAAGAAAGTACAAAAAACTTAATTGAAATCTGTCAGAGACCTCCCTCAAACGCAATGCGGAGGAGAACCACAGATACTTATAGCAACTGACTTTAAACTACTTATTACTGATGGCTACTGATAGTAGCGTCTCACACCGGCGGCAAACTATACCGGGAGAACAAGATTGATATATAAGAATGACTAGAATTGTGGCTAATCACTGAGGTCTCTGTAATAAGTGACCAAGACAAATTCAAACTGTTAATTGAATAGTTACTTTACGTTAATTATAGGTCACTAACTGTCAATGCATCTTCAACCATAGGCCTCTGGGTCATATCTAGGCCCGGAGGAACCACAAAGAGATGTTCCCGCTCCCACGGTAGCTCGCAGGCGAAATAGGGACACGGGGAAACCTCTCCGGTTTGAAGGATGCTACACTAAGTCAAATTTAAAATATATTTATTGAGCCCCTTGAAAGATACAAAGAGCACAATGGACAAAATGATAAGCAGACCCTTTTAAATACAAGATGGAATTTTGTATCTTGCTTTACAAATAAATTCCTCTTCCTAGCGGTGCCGAAGAAGATGAAATGTTGATGAAGTCAAGGGGAGACGACTTAGTAAGCTCCTTCTGGAAAATAAGGCATGCTTGCCTTATAAGACTGATGAATAGCTCGGAGGACCAGAGCAGAGCAATTTTTATAGTCGCGCTTGCTCAAACGACTGAGAAAGAATTGCACTATTCTTGAAGTGAATGCGCACTATCAGCAAATTATTTTAAGGTCGACTTGCTGCTTCGACCGAGAATAAGAACCTTTAAATGTTGCTTCGACACTGCAACTAAAATTAAGCACTCTGAAATATTCACTTCACAGCAGTACTTACAGTAAATCCTTTTACTTAATAAGTTGCGCATTCAAGTCCATACGGTTTGATCAGGGAAGTAAAAAACTTGGCTTCACACATTTGTAATTGAATCACAAATAAATTACTTTGAAGAACGTATTAAATTGCGTCTCTGCAATAACTAGGGCTGGGAAACTTCAAATTCCCAGCTCGACAATAATAACTAGATTCAGAATTCTGAACTGAAAACTAGCCTGGCGAAAGCTTCGAACGAGAGAATAAGAATGAATAGCAAGAATGACAGACGTCACGACATGTGACGTAAAGCAAGAATCCCATTGGCCAAGAAAAACAATAAATAATTAATCTTGGAAATAAATCAATTAAGTTACATTAAAATACTAAAACATAAATAAGAGAATTAATAGCATTACTTTAAAACTGAATTGTACTTTAAAAACACAAAATTATGAATAAAATATACTAAAAAATAATCAGACTGAAACTTTGGGTTGGAGATTATAACATGACTATCCAAAAAATGAAAGATGCGACAGTCAAATGTCATTTCTTATGAGAATTGATGGGAGAAAGAACAAACAGATAAGTAAACATATTTAAAATTATATTGAAGACACAACAAGAAAATAAAACAAGCGAAGTCACAAGCCTGTTGCCATAGCAACACGGCGAATGACCTCGCAAAACCAGCTGATGCCTCAAATCCGGGCAGACACGAATGCCAGACGGAACACAAAATTTTCTTTCACGTAATTACACAATCTTGCGTGGTGAATTTGTTCTTCCTGAATAATTTGAATAATTCCATGCGGATAATAACCCGTAATTTACTTCTAGTGTGTGACATTTTACTTTTTTGGATCCCTTGTTTTCCCTAAAATAAAAAAATAAAGCTTATCTGAAAAGACTGTAGAATATTTTCATAAGTTTTATAAAAATTAACTAATTACATATTTTTGGAATATTTTTAATTTGTTAAAATTAATTGAATACTTCTATTTATTTAAAATTACTCAAATAAATATCGTATTAACCTTTAGGTATTATTTGTTACCGGTTCTAGTGATTCAGTGCAGCCTACTGATCGAAATCCCGTATTTTAATAATAAACATATTCTGCAAGAAGCAATTTTATTTCTTGGATTCTTGGGAAGAAATAGATTTTACAGAAAAAGGCGCAACTTGTGCACTTTGCGGTTCAAAGCAACTTATAGCCCATGAATTTAACTATGATCTGGTAAATTTTCAAGGTGCTATTCAGATATATATTTTTTATAAGTCAATTTAAAGTTTTTGGGAAAAAATAAAATTACTTTTTTATCTTTAAAGAATACAAACTAATATGACGGACATACAAATATGTATATATGTATACTTGTTATACCAAACAGTTCCACATACCTTGGATTAAATTATCCAGTAGTAATAAATTCCTCCACTAGTTCACACTTGCTTCCAGCCACTAACAAACCTTACTGAGAAATAAACCGTCTGATGCCTGACGCAAAATCGGCAAACCTTCATTCAACTTTGGGGATGTGTCATGCTGTCATAAATCAAAGTACCCTTATTTAAAGGTTCATTCCTGATAAAGGGATATGTTTTCAGTATTATCAGACTGTTGTTGCTTAATTTTACAAGGGTGACCAAAATGAGTTTTGTCCCGCTAGATTCGCGTTTTGGACCACTGTGCAGTGTGGGGATGTGACATTTCAGGCTCTGTTTTTCTTTTCCTACTATTATTTTACTTTCTTTTAAGGCTTTATCTACATCTCTTGTGCATTTATTTAATGGGTTTGTTTCTAATTCTTTAAATTCATTGTTACTTAATAATTCCTCCATTCTAGTTTTGTAATCCTCCTGGTCCAAAATAACAATTTTATTCCCCTTGTCTGCTTTCGTATATATTAGGCTACATTTTTCTTCTTCAAAGATGTCAAAAGTTTCCTTTGTGATTTATTTTCGGGTCCCTCATTGCTAATGTTAACTAAAATGTTTTCGCATCTTTTTCGAACCATCATTTTATCATCTTCCTTTAGACCATCTAAAGCTATTTCTATATCTGCTACATATTCATCAACATTTTTTGAATAATCAACACATGTCTTTAGGCCTTTGTTCAGTATGTTAATTTCTTCTGCCTTGAATGTCTGTTTAGATAGGTTAACTACATTATCTGTAACTACCTTTTTTGTAATTTTAGGCCTATTGCTTTCCTTACTACTTTTTTCGCAGAGGTTTGTTAATTTTTTCTTTTGAGTTTCAATTTTTTTGTATATCTTGTGATTTACAATTTCTATGTGATTTTGTTCTAGGTTGTCCCAAGTGATATTTCCTAATGATTTCCCCAGTTTTAAATGTAATTCATATAGTTTTAAATCAAGTTCTGTAATTTTCTTGTAATGTTCTCCTTTTTCTATTTGTATTATTTTCTTCTCAGCAGCTAATTGTTCTACAGAGTTGTTGTTAAACTTCACAGTCTTCCTAACAACTTTGTTAATTACATAACTTTGTTGCTTCACTGTATTAAGTTCCATTATCTCTTGAGTCCTCATAACATTATTTAACGTTTTCCTAGTTTCACCTTTTACACAATAGTAGGTCTTGTTAGTAGTTAAAATAGTGACACATCTAGGAGGCGACACTTGAACTTACTCCCCACCCTAAGTCCCTCCTTCCCAGACAGGTCCCATTAGAGAGTTGGTGGGAGAAACCTAGTGCCCGACTTAAGGGAAAATGGAACATTACATCTCACCCGACTCCCCCACTCCTACTCTCAATCCCTCCCCTAGCGTCAGCATTTGAACTACTAGCAGCGAAGGTAGCACCATCTACAAAAAATTTGGTGAAACTGAAAAAAATTAATTTTTCTCCTTTATTCTCTTCTTCTCTTCCTTTCTCGTCACCTTCCTCTCTCCCTCTCACCTCCTCTTCACCCTAACTACTTATTTGAGACCAATTCCTAATAATAGTAAATTTTAAATCGACCGGGATTCGAACTCGGGACCCTTAGCATTATAGCTAGGAGTCTTAACCATTATGCTACGAGTGAATGTTGAGCTGTGAAGGAAGGTTTTGTATATTTGAGTTATGATAGGGGAGATTTCATGAGTTCATGAGTTCTAACGCAAGAATCGGTTTTTAAAATTTTGAGATACCGGTATTTTGTTAGTTATAAAAAGAGTAGTTGGTGTAAGGGAATTTTCCTGCATCAATTAAGCCATAAGCTATTTTATGTTATAATACAGCGTTCTATATGATTGTGAAATCTCTATATATATAAAAGGCTTTGTCCTGACTAACTGAATGAATGACTGACTGACTGAATGACAGGAATCATATACAGCCTAAACTATAACAGGTAGAGACTTGGAATTTTGACAGTACCTTCGTTTCATAATGTAGGTGCTCACTAAGAAAGGATTTTGAAAAATTCTGATTCTAAATGCCAAAAATTAAATGTTTTTGAAAATACTTAATCCCTTTTTACATAGAATTATCAATTCCAAATCACAGAATATATTGTTGCTAAATGGTATATGATGGGCTTGGAAAAAACAAATGAAATGCACTTTTGACAAATAAGAGAAGTTATCAAAATAATTCATGTTATAAATAAATATTACAGAATGAAATCACTAAAATAATGGAATCACATAACTTTCTCTACCCTGGACATAGAGAAAACAAAACGAGGTATGGTAATGTGTATATTATTATATTATATCGCAGGTTTTTGGAGAGAAAAGTATGAAAGTGATAATGCTTTCTGTTTAATTTCATCCCCAAAACGGCTTTATGGTGACATAAGAGTGGGAAATTTCCCGCCTCGATATTACAATTTTATGTTACAGGAATTTCTGTTTCTTCTTATTTAAACCTCTACCAGGCTTGCTGTGCACTGTACAAGCGATGGGATGCAAAATTCTAGATCCTCTATGAGCCATAAAAAACTATATCAAGCGTTTTCTGAGGGAATAGTTTGAGTGTAATAAGTCGTTCTTCCTATTTCAAATGATAAATGCCTATATAAGGACCTAGAATTTAAAATTGAAAATCCTTCATACGTTAATTTCCAATTACAAAATACAAAACCCGGGCGACGTCGGGTCTTTTAAGCTAGTATTATATATGGTGCAAATGTCTTTTTTTATTATAAAAATTTTCTGTTGGCAAATACAGTGACTCCCATGCAAGAGTTGGCCAATGACGCAGGTTCTTGCAGTGCGGCGGTTACAGCTCCAACTCCCGAGCGATCGGGTGAAATATCTACGCTAATAAAGCTGGGATCGGTGTAATGATTCAGGTTCTCACATTTACAATTAAAATTAAAGAGAAAATAAACACGTACCTCATCTCAAGAGTTGTTGGAAATGTTCTCCTCTTGCATCCACACAACACTGGCCCCTTTTAATGAAATTTTCTTTCACACGCATAAGTTCAGCTTCCGAGACAGAGTTCATTTATCTTGTAATAGGCCTATGTGATATTGTCTTTAAGTTCTTCTAACAGTATGTGAATATTATTTATGGGGAAACTTGAAAAATAAAGTGTATAGGTCAATTTCCCATACATTAGAAGAACTTATATCACAAGAGAAATTAACTTTATCTCGGAACCTGAACTTATGCGTGTGAAAGAAAATTTCCTAAAATGGGCCAGTGTTGTGTGGATGCAAGAGGAGAACATTTCCAACATCTCTTGTGATGAGTAGGCTACATGTTTATTTTCACTGTAATTTCAACTGTAAATGTGAGAAACTGAATCATTACACCAATAGCGACTTTATTAGCACAGATATTTCATCCTATCGCTCGGGAGTTGGAGCTGTGCCCGTCACGCCGCAGGAACCCTCGTCGTTGGCCAACTCTTGTGTGGGACTCACTGTATATAAGGTAAGGGCACCAGTAGTTGACATGTTAAGGAAATGTGCGACTTTCTTTTGATCCTGTAACTCTACTTTAAAATGTCAGAGCATTCTACAATATATTTTCAGACAGGTGGATGATCCTATTTTAATTTGCATATATGCTTTTAGTTAATTCATGAACATTTATATTAAAAATAAATTTATTTTTAAACCTCTTGACAGGCACCTATAGCTGACAACATAAAAAAAGACAGGATCCTAAAGCTGACATAAGTGGTACCTATACCTGACACCTGTCTCAAATCCTTAAAATCAGGCTGTAACTAGGGAATAAAGATGTTTTTTAATCTTTCTTACTGTGTGCAGAAAGGTTATCTATAAATATATAAACTTCTATTTTACCATAATTATTTTAAATCAATTTTTCAGCCTTAAAATTGTATTAGGCCATACAACATAAGTTAGAGAATAATTCATTGAAGTATTTTTTTAAAATGAAATCTTGCAAACTTATTTTTTGAATTTTAAAAAATACTAAGAAATAATGCTAGGGCCCTACAGGTGTCTTAAGTACTTTTACATTCAAATATTTCAAATACGTAATTAATTACTGTTGTTATAAACCAAAGCGAAATACTAAATAATTAACTTACTGTAGCATGAAATTAATATATCACCAAGTGCTTGAACTGCTTCTCTTTCCTTTATTACAGCCTCAAATTGATTCTGGGTCCCAAGGAAACAATCCATATTTCTGAAACCCTTTCTGCAGGATTTGAATTGTTTATTTTCTAACACAGAACTCTGTCAAAATCGTGCTTCTTTATATGTATATTTTCCAAACACCAATCTTGCACTTTTTACTTCCAAGGCAACTTTAAGGTACCGATAGTAGAAAACTGCAACATACGTGCGGCATCTGTACGTATATAAAGCAATCAGTTCAATGCCCTTCTCTGAACAGAACTGACTAATGGCATGATGCATGTGGTGTACAGCCATTTATAAACAGTATGATTGGCAACTTAATATTCCCCTTCATTAGCCAAGGGTACAATAAATTTGCAATATTGTGAGTTATCCACCAATTTTGTGGCCATCCAATAGACCATTCTTTTGGAACAACAAGCGCTAAGGCGAGCTGTACTAACTGAACACTATCATTAAAGGAGCAATTTCTCTAGGAGTGCTTCATAATGTGTTCAGAGTAGTAATATTTCTTTTTCATCATTATTACCTCCCTGATAGACTGGACTGCTTCCTCACTCTGCTTAGGACTTTTTCATCCTTGCGATTGAGGAAGAAGAAAGTTCATAAATAATTTCTAGTTGGGACCTGAAGAATGGAGATCGATTCCTTCTCAACAAAATAGGTTTGCACATCCTCAAGCATTTGGCTAATATTGTTTTGGTATAACTAGATGTTAAATTTTGATGTATTCTCTGGCTTATAATAGGACTCCTTTGCAAAAATGCATACCATTTTTTTACTGGGGAAGGAATCTTGTACAATGAATTTTTACTCAGCAGCCAGCTTTCTTATTTAATATGCTATAGAAATGTATATTCGGAGATCTGGAGACTCATTATCATCCATGCATCCATGGGAATACTCAAGAATGAACAGTCTCCTAAAGATGACATGTTGGATACCTAAAGCTGACACCCCCTGTCGTCTATAGGTTCTGTAAGTCCTAGACCAATAAAAATTTAATATTAATTAATGTTGTGAAATATATGTTTAAACTAGTTCAAAAATTAAATATTTGGTATAGAACCTGAAGCTGACACATGTGTCAACTTCAGGAGCAGTGGTAATTTGCAAGAACCTATGGCTGACAACCCTACTAAAGGGCTAAACACACATTTTCTTCTGCAAACAACTAACTAAAAACATTATTAAACATCCTTTACCTCAACAGTACATTCAAACATCAGATAAAAATGAAATAAAATTATTTGAACCTAAAGCTCAGAACTTGCCATTCTTGTGATTTTATTTAGACATTCACTGAAATCTGCTTCATTCTCTGCAAGCACTTTTTCAATCCAACACCATCCACATGTAATAATGCATAAGGCTGAGGTTTTTTTACTGCTGCCAGAAAACAAGTTTTGGCAATGTTGCCAGATTTATGTGAGGCTTCTTTGATCAATATTAACCTTATTTCAAACAATTAAAAAATGTATGTCGACTATAGGTGCACTGTCGACTATAGGTGCCCTTACCTTATGGTGTTTTTTAAATATTATGTTTGGTGCAAGGGAAAATGGTGACATCTCAGTGTAGTATAACACAGCGAGCTGCAGGCAGCAGCCGGCGGGTGGTTAGGAGAAGACAGTATAGTGGCCAGGGAAGCAGCCGAGTGGAAAGGGGACGAGAGTGAGACATAAATCCAGCTTGCCCGACTTAAATTCCTTTTACCCTTGTCTTTTCGCACAGATTTTTCCATTTCGCTGGTGTTTTATGAAGAGAATCTCGGTTTTAAAAAATGGGTCGAGTACCGGTATAATGGGATTTTACCTTAACTTACCTTGTAATCCCTGAGTTTCCATATTATTGGTTCATGCATGAGAAACTGGATATCTTTCGTCTGGTATAATGTCTTAATTCCAGCTGCGCCTTTCTGAGCTCGTTTTCTGTTACGAGGCTCTCTAGGGTATATTCCTTTCAAGATGCACAACTTCCTAAAATCCTTCAAGGAGAGTTGTAGCATTTTCAGTGCAGCCTTTCTTGACACATATCGGCTACCTTCTCCTGATTGATACTGCAATAAAATGACAAAAAAAAATTACTTAAACTTCTCTCGGAGAGTAGATTGAAGGTTAGAACATGAAAATGAATATAAAAAAAACAGGCCAACAACCAAGCAACAAGGAATAACATATTAAATTACATTACGTACCTTCTTCTTCCTCTTGGAAACCATATTTCAGGTCTAGAGTTACCACACTTTTAAGAATATATTAATTTAGTCCTATGCGATTGACCCCATATACACGTGCATTAAACCTCCTAGTTCTCCATTACGTTCAGACAGGGTGTCCAACATGTCTAAACTGCAATGATGATCCTTAAACATTTAAAACATTTACTCAGATTCTAATAAGTTGTAGTATTTTTATTTTCTAATAAATAATACATCATATGAGATGTTTCAGACATTAATGATACAAGTAATAAAAAGCTATGAATATTACACACATAACCATAAAAGAAACATGTTGCCTAACCTGTTTCATACCCATGTGTTTGTTTCAGGAGTTTCAGGAGTGGAGGGGAGGGATAAAGAGACCTTGATGCAGAGCTATCTTGTGGTGATCAAATGAACTAGATCAGCGGTTGTCAGCTTATGGTACGCGACCCGCTGCTAAGAAGTACTTTTTTAAGCTAAATTTAATACACGTTTAACTCAGTGGCGTGCGGTGAAAATTTAGGTGAGGGAAGCAATATAGTCTAGATTTTTATAAGCCTATAATAAAAAATAAAAAAAGAGTGCGTGGAACGCCACGCGACAGAAGTAAAACTTTATTTAATTTGTTTATTTTTTTCAATTTTTTATTATTGGATTTTTTCAATTTTGCATTATTGGACTTTTTAATATTGGGTTTTTGGACGTTTTTAATTTTGGATTTTGGACTTTTTAATTTTGGATCTTTGAATTTTGGATTTTTTAAATTTTCGATCTTTGAATTGTTTATTTTTTATTTTTTAAATTGTTGTTTTTAGGATCTTTAAATTTTTTATTTTATTATTTATTAAGTTTTAGATTTTTGGATGTTATAATTTTTAATTTTGTTTTTTTAATTTTGGAAATTTGTATTTTTTAATTTTGGATTTTTAATTTTTTTTAATTTTGAATTTTTGGTTCTTTAAATTTTGATTCTTTGAATTTTTTATTTTTTGGACTTTTAAATTTTGTATTGTAGTTTTTTAAATTTTCTATTTTTAGATTTTTTCAATTTTGGTATTTTTGATTTTTTAATTTTTTAATTTTGAATTTATTATTTATTAAATTTTGGATTTATGTTTTAATTTTTAATTGTTTTTTTAAATTTTGGAAATTTGTATTTTTTAATTTTGGATTTTTAATTTTAGATTTGCGCGGTAATGAATTTCCGGGTTCCATAAAATAGATAATATTCCTTTAGATTGGTTAGGAATTGATTTCGTGACGGTTTTAGTGTGACTGATTTTCCCGATTCACCCTCTACCGCCACTAAAGAAGTTTTACTTAAAAAATGACAACTCACCCGATTTATTTGAAGAGCTAATCAACTCGGCTATCTTTGGCAGCAAAATCTTCTATAATCTTTTTTTTCTATGGCCAAAAATACCAACTTGGACATTCTGCTTTACTCAGCGCGAAGGACCGCGAAGCCTTACTGAAATACTGAACTGAACTAAATCATATATGGGGTGCATGGTCAAGGCCGAAGCGAGGGTGGTAAAAGAGAAATATTTGCCAGTCTCCCACCCAGTCACAAGGGGAAGGGAAGGAGATAGCATGATGCTCTTGACAGTTCGTTCGGTGACGTCGAGCCAGGGAACCACTTCCCCTATTCTTCCAATGAATGAAAGGAAGTGCGCATAAACATGCATAGATAATGTTTTAGAGGAGTCAATTAGTTTGGCTGTATTCCTTTAGGGATTTCACTCTCTTTTGGCACTTGAGTATATGGTATCTGTCACAAAAACCATCACACAATGTGCACACACAGTCACAGCCGGGGGCGTGATATCGTGTAATCTTGCAAATTTTGTGGTGGTAGCCATGGATAGCTAGGCTTGTTAGCAGGCGCCTTAATTCCTGGTTCGGCCGGGTCCAGTTTCTGTCGATCATTGCCTCCGTGCCGTAGAACTCAGGCCATATATCCTCTTGTTTTTCTTTCCTCTCTGCCAGGGCGCGGGTCCAATTTGGCGTCGATGGTAGGGCCATCTTTATCCTAATGTCTTCCAGGAGAAAAGTTTCCCTAGCAAGGACATATGCAAGTCTAGAGGGCGCGTATTTGGAGATTCCGAGAGAGGCTTTTAGAAAGCGCGCTTTTACCTTCTCTAATGAGTTTAAATCGTTTACACTCAATTTTTCCCAGATTATCTCTAGTCCATAGCTGAGAATTGGGACAATTTTGGCTTCGAACAGGAATAAGGCCGTTTCAAGTGACAAGGCGGTGATGTTTTTGATTGTATATATGGCTCTGATTGCTGCTGAGGTTCTGTCTTGGATATGTATTCTGAAGGAGCTTGCAGACGTCTGTAGCGTGACTCCTAGGTACTTGAAGGAGTTGACGATTTCAAGTGGTTCACCTTTGTATGTTAATGTGTCCTCTGGCTTGGGTCTCCCGCCTTTTCTGAAAGTCATTTGGACTGTCTTTTTTCTGTTTACAGAGAAGTGGTTTCTGTCAGCCCAGTCTGTCAGGGCGTCTAGGGCGAACTTCAGGTCCTGCCAGTTTGGGGAGAATAGGGCCATGTCGTCTGCATACATCAGTAGTGTGGTTTCCTTGGAATGCTGCCGGATTGCGTCAGTGATGTCGGATGTTGCCACGTTGAATAGTAATGGGCTGATTGGGTCCCCTTGGAGAATTCCATTTGTCTGTCTGATTTTTCCAGAAGAGGTCACTGAGTCATTGATGGTGACTATGTTGTAGGCTAGGATGCTGCGTATGAGTTTGGTTTCTGGGTTGTCTTGTGTGGTTAGAGCTTCTAGCTTCTTCAGCACTATGTCTCGGTCTAGCATGTCGAAGGCTTTGGCGTAGTCTATAAACACACAGTGAAGTTTCCCTTTCGGTGGCTGTATCGAGTCTTCTATTGCGTTTATCAGGGTGTTTACTGCTTGTAGTGTGTTCTTGCCTTTCCTGAATCCAAACTGTTCTTCAGGTATGTGTTGGTCTAATCTCTTTGTCAGCCTTGTATTCAGGATCGTCGTGAGGATTTTGAAGCCTGTATTCTCCAGTGCTATCCCTCTGTATGAATTTGGATCTCTGGTGTCTCCTTTGCCTTTGTATAATGTTTTGATTTCAGAGTGTCTCCAGCTTTCTGGTATGTTGCCAGTTTTTATACATTTGTTTATTAAGGAGGTCCATGTGTCCAGGAGGGCTTCTGTAGACTGCTTTATGTGTTCTGGGTACATTCCATCTGGGCCGCTTGCTTTTCCATTACGCATGCTTGCGATGGCTTCTTTTACTTCTTTTTTGGTGACCGTTTCTGCATTATCCGACATTTGACTGAGCAGGGTGGGCGCAGCGCTTGTATCAACCGAGCAAGTTTGTTTGGAGTTAAGAAGGTGCGAGAAGTGTTTTTCCCAATCTTCTATATGAATTCCCTTGGCGATTGCGGTCGAATGCTTCGTTTGGGCTGAGAATGGGTTCCTTATTGCTTCTTCTGCCGCATTCCTTGCTTCCTGTTCTATGTAATTTGTTCTTGTTGTCTTTAGCAGCTGCTTGTATCTCCTGCGTTCCTCCGCATAGAAGAGAATGTTCTCCTCGGTGCGTGCAGATTTTAGGAGTTGTAGTGCATTGAGTGTCTTCCTTCGTGCTTCGTAGCATTCTCTGTTGAACCACTCTTTCGACTTCCTAGGCGTGCAGCGTAAGGTGGCTTTGTCGATAATGTCGGTGATTCGTTCCAGGGCATCGTCAAGGCTGTTTTTGTCTATCAGCTCATTTATTTCTTTTATCTCTGAGTCTTCTGCGATTTTCCTCCCAGTTAGTTTCCGTGTTTTCTTATTTTCTGGTTCTTTTTGGTTGCGGGTGTCCATGCCAGTGGCGTATATGTTTGCTGCTATTGGTGTATGTTTCCTATAGGCGGCACCTGCCCTTGGCCATAGATGTTTCTCATTTGTTATGTGGAGATTCTTATTCGTTAGTCTGTGCAGTATTAGGTCAATTGTGCTTGTGCCATTGGGCGCGAAGTAAGTGTAGTCCATTGGCTTATTCGTGAGAGTGAAACCCTCCTCTTCTAATGCACCCAGTATGGTTCTACTTCTGAGGTCTGGTTTATCAATTCAATATTCTTCCAATTATGCTTCCCAATAAAACCTTGCTTGTACATAGGTACATAACACACATAAAAAAGACGATTTTGAGGGCAAACAAGTATCTTGACACTTGCTAAAGTAACCTTATGGTTTTAAAACACAACATAGGGCACATAAGATTACATAAAACACTATGGTTTCAACATTATTTTTATAAAAACAGCCTTTTAAATGCGTTCATATTTTGACACGTGGCTCGGCGGGAAACTGCAAATTCAAACCGCCCTGTCCCTCGTTCGGCGATTTTACGAAAATACACGAAGCACTTCATCACCTCATAACCACATGAGGAGTGGAGCAAGCTGGGCTACGGCCCACATTTCAGACTTCCACGCTGTGACGAAATTGTAGCGAGTAAAATTTGCTTCCCGCGAATGAAAGTTAAAATCATAAAATATTATATTCCTGATAATTTAAATTTACTTTATAAAATAAATT
Organism: Ectobius pallidus; assembly: GCA_964059195.1. Classification (NCBI taxonomy): domain Eukaryota; kingdom Metazoa; phylum Arthropoda; class Insecta; order Blattodea; family Ectobiidae; genus Ectobius; species Ectobius pallidus. Next base: position 56,126,100 of record CAXKWD010000004.1, on the reverse strand, counting down.
CTTATTTTTGCATTAACGAGAGGAAGCATTGCTTCCATTGCTTCCATGGACGGCACGCCACTGGTTTAACTCTTAGGTCATATCACATGTTACGGTCTGTGGGATATATCAGCAAGCCGTTTAATTACTGTTGTGCATCTGTTCATAGTTTGTTGATGAATTACGTCTGCTGTTATCTGATATTAGATTTTGATGGTTATGATATAAAATGAAACAGCGGCGGTGGTAAGTAAATATCCAAATCCGGCATTTGCTTATGAAAAAACACAAGACAATTTGGCCAACGGGCCTCATGCAAGTACAAGACACTATCGTCTCTGCCACCTTGCTCGACCAATGGAAACTTTTCCGCATTAATCAAATCTTAATTTTTGTTACAGTTGAAGTTATAACTGTATGATATGGGATGGTTGATATATTTATTCAAAGCGGTAAGCTATCAAAATATAGTTAAGCGCTCTCTTTGAAAACATTTTTGAAATAATTGCTGTAGGCTATGTAGCAATATATACAACAATTATTTCAAGAAGGGAATAGGCTTTAGTATTTTTATCCTTCTGCTCTATATTAAAATATCAATCATTTAATTATGAGCTTATATAATGAGCCAAGCGCGTGTCATGTAACTTCCGTGTGTATTTTCTTATACTTCCAGTACAGCCCGACTCTGAGATCACATTACAGATAAATCTTTCGATTTTACACAGCAGCAAATAACACATCATAATGAGGACATAATTATGCAGGATGCAGTTTTATTCTAGATTCCTTGTTACTCGAATAATGCTTTCAGTAATTTAAGTTCTGGAATCATTCTTTATATCTATAAAAGTAAAGTGCTCCCTATACAGGCCATGGAGGCCCAGAGGGTTTCAGGAGGTTGAGGCTCCCAGATTTTGGACATTCGGCACATGAAGGTGGTAAAGCCTTACGCACCGGTTGCCTTTACCCCCAGGATTACTCCTGGTGCTCATTTCTGTTAGACGCTGAGTCGACCCCAGGGCCATAGTGCCACCAGAAGGATTAGGCCAACTGAAAAACTCCAGTGACCTCATCCCGCAACTTCCGGTTTGTAGCGCAGCGCCTCAACCACTACGCTACGTCGTACCCCGTTTATATCTGTATCAAACTTAAATAACAAATAAACTCGTATATGCATATAATGCAAAATTTATTTTCCTACATTATTGCTTCAGTAAGAGCACTGTTGGTAAAAAACAAATAGCTGTCCCCCAAAATTGTGGAATATCCACATTTTTTACTCCCTTTCCCCCATTCCCTTCAACAGTCTGTCACCACCCTAAATGGAGTTTTATTCTAGATTCCTAGTAACTCGAATAATGTTTTCAGTGATTTGAGTTTTGTTATTATTCTTTAAATCTATATTAAATTTAAATTGTACAATGACACTATCCATGCCTCAAAATACCTAGGTCAGGCCTTCTCAACAAGCGGCCCGTGGATCAGATCCGGCCCGCAAAGATATTTATGCTAGTCCTCCATAGCATTCGTATTTGGAATAACCAAAACACATCCAGTGCAATGAATTTCATCAAGGACAAGAATAGGAGTTAACGTAATCTTACTAATTATTATGAGCTAAATTATGAGAAACTTATGAAAAAGAGAACCTGCCACTTTTCACACTAGTAAATCACTTTGTCAGGTGCCTTTTTGTACTATAGTGTTTCCCCCCCATCCATTTCCTGTTAATGGTATCATGGTGGAAAGTAGAATTTCCTATACTCAGTGCCGGCAATCTAACTTACCGCATTACTTTTAAGTGCGTCATTATGCCAAAGCCCGTAACTCTTGATAAATATCTATTATTGCAGGCATGGAATATAGAAATACTTGCTAGTTTAAGTTTACAATTTCAATTTTACCTGACTTTACTTCCTTTGCATTTATTAATATGGAAGAACAATAATTCACCAGGCAGTTCACTTTCATGCAAGACCTTCTAAATGCTTGTCTTGGTATGGTGCGCCTGCGCTACCATCTCAATTAATAGGTTGAGTCAAAATAGCCTAAGGTTTTAAATTTATGTAAGAATGTTCAAGTTCACGACCTACGGGTGTTTAACACAATAGTGATATGTAAATTTCCCCTTCTTCATTTCTGAAAAAAAAGTTGTCTGTGAAGATAGTGTTAAAGTATTGTGTTGTTTATCGTATAACGCGTAAAAAAGAAGTAAGGTATTTAAGTAAAAGCCCATATTTAATATAGGCTAATGGATGCACAGTAAGACTACACATTCCTAAAGATCGATCTATGCCGAGAATTAAAATTGTTGTAATCAAGAGCATATTTAATAGTTTACAAAAAATCTCATATGGTTGTGATGAAGTAAAAATTATTGAAACCATGTTTCTAATATAATTTGTCGATTGTTAAATTACTTACGCAATTGTTCGATGTTCATATGCACTTTCCCTGACAGGCTGAGGTATTCATTCAACATCTAAGCCTAGGCCTACATAGGCCTACAGAAAGAAGATAACTTATACGAATAAAATAGAAAATTACAGATCAGTTTCTCTTCTGCCAGTCTTTTCAAAAGCAAAAAAGTTATATACAATAGATTATAACAGCGTTTCCCGCGGACCCCTGTAGCGGCCAGTCAATTCTCCGCGGCCCCCATGAAATAAAAAATGAGTTTTAAAATGTATTTTACATGTGATAAAAATGAGGTGGTAAATTAAAATTTTACAACACTAAATGTGTCATTTATGATGTGCAATACTGTTATAAGTGGAGATATTCAGAAAAATACGATCATACCAATTTGGCCTAATTTTATGAATTCAGCACTCACCTAATGTGATGGCTGATGCTTTTTTTTTCTGTATCTGAAATATTAATATTTTTCGACAACACTCGATCAACTCGGATTATCTTGTCTTGCGTTTCAACGATCCAGACTTTAACCATCGATCTATATCTAGGCCTAAATGCGGTAGTGAATAAATTGAACATAAGAATTTTTGTTTTGAACTGAATTATTTGATCAAAAGCAGAAAAACTTACTACTTGTATAATATTATAAAATTAACTGGAAAGAAAACTAAAGAAATTCAGGTTGTTCATTCTGCTCTGCCTCTGAAGTGAAAGAGACATGATCAGTTGTTCCAACTTCACTCGAAATAAAGAGGGGTTTGGTGGGGGAGGTGGATGAAAGACAACGGTCCACCCTGATACAGAGGTTTAAGATAGAACTGACCAGAAAAAAATGTACTTGAATAAAACCTACACAAAGGGTAGATTAATCACCTCTACTTCACAAAAGGAAGCAGTAACGGTGCCAACATTCGTGTTAAATTTTACTTAAACTTAAACCATGGGCCTAGAGAGCCTGGAATTACACTACATAATTATATCCCAGCTGTGAGCAAAATGATAAGATAAAGTTTAATGAAAATAGAATATTCCTGCGAACCTCGATTCAATCTCTGGACCACAGGTTGGGAAACGCTGGATTATAAAATTATTTACGGTAACAGTTTGTTTTTAGGGGGAATATATCCACAGAAATTGCTGCACTTAGATTGACTAAGAAGTTTTTAAAAGCATTTTATGCAAAATTGCAATTGCAGAAATATTTTGTGACGTTACCAAAGCTTTTGAGTGCGTTATTCATAATAATAACTATGAACAAACTTTGTGGTAGGCTAATATATTATAATACTTCAAAAATTATTCACTTCACTTGGGTGTTTGCTTTAGATCTTATACAAAATAATTATCGTTTTCTTACGTGCCACTTGTCACAACGAAGGGATTGCGACATTACGATCAACTATTCCACAAAAGGAACATGCACTTTAAGACAGCGCAATACAATGTAACAGTGGAAAATTTATGTTATAATAAAGATAACGAGCCACTGAAGTTTTGGTTTTAAAATTTTAATTCATGTCGTCTGATTCACGAGTTTATTTTTTTATTATTATTATTATTGTCCGCCGGCGTGGTCTTGTGGTTAGCGTCGCTGACTACAGATCCGTCGGCCCGAGTTCGATTCCCGGTATCTCCTCGGATTTTTCTGAGGTAGGGAGGTCTGGTAGGGGTGCACTCAGCCTCGTGATTCAAAATGGAGGAGCTACTTGATAGAGAAGTAGCGGCTCCGGTCAATAAAACCACCATTAACGGCCGTGGGTGTCGGCATGCTGACCACATGCCCCCCAATCCTGCCATCTGCCTACGGGAGATGACGCAGCGGTCGGGTGGTAGGCCAAGTCCCTCCAGGGATGTAGCGCCACGGAGGTTAGGTTAGGTATTATTATTATTATTATTATTATTATTATTATTATTATTATTATTATTATTACTTTTATTATTATGAAATGTAGATACTCTTAGTAATGCATTCACTTTGGAAAAAAGTGAAAGGATCTACTTCGATTATATCTAGGCCTAATAACAATAGAACAAACGACAAGTTAATTTGCTTGATAAACCAATCAGTAGATTGTGCGTTGTTTTTTTATTGGACCATGTAAAGAGCTAACTAAACAACAGCAATAATAATAATCTGATGTCAATGACCGCGGGCACAGAGTATCTTTATTTTTACTGGCATTAATTTCTCCCGACCTCTGATAAGAACAATGCTTGTGATAAGAGTCAAGTGTTTCTCATTCTTGCGTTTATGAGCTTCTGGACACTACACTGAAAGGGCAAGATTGAAGCGGCTGAAGGTTGAAGGTGAGTATACTAAATAATTTAATAAAAATATGAATTTGGAAAAGATAGTGATTTTTTAATAACTAAAGGTTAGCTCTAGGCGGACTAGTCAGTTGCATAGGGCAGTTTTTAAACCTTTGAAGTTAATCAACGACATTTGTGCTTTTTCAATTAGCCTACTTATTAATCTATTTATTTATGTTTTTCTTTAGACATGTTTTAGACATGTTTTTCTTTCTTGTTAGCAGTTCAAGACAAACTAAAAGTATTAGACACTAACCCCATAAAAATATGATGAGATTCAACACACATAGGCTACCTTTTTTCTCCCTACATCAAAACCACTTTCTCGATCCTGTATCACATTCTGATATAAAATAAGAGGCCGTGTTGCAGGGAATGCGTATTCAGTTGTTTCATCCTCACGCAAAGGTCTTATTGTTCGCAGGGGAAAACAATAGAAATATGAGTCTGTGCAAACGATGAGAAGGTGGAAACTACCCTTCCGAGAATTTTTACGAAAAAATGTATTTTAAGCACGAAATTTAAATAGAATCATCAGGTTCGTTAAAAAAAACAATTGAAACTATTTTTGTTCATGTAAATTACTAGCTAGAGTAAGAGACAGTCGTCGTTATGTTCATGTCACATCCCAAGAAGAATGCTAACCCAAATATAAAACTTGATCTTTATATGTGTTTCCATTCCGTGCTAAGCTGTTCACAGACAGACATACGCATAAGTTACCTAGATAGACATGTTTACGGAAAATACATTTATGGTTTCAGAGATACCCCGTATTAATTATGAAAACTCGACATAGAACTCAGGGCCGAACACAATATTTCCTCTGCCTACAGCCACAGTATCGTACAGGTAGAAAACGTAATATATCATTTTCTCACGTGTAGCATGCCACAATACTTCAGTTAAAATTTTGATAGAATTATGAAATGAGTAGTTATTTAAACGCTAGAAGAATCAACTTCCTCCCTTTTCATTAAGTTATTTTTAACGTGTAACGAAATTACTTCATTATATATAATTAAAATTTATATATCAGTTTTATTTTGCTATTCTTACTGCTAAGAAATTTCGTAAACCTTTTTTATGAAGTTATTTTTAGTGAGTAATGGAATTACTTCATTATGTATATATTGCGCCTCTTGTATATTTATAAGTTATTTGTAATTGAAAATTTATGTATCACAATGCATGTCATGTTGTATATAGCCCCTTAAGGTGAGCTTTGCTCGTTGGGGTTTTCTTACAATAAATAAATAAAATAAATAAATAAATGTATCATTACATGCCAGCTTTATTTCGCTGTTCTTACTACTAAATGAATTTTGTAAATTTCCCCATTTTAGTAATTTTTCTATGCGACCTCTAGGATTCTTGCGGCCCTAGGACAGGACCTAGGATGGCCCAGTAGTAAATCCCCTCCTAAACACATGGTTTATACTAAAGGAATTTAGAAGACGGATGCTACCATTGAAGAATAACTATCGGAAAACTGTGTCATTAACTTAACAATACTTTGCGATTACCATGAACAGTCATTGCTCGTCTTTATTTTATTGTAAAAGAGATTGTGTTAAGCAACAAATTAAACAATGCATGGTTTTCCTTACTGCAAATTTATGTCATTATTTCAAGGGGAGCGAGTGAAATCATTCGCATGATTTTTCGACGAAATCTGTGAAGCAGCGCTGCTTTGACGAAGCTTCCTATTTTGTGGTTCATTAAGAAAATGTATGGTCTATATTCGAACGTATCAATTGTTCGATGCAATCAAATCCATACGTTATTAAAAAAAACATTAAATAATTGAGGCAGTAAGTTCCTGTTCCGCTCTAAAATGAGCTTTTTTGGATTGTAGGCCTAGTTATCATATAACCAAGTTCACTCTAACCAAATATTTAAATGATAATACATCTTTAACTGTTTGTTAATTTAGCAGGTTTGAATATCTTGAACGCAAAAAAGTTGCTGATATCATAATATTTAATATCATGCTTATGATAAGAAAGAGAAAGTAAACTGCAAATCATTAAAATTCTTGATAACCTACGTCTCATGTAATGTTATTCTGAATACCTGATTGCAACTTGCAGCAACTAAATGGGTAACTAGAATTCATTCATTTGTGTAATCAGGTGACGCTTAAGGGAGGACAGGCTTCAGTAGTACAAATGACTATATATATATACAACAATTTAATTTTTTGGTAACTATTATCAATATTGGTAATTATCATTAAAATTAAGTTGGTTCTTGTGCAACGATTTTGTATTTTAAAGATAACTTATTCTTCTTCCCCTAAGTTTTACCTCTCCCCTGTAGGTACATTTAAGCGGCCCACGCCTCCCTGGTCTTACAGAACCGCGACCCGTCGGGGGAGTATCTATGGAACTCATACAAAATTCTTTGACCAGACAAGGACATGGAGGGCCTCCCCGATGAGTGATTAGCCCAATGCCGGAGCACCTCCAAGACAACGCGAACACATAGGACGATATACCCCAGTCACACACACTCATTCCGAACAAGGCGAGGATGAATGAAAGCGATAATGACGGTCAGATGTTACCCGGGAACCAAGAGGTACTACAGTTTCCCGACATTCGTTTAGGCAAGGAAAAGCCAGGGAAAAAAACACCTAGGAAACTTTTCCCGACCAGGAATCAAACCCGGGCCCGCTGCGTAAGGAGAGCGATCGCATATTCCTCGCCACAGTAGTTTACTATTTTGGAGGTAATTTTCAATTATATTAATATATTTTAATTATTCTTTTAAAATCACTCCTAAATGTGATATAAACAAAACTGTCTACAATCACTGAATATTTGCGACAAAAATATTTTGTAATTTTACTTACTTATGAACAGCTAAATATTTGTATGTGTTTTTATGAAGATATTGATTTAAAAATAAATTATAACTGTCTAAGTAATGATTGTAGGTAGTACTGTTCACAAATATATTAAAAGCTTGGCGAATTATCATTAAAACTGTTGTGAAAAAAATAAATTACGGGAAACGAGCAATATATATATAATTAATGTAGATTCAAAGAGCTAAGTAACCTAAGTGCTAGAAAGGATGTGCTTACACATTTATGTTCATAGCTCCAAAAATAATAAAGATATCGACTAAATTCTTAAACAAACATAAAAATAGATATTAAAACTTCCTTTAAAATGTGAAAAATGACTTTTTTATACCCTCAGATTTGTATGCCCCTCCTTAAGTATACTGAACTAATGTGTCAATCTTTCAAAGCCAACTGGCATAAGTAAACAAAGTTACAAGCAATAGGGATGTAGCTCGCCAAACTTCTCCGACAGATAGCGTGGGTGTACTAGCCGGTATGCGCTAGCCGTTCGTCACTTGTTTTTCCAGTTTTCTTCTGCTGGCTTCATGCTTTTAAATGGCGCTCCAACTTCTCAGTCCGAAAAATATGTTCGTAATTTTATATTTTTATAGAGGACACGAGGCTACTATACGTACTTCCTTGTCTACTGGGCCTTTCTAGAATGTTGAAGTGTCAAAAATACGAAAGAAAAATCACAGCAGATAGGCTCTAAATAACACTAAAAAGGAAGGATTAACGAACAAATATTGTGAGATATTTCCGATACAGACGACATTATTTTGTACTCGACTTGCAGTAATATGTTATCAATGTATGAATATTTATATGCAGTGCGGGGATTAGATATTCTTTAATTTTTAAATTAATATTAAATTTGCCGTGAGCATCGAGAAGATGTTATGGGCCATTTAAAAATAGAGTAAATTACAATAAATAAATTAAAATTACCTAGTAACGCAATGATAATTGCAGTACATTGTGTTAGTTTTATACCTTTGTTAAACTGTATCTTTAGTGCACCTTTATATTTAAACCCCACTTCCCTGTTTAATTTATTTAGTTATTTTAGGCCTATTTATTTTACTTTGCTGTATAAATATGTGAATATTAGGCTACTGTAGCCTTCTATTGCATCTGATATCAAATAGAATTTAAATTCTGTGATTTCTAAATAGCCAAGTAAGATTGACGGCCTCGAATAAAAATTGTGACAATAGCGTTGCCAATTTAATAGGCTACATAACTTAACGTACCGGTATGATAATTATTAAATTCTGCCTTTATAATCTCCTATGTCATGCAATGAAATATTTTTAACAATATTCTGTTTCAAAACTAGAAATGAAAATCATGTAACGATGGTCTAGCATAACTTACCGATAATAAAAGGAATAAAAAGAATGAGGAATGAGAAGAAGAAGAAAAAAAAGGCCTAATCGATTCCCAAGTTCCCATATTTTTTAACTACGAGGGACAGGAAAGGTAAGTTTTCGTGATGTAAACATATTTTAATATTTTGATTTTGAATACTTTTTAATATGACGGTATAGGCTAAATCTGCATTTGATATAGAAAATAAATAATATTAAAAATGTCAGCGAATACACACCACATAAATCAGTGTTTATCACGTATATCAATTAGTATTTTACTGTCTGAACCCTAGAGATATATTCTTTTAGTTACTTTGAATCATACCCAATCGCCAAATTAGCAGTACTGTATATAAATATTCATATCTGCATAACATTTTGTACGTCGGGAACATTGTAATGTAGTTAATAGCGGGCATTTCTCACAGTATTTATCAGCTTATTCTTCTTTCTTTTCGACTTATATAGCGTCTATCTTTTGCAATTTTTCTTTAAGTCTTTTCACGTAAATATATTCTGGAAGTGTCCAGTATACAAAGAAATGCGCCTAGTAGCGTTTTACCCGCTACAAAAAAAGAAAAGTTCGAACGTATTTTTCAGTCTGCTAATATGAAACGCCATTTAAAAGCATGGAACTAGCAGACAACTCGAAAAACAAGTGACGAACGGCTAGCGCATACCGGCTAGAGCAGTGGAGACATCTGTTGGTTCTAGTTCGCTACATCCCTATTTGCTGCATGTTTTGTTAGTTTGCAGTGTAAGTGGGGTAGGGTATACCTTTGACTGATGTAAAATTATAGAATTTTAATATTTTATTTTGAAGACCATGAAGACACTAATGCATTTAAGGGTTAATTGGACTTCACTGTATGTTACATGAAAGGAAAGTAAATTGTAGGCTTGCTCAATGAAATATTAACAATATGTAATTATTTTTTCGAAGTCTGAAATGAATCATACTCTACTTTTTCCACTCTAAGCATGGACAATTGTTTTATCTGGAAAGGTGAAGTCAGACTGAAAAATTCAATGTCATAGCCGGGCTTTGAACCAGGATCTTCGGATCTCCATGCCGCTGCTCTAAACAACTGAGCTACCATGGCAACATGCCGGTACGACATTAAATTCTCCAAATGACTCACATATCCCAGTATACCACCAGGCGTTCTCAATATGAGATACCAACCCAGTGGCAACTTACAAACTCGTAAGTGCTTTAAGACCCGGGGTTCATAGTAAACCACTTGTAGGTCACAGTGGGATGACAATTCTTTCACACTGGCCGTGTGTAGGTTTGGCCGGAGGTGATAAGCTTCATTGCTTGGCACTCCGGGGGTAAGGGAGGGTACCAAAAAAAAAAAAATGGCTGTGTGTAGATGGAAAGGTGAAGTCAGGCTGAAAAATTCAATGCTATAGCCGGGATTATTACCTCATTTCTACAAGCTACCTTAATGTGTGAAAATTTAAAGGAGAGATAGGCCACTTATAAGTACTCATAAGAAAATTTCTACTATAAAGTGTTTCAAATAAAACTTAGAATTCTTGGCACAAACCGGTAGTGTACAAATTTGACAAAAATTCTTGAAGTGTTTTCGAGAAAATCGCAAAATAAAACTAAATGTTCTGGTTCTGGTGGTTGTGTGCACATCGGCACAGTCGCATTTTCGTGCACATCGGCATAATATTTTTATCTTGCAATATCATCGTGCTCATCGCCACACACCCTTCGTAGGGGTGGACATAGATACAAAGTTGGAATTACATTATCGTATTGAATGCAATGGAGTTCACAGCAACTGCTAGATAGAAAGACAAACACTTCCTTTTACTATTATAGATACATACTGTGTACATTAATATTATAATTGTATTGTTTAAAAATCATTCATAAAGTATCTGCCTGCGATTGAATGAGACTTTGAATTAACCTAACCAACCTAACCTAACCTAACCTAACCTAATCTAACATGACACATCAACGGTCGGTTTCTTTAGCCGCGATAGCTAAGGGGTGCTGCCTTGGAGCCGTAGTGAAGGAGGCTGTAGGTTTGAGTCTCTATGTCCACCCTTAGCCCCAACGGGTTGTGTGGCGATGAGCACGATAATATTACAAGATAAAAATATTATGCCGATGTGCACGAAAATTCGACTGTGCCGATGTGCACGACACCGGCTCCGTACACTAATTCTGAAAACACTAACAAAATTATTCCTATATTTATAATACGAGAAGAGAAAATAAAAATAATAAAAGCAATAAATTAAGATTAAGTTAGTAGCAGAATAGGGCGGTGAGCTGTCAATGTGTTTTTCAAACAAAATGTGTTCTACTTTCTTCATTGGATTGTCCCGGAATTAAATTATCTGCTTGAGACATCAGTGCATGACTATAATCATACATTAACTTTCACACATTTTCCATTGTGCATGGCATAGTGCCCGTACTTAACAAAAGAAACCGATAGCAAAAGTGAATGACAGATATGGTGTAGGCTTACTTGGCAATATATTTATGCTTGGGATTTTTCGACAGCGAAATTATACATCAAGAATATCAGTAGTTTGGACGTGTAGTGGAAAATTTGAAATTGGGACTACTTTTGACACCTACATTTGAACAGACACAAAGGTAACTAATTTTTCTTGATTTGAACTATAATAGAAGATTATGCGAAACAATAAAGTGTAGACCCTATTGGAAGGGTGAAGTCAGACTGAAAAATTCAATGTCATAGCCGAGATTTGAACCAGAATTTTTCGCTCTCTGTGCCGCTGCTCTTAACAACTGAGCTACAATGGCAACATGCCAGTACAACTGACTCACATATCCCAGATCCTGGTTCAAATCCCGGCTATGACGTTGAATTTTTCAGTCTAATTTCACCTTTCCATCTTAGCCTACACACGGCCAGTGTGAAAGAATTATCTTTCCAGTAAAGTGTATTCAAGAATAAATTGTCTTGAATAAATGTACATTATGACAGATTTGTTTAAAAATGTTCAATGTAATTTTTAAATTAAGATACAACCCGAATTAGCACATGCTCGTGATCAGGGGCAGTTGAAAATGCAAATAAATGCATTAAATAGAAATACAAATTATTTTAAATAAAAATACAGAAACATGAAAAATAAATACTTATCTAATAAAATTAATTAATTTCTTAAATTTGTAATTGTTTAGGTGGATGTGTGGTCGAGACAAAAATTTTGGATTTATAGTCCATGAATAATTAATTAACTTGAAATTATTCTAAATGTGAAATATTATTAAAAACTGTTAAATAAGTGAGAAACTTTATGAGGAAAGGTGTTATGTTTTTCAAGCTTACTATGATAAGAAACAGCAGTAGGCCAACCTGAGTGCGGATTTGTGGGGAACTCCCCAGCTCTGAAAAAAAAAGTACTTAGCCCCATTAATAGGAAAATGAGAGGCTGCTGACCTACTTACCTACTTACTCAATGGCAATAGACAATTCCTAACCAAGCTAAAGGAATATTATCTATTTTATGGAACGCGGAGGTTCATTGCCGCGCTCACCTGAGCCCACCATTCAACCCTATTCTGTGCCAACTCCATCAAACCATCCCTCGCAAATCCCACTGCCCTTAAATCTATCCTAATATTGTCTTCCCACCTACATCTAGGTCTTCCAAGTGGTCTTTTCCTTTCCGGTTTTCCAGTCAATATTTTTTAGATATTTCTTTCCTCCCCCATGCGCGCAACATGTCCAGTCCAGTTCATCATCCGTGGTTTAATTACCCTTACCACGAGTACAGTGGTATTAATGAGAGGTGGCAGTCAGATGCGCGTGAGAGAGGTGACGCATGTAGGAGGAATCATGGGGAGGGGTAAGAATGTTGAACTGCACTTCAGGAGAGGAGAAGCGATTGTAACAAGGTCTCTTGTTTCTTCACTGCATTATACGATCTTACCTCACTGAAAGCAACGACACAACTAACCCATACACCCCTCCATGCAGTACGAATGTTTATTGGACTCGTCTGCATCTACTGAGCATCCATGCTTGGACTGCCACGTCTCATTAATACCACTGTATATCCATGGAAGACTACAGGTCATGAAACTCGTTTGGTATGCAGTTTTCTCCAGTCCCCATTTTCATCTCTCTTAGGCCCAAATATTATAGATATTACAAATAACAATACCAAAAAAATAAATCGATTAATATTATCATCTCCATACATGTAATCCTCGCTATAATAAATTACTAAAGCAGAGGAACAAACATATCCTTTAATATCAAATTATCTTTCTTATTATTTTTCTCCTGTTTTTAGCTTGTTTTCTAACACTCTATGTTCTTCCCGAGGAGTGAGTGACCATGTCTCACATCCATATAATAGGCTATAGTAGTACTGAGGCACTGAGCACTGTGTTATTATTAATTTCTTTTATTAAAGAGAATGGTTTCAAAAAGTTGACAACAAATTTAGGAACTGTGCCTCGTGTTTCAGCAGCAGCAGTCCTGTAACTCCATACTTTCAAGACTGCATTAATTTTGTCGATACATAGGTCTATATACAGCGTGTTTCACGTACGAGTTGGTCAATCATGCGGGTTTCTGCGTCGCGGCGGCCACAGCTCTAACTCCCTAGCGATCGGGTGAAATATCTACGCAAATAAAGCCGCTAACGGTGTGATGTTTCAGGTTTTCACAATTACAGTTAAAATTACAATGATAACCATGTACCTCATCACGTACCTCTTGCTTCCACACAACACTGGAATCTTTTAGGAAATTTTCTTTCACGCGCATAAGTTCAGCTTCCGAGATAGAGTTAATTTCTCTTGTGATATTTTCTTTAAGTTCTTCTAATATATGGAGGTTTGATCTATATATTTTATTTTTCAAGTTCCCACATAAATAATAGTCCCATACTGTTAGGTCTGGGGACCGCACGGGCCATAAGTCCCTACCAATTTGCTCGATCTTCAAAATTGTCTTGAATAAGCTTTAATGATTCATCAGTTGTATGCACAGTGGCAGAGTCTTGCTGGAAATGTGCACTCCGACATTCAATATAGATCAGTTCTTGAAAGAATGGTTTAAATATGTTATTCCCATAACGCTCTCGTTTATCTGCTAAAAAATATAGGCCCCATTATCCTGTATGCATTTACCGAGCACCAGACCCCGATTTTCTGGGCATGTAATGGAGTTTGTTGCTCTATATCGGGTGTCTCTGAGCTCCAATACCGATTATTCTGCGTCGTAACATGGATGTGTAAATGGAATAATGTTCGCCAGAGAAGATTATTAAATTTTGATCAATTTCTTAATTAGCAACATTCCTCAACATCCAGATGGAGAACTGCGCTCTAATGTTATTACGTGATAGCAATTCATGAAAGCAGAGATCTTATTTCGATTTTAGGATTTTTGTAGCTCACCATGCTGAGATGCTTGAAATTTCGGTTTGCTGTGCAAGCCTTCCCAGAGATTTTTCATTTTTCATTTTTCTCCAAGTACATTAATTTCTCCTCAGTAAGTACGCGCCGCTTTACTCTTCGTTTCCTATCGAGAATCGATCCCGTTTCCCGAAGTTTACTTACGAGTTTTCGCAGGCTTCTATCTGATTCATTACAAAGTTAGCGGTTTCAGTTACGTAGATATTTCACCCGAACTTAAACTTGAAAAATAAAGTGTATAGGTCAAACCCCCATACATTACAAGAACTTAAACACAATATCACAGTGTTGTGTGGATGCAAGAGGAGGACATTTCCAGCATCTCTTGTGATGAGGTACGTGGTTATTTTCATTGTAATTTTAACAGTAATTGTGAGAACCTGAATAATTCCACCGTTAGCAGCTTTATTTACGTAGGTATTTCACCAATCGCTCGGGAATGCTTCTGCTAAATCGCTATCATAGAAAGAAATATTAAGCAATACATGCGTATGTAAAGTATAACAGAATCTTGGAAATAGAAAAAAATCGAATTTATCTCGTTTTCTAAAGTCTCCTCGATTCTGTTAGAACGCACTTCCCACCCTTAGACTATATCGCAATAGCCCATTTTGTGATGTAGCAGTGACGCAACCTACTACAATAAACTGGCATCAAATATATTTAAGGTTAAACTACAGGTCATTAATGACTTGGAATCTCTTGTATAATGAGAAAAGCGCAATGACCCCAGACGTAAATTTGTAGAGATATGATTAATTTGGTTGGTCGGCGGCCGCTCATCTTCCCATTAAGGGGGCTTGCCGCCGTGCTGTCTGAAGCTGAAGTTTGTTGTGTTCTGCAGCAGAAATGGCAGAGCGGCTGCGGACACTGGTGGTAGCGGCTTCGCTGGCTTTACTCGCTGCAGTGTCCGCCGAGACACTCATCTGGCAGGACGAGTTCGACACCTTGAACCACTCAACATGGAACCATCTAGTCAGCGCCTCCAGAGGAGGTGGCAACAAAGAGTTCGAGTATTACCGCAACAGTAGGAATAACAGGTATAGGGTGGTTCACAAAGTTAATCACTATATACATATTAATTATAATATTTTACAGTTAGAAAATATAAATCGCATTTCAGACTAGTCAAATGTTTTTCAAAATATGTTGTAATTAAATTTTCCTCAATCAAAATATCCAATATTCATTGGATACACTTATTTCCTTCTTCACTTACAGCACGTGTCAAGTAGAGTTATATATGATTTACCTTACCTACTACCGTTTCCTATTTTACTTTAATATTGAATAATAATTACCTTAAATTTCTTAATTTTACCTTGGCATTTGGGGTTAATTTCTTATATGTCACGTTTGAATTAATTTTTAATAACTCGTTATCTATTAACTTCTTTTTCCAGGTTTGAGATCGAATACTGATTACCGTACCCAGTATTTCAAAACATGTTTATTACTTTTTGGACTTGATTTTATAGTTTACGTTTAGCAATGTTCCTTCAGAAGTTATCATTAGCTTGCAGGTACCAGAATTTGTATATAAAAAACAAAATCCCCATGTTCCGTGTTCAGCTGACACTAATTGTATATGCCATGAATGCTATACAATGCTCATTATGTCTTCTTTAAGCTATTGTGTCTTTATTAGCAATTTTTAACTTCTGAAATACAACTGATATATTCTAAAAAAACATTATCAGTCTGAAAATATATATTTGACTTTTCTGAAATATGCCTACAAGTTAAAAATCTGAAGTGATCGTTGATCTGTGTAATATAATTTCCTGATATGAAGGACAATTTACTTCTGTAATTAAATGTTCTTCAGCCGGAGAGGTGTTTAGTGCTTAATTCTTTAAATTAAATTTTGGAAAACGTTTAACTAGCTTAATGTTTGATGTTGGTTTATTGTTGTCAAGGAATTGATATATGACAACTATTTGAATGATTATTTTATTTTATTATTTGTTGTACTTTCACCAAACAAAAGATGCCCCAAAGGACAACGTATAAGTTTAACATCTCTTTATTATCATGCGTAGAGTTCTCTTGACAGCGATATGACACACAGTGTACATATACATTCAAATTTAAGGAGAAGAACATTCCATTCCGTTATTTGCATCAGAAGTGGGGAAAACCTCAAAACCTATCTCCAATAAGTCGGCCAGGGATTTTGTACTCGCATCCTCCTGAAAGTGTACCGGTTAACGCCTCGTAAGAGTTGTTGCATTTGCTTCGATACTTATGGTTAGTGATAGAGAAAATAGCAACTAAGTGAAAACGGAAGATTCATTATGTAGTAGAAGAAGTATTAATAATATGGAATTAAATACTTATCATGCCCATCTTCCACTGTATAAAAATATTATACAAGTATTACTTAAATTCTTAAATTTGATAAGTTTTTTAGTTACTTTCTTGCAAAGGGATTAAAGTAATAAAACAGTCATGTAGCCTACATAGGCCTATAGGCCTATGGAACAATACATTTTACAGCATTTTAAAAAATTCAGTTTTGTTTAGGCCTATAGGCTACTATTTAACCATGGAGATCATATCACGAAGGAATCTGTTCGGGTTCTGTAGACATAGGCCCATTAGGCATGTCCAATTCGGCATTTGCCTTTAGGACTTGGGAAATCATGAAAAACCCAAGTCAAACTGGCCGGTCACAGGGTATGAACCGGGACCACTCACCCCCATATGCTTGTCCAAGACGCTACGATCTCGGTTCCTCACTCGGTGTAGTAGCATTTTTCTTCGGAGGAGTACTTGTGATTAATACAACTAGATCCACCTACTTCTTTTTAATGCTAAACGACAACATCCCATGAGGAGCAATTAGGCTATAGGGCCTATCTAGTATTGTATTCCCTTAAACAATGAATATCAATTAAAACAAGTCGAACACATCCCATGTGGATCCAAAGTGAATTTTCAGAAGTACAGAATATCGTATATAAATTCAAATATTGTAGTATTCTCAACTCCTCTTTTTTCCTTCAGTCATTCTATATCACAGTTATCAATATCGTATCACTTCATTACAAGGATCCTCCTCGCATGTTGGTCAACCTAACTGTAATTATTCATATTAACTTCCCACACTCGATTTCATCCAAGTGAATTAAGTCTGTTAAGTCTGTAAAGTATAAAGGTAAGTTGAATAGACTAAGGAAGGAAGGATTTGTAAAACAACGAGAGAAAATGGAGACAGCGTTTTTACGAAGCAACAAAAAGTTTGACTGTTACGTAACTGGACAGCCAACTCGTATCAATCGGAGACGTTAAACTTCCGGTTTCCCATTAAAAAGCTGTTCGCTAATAATTATTATTACTTTACTTTCACATTCTGCTTTCATTTGAAGGTTTAAGGCAATACTGCACCAGTAAACGTAAGTGTAGGCCTAATAATTATTACAAGAGGAAGAAAAGAAGGAAACTGTATTTTTTTGTCGGTAACTGCAATATTTTTGGTAAAAGAAAGAAATAAAACTTCTATTTCCAAGCACAGACGTAAATGTGTTTCTTGTATGCCATTTAATGAAGCGTTTGGGATAAAGGACGTATTGGTAAATTATAAGAGAGTGAAAGTACAATAAAACGAGTGAAAAAAAAACTTATTTACTTTCGCGTGTCAGACGTTATTTCAGTCAAGGTTTGTGAGCATTGAATAATAGGCCTAATATTAATGATTTATTTATCTTAATATCTATCTTAATAACTTATTAATATAGTGTTTTAAATAGTTTGTATTCATTACCTGTATGAGGACCTAAACAAAAAACATGTATATAAACATATAAAACTCCGTGGCTTTATATCCCTAGAGGGACAAGGCCTACCACCCGACCACTGCGTCATCTACCATAGGCAGATGGCAGGATTGGGGGCTTGTGGCCAGCATGCCGACATCCACGACCGTTAATGGTGGTTTCCATGATCGGAATATATATATGCTCTGAATCTTGCCACTCTTAAAATATGTCAGTTATTTTTTGTATGCTGGTTGTCAAATTTTAAGAAAAAACAAACAGACCTAAGTAAATTGCGTTTCCTTAAGATGTCATATAGGCCCATTTGTGATTAATAAATATTGTTTCCAGCAATATCTGACGATGGTAATTCACTATGTGCCCACACAGATTCCACAATAACAAAATATATTTTTATAGTATACCCATAATTTTTTAAGTTTAAAAGTGCAGATCATTATCCTTGTATTACAAACATTACTCATTAAACAACTATTTTATTTAAATGTTCCTCAGTGATTTAAAAATCATCTTCGGCCGTCACTGTGATGACTACCCAGCAGTTAAAACATTTACTCGTAGAAACTAATTCGTTACATGAATTGGTTTTTATATAGGAATACATGGTTATGTTCTATTGCTATTATTTTTGAAAAGAGAAACTAATAGGGTGGGATCTGTTTATCTACGTCTACAAAGAAAGGTACCCATAAAATATTTTTTTAAAGTTGAGCTGATGGCATCACTTTTCTATAGCCTATTATATTATTAAAGCAAGTGATTTAAATTAAGTATTGTGAAATTCAAATACATATGGATACAACTTTTAGGATGAAGTAGGCTTAATGAGTGAAAAATTATGGTGGTTTATATAGCAATGACATTATCAAAAGCTTTGACATTCTTAATTTACCTAATTTACTTAAATCTGGACGAGCAATAATGTCGCTTGATAAATAAATTGTGCAATCTATAACACACCAATTTGCGTGAAACTTATATTTTAAAGATGACGAAAATATGTACTTATTCGTCCATAACTTTAAAGTGGGGCTATTTAATGCGAAGCGTTTTAAAAATATGGTCTTTTCATAGCAAAGTTACAATTTTTATGAGTCATGACGATGTTCTGCTTGTGGTGATTGTATTGTATCCCGATATGCTTTTGAATGAGATTCCCCCTTTTTTTGCGTGGACGAGTGGTTCGTTTCCAATTCATTCTGACATGTTTCAGCAGAAGGTTAATTTTGTTAATGCGACTGTGTTACGCCTTGCAGGAATTTGTTATATGAACTTTCCAACTCAGAGAAGAGGAAATTATTTCCTTATATTACATTGAATTCATCTTAAAGTTAATATGTTTCCATATAAATTGAATAATAATAATAACTATAATAATAACATTAATAATAATGCATTATGTGAAGAATGTTATCTACGATGACGTATTTTTCATTACTGTATGTGCGACTCTGTACTTTTCTTCTTAATCATGTAGCTCCTGAGTTAGAATTACGAGGAATTGTATAGGAGCCTGAACACACGGTATTTAATATAATACTGGCAAGGATAAAATATATACACTGCCAAGGTAAACTTCCCGGGCACAAAAACTGCATTATTGGTTCTAGTCTACAGATTTAATGTCACAGTGTTTTGGCGGTGGCTGACCTCGATAACGTTTGCAGACCACTGTCAAGGATCAAAAGCCAGGAGTGGGAACTTAATTAGATAAATAACCAAACCAAGCTTAATAAAAATCATAATAAGTCATGAAGTGTATCAGTGTCTTCACATCGCCCTTGGACATGATTATGCACTTAGGAATTAAGTGACGGTTGTATGGGCCTTGTGAAACCTAAAACTGACCTGAACACCATCACATTTGTACACACAACAGGGAAAACTGATTGGCAATATAGGAAATATGAAACAGCGAGGTGTGCTAGTGTTTTAATAACAACGTCTTTAATAATCTATAATGTTTCAATCTTTAAGCGAACTCTAATAAAAATGAACCTGTTAAAACCTTAGTGATTTTAAATAATACATCAACATGACAACAAAACACGGTGCCCTGATGACACTTTTACTATAGCGAAAGGATTAGGTGAAAATAAAATTTAAAGTTGATATCACATGATGTAAATAAAAATAATACAATATGTGAAGACAGTTTTCTGCGATGACGTATTTTTCATTACTGTCTATGCAACTCTGAACTTCGTGATAAGTTTTACCTGTTTAATTTGAAAATTTTCGTTTATTTACAGTATTTCTGATTTTTCTTCTTAATCATGTAGCTCCTCAGTTTGAATTACGAGGAACGGCCTTGTTTTCTTGCAAGAAACAACTCACAGTTAGCTGTTTGCCTGATGTTTCAACAGGGGACATCATATTAGGGCCTTGAACAGATTTAGGTTGTGAGCCAATATAAAGTACCGCAATGTAATGTTATTTTATGGTGTATAACGTTTGTTTGAATTTAGAATTCATTTAGAGTGAAAACAAACAATAAATATTAAGACAAGAATAACAAGACCTCGATGACAATGATGATGATGAGAATAACAATAATAATAACTCTTATAAACGTCTGCATAAGATTAAGCAATACATTCTGATGCAGATAACTTGTGTCAAGAAATGTAGTAAAAAGTAGTTCACTTGAATCATGTGGTTTTGTTAATTATTATTATAATACTTCATGCTGTCATCTAATTCCGTGATACCAATTCTGCTTATAATTGCATAATCATATCATTTAATATCCAGGTGAAGGATAGACTATACTTCTTATTAACACTTGAACTTCAGATTGTGTCACTACATCTGTGTGAAGATCAAGCGTCAATAAAAGAAATATCAGTTAATCAGTGCTATATTTATCTTATAATTTTCTTGCAGATTGCCTTGCTTATACGTCTCTCTCTTTCTTTCTCTCTCGTTGCTTAACCTCACCATTTGTAGGGACGACCATACATCTCAAGAGGTGACAATCTATACCCAATGCTATTTCAATACTCGTAGAGGTCTGCAATTTGGTGGTCAAAGCCCTCTTTATTCATCAGCAAGCATAGGCAAAGCCCTCCTTATTCAGTATATTATTCAATATGGAATAGTACTGATAGTTCTGTAAATGGTAGACATTGCGTCAAAAATCTAAGAACTGCTCCCAGTCGCAGTATTTAAAGGTTTAGCCAAAGTTAATGTTGTCTTCACAATTATTGAGGGAACAGTTTGACTGGAAGTCATCGAAAGAAGCTGAACATAACATGAAACGGAACCACTAAAACGGCCAACATATTGAAACGGAATCATCTTCTTTTCCTTAGTTTTATCTCTCCCTTTTAGGGACTTTAAGCGAACCAAGCCGCCCGGGCATTACAGAACCTCTCGGGAGAGGGATTATCTATTGGATCACATACATTACTTTGACTATGCAAGGTCCTCCGCGGATGAGTGATCACCTCAATGCCAGGGTCACCTCATAGACAATACGAACAAGTAGGACGAGACACACCATTTATACACAAACACACATTCCTTCTAAAGAAGGCAAGGATGGGATGAAAATTACAATGTCGGCCAGATGATATCTGGGACCACAAGGGGCTAAAGTTACCCGACATTCGTCTTGTAGGTGAGGAAAACCCCCGGAAAGAACCCCGACCAGGATCGAACTCGAACCCGCTGCATGAGAGGAGCAGATGTAAACACAGTGGTAACGATTGTAGCGATCTCATATCCCATCGGTAGTCATAAGTTGGTCATCCTCAGGGCCGTAGTAGCTAGGCGGTGGCGTGATGGGCCCCCGCCAAGGGAGCAGGTACAAAGAGGGCGCAAAATTAATCATGAAAAATCCCGCCTTTTTTTAGACTGGTGCAATTTATAAATAAATACTATGCATTTTTCATTTTATCATTGCATGTTGCAGAAGCTGTTTTAAAAAGTTTCTATTCGAAGAAAATACTTTTACCTATATTTGTACTTTACTTGTGATACTAGATTTTATGATTTAATAATTTTCTTTAAGTAGTTCAGTCGTCTGAAAGTCCAACACTTAGTTCATTTTCAAATTGAGGTCGAGGTTTTCTTTGATAATAACAGTGTTTTTATGTTAAAATAATAAAAACTTTTACAGACATTTAAAAACAATTGTTCAGGGAGGGCGCAGATTTATCAAACTCGCCAAGGGCGCAGAAGGACCTTGCTACGGCCCTGGTCATCCTATACACTCCGTGATGAAAACGGATCTCTGCGATGTTAATCCGGTGTTAAAAAAGCATTTAGGCCTATTAGAGAATGGGTATTATTTTTTGCGCTTTTGTTAGGGACTAAAAATAGCACAACCTTTTAAACGGTAGTGTAATCATTATACAAGTACAACACCAGGTTATATACCGTGACAAGTCTGGGAACATTGTTAATATGAAAATAGAGGATCTATAATAACAAACATGTTGGGCGTTAACAAATTACCATTCAGGTATATTCTCACTATCAACAACCATGTAATTCGAATCGAATTGCTACCTGCCTTCAACGCTGGCCACAAAGTCCTTGTCGAGCGTAATTCGATATTTGATTTAAGCATTGACATTGTTAGGCTCTTTTCAGATGTATATTTCAAGCTAACAAAATTATAGTAATTATAGTTGTAATTTGGATTTACAGTGCCTTTAATATGTTACAAGTTTATAGTAAAACAATTATGGTCAGCTGTCTGTGAAGGAATTAAGCGATGATATATTCGTAAAGAACATTGTGCAAAATCTCGCGTGACCATCCGTCACGAAAAGAAACAATAGCCTTGGCAACAACACTTTATTCGGTACAGTCTGTGTTTATAATATTCACACAATGTATTAAGGTGCTCCGTAAGAACTACAGCTGTTTTATCAGGATTTATATGAAGCTATGATACGCTTACCATATTTTCTAGGGTTTACAATTCATGGTTGATTGAAATAGACCACCTGCATGGTCTTGTGGTTAGCGTTGCTGACTACGGATCCTCAGGTCTAGGTTATAACCATGTTATCTTCTCGGATTTCACAGGTTTTGAGGTAGGGAGGTTTGGAACGGAGTGCACTCAGTCTTATGAGACAAACTGAAGAGCTACTTGAATAAAGAAGTAGCGGCTTCGGTTCAGTAAGCCATTAATAAAGGCCGTGAGAATCAGCATGCTGGCCAGATGCCCCCAATCATGCCATCTGCCTATAGTAGATGACGCAGCGGTTGAATGGCAAGCCTGGTCCCTCAAGGGATATAGCGCCATGTAGTTTAGCTTTTTAGTTGGTTAAAGTTACACGCTGTAAAAGGGACATAATCGGATGAATGCGGTATCGAATCCATGTGAAATCTGTCGGCGCGGATTTCCTTAGGGTCCCCCTCTTTTTAGTGTCATTCCATAGTGTTCTCCATCATTATCAAAAACGAACATTAAGAATGATTGAAATGATAATTCTTTCACACTGGCCGAGTGCAGGCTAAGCTGGAAAGCTAGAATTTGCCATTGGCCATTGGCCTCCACATAGACAAATCTAAATGAACAACTTAAGAAGATAATTAGTTCTGCTGTTTTTACCTGAGCTTGAGAGTGATTCCCCACGGATAAATGAGGAAAATCCTAACTAGTAATTTATATCGCACAAAGTTCAAATCCGCATCCGTTATCATGTGATATTATGATCTTCGTATGTTGACTAGAGATTCGATTGAAATTGCCGTGTTCAAACCACAAATAATAACCTGTGGACTTTTTGTCTGCTATTTGACCGCTTTGCGAAAATTATACACCTTTAAACTGATCTATTATAATAGGTAACTATGGTATTTCCTGTCGGCATAGAGACAGCAATGAGATGTGACTGCTTAATTTGCTCAAACGAAATAAAACAGAGTTTGATTATAGAAATCACGATCAAATTGCTCATTGCTAACGATTATAATCGCAACATTTACATTACAGTTAGAATTAAATAAGCATTGTTTTATTCCCATCACTCAGGGTCACTTACAGAGTCAAGTATGAATAACATGGAGTCTAAATAAATCGACTTCCTGTTTACCAGATGTGTTTCCTGAACATAAGCCGCACGTTATTCCATTTAAATCCGCTGTTAAATCAAAGGTTGTATTATTTAAATATCATGTTTTAATTTGTACAGTTATAGTACACATCTCCACAAGACTCTTAGGCCGGTATTCATAGTCGGCGACTTAAGAACCGACTTTATAAAGCTGATCTTATTTGACAAGTCGACTAATATGTTTTTCGTATTCATAGTCTTCTTTAAAGTCGTACTTTATTAAGTCTGACTTCATAAAGCTCTACTTATTCTACATATTAAGGTCGAACATGATAATATGAAAAATCGCACGTTCAATGCCGTAACAATTGAATTAGCCAATCGCATTCAAGATTTTTTCAGATTTCGTGTAATGCAAAGCCATCTGGTTACGTAGTTCGCTATCGTGATATAAAAATACAGACGGCCCTGTGCATTGTAAACAAAGAATTGAATACATCCAGTCATATTATGCAGCGTGTAAGTAAACTGATCAATAGTTTCTTGAGAATATTCTGCGCATATATTAGCTTGGAGATCGTTCATAATTAATACCGGTACGCTTATGTATTTATTTCGATATTAATTATTGTTTTAGAGATATTCAAAACAGCTTAGGAAGCGTTGGGCCGATATGAAATGCCAGCAGAGAGAAATGCTGATGAAAGATAGGCGATTGATATTTCCAAAATTGTGTCTGCTTGAAAGAAATCTCTTTTTAAATTCGTTGTCACTGTAGAATTTGAAAGGATTCATCATGTTTTGCAAATAACGCTTTGGGGCGTGAGTTTCTTCTAATACTCGCCAAGATCCTCAAAATTACTATCCACGGTACTGGCTTAAACTGAAATAAGTCAGGGGGACCCTTGACTTCATAAAGTACGACTTATTTCGACAAATAAGTCGTACTTTAGTGACTATGAATAGCAATAAGCTCAACTTTGTCAAGTCTGACTTTATAAAGTAACTACGTCATAAGTCCGACTTGTTTGTGTCAGAAACTCAACTTAAGACGAGATTAAAGTTCGACTTTGATATAAGTAAGACTTATTGCGACTATGAATACCGGCCTTAGGCCGGTATTCATAGTCGGCGACTTAAGAACCGACTTTATAAAGCTGATCTTATTTGACAAGTCGACTAATATGTTTTTCGTATTCATAGTCTTCTTTAAAGTCGTACTTTATTAAGTCTGACTTCATAAAGCTCTACTTATTCTACATATTAAGGTCGAACATGATAATATGAAAAATCGCACGTTCAATGCCGTAACAATTGAATTAGCCAATCGCATTCAAGATTTTTTCAGATTTCGTGTAATGCAAAGCCATCTGGTTACGTAGTTCGCTATCGTGATATAAAAATACAGACGGCCCTGTGCATTGTAAACAAAGAATTGAATACATCCAGTCATATTATGCAGCGTGTAAGTAAACTGATCAATAGTTTCTTGAGAATATTCTGCGCATATATTAGCTTGGAGATCGTTCATAATTAATACCGGTACGCTTATGTATTTATTTCGATATTAATTATTGTTTTAGAGATATTCAAAACAGCTTAGGAAGCGTTGGGCCGATATGAAATGCCAGCAGAGAGAAATGCTGATGAAAGATAGGCGATTGATATTTCCAAAATTGTGTCTGCTTGAAAGAAATCTCTTTTTAAATTCGTTGTCACTGTAGAATTTGAAAGGATTCATCATGTTTTGCAAATAACGCTTTGGGGCGTGAGTTTCTTCTAATACTCGCCAAGATCCTCAAAATTACTATCCACGGTACTGGCTTAAACTGAAATAAGTCAGGGGGACCCTTGACTTCATAAAGTACGACTTATTTCGACAAATAAGTCGTACTTTAGTGACTATGAATAGCAATAAGCTCAACTTTGTCAAGTCTGACTTTATAAAGTAACTACGTCATAAGTCCGACTTGTTTGTGTCAGAAACTCAACTTAAGACGAGATTAAAGTTCGACTTTGATATAAGTAAGACTTATTGCGACTATGAATACCGGCCTTAGACTTAGCCTATACAGTCTCATGTCAAGATTAAAATTGGGAGAGATTACGCACTTTAAAAAAAGTTATTTTTTTTTTATTAAGTCGCATAGATTTTATCTTTGCAAGAAACAGCTATCTCGGTGTTATCTGGAAATCGATTTTTTTGTCACGATCACAATATTGCCTCTATAGGCTACTATGAACATGCGAGGAAGTAAAATAATTCTTCTTTATTTAAGTTAAGATGCAAAATGGTAATGCAATATACTGGTGCCCATAAAGTGAGTGTAGGCTACAAGATTTTGCAGTTTAGATGCACAAGTCACTGTACATATTCACAGTAGAACTCATACCACAAATAAGTGAATAAAGGAAGAAATATTTACTTATATAAATGCAACAAAATGATTCTGTTGCTGGTGACTTTGTTGATGAAATACAAGTGGCCTATATGTAGCGCCTATAAGCATGCCAAAGCACATATACAGCGCCTATATCGTATGATTTTTCTATAACATGTTTTATAACATTGGTAAAAAAAACTGACATGCGCAGATTTTTCCCATTATCTTTACTTTAACAGGGCTTCCACGAGACCGTCTGTTATACCAAGAAAAATTTGACTATGCCTATTAATTTCGGATTATGATGAATTATATGTATTATGTGGGATTTATTTTGCTGCAGGCCTATAGTTAGTAAATTTGTCCGAAGACTCCTGTTAACTGCAGGTTATTTGATAAAGATTCCACGAACAATCTGCATAATTTAAATAATAGTTTTCAGTGGAATCTAGAATTTTTTGTTTATTTTGTTTTTAAGGAGAAGGGCAGGTCACCTCCGTGGCTCAGAAAATGGAGGCTTGCAATCGCGAATACGATGGGCATGGGTTCCATTCCCGCTATGATGAAACTGTTTAGTTTTTTTTATGAAAAGGTCTTTAACAATTAATGGGAAAAATAATACTGTACAATAATTTCTTTTGCGCTGGGATCTCAGATCCAATAACCGACATCTCGTCCATATCGTTCATTGACCCCCTATAAAATATTATTTTTGAGAAGTGTACATTAATTATGAGAAAAGATGGCAACAAAAAAGCTTTTATGGAAACCGAATTCAAAAGTGAAATCAAACAGTTCTCTGAAATGTAGGGTTTGAGGTGAAAGAACAGGGAGTAAATGATCTTGGGATCAATCCTACGCGAAATTGTTCTTTTATTTGATTTACTATATTTATTAATTTTTATATTTATTTATTCGCTTTCATGATTAAATTACATTATGTTTACTGTGTTATTTTCTTCTACTATTTCTGTGTACAATTTTAATTATATTGTATTACTTAGTAATGTACTTTTATTTAGTTCTAATTAGATCCCAGGCCGGATAATGTTTTAAAAATCTTCCTTTTTAGTTCGATTATTTTAGGTTACTTATTTTCTTGTTTACCATTCAGCTTATAAGTTAAAGAATGTAATTCAGAATAATGACATTTTAAGAAAAGTATGTAAGATTTTTCACCACAGTGTTCCTTCTACCATTCAAATAAGCATTACAAAACAATCAATCCATAAAGAATAATTGTGAGCAAAGTAATTTTTCAATCCAGTTTGTTTTACAAACAGAACATTTTGTCGTAAACTATAGTTTTCGAACTCAGTTGATTGCAACCTTAAAACGTACCACACCATCTAGTTTCCATATTCGATGTGGCTGGACATTAATAAATTACTACTTCTTTACAGAACTATTAAAATCTATGTAATACACAATACAGGATATAATTAGCCAATTTGTTTGAAATCGCATGAATAAATTTTATACTTTAATTGGTTTCGATAAAAGATTCAATTCTGATTTAAAAATCAAACATATAAGATAGTTATCTTTCAGTTTAAAACTTTCAACTTCATATAATATGATGTACAAGATATCTCGTATCCGGTACTGAAGCAACGTCC
This sequence comes from Ectobius pallidus, assembly GCA_964059195.1. Taxonomy (NCBI): domain Eukaryota; kingdom Metazoa; phylum Arthropoda; class Insecta; order Blattodea; family Ectobiidae; genus Ectobius; species Ectobius pallidus. The sequence goes on along the minus strand of CAXKWD010000004.1, from coordinate 56,097,933 downwards.
GGTATGACTTGATTGTTGATTTATATTTCTTCAGAAAAGGAGGAAATAAAAATGTCAATTAATTCAGTAGACCAGGAAGAATGTGGCAGGACTGGTATTAATCATTGCGACTTTTTTCAATCATTAAGGCTACAACTGTACTTGAGATATGGTACGAGAATTTGTTTAATTACAGACCGAGAGTGAATGACAGTTCAGTTTCAATATCATTCATATGTTCTGCATTTCAATACTGGCTATACCAAGACCGTGATACAAAATCATATTTACAGCTAAGTGAACTAGAGAGGCTTAGTTGACGAAATAGCCGCGTGTCTAGAGAGACATTATTATAGATCACAACAATCCAGTTCTTAACCTATAGTAACCGAAAATGTTTGCTAGATACACTAAACCATGGCGTCTATGATAATCTTTAAATAAATGGAGGCAGTAATTCAAGCATATAACTTATGTCCTAAGCTCCCAGTTTGTACTTACTTACTCACCTAGTTACTAGTCGAGCAAGTGCTCATTCGGGTGATGTTTTAATGAAAAAAATAATGTGGCAAAACAAATTTTTATGAAAGGTCACCATAAAATTTCAGGAATTCTAGGAATTTCAAAAGAGTTCATCATTTAAAAAAAGTAAATACAATTTTACCGTTACCCCCTACAGATATATACGGATAGACAGCCAGACAGATGTCATTCCCAAATAACTTTGTTCGGTTTCTAGGCATCGTGAAGTATGTCTTTCTAGTGTTACCCCAATTTCGATTTCTTGTTACGATCACAATACTTTCTCTATAGGCCTGCTACGTTTATGCAAGAAAGTAAAATTGATAGTGTGCCTGTGAAGGCCTATTAATAAATAGGCATCAAAAATAAAATTCTAAATATTGCTCTTAATATTTACTTTCTTTTAAGAAGGGGAGCATTAAAAAGTTCAATAACATTTCCAACAAAGAAGGAGATAAAATAATTACTCAACCTGGAAGTATTGCATTTGTATAACCGGGAAGACGAGACAAGAAGATTGGTTCGAAGATGCGCGGTAATAGTTTGAACTTGTTGAGTGGGTTCGAAGCGACATGTCGGATCTCATCAGTTATACGCATTTTCTCTCATGCGTTTGCAGAAAATGGACTCCGGTTATTGTCTAATAATACGTGTAAGTTATCATTTCAAAAGGGTTTTTTATAGCTATAAGGAAACACATCTACAAATTCATAGCACGATGGGCTGTAGGAGGAATCTTGGGTTCATTAGCATCTCAGCGAATATAAACTTATGTATATGCGCTGAGAAAACTATTCTTTTCAGAGAAAAGGAGGCGAGTCTATACGTCCATCTTCTGACATTAAACATAGTTCTCTGAACTAGGATCGTGCAATTCCTCACCGCGGCGAGAGGCATCAAGCAGGTAGAACTTAGCCTTGGTCACGTAAGGAAATATTTCAGACTTCGCATTCGACTGTAATGCCGACAGTACAGGGGATGAGTTAGCAATACACTCCTATTATCTTATTATACCTGGATGTACGCATTCGTGACCTGCCCCGGCAATGACCTGTGCAAATGTTTGCAGAATGCATAATAAAAACAAAATCATCACAAGTTTGCTGCAAATGTTTCTTTGAACGTCTCGGTACAGGAGTCATACTTTACCAAACGTTGTAAAGAATATAGCTCCCTATAAATCGTAATCAGAGACGTCCCGTTGATCGGCTGTCGCCCCATATCCTCGCCAAAGGCGAAAAGAGTTATGCCCTTCACTAACAATGACAAGTTTGCTATTTATAATCCATGCCTAGGTTTCAAAATATTTAGAGATAATGTATCATCATTTGTAAGAAGTCTTTACAACATTTTTTTTTAGATATATTATAAATTACTGATGTCGCAAAGTGCACACATAATTTCAATACTGCCTATACTAAAGATTTGGTGGTCATAGCTGGTAGGGGGCTATGACCTGGGTATCCTACATTCAAGAAAATAAAACACTGGCATCAAAGAGTTTCCGCAAGTGAATATGTGATGAATTAGGTCTTGGCCTACGTTGTTTTATGACGATCACTGACGTTTCAAATTCTACAGCGCTAATTACTATGGCAATTGATGTTTTAATACACATCAAAATGAGTGTATTGTATCATACTTACTAGCAACTGCCCGCGGCTTCGCCCACGATAATTAATTGAAAAATTAAACATTAAGAGTATAATAATTATTAAAGCATTATATTTATTAAGACTTGCACGCGAATCATTCATAAACTAAGCATTAATAATTAATGAAACAGCTAAAATTCCTGCTTTAGAGTACATTCCCCGATATGAAAGCGCCGCCTGGGAAAACGATCTCAGATTCGATTATGCAGTTCCAAAGCGACCTGTTAACACTTCGTTAACATAATTTAAAAAGCAGTTAAAATTAATTTTAGAATGTTGCATATGGAATTCTCACCTACATTAGTGGCCCCGGAAATCGATTTTCGCCTTTTGCCTCGCAAAGCTATGGCACGGACCTAACAGTAATGGCTCACTATTAATCCATTACTTTTTCATAACAAAAAACTTGGCAAAAATAGTACATATCAAAGGAAGAATATGTAATGTAAAGAAAAATGTGCATTCTATGTATTTAATATCTACAAATGGATAACAGGCAGATTAACATTTTCAAGAGAAGCAATAAACTTAAAGTCATTAAACAAAACTAGCACATTTCATTGCTGTAGTCATCTACCGAAGTACTACAATATAAGAAAATACGTATCTCTACTTACTTAGACCTGTTTTCCTTTAAATTGCAGAGTATTTGCAACAGCGGTATAATAATAGGGTGTCCATTAGCAGTCCATCTAACATTGCAAATCCGACCTCGGCCATTTCAAAGTGATCTGAACTTCATGAAACCAGATGACCATGAACCTGAACATGCTGCAAGGCTAGGGTTATTTTATTCTTCTTAAACAAAGGTTTATTGCAGGTCAACGATTGAGATAGTGTGGATGGCAAAACAAACTCACACATTTCATACCGGATGTAATTTACCTATAAGACAGATTATATTGACAACTGAAATCAAATAATTGAGCGCATTAGGCAATTTTTCATGTAATGTGCTTTAGTTAAACAACAAGCCATCTGTGTGCTTATGAAGTCATCAGACCTCGGGGGTTGAGCGCTGGCTTTATCTTAGTGTAAACATGGAGCATAACTTTCTCCCGTAGAGGAGTAAAGCCAACGTTCCCATGGCGTACATTTTCAGGATATTTCAGTAAGCGAAGAAATGACAGGACATTTCACATCAACTTATTATACCCTCTCCTATGTAGAATATCTCTGGTTGAAAATTTCTCGTTAGTAGCCTGTGGAAAACGGCATTAATTTGAAAGAATCTACTCATAGAGACCGAAAGAGGCTGTCAACGTTCAACTAAAAATTTTAATAAAACAATGAGTAATTATTATATTCTTGGAATGTGGAATGTGACAGCGAAGAAACTTGTAAAAAGTGATCTTCATATTTCGATGTCACTAATGTACACACAACATTCAAACATCTTTACACGTAAAAGTTGAAGATAATTATTTTATTCGGAAGAAAATAATGTCAGGTCAGAAGAGAAAAATATGATGAAATTTACTTCATTTGGATATGATTGAGAGGCATTAGACGGTTGGTTAGATATCGCTAAACTCTTTTATTTCTGAGAATAATGCAGTAATAACCTCAATAACTCTCTTCATTGTATACTGTGTTTCATTTATTGACAAAGCACCCTAGTATTAGTAGTAGTAGTAGTAGTAGTAGTAGTAGTAGTAGTAGTAGTAGTAGTAGTAGTAGTAGTAATAATAATAATAATAATAATAATAATAGCAGTAGTAGTAAAATTATTGGTTTACTTTAGGCAGAATAAGTCAGGGAAGGTAATAAATAAGTAGTTTGCAATTGAGGGAAAAAGACAAATAACCCATATGTATAAAAAAGCGAAATCAAATCAGAGAGTTAAAATTATAATTTAAAAATGTTCAGAATACGAAAGGTCAGTCTATAATAGAATAGATCTCACAACTACATAGATTGAACATAATTAATGACGTATTCTCTGTCTTACGGGTTTCAGCTTCGTAAAGGATGGAATATTGTACCTGAAGCCTACACTAACCGTGGATGAAGTTGGAGAAGATATACTTTATAATGGGAAGATATATTCGCCAGGATGCAATCTGGAGCCCTGTGTCTCGTAAGTGACGAATTTAATAATACTTGTAAACAATTTCTGTTTACCAACATTTGTAAAGCTTTTAGATTATTTATTTAAAATATAATTTTCATCCTCCATGTGCAGGAATAAGCGCTAGAGGCAAAACAATAAAATATTGCAAAGAAGGACGATGCACGGTAAGTTGCAAATGCGCTGCGATACTCGTAAACCGACATGTTCCTAACTCCCAACACCATCGACAAAATTTTTCGGGAAGAGACCATGGTAATGATCTCTTTAGTTTCCACTCTGGAATGGTTAGGCATGGATTTTCTTGCAGCAAACTGAAGGACCAAAAAGAGAAGACAGATACAGGTAACACATACCAGTAGCTTACAGTGACATCATAGCAATTTTCCTACAAACAAACAAATAAACAATGGAAGCAAATAGTATAGAAGGCTAACTAACTTCGGACGTTCAATATTCGAAATTTAAGTCGTTGATAACACTGCATAAGAATCCGTTCTTCCTCCAGTATTAAAATATTTAAATTAAAATGCAATGTTAATTATATTATTTGTACAAATAATAAAAATAAATATAAAAAAATAGTTCAACTACAGGTCAGAATATTAGCGTTGGGAAAGAGATTCATATATATATATATATATATACGGTATATATTATTATTATTATATGTAGTTACTTAAAGAACTATATATATAATTCTTTAAGTAACTGCAAGCGAAAGAGATTCCTCAGCGGAGAAGGCATTTTCGAAGTAAAGTTAGTTATGTGCCCTACAATGTTTTCTGTCATATATTTAATATTTTGTACAAGAATTGTAAGGAGATTGCAGTCCATTTCAGTACAAGGAAATGTGAATTCTAGTCTCCAAACCTGTTTATAGCTGTTAGTTTTTCACCATGCTTTATCTTTAGGCCAAAATCAAAAACTTCACAGTCTGTTCGCAATTCATAGTCTAATAATAATAATAATAATAATAATAATAATAATAATAATAATAATGACAACAATAATAATAATAAAGGGTATTAATAATATCAAACTATAATAGAAATAAGTAGCCTATGAGCAATGGAATAAGTAAGTATACCGTCTGTGCTTTTATAAAATCCGATGACAGCTTTAACCATAACAGGTATGGTACAAAGAAATTACTTGCACTCCTAGTGAAGGCTGTAAAGAATATATCCGTGAAAAATTCAAGGACTAGTAGTGCCGGGGTTATTAGTCAGAATTTTTGCAAGGCCATGAAGCATTAGTTATTTCTTATTGTTTATATTGATATCCGCTTATCAAATGCACAAATGATGGCCTTATGTAATAATCGTGAGATGAATACAGAATTACATGCAAATATTGAGATGACTTATTTTCTTGTTTGACATTATCACTTCCTCATCCATCTAGTAGAGAAAATGTAAAGAACATGAAGTTTATACTTATTCTAGGAATTAATTTTTTTAGAAAGTAGAAGGTAAACGAAGCACTTTTAAGGTAGATGATATTAATTAAAAGGATACAATTATTCCACTAAGTGATATTAAATTATAAAACTTGTGGGTTATCAACTTTGATTGCTTCACATGGAAAATACACTTTTAGTTAAATATGCTTACATATGGTTTTTACTCAGTTTGATAAAAGTGAAATTTCTCCCGGTGATTGTAAATATCGTCATATTTGGAGGGGGGTGAAAAGCGCTGTCCTTACGTTGGCAGCACATATAATTCAATATCAAGCAAATATGATGCATTATCCCAAAACTAACGGCATAAATGCAACAACATGCAAAGTGAAACCATCAGTTTTCTGTAACTTCTTGTACGCAGTTTCACCCTAGCATGTAATAGAGTGCATTATTAAAAACATGATTTTTCATAAATTTCCGGGCATTATTTATCAGGTTGGTAATATATTTTTAAAGAAGTTCCATTATTATGTAATTTTCCTTTCCTATATTCACAAATCCAAAACATTTGAATACACACACTTTAAGACAGTAAAACTTTACAATTAAAACAAACAAATTACCAGCACTTAAAAATTAATCATAGCACAGTGTTTTTAAAACCGTATTTAACTCCATACGGAATATATCCTTCAGTATCTCTCTTCCCGTGTCCTCTTTTATCTCTTTCGGTTCCTAATTTATCACAGCATTTGATTGTCTACCTTCTTGTGTTCATCTTTCATGATCCTATCATTGTAGACAAAACTCTCGTCGGGTTCCTTTTACATCTTTCTGTACATTTACATAATTTTTCTTATTACAATTAGGGAAAATCATATTTTAATATGTATTGTGATTGCAATGTAATGTTCAATTGATTTACCAGTAACGTTTTGATTTATTTACTTGTTGTGATTTTCTTACTTTAATTGCACATAGGCAAGTAGTCTTAACAGGGTAATAGAATAAAGAAACCGCATCGTAAATGATGATTCATTACCTGTAAAGAATGCTGTTTATTTTACTTGAACTATGTTCATAATTCACATTGAAATAATTGTTTGTTTATACATTATGTTTAACAATATGGATTCTTGCCAACCGGAACGTACTATACGAGAATGGATTTTATTGTTCTCTGAGCAATATATAACTAATTATATGGAACTGTAAAAGTAAAAGAACCATGCACATTAAATGTTATAAAACTAGAAATGAAATTAATTAAAAAAAAAAAAAAACATTGCGACCAGGGTCTAGTTACAAACTAGCTTAGTAACAACTAGGCCACTGATGCGCTATGGAAACCTTGGGGAAAATAATTATGATAATTTCATAAAACCTGTTCCAAACAATTGCCTTATTCAAGTTTCTACTTCATATAAATTGTCCAATATTTTTATTTGACCCACAGAAATCTTTCTTTCTTAAATACTCACTGCCAGAGTGCAAGTGTGATAAAGCTGAGGAACCAGTGGAACATATTATTTTGTATGTCCACTGTATTCATTTTTTAAATGAATTAATTTATCTTGTGTCTGAATAAAAATATGTAAAATACGTCAGTCACCTTAATCTACATTCTTGCTGATAAAAATTAACACAGTTATTGTCATTTGTAAACATGATATTCTACGATTTCAAGTATTTTGTTCCCCTCATTTCTTAGAATGTTCTTTTTGTTGTGCTTTTTCAAATTTTCATATTACCGGTATATACAGAACTATATTAAATACAAATAAACTGCATTTCTTCTTCCTCTTGCACACTATCAAATTAATTCATTAATTCGTTTTAATGGCGTGTAGGTGTATTCATTTTAAGTTTACTTTCTCATATTATAATTTATGTATTGCAAATTAACTTATTCTTCATTATTTCTGTCACTAAACTTTACATAATACACGATATAGCATTTAGGACACTGCATATTATGAAATTGTACTTATTTCCTTTATCTCACAATCTAATAAATTTGGTAACATTTAGTACACTGAGTAATATTCATTGAACCGTACATATTTTTGTCTGTTTTCATAAATATATCATATGTAAATCAATTAATTATTGCATATATATTTCCTCAATGTTTTACTTGCTTCCAATGGTAATATTTTGATTGTATTACTAATAGCTACTTACAAGATTTATGCTTTACTATTTTAATTAAGTTAGTATTTTATATTATAACTTATGCCTTATTAAAGATACTAATCGTAAATATTGCACAAAATATAGAAAAAATATGATTTAAGTTTTTCTCAATAAAAATAACAAATAAAATTATTTGTAGGATTGATGTATCTCTAATTCATAAAAACCGCCGGCAGGAGTAGGATTCCCGCCACTAAGGATATTCAATAAATAAATGTATATGTTTTACTTTTATTGCTTTTATAGCATATCCGGAGCAGATATTGTGCTACCTATCCAGTCAGCTAGGATACGTACAATCAACAGTTTCGCTTTCCGTTATGGAAGAATTGAGGTACGAGCAAAAATGCCTAGGGGAGACTGGATTTGGCCAGGTAAGAAGTTTCAACCTAAGAATAATTGCTTGAGTTGTTCTATGCCTCTATGGTATGGCCGAAAGTTCAATAAAAATCTGACACTTTCTACATCCTAAACTTGCAAATTCCATTAAAAACAAGCAGCTTAAATTAATACCGGTAAATACATTCGGATCCTGGATCCTGGAATGTTCAAATTGGCAACACAAATTACGAATTTTAGAATGTTTAAATGAAACATTGAATTCTTACAAATTAAAGAAAAGTGAAAGTTAGGTCCATTACTAGTAGTATAGATTATAAGAGTAATATAGGCGAACAGTTTTAGACATTCATGTTGACCTATAACGTTATCTAAAGTTTTCACTTTCTAAAATCTAATTACATTGTTTGCAGAAAAGGAGAGCTATTGTAGTGTACTCATATCAGTAAACGCTATCAGCTGTGTTATCACTCTGAGTTATTCACCTAATCTTTATTAATTCTGACTGGAATTTATTCTGACCTATTAGAAACGATTACCATGATATTTCATAGCCGTAAAGTGGCCATTAGACTCTTTATCTATTGTACAATACATTACATTAAGGGATTCTCCCATAGTACCTCATTACAATAATTCAATGGAATGCAGCCAATTTTGGAGACATTTTGGAGACATTAAAGAGCTCAATAAAACAAGCCAAAATTGTTTTGAACTGTGAAAAATGTCATATAAACATTGAACGGCTGTTGGTCAATAAAGAAAGCATTTTTTTAATAATAATTCATAAATAGGCCTAGGATAATGGTGATGTGAAATAATTTAATGAAGAAGTAAGTAATTATAATTACGTGAAGATTTACGAATATGAATGTTTATAATATTCCAATTGTGGTTCAAAAATTGATGCTGTTCTAATAATGTAATGGAAGTATGGGATATGGGATCGATAAACAACACCGTACATAACTCAAGCACATTCTAGTACATGCTTTGTGTTGGCCTACGATGAATGGTCTAATATTATTGTGATTCTTTGCTCCTGTATGACATTTAATATCTCATTATGTCAAGGCATTTATCGATTTCTTTGCATTACATTAATAAGCCTATTGACCCTTTATTACCCACCTTTGCACCATTATATAGACATATTTTTTTTTAAACCTAAAACTAAACCAAATTTCGTGGCGCTACATCCCTGAAGGGACTTGGTCTACCACCCGACCGCTGCGTCATCTACTAGAGGCAGATGGCAGGATTGGGGGTATGTGGTCACCCACGGCTGTTAATGGTGGTTTTCATGACCGGAGCCACTATTTCTTTATCAAGTAGCTCCTCAATTTGAATTACGAGGCTGAGTGCACCCCTGCCAGATCTCCCTATCTCAGAAAAATCCGAGGAGGCACCAGGGATCGAACCCGGGCCGACGGATCTGTAGTCAGCGACGGTAACCACAAGACCACGCCGGCGTCTTTTTAAAATCGTAATCAGTCAATCTTCACACAAACCTTATTTTCTTCATAAAAAGTTTTAAATTTCAGTGGACTTGATATCCATAGGCCTATATTAAAAAATAATGGGATCCTCAAAACCCTCAAAACCTGTTGTAATGCTGACCACATGCTTCCCAATTTTGCCACCTGGTGATGCAGTATGACACAACGGTCCGAGGGTAGGGCTCATTCAGCTGTATAATAAAAAATAAACTAATTTAGAGCAACATATTATTAAAAGTAGGCTATAGATACATATAGAGATATGAAGTATGAAATTCAGTAACTGAAGCATGTAATATGTTTTATTGTAGCGATATGGTTGAAGCCGATTGACAATTATTATGGGCCGTGGCCTCGCTCAGGTGAAATAGACATTATTGAACAGAGGTCCAATAAGAAGTACACCAGTCCGGCTGGGGAATCTCAAGGATCTGACAAGATGGGAGCGACTTTGCATTTTGGAATTAATGGCACTTACAATATTTGGAGACCCACACATTGGGAAATGTAAGTAGACTATTCTCTTACCCAAAACTCAAAACTTCTAGCGTAACTAACAAAATGACTATTTTCTAAATGTCTATCAAACCTTTGAGAACTAAAGAATCATGCTTTGTTTTCTTAATACCGTATGTGTTCCGATCACTGTTCGGATGAACGCTACTCAACATCGTGAGGAAAATCGCGACGCAAGTGAAGGAACTGTCAATCATTTAAGTTGAACATGTCTCGAGTATGTGGGAAACATCATTAGTTGTTGGTCATAAGTTACACATGCACAAAAAATGATTACGTTATATTTTTGGCTTCGAAGATTTTAAAGTTCAAGAGAGTTAACTAAATACATTTCGTATAATAAAATACTTCATAAAAGATGAAATGATAAATCTAAGCCAATATTCCACAATAATTGCATCTTTTAGTATATAAGACAGAATCCATTGAATTTCTTTACAATAAAAATAAGGAAATAAAAATGTAACTCAAAAGCTATTTTGGTCATTACATCGGTTGGCAGGGAAACATAAAATTTAATAATTCCACTTAATATTTCAATAAGGAATGGACTTATAAAATAATAACGGCATGCAGCATATTGAAGAGGCAACTCTTTAAATTTAGCTATGAGAAACTGCTACATTCTATACAATCCTATTCTACCCCAAATAAGATATTATTTTTAATTGAATATCTTTAATGATAAGTGTTCGCTAGGTGGGCGTATACAATTCATACGGTATCTACCTAGTATAACAGGTAATTAATTTTAAGGTGGACATTTTTCTGACAATAAGAAGCCCTAAACTACTAGAAACATTTTAAATTATATTTAATGGTTAAAATCATGATTCACAATATTATTACTCTAGAACAATTTGTAACATTGTAGGCCTATTTTTATTTCTACAGGTCTCTAGAAGGAACTGGAAGAGATTTCGCAGATGACTTCCACCTATTTGGGATGGACTGGACAGAAAATTGGATTAATTTCACTGTAGACGGACAGCTAGTTGGTCATCAGGGAGTCCCTCAAGGTGGTTTCTGGCATTTAGGGGAACTCGATAAGAAAGTCGGAGGCCGAAGCATTTGGGAACGTGGAGCTCCAATGGCGCCTTTTGATAAAGAGGTAACTCTTTTTATAGTCAAATTCAAAGCGGCAAGTCACAAAGAGGTCAGTGATGGTTCTAAAGAGGATTTCTTAAGTTTAAATCTGAGAGTTCTTCAAATTCGTAGAGGGATTTCCGTCCCTTCATTGCAATATTATTGTAAAGCCATGCATTTCCTTCACCAGTGCCTGCTTCTTCCGAGTAGAGTAGTACTCGGGGGGGGGGGGGGGAGCAAGGGAGCCATTTGAAAAATGCGGACATTTAGAGATATCCCTACTGTTAACGAAAACTATGTATGAGTTAAACCTAAACGTATACACGTATATCACACGGCTACATTTTAAACGGTATCTTAACTATTTTGGCACAAGGGGGCTCGAACCAGCAGACTCTTGCACCGCAGCGCTAAGGCAGTGGTGGGTATATGCTGGTTATGTAAAAACACTATAATCATCGCAATTATAGTATGCAACGAATGTTGAGTGGAAGACTGGAAAAGGTAACTATTAAATGTAAAGAGAAGAGTAATATGGCAGAGTTGTGGAGGAAGTGGAGTGCATTGTGATGCAGACGAGGTCATGATTACGACTATAATCACATAAAATCTTCCCGTCCGACTTCATGCGATACGAAGGTGAACGGTTCACACCGAAAAGTTGCAGTAAATCTCTGCAACTTTATGGCCTCAGTACCCGTAGGCCTATATCAAGGCAAGGGAAAAGGGGGTTTCTTTGAGTACCTAAAAGTTGGGCGACACATTCAGACTCAAATCTTCGTCCAAGTTTTGCTAGTCGAAAGGTTTTTTCTTCTGAATTCAGATGCAGTCGTTAAATGTTTCCATGCTATTATCGTCTACGTAGGCTATTTCATATTCTATTCTCCCATGATCTTAGCATGAGATAAGATATATCCTGGTCCGTGGCAGTGACCATCATATTCCTGTTATTATCATTCTAGTCTGTATGATCTCACCTTGAGTATAGCTGGCTCCAGCCCTTTACCAGTAATGACTAAAAGACGCTCATTAAAACAGAATAAGGAAATTACGTAAACGGCTGGACTCCCAAGTTTCCCATAGCGTGATCTACTCCAAGTAGCAACTATTGATGTTATAACACGTGCTTGCTATCAAGGTCAAGTTAAGGGAGGTCATGACGATCACAGAAGCCATTGTTTCTCGATGTGATTTATGAAAAGAAGCCCAATATAAGAAAACGCAAGGTGAAGGTTACTTATGATTCCCATGATTTCTGAACAGTAGCTAGCATGTTTTAGTCATAACTTACATGAGAATGTCTAAATACTTCTGCTTGATTATATTGTATTTTGTACCCTGCGCACACTGTCATTAACTAGATCATGTACTTGAGATCATCGCTAGTTTAAAAAATAGACAATTGCAAGTAGTTTTAAGATACGATGACGGTTGAAAAACTCTAATTGTGAAGCACAACTATTAAGAATCTACCGTAACATTCTTCTATGAAATTATTTTATTATATTTCTTTTTGTTTGTGGATTCTGAATTGGTTTGTGGCAGATGATCAGTAACACTTCCGCAATAGATGCCCACCAAACATAGCTTAGGTATAGGCTTGCCCAGGTCTTGAATAACAAGCTTAAGAGAATTTCTTCTTATAATCTTAAGAAAAACACTATATTCATGTGGATACATTTAGATTAAGACTATCCCTACTATATTTATAGCTACATATGACTTTGTTCTACACTCTGCTACAGAAATAGCCTAAATGTAGGCAGTGGTGGAGTAAAAAGATGTGAATAGGCTTCAATGGGTTCTTAATGTATCTTTTGTTTTCCTTTCGCACCTGGATCATTGTTAGTGGGTTTCTAAATCATGGGATTCTGTCAAAGCATAGATAATCCATAGCTGACCCCACTTATCTTAGGTTGAACTCCTTAAATATTTTTATCTATTTTCTTCCTTCGAGTTTTACTCCCCCCCCTCCATTGTATTTATGCGATCTACACCGCTCGGGGCTAGGACCGTGATCTATCGGGAAGGGAGTTTCTACAGATCACATACATATTTTCTTTTTAACCAGAAAAGAACGTGGAGAGTCTCCCCGAATGTGTTAATCAGCACAATACCGGGGTTATCCCCGAGACAAGACGAACACATAGGACGAGACACACACTCATGCCGAACAAGGTACGGATAAAATCAAGGTGATAATGACGACTAGATGATATAGGGCGACCACGAGGCTCTAAGGTTTTTTGACATTCGTCTCATGGGTAAGGAAAAAACCTCGTCTAGGAAACTTGTCCCGATCAGAATCGAACCAGAGCCCACTGCGTGAGAAGAGCAAATGCATGCCCTACGCCACTTCGGTATACATTTCAATTCCTTATGAGTTGATTTATATAGATATTATATAAACTTAAGCGATGAAAATTGCAATATTAGTATTTGATTATAAAGAGAACACACTTTGATTACTATAGTTGTTACTTCGCAAGATTTCGATATACATTCAACACGAAGAAAATATTGATGAACTTCATTGTTCAGTTGACGATGATACTAGTGTAAAAATATTTTTTAAACCAACCTTATTTCCTCAAACTTACACCAACCTAAGTTCTATTTTACTTATCTCTGGCATACATTAACCTAATTCATGAACGAACAACAGAAAACCATATTATAAAATAATGTCTGTCATAATCTTAAAATAATTTTATTTTGGGGTGCAATCGTCTTTCTTCTAAAATCAAATTATACTAGAACTGATGTTGTTACAATTGGTGCCGAAATGCATATTTTTAAATTTCGACACGTCTGGGTTCCAGTACAATATTATTTTTTTAAAGAAAGAAAATTACACCACCATTTAAATTTTTTTTTTTTTAACTGTAACATATTATTATTTTGTGTTCTATGCTTATGAATGATGTTAATATGAAGTGTATGTGGGAAGTAAGATATGAGCCGATTAGTGTACTTTTGACAGTATAAGGTTGTTTTGAAACAATACGGGGAAAACAATACGTTTATTGAAAAAAGTGTGTTTTGCTCTCTAATGAGAAATCTTTATTGTATTTTTTTTACAGTACTTCATAATACTGAACGTGGCGGTAGGAGGATCTTTCTTTCCTGACAGCTGGCGGAACTCTCCGTATCCTAAACCTTGGAGGAGCTCATCTCTAACGCCAATGAAGGACTTCTGGGAAAGAAGAGACTGGTGGCTACCGACGTGGAATCCCGAGGACATTTCTATGAAAGTGGATTACATCCGGGTGTATAGATATGATTAGATTCCAATAGATCGATTGCCATTACCGTGTTATTGATTGAGCGTTACGTGATGTTCGGTGTGAAGAGAATTACTAATATAGTGAAGTCAAACTTAGTTCCTCATACAATACTTTTCAGTATTATCTATACTTGATCCAAGATGTGTAGGGAGCAAAAGTAAACAACCGAATGTAAAAGTACAAAGCACAGTTCACAAGAGTTCGTTTTTGAGACTGTTTAGTCGATTACATAGGTACAATAAAGTCAATTGAAATTTATTTTTTAGATTAAGCGCCAAGAGTCCCGGGTTCGATTCCCAGTGTTTTGTATATATTTACAATCTGTATCTTATCGCCGCTGGACAAACCTTTTCCTCGAACGTTTCTTTATTGGTGACGTAAGTTCTGAAGGCCCTGGCTCGAATTTTCTTCCATAAAATTAGAGGCCATGCCTATTACTTTTACTTACAATATGGGCTGTACGTCATCACACATTATATAAATGAAAAATATAATGAACTAGCTTAAAAGAATTTTGCATCCCATCGCTTGTACAGTGCACAGCAAGCCTGGTAGAGGTTCAAATAAGAAGAAACAGAAATTTCTGTAACATAAAATTGTAATATCGAGGCGGAAAATTTTATTTCCCACTCTCATGTTACCATAAAACTGTTTTGGGGATGAAATTAAACAGAAAGCATTATCACTTTCATACTTTTCTCTCCAAAAACCTGCGATATAATATAATAATATACACATTACCATACCTCGTCTTGTTTTCTCTATGTCCAGGGTAGAGAAAGTTATGTGATTCCATTATTTTAGTGGATTTCATTCTGTAATATTTATTTATAACATGAATTATTTTGATAACTTCTCTTATTTGTCAAAAGTGCATTTCATTTGTTTTTTCCAAGCCCACCTGATACCATTTGGCAACAATATATTCTGTGATTTGGAATTGATAATTCTATGTAAAAAGGGATTAAGTATTTTCAAAAACATTTAATTTTTGGCATTTAGAATCAGAATTTTTCAAAATCCTTTCTTAGTGAGCACCTACATTATGAAACGAAGGTACTGTCAAAATTCCAAATCTCTACCTGTTATAGTTTAGGCTGTACGTTGATTCCTGTCAGTCAGTCAGTCAGTCAGTCAGTCAGTCAGTCAGTCAGTCAGGACAAAGCCTTTTATATATATAGAGATTAATTAATTATGTTGCAAAATACGTCTTGTATATAGTAACTAATGCTACTTGTTTTTCTTCAGAATCAACAAATTTGCCAAGGCAACGACAACAACAAATTAAGTCTTGTCTGCTAGAAATATGTTGTAAAAGATATATGATATAAATTCAAAAGCAAGCAACTCGAAGTAAACACCTGGCTGATCTTGTCGCGCTATCGTGAAGTAGGCCTATGCACTGGTGCGAACCAATGAAACTTCAGGACACAGTCATGGCAAGACTGTCGTTTACTTTTGCTCCATACACATCTTAGATCAAGTATAATCTACTATATCACCCTGGAGATATGTTGCATGATGGCCTGTGAAACCGGGGAGACTGGCTCTGAAAGCACAAGGTTTGGAACATGATTAGCAGCTCAGGCTAAAATTTCTTCTAAAGATAACTGCCCTTGGTATATCTGTGGTGTAACCATGCGAATTGATACATTTAATTACATATATTATCAAACTTCAGCATTGTGGCTTCTAGGCCTACGGTACACCGTTCTTTGGGAAATTGCTCAATTACAACCGTGTCAGAACGAAACTTTAGCCATTTTGCACAAACAAAACTAGTCTGCACAATATCTGCTTATATTATTCTGATGATTAAGAAATCTACGAATTATTTTACGAACACTTTCTAACTCTGTGACCCTACATTCTATGACGAGACAAGACCTATCACCCGACCGCTGCAGATGTTGGCAGATGGTAACATGCCGACACCCCCGGCCTTGATTGGTGGTTTCAAGTTTAAGCCTTTATTTCAATTGTCCTCGTGAGGCTGAGTTCTCCCCGTTTCAGAACTCCCTACGTCAGAAAAATTCGAGCTAACTACTAGACAATTCAGATGGTCATGAGCACAATCGTAGTTTAGGAATTGTGGGAATTATGGGAAAGCCTAACGCCACATGGGTCTCTCAATAACGAAATAGGGTTTTACTGAGACCAAAACACGAACAGTATTTTTCTAAGAGTTTCTATAACTAGGCCTAAAGATTTGAGTAGCCTGAACTCTTAGTTCTGGAGTTTAAGTGCTTAAAGTCCGAACAGAAGGACCTGCTTTCGTCATAACAGACCGGATTTGAGCATCCGATTGGTTTCAGAGGTCATCATGTAACAGATAGGACCATGGAGTTCTGAAATACTGTATGACATTTCAACGCACTTGTAGCTTTAAATTTGTTGTTATTACTATATTCCCAGTAAAATAACTTTTTTTTTCACACCGAACATCTTGAACATACGTATATTACGACTGGGCCATTAAACAATTACCACTTTATGACAAGTAAGGCCTGCTTGTGATAATGTTTTCAACAGTGAGTAATAAAATGGTGTGTTCGTAAAGACATGGAGGGGTTTTAGTTGTCGACTTGCTGCAAAAGCACATGATACAGATTTTGATAAGTCACGAGATGAAGGATAAAGATAAAGATATCATCAGTTCAGACAGCAATTAAACAGCAATGTCTGACAGCAATTAAATAAACAAACAAATACCTTTAAAGTTTTTACGAACAATTTGTGTAGGCTATACTTTATAATGTAGCCTCTTAGTGAATACTAGGGATGCATTGCCTTTAAAATGCAGAATACACTATTGGTAGCACTTCTGCATTAATTGATGCATACCGGTGATCAATGTTGCGTAATCTAGAATAGTATAAGTAAGGAATGTAGGGAAGGTATCTGTGTCGAAAAGTCAGCTTGCTATTAATGTTATAGTTGAAACACAAAAGAAATTAGTTAAACTATTGTAGGATACATAAATTGAGCAAAGTTCAGGACAAACAGTTGTGGAGAGATTGGGGATGAATATCACACGCCAAACATAACAGGACAATTTCTTTTTAAAGTTCATTTTGCTCTATATCACTTGCCTTCTACGAGTAGAATTAAAAGTTCATATTTAGCTTCAGTATATTAAATATAATTTGACTTTTCTAAATAAGAACTTTTCTATAATGATTTACATATCGTTGCCATCTCCATTATCTGTATAAATTAATTCAATCTCTCTACATCGTATGTATTCATAGGCAACTAGGCAATACACATGTACATGTACTTCGTAAAAATGCTATAAAATGTGTAACCATAATGCACATGGATCTCTAAAAAGTACAGCTAGGCGTTCTTGACGGTGGCAGTGAACGAAATTTAGAACTAGCCCGAAAGATGTGTATTAGATTCATTAGATAATACTTGAACCATAGTGCTAAATATTTATCAAATCCAGAGCCTTGGAGCTTTACCGGCGTTGTTTATGTGTGATAGTTTCTCGGGATCTCAATAAGGTGAAAAGGTTTAAGTTGTCCGAGCTTTCAGCTGCTACTAGCTCTGCAGCCGAAAGCTCGGACAACTTAAACCTCTTCACCCGGTTGGAATAAGGAGAGATTATCGCACACATAAAATCAAGTAATGCAGCTGATTAAAATATTTATGTGTAAGTTAGTCGGTTGCTTGGACGAAAATTATGATTTTGTTCTAATTGCTTTGGAATTCTAAACCAATCAGTATGTGCCACTTAATATCACAGATGGCGACATATCTTTTATACGAACTGCCTACCTAACGAATGCAGCTTGCTTTACTGCACTAGTCATGAAGGAACTAAAGTTGAGGTATGATGTATAAGTTGAGACAGAGTTAATCATTTACTGCTATCTGCGCACCAAGTGAATTATTAAGACCAATATCACAACTAAACACTTCTAAGCAGTGGCGGTCACTTTCAAATATTACATTGTTCCCACAATCATTTTCAGCGTGTCTGAAAAATGAAGATAAATTATTTCAAAATAGGAAATTATCTAATAATGTTCACTATTGATTTTATATTATATCAGTTGCGACTGTTGAATAAGCAGATAAACCTACTGTACTGTTAAAAGTGTTAGCTTTTGGGTAATTACATACCACATTACAGCACTGTAAAGCTTCACTCTATATAATGACTGATAGTGCAAATTGCAAAAAATGGTGAAAGTACAAGAAACTGAGCATTGAGTTATCAATAATATTTTATGTAATTTGCTTCTCAACAGTCGGTTATATGACACATGACTTTTAAAAAATTGGTAATAGGTTTGTTCGCAAAGCAGTCAGAAACCAGGAACTTATCGTTCGCGCATGCGCTCTTTCTCCACACGCGTTCGCAAAGCGAAAATCCGTGATTCTGATTTCAATCTTCTGTTCGCAAAGCTCTCACGGACAGTTTCTGTACTATAAGAAAAGTTTGCAGGCTCTAGCATGAATAGTTATCAGAGACATGCGCAGTAACCTATTTTCACGCGCCTGACTCCTCCCTCCTATAACATTGCGCCAGATTTATAAACATAGGCTACTTATATGTATGAATAATGGAAGATAATTAAAAGTTTCCCAAAATATAGATTATATTGTCGATGTATATTGCATTTATAACATGTCAAAGGGAAATATATATTTTATTTGCATATCATATCGATTAAACGCAGAAACTATCGATTCCAAATTCTTCTAACCGTTCGCAAAGTGCAAATCACGGGTAAGTAACAGACTGGACATGCGCAGTGCAACCAATTCTCAAGCAGTCACGGATTTGCTTTGCGAACAAACCTAATAGTACATTATGCAACAAACCTATAATGACATTTTTAAGATACGAGTAATTAGCTCGTTTCATAATTTTTATACGAATATTGTAATTACTATTATACGAAAATTGCATACGACTGATTTTTTTCGACCATAATTAAATACTGAAGTTTTGAGATTTTTGATTCATCAAATAAACGGAGACGGCTGACCTCGGCAATCAGCTGTCAGTAAATTCTCGTCGTGCTCATATTTTGCAATAGATGGCAGCTAAAGACGTGTGGGCAAGTCGAAGCTTCTTCTTGGCCGTTTAACTTGAAACAAATGAACTTTTACAACACGAAATGAACTCAATTTACTATACTATTAAAATTGATTTTACTTTTAATACAGGTTGTTTATTAAGCAGTTTAAAAAAAACTGAGGTTTCCGATTGTAGTGTTATTGGAAAATTACTATTCAGTCACTTCATGATGTACACTGGTCTGATAGGTATACATTTGAAAAGTTTTCAAGTTAAGCTGTACCACCAAAAGCAGATCACCCCACACTAGGGAGACTGCGGGATCCCTATCACCATTACTGCTTTTACGGCCACAATTGATAAATGCCTATTTTTAGGAGAAAAAAGTGCTATTCCTACTAATTTTAGTAACATCCATTGGCAAATTGCTGAATATGTTTTATTTCTTTATAACCGAAAACTTATATTTGTAAAAGTTTAATAATATGTTCGTCAATATCGCATTTGAACGTCCACGTCAAAGTCATGTTATAGATAAAAAGATTGGAAATAATGTCATATACATTATTCTTCGGAAATGGCTATGTCCTGGGTGCTATCTAGTATCTATGTTGAGGATGTTTAGGCACATGCCTAGATACTTTGCCAACAAACAATGAATCCGGCCTTTATGTTAATGTTTAAAATCATTCTACATTATCAAATCATTACTAATAAATACGGACCAAACTGTTAGAAAAATCTTTCCTAATGACAATTTTTCTTTTGCAACAACACGATTTCCTCTGTTTTTACTTAATGTAAGCAATCTCTAGAAATGTGTGTGCCAAGGGATGAAGTTTTGTTAAGAATCGAGTGTGTTTTTCTTGAAAATTAATAAATTATTAAAACTTGAATTGCAGGTGTAGGTGTTATTGATTTAGCAGATCCTATCCAAACTCCTTAATCGTCTTTACACTATTACGTAGTAAGGATTAAGAAACATGGACAATAATGAAAGCTTGCTACTGGATCCTTATAGGTTATAATATTACAACTGGTAAATAAATAACTAAAAACACCTTGATAATAAGGCGAAAACATGATGAAAGATAATGCAATATATAGGCTTAACATTTTTTTATAATAAAAAATAGAACTTCTATAAGTTATAAGTCACACGAAATAAAAGTTGCAAATTTTCGCACTAGTGTTAATAAATCCATTGTAACCAACTTTGGTTCTTATCACATGGAAAATACCCTTTTGAATAAGGATATTAGTACATCATTATTAATTAATTAATGAGTCTATAAAAGCAAAATATTAAAATACTAGTCTTCTATGTAAGCGGCTCTCTGGTAAGTAAAAAGGTAATTTGACTATAGACCGTCCCAACCTTAAAAGACAGTATTGGTCTTATGCAGCGCACTGATGCCAGATCTACTCACATTACAAGGCCCGGCACATGATGTGAAATAGCTCTTAAACCTCGTGAAAACATCGAAATTTGTTTCTTGTACATAATAATTAATGTAAATCATGCCCTGCAGATAGAACGACGGCACACCCTTCTTCCCTTATTTTCAACCCCCATGAGTAATATTTTCTCTATAGGCCCACAAATCTACATTTTCTGACCAATGTCTACAAAATGTTACACGTGTACCCTGTGGAATCAAGCAAAAATTCTACGAGACAATCATTCTCGAAAAAAACACCCCTTGCGAAATTTTCAATCCCTACTTTGTGATCTTTTTACTAGTCTACATTGTTTGAACGATTTTTACCAAACTTTACACACAGACCCTATAAAAACAAGAGAAAAATTAGGCGAAGTTAATTTTGGAAGAAGCCACCCTTTAAATGTTTCTACCCCTATTACACCACCAAAATTTAGATCTACATTCTTGACGTGTTTTTAACAGACTTTGTACACAGAACGTATAGAATCAGGAGAAAATGGTAGGAAAACTAATTTTGGAACAAACCACATTTTAGATCTTTCACCCCTATTTTGTGATATATATTTATCTACATCCTTTGACCAATTTTATCAGACTTTATACCAAGAACCTATTGAATCAAGAGAAATTTTTAACCAAAGTTTATTTGGATGAAACCACTCCTTAAATGTTGCAACCCCTATTATATAAATGTTATTTAAATCTAAATTCTCTGATCAATTTTTGCCAGACTTTACACAGAGCTAACAGAACCAGGAGAAAAACTTAGGTAAAACTAAATTTGGGGGAAAAAAGTCCCTTAAATGTTTTAATCCCTATTAAATGACGTTTAAATCTACATTCTTTTGGGTCATTTTACGACTTGACACACAGAAAAGAAATACTAATAGGAATTTCTGTCTCTTCTTACCTCAACCCCACCCTCCATGGTCTTTAGAAGTAATAGGGTCCTTGAGTGTGACAAGTTGTGCTTTCTCTAGGGCCTAAATTTTGAAAATTAAAGGGGCTTCCTCCAAAATTGACTTCGAAGTACAAGTAAAATACAAAACCAGGTGACGCCGGGTCCTTTAAGCTAATAATTTATAAATGTTAAATTTAATATTAAATTTCATTTCGATAATATTATTTTTCATCATTATTATTATTATTATCATTATTATTATTATTGATATTATTATTACTATTATTGTGTTATAATTTTCAAGAATATAATTATAAAGGGAAGTAATAGTTAAAATACATTACATGCCTTTAGGCCTGTTCACTATCCTCAGGGAGTAGTATTATTCCTTCTCAGAGGGCCTTTCGTTTTTTCTTTTCTTATTCTATACAGTAAACTTTCTGGACACCCGGTAGCTTCTGCTATCTCTTTAATTGCCTGGGTAACGTTCATTTTCTTCAATAAATAATTAAGTATATTTAATACTATAATTCGCTCTTTACTGCGCAATTTGTCAACACTAAGATTTCTAGTTCCTCTATTCATAATTAATATAAAATATTAATTAATATAAAATTTAATTTAAAAAAAACACAAGAACCACTTCACATCAAAGTTAAACTTCACTACACAGCTACTATATAACAATGAGCTCTGAAGAAGACACGATAGTCTTAGTAACATCTGAGTACACAAAATCTCAAAGCAACCAAGTCATGAGCGCGAGAATGCTGAGCTCGGGAAAACTGTGATAATTTATTAATGCTACATGATAGAGAGCTCTGGTTTGTTTTAAATACTTTTTCAGACATCTATAAACATTTATTCTCGCTTAGTCACCAACGTAAAGTCAATACCAAAGTATGTTACTCACTACCTAACTTTTCTGTGTTGCCGTCCGAGAATTTTCAGGTAGCACTTAATAAAAAAATATATAGCTTTCTTCTTGTGTAAAATTTATTGCCGACGGAAAGGGAGTACTTTCTTTCACCATCAGGCAGTCCAAGAAAAAAATCTTTACTCGTTTTGATTATTAGTTTTCTGTCTATCGCGTGATAAGTTATTAATGTGCAAAAATATTGACTTCCGCCAAAATAACATAATTATGAAAAATAGGCCTCATATTAATTATTTATGGCTTTACAATTGACATCATTAGAAAGGGCGGAAAATTCCCTATCAGACCACGCAATCACATTATTACATTTATCACTTTGGAAAATGGCAACATTGTCGGGATAGAAAAGGACGAAGCTAATTGCAGAACGTACGAGTGCAAGTGAGATGCAAATACTACATTTAACTCAATACTGTCTTTTAAGGCTGGGACGATCTATATAATACTTGGTATCATAAAATGAATAAATAAATAAATAAATAAATACCTGCATACAAATTTATGGGTTCCCCCTAGAAAAAATTTTCCAACTTTTGCACTGTACATGACTGATTCATTCAGAAGTTGAAAGTTAACTTACCATCAGGCTATTTTTAATGTAAAACATGTTTCCAAAAGAATTATAAATATTTTACCAATGCTATGAACGATATTTTAAAACTTATTTTCACGTAAAAGTTGTTCAAGTGAAAAAATATAAAGCTTCTAACTAAGCCTCTGAAAATAGGGTTAGCATTGTCATTTAATTAATTTAGTCTAGCTGTGATACACAAAAATAGGTTATTGTTTCATCAGCACTTTGAAAAAGGAATTTATTGGTGCAGCTTTAAAGGTTCTTTAAGTAGTTTCTGAAGATGCGAACTCTCCTCCCACTCAATAGATGGCACCACTGTGCTAGTGGACATTTTGAACAATGGGAACGAAGTCTAGCGGTATTTACTTATTGAGATTGATGAACTTCATTATGAAGTGAATAATTTTCCAACATGTACGTTTATGAATAATCTATTTTTTTTTCCACCACAGTACTAGTATTTTTTTGTAGGACTAGGCAGAGTGTAATGCTGAATACGAAAAATTATTTACATATATCAGTTATTACATTTATTAATAAACATGAAATTTGGTATCATATGTGAAATCGGAGTACTGTAATATATGAAAATAATTTGTTTGGAAGACAAAGATGTATTGACGTAATGTCTTGCGTTCGCCAGAAGTTAAAAATAACCACTGAGTCATTGTTAAAAGTATATGATGAAAGATACTTGTTTGTTGCTATTTGACGAGGCACCAATATATTATGTAAAATGTAATATATTAATCCAGAATAAAAATCTAGAATTGTGGTTGAGAATTACATTAAAATTTACCAATTAAAATTATTTTAGATTTAAAATAATGTCCATATTGTAATATGCTGTCCTCTTCTTGGTAAAGTTCTTCCGAATGTTGTTAAAAAATCACTTATTTATAAAAGTTGTTCGTGAACGTTCTGGAGTTTTCTTCGTATTCAGCTTTAAAATCATGACAAGGTTTGATTAAGATTACTATATAAATAGTCCTAAAACGTGATGCTTCGTATTACAAAATTTGTTTACTGGAAATAAAGATCTTAGTAATTATGCTGATGACAACTGTATTACTGTAAACAAATATACCAAATCTTATCTTTGTTCATAAGTGTAAATACTTCTTTATCTTTTTCAACTTGTAATTGTACTCTTCGTCTATGTTGTGAATGTGTTGTTTATGTTCGTAATTTATCTGACGAGACCTAATGTAGGTTGCAACTAAATAGGTAAATAAACATATTTATCTAATGTTCATTTCACCTGTTTGGTTGACTTGAAATAAAAAAATAAAAAATATATATATATATATATAAATTTCGGCATTTACGATAGGCTATATATATATACCGTGACAGCTGGGATCCAGAATTACAATAAACATTCTTATTCTTTTAAGAACAAGTAATGAAATTTACATTTAATCTGTTGAATGAATTAGATGATCGTTGGATGTTTGTCTTTAAAATACGATGCTCTTATTAACGTTGAGGCTTGTTCAATAAGGCATTAAGTCAAATATCTCTACAAATATGTACCAAATAATACCTCAATCATAAGGTTTCGCGCAGATTAAGAAATATTTCTAAATATTAAAGGAAAACCACTTGAACGTATTTCCCAAGACAGTTACATCCTGTAAACATGTCTATGGTGGATACAACGATCACGCATATGTTGGAGAAAAAATTAACTTGGAGCAGTGCGCCACTTATGCTATGAGTATTTATTGTAATTTGTTTTATTGTTTAACCAAATTCTATTCCATAAAAATATCTATTCTACTACCAAAATTACTTCAATGATACTGTCGGCCTGGGTAGCGCAGTGAGTATGGCGCTTGCTTTCTATGCTTAAGGTCTCGGGTTCGAGTACTGATGTGTGTCCTGCACGACAAAATTACGGCACACCGGGGACGGCCAAAGGCCTAAGTTGCAGAATAACGCCGTCGTAAAAAAAAAAATAATAATAATAATAATAATAATAATAAATAAATAAATAAATAAATAAATAAATAAAAACTCATAACGAATCAACTTTACTAACGGTATTATAATTTATTGGTTAATATTAAGGATGCATGGCTTGTTCCTGGGATTTGTTTCTTCTGATTCTTCTTTGCTTGTCAATTCTCAGTTCAATAGCT
Source organism: Ectobius pallidus (assembly GCA_964059195.1). Lineage (NCBI taxonomy): Eukaryota > Metazoa > Arthropoda > Insecta > Blattodea > Ectobiidae > Ectobius > Ectobius pallidus. The sequence goes on along the minus strand of CAXKWD010000004.1, from coordinate 56,072,339 downwards.
TTGAGGTGCATTTATAAAAGTTAGTCTGAAAACATATTGGTTGAAGATCTTTTGCTTCTTTTTCATGTTCAATTTGTTAGCTCATTTTTTCCTGAATCGGTTAAAAAATTGGCGTTAATTGTCACTATTTACGTACATTTCAGTATCGAAGTTGCTTATTGATATCTTTCTTTATACTGTATTCATATTTTATTCCATTACAGGTTATTTTTTAATCTAAAATCCCTTTGACGGCGAAACTTCTTCATTGATTGAATAAAAACTATTCAGTTTACAGGTTTTCTTAATCTTAAGGCCACAAAATCAAAATCACACACTTGTGAATTAGGAGTTACTTATGACTTTATGATGCAATAGTAGATTATGCAACGAGCTATAAACACATTTATGAAAATTATGAAACGAGCAAAGCGCTTTGCATACGCTTATTTATGTTGTACCATAATTATTAACCTTTAAGTTTTGAGGTTTTAGATTCTAAAAAAGAGAAAAAGAAATCAACTGATCGCGCGCAATCAGTTGTTAGCAAGTTCTCGTAGTTGTTTTCTGCGAGATGTGGCAGCTGATGGCGGACGGTCAAGTTGAAGTTTATTCTTGGATGTTTTCTTGAAACGCACCGTTTTTTTTAAAGACGAAATTAAATCAATTTAGTATAATATTAAAACTAATATGAAAATATAATTGATTATTAGGCAGTTTGATTTAGAACTCATAATGTTTCAAGACAGTTTCGTGTTAAATAATAGGCTTATTAATCAATGCCACACCTGTGTTATAATGAAAATCTGTTTTGACGAAATGGATATCATTGATCCCGTTACGTCACATTTAATAAGCGTGTTGTTGTATGGTCGATTAAAAAGTACATTTATTAAAAAATAACATAATATGGGCGAATTTTATTATAGGCTCTACTTTATTTTTAGGAGATTACTGATAATATTAGAGATATGTACTAATAATTTAGAACCACTAATAACTAAGGCTTGCACAATTGCTTCTTATTGTCATATGTTATTTTACATTGATCCGTTATGAAAAAAAACAAAGCACTTTTGCACTTTTGCACATCGTTTAATTAATGAATCATAACATTCCCAAATATGGTCTAAATATGGTGTAAATTTATCACATATCTGGTAATTGACTTAGGTTGCAGGACACAAGTGAATTTCACTGAGAGCTTTGAAAAAAATTTTAAACTGATTTATTCTGCTAATTTCGGCACATTGTAACTATTAGCAAGAAACAAATTTAGTCTAACTGTACACAATAAGCCTATATCTTTACGTTTGACGATTGCTGAAATGTTTGTACATCGGCTAAAACTTATTACCCTACAGTGGAGTATGGCTATTAATTTTAAAATAACAGCATTTTCGATTTTAAAGGAGACCTGTATATGTTTAAGAAAATATTATTTAAATCTACGGTTATTCAATGGAATTTCATATTATAAAAATTAGTAACCTTAAAATGGGCCATATTTATTTCAATGCTTTAAGAATGAAAAAATAATATGCAAAATTATCACTATAGTCTACGTACTAAACTCTAAAATAAAGAGAAACACAGAATAAAATATAACATTTTTCAATTTTGCCAATAGGCCTACTGAATCACAAAGATAATGTAAAATACGATTGATTTTAGAGCCATAAATGAAAATATATTTACAATTTATTTAACTACATCTGTAATAGACTACGCAGAACAATTCATAAATTTGTCATTTTACGTCACTGTATGCCCATTACCGTTTTACGTTCCGTTTATCTAGCACTTTTCCAATCCATTATCCAATATGGCATTCTCGCCTGGGAAGGATTAGCGAAAACCACCCTTAAGCCCCTCTGCCTTTTACAACAAAGAACAATAAAAATCTGTCTAAGAAAATACATTGATTACCCAACTAGCCTAATATTTTTGGAATTTAATGTTTTCAGTTAGAACCAAATCTACAAATTTTTCTATATCAAAATATTTTCCCAAACATCGTATAAAATACTCTTCCAGTGATCATGTCTACAAAACTAGAAGAAATACTAATTTACTCCTATTAGGACCCAAATGTCTCACATCGGCAGGATTAAAGCATAGCATTAATTTTGGACCACGCTTCTATAACTCAATTATCAGAAAATATCCTGATCCCTCAGCATACTCCACTGTTAAATTTAATAGATATGTAAAGGATTTTTTGTAATTTTTTAGCTGTTAAGTAATTTTTGTTTCACTCCTTTTATTTATTTATGTTTAATATTTTTTACTTTCTTTTTTAGTTAATCACATTATACACTCATATTTCTTTGTCTCTCCTCTTCCTTCACTTTGATGTTTTTGAAACTGCACCCGAGCACGAGCAGTCTTGCTCATTCGGGTGTATACTAAATGTTAATACTTCTTGTGAAGATATAGCCTATATTTCTTTTCCTCTTTTTAAATAGTAGTTGTAGTTATTTTTGAAATTTGAAAATTGTTTTATTTTACTTGTATAAATATGTATTTGTATTTGTATAAATATGAAACAGGCCTATGTATTTTTCCTGCTCATCAAAAACATTGACCCAAACATCGGGTAAATGTGGTAATGGCCTACAACGTAATTTTCTTATCTCAGTGTCATAATTATTGCTTATTCCATGAATACGAAGAACTGTCACTATCGCTTTCATGGAAAAATAATCAGTAATTGTACATTTACATAAAATGACACTGAAACTACACCCTGAAATGAAATGAACAATAGGAAATAAGATATGAGAAAATAAGATAAGAATATTTAACATAATGGATATTTATGTCCACAATTTTTAGAACTATAACTTTCCTACATTAAGGGGAAATTTTGCTTTATCGCAAAACTACCGATGTTTGAAGTTGTACAAACTAGCAATGAATGTGTGCAATTTAATGTACTGCAATGTAACTTAATGTATTTTAATTATGAAATTAACTTATATAATTATCATTACGTTTGCCATTAAAAGTGGCTTGAAGCAAGCAGATGTATTATCGCCTTTACTTTTTAATTTCGCTTTAGAATATGCCATTAGGAGAGTTCAGAAAAACAAGGTAGGCCTAGAATTAAATGACAACCATCCGATTTTAGCTTATGCAGATGATGTTTATCTGTTGGGTGATGACATAAACACAGTCGGGAGAAATGCAGAATGTGTTTTCGATGCTTGCAGGAATGTCGGATTAGAAATTAATACAGAAAAAACTAAATATATGGTCATGAAACTTCAAAACAATGCGCCATAAATTAATATAATAACCGGTAAATCAGTCGAACAAGTGAAGAAATTCAAACATCTGTGAGCAATAATGACAGATACAAATTATATTACGGTAGAAGTTAAATGTCGACTGAAATCAGGAAATGTTTGTTTTTATGCAGTTCAAAAACTTTTGTCTTCTCGTCTTCTGTCCAGAAATTTAAAAATAAAAATTTATAAGACAATTATCCTGCCGGTTGTATTATATGTTGTAAATTTTAAAATAATGATTATTAAAATTTGCTCCATGTCATTTTCTTTACTTGAATCTTTCTGATATGTATATTTTCCTCCAAAACTATTATATTATTATTTATATTATTGTTTTTTCATATTATGTTCCCTTGTGTAATTGTCATATTGTTTGTGTTTCTGTTTTTCTTTTCTGTGTGCTTTTTTCTTATTGTTATAGCATTAGCTTAATTATTTTGAATATCACTTGAATTTTTGAATTTGGTGTATTAATAGGCCTACCTAGCGAGAATATTGTAATTGGCATTAGCCTGTAATATTCTTAGTACAATAAATAAATAAATAAATAAATAAATATGGTTGTGAGACATGGCCGCTTACTCCTCGGGAAGAACATGATCTGAGACTGTTCGAAAACAGGGTGATTAGGAAAATATTTGGACCTAAGAGAGATGAAAACGGGGACTGGAAAAAACTGCATAACGACGAGCTTCATAAGCTGTACTCATCACCGAATATAGTAAGGGTAATTAAATCACGGAGGATTTAATGGGCTGGACATCTTGCGTGCATGGGAGAGGAAAGGCATCTCTAAAAAATATTGATTGGAAGACCGGAAGGGAAGAGACCACTTGGAAGACCTACCGTAATTGGGTATTGGAGGCAGGGAAGTAGGATTTGCGAGGAATGGTTGGTTGGAGTTAGCACAGAATCGGGTTCAATGGTGGGCTCAGGTAAGCGCGGCAATGAACCTCCAGGTTTCATAAAATATATACCTGTAATATTTCTTTAGCTTGTTTAGGAATTGCCTATTGCCATTGAGTAAGTAAGTGTTATGGTTATTTAATGACGGTATGCACTGCTATTTAGTCCTGTAACCGCCTATGATTTGTCGAAAAATCTGTCTCTTAAATGTACAGACATGGGAATGTCGCGTTTACGCACTTGTTATTGGGTCACGACTAGTTATCAACACGTGTGGTGATTCTTAATTCTTCCAACAGACATCCGCAATACGGGTATTCACAGCCATCCAGACATACAGGCGCCATTCTGCATTAAAAATAAGTGAGAGCTAAGACGTGTTATTTCTTTGTTTAAATAGCCTTGCCTTATCTCCTAGTATATATAAAAACACAACACAATTACACAATTTATGCTCACCGTGTAATGATTTTCACCGATGGTAAGAGGCTTTATTATATGAACTAGTAAACCCATGCGGTCCGCCGCTACGGGTGGGTTTTCAGCACGCCTGCCTTCTCTCCCGGTGGTCCGAGTACGATTCCCAGCCGGGTTGGGGATTTTTCAGTAGTGAAAAATCTCTTACTCGGGTTCAGGACTGGGTGTGTGAGTTGTCCTTACGTTTAAGTGGTAGGTAGGGAACTGCCGCTCCCCAGGAACAAATCATCTGAGAATATCTTCCGGGAACACCAGGGATCCGATGGAACTTACGATACATTACAAACCATCCGGTTTGCACATGTTACATGTTACACAGCCTATAGAAAACACGTGATGCAGGGCTATCGGCGCGGTTACAAACCGACATTAATGAAAAAAAAAAAGAGAAAACACCTCTGAAGTAGGCAGCCAGCATTGCCAAATGAGAGTAATTTCTTTATAGTCGTTATAGACGCAAAACCGGGTGACGCGCCGCACCGGGATAGATGCCGCACCCCCTCTAACTCGGACATTTGACACTAGATACCGCTAGTTGTCGTGATACCATCTCCAGTTCCCTCTCTAGAGTAATTGGATCGCGTAAGTTCATTGTTTGTGGTGTTTATTTCATTGTTGTAGCTACATTTATCAGGTAAGTGCACTAGTTTCACTGCGAAACTTTTTTGGACGCATTACTTTATTCTTTCCTGATCTGTATTTGTTCCATTTTTTCTGCGTGTACTACTTTTAATAGACTATTAAGAGGTTGTAAAGATATTGTGAGTGAAGTTAGCCATAACAACAATAACAATAAGCTCTACAGATGAGTGCGGCGCGTGTCCCTGAGTTTTGGGTCACATGCCGCACAGCTTTCAAGGGTGACACGCCGCACAATGTCTTGCAGTATAATTACCCCCCAAAATTATTTTTTCTGCTCTTTTCAACAATAAACATGTCAACTAGGTATAGGGGAAGGGAAGGAGCTAAACATTGTGGCCTATGGAATGACAATGACCTACAAGAAGCTGTTCGGCGAATTAAGGCATGGGAAATTTAGATTCGGGAAGCCGAACGTTGCTATCTTATGCCAGAGAGGACTATTCGTAGGCGCATGGACACAGGAAATTGGGAAAACCCTCACTTGGGCCTGAAGGATTATTTGATACAGAAAATGAAAAAAGGCTAGTCACCCATGTCCAGAGATTGTGTAGATAGGTTCTCTTTTGTTTTACACGTGCCTTTGATGTAAATTTAGACTGTTATTATGAATGCGGCATGTCTCCCATACGTGCGGCATAGCACCCTGTAAAGCGGCATCTCTCCCGCTTTGTCTTTCAATTTAATAATTGTATTTACATATTTAATTATTATTTTATAAATATCTTCGTTGCTGAAATAAAGGGAGGGAAGATCATAGCTTGGAATATCAACAAGAGTTTTCAGAATATTCAATCCTGTTTTGAGGTAGACGAATTTACACAAAAGTGCGGCGCGTCACCCGGTTTTGCCCTATATGATCTTTTACCGTAACTATAATTTTAAATATAAATTAATTTTGTACAGATACTATGGTATTTTTAAAATATCTACTAAATTTTCAACAACGGTGGTTGTTATAAAATAGTTTCTGAAGGTGAATACACTACTATTGAAAACACATCTGATCAATTTTCCCACAAACACATCAATTATAATATTAAATAGTCACCTATTTGATAAGGCCTGCTTTTCATGTATAATATTACGTTATTAATTGTTAGACCTATCTAATTTTAATAAGTAGCCTACAGTGAATCAAAACCTATTCGATATTATTTGTTCATGTCGTCTCCTTTAGCCCAATGCTTTTGGTTTGCTTAAGCCCCCATAACTGAGTGGTTAGACCGCTCATCTAACATCGCTGAGTCCCGGGATTGAGTCTCGGTGGATCCATGTGGAATTTTTGTTGGACGAAATGGGGTCGGGGCAGGTTTTATTAGGGTGCTTATGTTTCCCCCTGCCATATTTTATTCCACCACTGCTCCTTTCATCATAATATGACCATTTAGATGCAATAAAGGAATTATTATTAAATCCCTGTAGAATGCATCATAAGCATAACCAAAGAGTAACTTCAAGCAACAAAAGCAAGCCTAAATGCTCAATGTAAAAGCGGTAATATCCATATCACCTGTCATAAGTCTAACCCTATAAGTTCTAACTGCGCATGTGCGCCTTTGGGCTGAGATGGGCATTAAAATTATAAAATTATAATACAATTATATTTATCATAATTATGATGAATTGTTATAAAATGTTCTAAATCTGTCAGTGTAAATATAATAATAAAAACAAAACAAGGTACTCTGGAAAAGTTTGCATAAGCTCAGCCTTAAAGCCTAAAGGAGACTTCGCCCCTGGAACTAATGATATAACGATAGATCTATGTTTCGTAGGTTATGGTGTGGACAGTATGATAGTACAATTAATTAACTCTTTTCTTAATTAAGCAAAACTCATTATGTGCTTAGGAATGAATCCACTAGAAATGGGAATAATTTCTTATTAACTATTTCTGAAAAAATTATCCAATCATGAATTTGCATACAACAACACCTGCTGGTAAAAGTCATTTACAGACGTCAATTAAGGAAGCCGTATTAAACAATGTATTGTTTTAGGTATACTTAAACATAACAAAACAAGTGTTTTCCATTAATTTAAAATGTGGCATTAAAAAACAAACCATACAAATGTGAACGCGTATTTTTGCTTGCGCGTAATGAAAGAGGTTCTTCATACGAGAACGCTCCGTTCACAAGAGGAGTGCTCCTCATTAATATGAAACTTGCCGTAAAATTAAGAGTAATCGGGAAACCAAATGATTTCTATACTGTATCAAACATATGATATTGTATTTAAAAAAATCACGCAAATGTTATAAGTATAATAAAAATACATTTTGTTCCCATGGCAACTGGTTTTACGTAAACAAAGGCTAATTTGTTTTTTGTAATACTACCAGGTATGTGTTAGGTAAACAATTTACATTTTACATTATTCAATTAATATAAATTAAGCACTGCAGTAAGATTATGAGATTCTGAAATGATTCATGCAATTTCATTGTTCGGAGTGCTTTCTCTATAGTGAACATTTAAACATATTCACGAAAACGTTCATCTGACCTTCGCCTAATATTCGCAGATCAGATTTTAAGTCAAGATTGACAGAATCGTGCTCGATCTTTGTTTTACTATTTAGCCTACGTAGTTACCTATAATCATGAATACATACTTATATGCTATGGCAAAACAGTGAATAACAGTGAACACCTGGTAACAAGATCACTAAATTAGTGTGCATCACAATACCGAATATGACGTTTAATGTCTTTCAGGGAAGTCGACAATTAAGGATATAGATTCCATCTTGCGCCATGAGTGGAACCCTGGCTAACTCAATTGACAGATCATCAGCACGGAAAACCGAAGGTCACGGGTTCAACTCCTGGTATCAGAGGAATTTTTCTCCTAAAGCCTTCTTATGTACTGTCCCAGAGGAACAATATTATGTGGGTTCATAGTACATATCTGTAGTATGTTTAATGTTGAACATACAGTAATTGGATTCCAGGCTTTTTTTTCGGAACTTACTTCGAAAATAAGACTTGTCTTAAGTTATTCCTTCCATTCCCCACAAGAACGCGATTAGTATCAGATAGGTTTTAATAAACTTCACTTGATCCACGAACTTCTTAGCAGTAATTTATTTCATTCTACGTACCCACTCGCTGTTGAACGTTCAGCGGAGAAAATTATGTGCGTCACGCTGTCACTTTGCCGCTAGGTGTGAACCGATGAAGTTGGGGAAGTGACTTCTTATTGACGCTCTTGTGCACCTAGCCTGAAGGTAGGCCTACTCGTTTGATGGACCTCGTTTGTTGTCTTTCGACGCATGCAAGGTATATATTATAGATGAATTCGCACATACCCGCCTTGAATGCTTCATCCGATAATTTGTTCGACTACATAAGAGTTCTTTTTTCGTTTCACATTTTTTCAGTACGTAGATATTCATTTTATGTATTATGCAAATTATTTAGAGATGATAATTAAATAAATAAATTGTCGAGTCGTTTTTTGAACACTTTTGGGGCATTTTACTGGGGTTTCCTTTCACTTTTTAAATAATTTTAAAACTTCTAGGTCAAATTTCGGGTTATGTTCATAATTACTCAAGTTAGTTGGTCGAGCGATAATTATTTCGCAAGACTACTCTGCAGATTTTTTATTTACTTCAGGGTGGTTATAATCTAGTTTTCCTTTTATTCGAGATAATGCAATACCAATTTTTTAGAGTTAGATATTTTAGAATGCCCATACAGATTTGTACTGTGAACGAGCGCCAAAACAATTTGAATTAGATTACTGGAAAGTGAAACCATGAGTATGTTACATGGGTAGTCGTAGATTATTCTGTATAAACATACATTCGTTGTGTGCCTTTATGCCCCAATATTATAAGTGTAACCCATTATCTGATTTTGTGAACTGTTAATAAAGTGGGGTTCAAATTTAATTCATTTCCTGATCTGTCTAGGTTTGAAATGGAATCAGTTCGTGGTGGAAGTAAGAAAAAAGAAAAGGGTGGTGGTGATGCAGATAAATCTACAATCAATTACCTAATACCACCATGGCCAGATTGGAACGACAATGAGTTGAATTCTGAGAAATGGGACGCTGTTTCCAATGCTACCGGAAAATCCAAAGAAAAGAGCAAGCAGATACCCTCAGACCCAATAGCTGGGTTTGTTTCGTAATGATGATTCTAATAACCATGTTACTATTTCTACCACTATAATAGTAATACTAATAATAATAATAATAATAATAATAATAATAAACTTGCATTGCAGTTTTGTGAGTTGGTACTATTACGTACGAAAATATTAAAAGGTTGTATCAAGTTTCATAACTGGTAGATTGCTTTCCTGGACAGTAATACGAGTAGAAGAGGACAGAAATAAAATTATCTATTTTTACAGAACTAGCATATTTTCTTCATAAACCTTCAGGGAGCAATTATCAGTTTTTTTTAGATAGGAACGTGTTAGAAGAGATTCCAACAACTACAATAATAATAATAATAATAATAATAATAAATGAAAGGTATAATGTAGGTCAGGCCTGCACAACTTGTTTCACTCTTAGGGCCAAACTCAACTATTGCCACCCGAACAAGGGCCACATCACTGTGGACCTTGTATCTTACATTAGGCCACTGCAGGTAAATTTATAAATGTTGTTATTAGGTCTACAATAAAGGTAAATTAATATGCATATTTAAATTTTAAGAGTTGCAACTATAATTATATTAACAATATTTACTTAGCCTACAGATGATGTTACAAGATTTCACAATAAATACCATTTAAACACACACGAGGTTTACTAATAATTGCACTGGCATCTATCCTTAACAGTTCAATGTGACACATTACATTTAATAAGTTACAAAATACCTGGTAGGCAGTATCCAACAATTTTTTTAATTTATTCTGATCCAGAACAGAATAAAACTCTTGTAAACTACTCTCCCTATGCTTGACCCGATAGTTTTCAGAACACTGGATATCAATTACTTCCATCTGGAGATCGACAGGTAGATTTCCTGCATCGACAGAAAATGGATCCTGAATTACTTTAATGCGGACTTCATCTTCATTACTCAATGGCATTCTTTTCTGAAACAATTCACTTAGAAGTGATATATGCTTCTTATATTTTCCACCCACCCACCCAATGATATTCAGAAGGAATATTCTGTCACAAGTTATAAATTGCGACATATCCCCTTTAGCAAGTTGATTTTCAAACAGGTTTAGTTTACTTTTGAAGGCCTTTATATGAGAAATTAATTGAAAAACAAATTTATTTTTTCCTTGAAGTTAAGGTCATTCAAGTGACCTAAAATGTCACACAGGAAAAACAGATCTTGATTCCATTCTTCATTCATTATATCTGGAAATTTTTCCTCATCTCCTTCAGATTCCAAAAATTCAACTACTTCATTTTTTAGAAGGACAAAGTGCACCAAAACTTTACCGCTGCTTAACCAACGTACATCAGTGAGGTATGGTAGTTCCCCATAGTCGGCATCATTTTCTTCTAGAAACGCCCGAAACATTCTGTGCTTCAAACCCCGAGCTCGAGTATAGTTGACCAGAGCAAATACTATTTTCATCACATGATCAAACTGCAAAACCTTTGAACATAATACCTGCTGATGAATTAGGCAGTGAAATTTTGCCAGTGGTTTACCTGCGTACTGTTCAATAATTGTTACAGCACCAACATTTTCCCGCGCATAGATGGGGCAAAATCAGTGCAAATTGCTACTAAATTTTCGAAATTTAAATATAGTTTTTCTGTTACACACTTCTTATTTTTTTTAATTGGAGCTAGATGAAAAAGTCTTATTCCCCTATCCTATATATTAAACGAAATAATTTTAATCAGTCAGACGGGCCAGAATAAATAGCAATGCGGGCCGCACGCATGCGGCCCGCGGGCCGTATGTTGTGCAGGTCTGATGTAGGTGATGTACTGATTTTTGGGATTTTATGATCTTATGTTGTCTGATCATATTAAACAGTTATAATTACAGCTTTTGCACTTCAGCCTTTTTGACAGGTACCTAGGAATACTGGACATTTTGCTCGTACTAAATTATCTCTTATAACCTATAAATAATCCTACACAGTCACATAAGAATTACTTAAAAATATATGCCGATCTCACCATACCGGCAATTATATGTGATTCACAAGTAAAAAGAGATTTAATTGAAACTGACACTGAGGTGTTGTAGATAAAGGTTAATGAATCCGTACATGAGCATTTCGATAAATCTCAGACCACAGCCACGGAGATGTTTACTGATCATATCTGCCATAAAGTTTAACATAATCTGTCACTTATTTCAATTATTGTAATGAGTCCGACTGTATACCGACTTTTCGGATAAAATCTTAACTAAGCCAAAATGTTTTAGCCAAAATGTTTATTTACACACAACAGTATGTAAATTCGTCAAATCTGAGTAGAGAAATCTTTTGAATGTTAACTCATTCTCACGTATTGGCTCATTTTTCGCAGAGATTAAAGGATCTTATCCACATAAATAATATATATACACACACACACACACATATATATATATATATATATATATATATATATATATATATATATATACAGATAGATCCGGTAATTATTTTAAGTGTGAAAACTATAACTCCCTCTTTTTCAAAAGTGGACTGACATAATTAATTATCATGTATTGACTTTTAAGAGGGCATATGAAAGTTAGTGCATTAAACATATTAACATTTATACTAGGAGACGATTTTATTTTAAATTCTTCAGATTATAGAACTAGGTTTATTTTTAATAACTAATTTAAACTATTATTGCAATCATTATGATACCCATGTTATAGTCTACCTTAATGTATATATTTGTATTTCTAATATCATGGTGTGCTGTCTAATATCTGTATTTCGGTAAAAGGAAGTATAAATATAAGTAACAATAAAAATAAAAATACTTGGTAAACAACCTTTTAATAAACTAGAAAATAATGTACATTCGCAGAATTTTTGCCTTCATAATAGTTTTAATAAAAGTTATTAGCATTTAAATACTGTATGTTAAAAGTAATAATTAATTATTTTTTTTAGGTTTTCACATCCAATGGGGCATGGAGAACTACCGAAGAGTTTCAAAGTTGCTGCCTGGGTTCGACCAATGGACTATAAGCCTGACGGAATCTTCACAGTATATAACGGGAAAATAGACGCTAACGTTGATCTTGTATCTCCAAATTTACATCTTCTCCATAGTCCATTTATGAGGGCTACAGTTACCAGCATTTCCAATATTCTACGCTTATCTTACAAGAAGCCATTCGAAATTGAAATGGAAAGTCCACAGTTTGTATCAACAGGTGACAAAATCTGGCAACCTTGGTACCATGTATATTCATTGTGTAAGGCAGGAAAAGGTCAAGTTCATCACCCTATAGTGAATCCAGCAGGAAAGTACATTATACGATTATTCTATATGGGGACATGGAGAAGAATTACAGTGGATGATTATCTTCCATTGGATTATAATGGAAATCTTTTACTTCCACAAACAACGGGAGGAACAGAACTGTGGCCCATGTTACTAACAAAGGGTTTGCTTTTAATAGGAGCATTGACATGGACCGAAAATAAAGAAATTGTGGATTTTAATGCCACGTCATGTATGACAGGATGGTTCAATTACAACATCTACTGTGAAGGTAAACCTTATAAATATATATGGACCATCTGTCAGAAATTACTCATGGCTGACCATGAAGATGAGAGCATGCGATATGAAGGTATAGTGCCTCATGAAATTACAGACAACTATAGCAACTTTTCTTTTTCCCACAGGATGGGAGAAATGATAAATGATGCCACTACTTTCGCTGAATTTGAAGTCTTGGGTTCAGTTGTCATTTTTGGCAATGTAGCTGACCTGTCTACAAAACCAGAGGCAATCACAGGCATATCACCTTGTTCTGGACATCTAGTGATGTTCACTGAAGCTAAAACGATCAAACATAACTATGATCCAGACCGACCACCAACACCACTGTGGAAAAAATTCCGTTGGAAAGCTTGGGCTTTAAGGAAAGGAATCATTCAATATAGACCAACGTATGAGGTGAAGAGTATTCGAGTGTTTAGTTCCATGAGGAACACAGTCGCACCAGCACCGCAATTTGAATCGATTACAGATATATTGCCACCTTCAGGGATGATAATTACAGAGGAGCCCTCTCAAGAGGATCAACAAAAGGCAGAAAATAGCCAACTAAATAATGAGAACACAAACAAAAAGTATACAAAGGAATCCAAGAAAGGAAAAGATCAAGAAAATTCTTCCAAAAAGACGAAGGAAAAAGAATCGGCCTCGAAGAAAACAACAAAAAGCGATAGTAAAAAAGCCCCCAAAACACCTCGTATCATTATAGAAAGACTGAATGAAACTCCAGAAGAACTAGACACAAATGAACCCTGGTATGACTTTGAAAAGTTACTGCCTGTTTTAAACAACCTCGAAGTATTTTATAGGTCATCGTGTTTTAATAACAGCATGAAAATCACTGACGTTTCCCAGCTGGTACCTGTTGAAAAACCAATTACTACCGGAAAACGCCCGCAAATGAAAGAACAAGAAGTAGAGGTAGGTGTTCGGAAGTGCAAAAAAGATGTATTTTACTTGTATGCAGATTCCATTTACAGTAAGAAAATTTTCATAACACTGTGCGTTTTACCACACGACAAAGAGCGGTTGTTTAACCAGATTTGCAAGCTCAGCTTAAAAAATAATTCTCTTGAAGAAGTAAAGGAATCAAGTATGGTAAGTACAAGTGATGAAACTTATTCACATCACATTTTGGGTGAGAAGTACAATTGGAAATCTACTGGAATAGGTGAAGAAGTATTTTCCTTTTCAACTAGGGGAACAAAGTCGATAATGCTCCAATTAGATGAAGGAATTTCTGTAATTCGTGTATGGTTGAAGGTACCGACATATTATTCCCTGCAAATATTTTCACAAGTGCCATTTCAGGCTTCAACACTTGAAATAATTCAAGAAAATCTAGAAACTTTAAGTTCATCAATACAATTCTTCGGAGAAGAAATCATGACAGTTTTCCAAACGCTCAGCAGGGCGAATAGTGAAGGCAATGAATTAGCTCAGTTATTGAAGGCCTTTAAGAATAGTTATATTCCATGGTCATTTCATGGTGGGAATGAAGAATTTTGCCATATTCAGAATAAATTTGAAGAAGCTATGATATCAGTTTTACGGGAAGAAGTAAAGGATTTAGAATTACTGCATGGTATAATTATACAACTTCAGAATTTATTTATGAATCCATATTTCGGTGCAAGTTTATTAGAAGGTATTCAGAGACAACAAGAAGAGAGAAAAGAGGCTCCGGAAGTAAAGAGAGAATCTTTGACGGAGAGTGAGGTATTACCAACAAAACCATCGCAAGAACAGGATACCTTTACGGGACAGAGAAAACTAGACGATAGTAAAAATAGAAAAGGAAAAAAATCACCAAAAAAACCGAGATCAGGCAAAGAACCAAAATCGGCCCAGAAAAAAACTTCGAAAAAAGACAAAGAAGCTTCAGCTCAGTCATCAACTGATAAATCAATAGGGAACATTTTCCATAAACCTGAAACTTTTATTAAGATATTAGTTCAAATGTGCCAGTCAGATCCACAACTACTGAAACTATATCCCTTTCGATCAGACCTGGACCTCATGTTAGTACGTGCAGATTGTAAAGGATATGTTACGCTTTCGCCAAAGCAATACTGGGTTCCATTAATAAGATTCGTTATAAACTTCCATCAAGAACCAGTACTATGTGCTTTCAATTTCCATTGTATTCTTCCCAGTTATACCCTTGTTGTGATTAACAATGATAATCATCAGGAGATCCCTCACTCACTAATGGGAGTTAAGCCCACTTATTACTTTAGTAATGAGAAAGGATATACTGTTCTTGGCTATGCGTATACCCTCCCGGGAATATACGAAAGTAAGCAACAAGATATAACCTGGAGTCTTCGAATTCTTGCTGAAAAGCAAGAATATTTGCCACATTGCAGCAAACACTTATCTGCTGAAGACAATACAATATTAGACCCTCCAAAACTTTCTTTGCAAGAACTGAAAGGGAATTACATACCTAACAGACACAACAACATATGTCGAAGTATTGTAAAAGCAAATAGAAATATATCAGTTACTCTTAGATTACATTTATCCAACCCTTTGGTAGGTTTTGTGTTCAAAGCGAAAAAGAAAGACAGTGAAGATTTGCTTATTGAAAGGTATGGAAGAGGTGAAATCATTATACCGATATTTGATATTGACGTAGGAAGTGACGAAATTGCGGACGAAATGGCTGAATTTGAAATAGAGGTTAATGTCGCCAAGAAAGACGGCTGGCCATTAACGCAGGAAGAAAAGGCACTTATTACTGCACTGCGAGAAAAAATTAGTACTGAACTTCTAGTATATTCTTCCGAATCTCAGAAGAACCTTTCCAGGCAGAAATCTAACAAAAGAACGTCATCAGTTAATACACAAGAAAAACCCAGCATAAATGAAAAAGCGCCTTATTGGACTTTACATTTACTCTGCGAACTGGGCATGGCTAATGTTACACTTATCAAGGATACAAGAGAACATGATGCTGTGAGAAAGTTGAAAGCTAGCTGGGAGGAATCTGATCCAGGACGTCATGAAAGATCCATGATGATAAGACAACAATACCGGGTGGAGCATGCAAGTTCTATTGCTCTTTTAGAAGAGGATCCGAGTGTAAAAAAATCTTTGACCAACGTGAAACGAAGATTGCAAGATACAATTATATCAAAATATGTTGAAGAAGAGTACAATGAAAACTCATATGTGCTATTGGACGATGTACTAGAAGACAGACTGAGTGAACTGAACAAGAATTACGAAGATTTTTCACAAATTAGAGAATATTATGCAAACAAGCTAAGTAGATTTCGCGAGAAACAGAATTCCCAGATAAACGAAATGACTGAAAAGTTCCTTACCAAAAGAGATGAATCTTCAGAAATCATAAAATCAGCATATGACATGAGGGAGGTGTATTTAAACAGTGAATTAGAAGCATCGGAACAGAGGATTCGGGAATTAGCCCAAACCAAGAAAGACGTTAAGAAAGACCGTAAAGGAATAGACGAGAAAGGGAAAAAATCAGGAAAAAAAGAAAACGATATGTTACAGAAACAAAATAAAGAGAAGAAATCTAAGAAACAAAAGAAGTAGATATTAAATGTTTTCAAATTTTGGCAATGTAAATACAATTTAAGCTTGTTTTAAGCGGCTACTTTTCAATTTAGGTCTACCTTATGAATCAAGTAGTCTATTAATGAGCACAACTTAGTATAAAAATACGGGTATGATAAAATCATTGAAGCCATGTTCCGTAAGGGACCAATATACTGAGTCCACAGCTGTTTATTTAGCCTAAGCACTGGATTATGTCTTGTCGTTTTTAGGCGTTTTTAGTCCTTTCGTTAAAATGAGTCCGCCACGAGTCTCAATATTGCGAAATCATCACGCAGTTCTTACAGAATCACAAATAACTTAACTTTATATAATCTAATCTATGACGCTAAGGAAAAAGAAACAGAATCAATAAAATTAACAAAAACAAAATTCAATAAAAACGTTCAAAATAGAAGAATCGCAATAAAAATCAAGTTGTCGTGAGTGGAAAGGATTTGGCTCACACTGAACAACATCACTGTACAACCTTAAAATATTTTTGTTCAAATTAAAATAATGAATTAAAAAAACTGTCTTTCTAGGGAAGAAGGTATACGGTATATAATGACATTGAACGGGAAATTACAGTTTTAAGGTTCCCGAAAGCTACTGCCTTTATCCGTAGCACGGCTCATCCACAAGCGCATGAACACTTGCACTTATACTTTCGCATAGACTCCATAATTTTTTTCTGATTATATTTTAGTCAGGGGAACACAAAAGAAACAAATTTTCATTACAGTTTTAATTTTAAATCTGGAACTAATTACTTGCAGTAAAACTCCATGCTCAATTTCGAATACGGGTGTAATATTTTAAACTTATAATCTGTATTATATATTATAATAAATTGTAATTAAATTTGTTTGCTTTTTCTTGATTCCGTTAATTGAGTAGATGGATGCAGACAGAAATTAACACCCACACGATTGAAAGTCAGCGAGATAAAGTGGAATGTGAAGATTTTCATATCATCTCCAAATCTACCATGACTACAAAATTTTACACTGGTAATAAATCACATAAAAGTTTCATTTTTTACACATTTAATATCTTAGTAGGGCAAAAACCTTTTTTTCATATTTCTCACAATTCATTTCCTAAAAGGCAAACATTGTTTAGTTGTGGTTTACAGTAGGGCGCTTAAATGAATACAGTAGAGTCCCGCTATTCCGAAAATCCGCCTATTCCGAACAGAGTTCAGAAAAATACCGATTTTTTAAACTTAAAAACAGGAGAAATTAAAAGGACGTGCGTGAAAAAAACGTACATTTATTGTAATACAAAGAAGTTAAATAGAGACATACATAGAGCCTAAGCTTGATGAAAACGCCTGAAACCAAATTGGAATGAAAGCTGGTTACTAACAGCACATGTCGCGTCGGCTCCATTTATACAATTCCCCGCACTTAATTTACACCTTAACAAGTCAATGTTTTAATATTATTCATGAAATCCGCCTATTCCGAATTCCCGCTAAACCGATCGGTGTTCGGTCCCAATTAGTTAGGAATAGTGGGACTCTACTTGTACTTCTATTGACATTTATTTGCTCACAAAATTTACTTGTATAGCAAATGAGTATTGCACTTGGCGCTTATTTACCTTACAGTCAATATGAAGAAAGGGATTAGAGGCACGAATTATTACTTTTCTACCTAATTGAACATGGTAATTCCTTTGCAACTCTTCTTTTAGTAAATGATGGATAGCCTTCTAAAAGATATCGAAATGTTCACAATTTTATTTTAGGATTTTATATATTCATGGAGCCATTTAACTCAGTAAGTTGGTATTTCTCAAACATCAGTGTTAAAGGGACTTAAAAGTTTGACGTTCCATATAAAACCTACGGTGCTTCAAAAAAATGTATACACACTTTGAAATGTCATAGAAAATCTATTTTCCGTTCTACAAGGTTAAATTTATGGAAATGGAAAGCTTGAAGTCAAATTTGAAAAACGAATGACTTTCTGATGAAAATGGGATTAATGTTCAAATGTTAAATGTTCAAAATAGTGGCCTTCAGCATCAATACATTTCTGAGTACGAGTCGCCACTGATTTCGTACATCGTACCAAATTCTCCAATGAGATTTCTGTGCACACCGCTTGAATCGCATTCCAAAGTGTGTCTAGGATGCTTGGTTTACGTTTGTACACCTCATCTTTTACTGTGCCCCATAAGAAGAAAACCAGTGGCGTAAGATCTGGAGAGCTTGCAGGAAACTCGATTTGCCCCCTGCGTCCTATCCAAATGCCTTGGCAAATTTTGATCCAGATATGCTCGTACGTTCCTATGATAGTGCGGCGGGGCGCCACCTAGTTGGTAATAAAACCGTATAATGCACGAATGGCAGGGAATATGGATTCAGCAAGCATTGTTAGGTACTTTTCATTGTAAGATGATTATTGGCATGATTATTTGACGATTGTTGAAACTATTCTGCTGCCACCTGCTAAAGAAATATAACATTACTTTCTCCCAGAAATTTAACCTTGTAGAACGGGAAATAAATTTTCTGTGACAGTTCAAAGTGTGTATACATTTTTATGAAGCACTCTGTATATATCTAGGACTAGCTTAAAAGACCCGGCGTCGCCCGGGTTTTGTATTTTGTAATTGGAAATTAACTTATGAAGGATTTTCAATTTTAAATTCTAGGTCCTTATATAGGCATTTATAATTTGAAATAGGAAGAACGACTTATTACACTCAAACTATTTCCTCAGAAAACGCTTGATATAGTTTTTTATGGCTCATAGAGGATCTAGAATTTTGCATCCCATCGCTTGTACAGTGCACAGCAAGCCTGGTAGAGGTTTAAATAAGAAGAAACAGAAATTCCTGTAACA
Source organism: Ectobius pallidus (assembly GCA_964059195.1). Taxonomy (NCBI): domain Eukaryota; kingdom Metazoa; phylum Arthropoda; class Insecta; order Blattodea; family Ectobiidae; genus Ectobius; species Ectobius pallidus. Next base: position 56,052,935 of record CAXKWD010000004.1, on the reverse strand, counting down.
TAAAATTGTAATATCGAGGCGGGAAATTTCCCACTCTTATGTTACCATAAAACCGTTTTGGGGATGAAATTAAACAGAAAGCATTATCACTTTCATACTTTTCTCTCCAAAAACATGCGATATAATATAATAATATACACATTACCATACCTCGTTTTGTTTTCTCTATGTCCAGGGTAGAGAAAGTTATGTGATTCCATTATTTTAGTGGATTTCATTCTGTAATATTTATTTATAACATGAATTATTTTGATAACTTCTCTTATTTGTCAAAAGTGCATTTCATTTGTTTTTTCCAAGCCCATCTGATACCATTTGGCAACAATATATTCTGTGATTTGGAATTGATAATTCTATGTAAAAAGGGATTAATTATTTTCAAAAACATTTAATTTTTGGCATTTAGAATCAGAATTTTTCAAAATCCTTTCTTAGTGAGCATCTACATTATGAAACGAAGGTACTATCAAAATTCCAAGTCTCTACCTGTTATAGTTTAGGCTGTACGTTGATTCCTGTCAGTCAGTCAGTCATTCAGTCAGTCAGTCATTCATTCAGTCAGTCAGGACAAAGCCTTTTATATATATAAGAGATAACTGTTTCAAAATTATAGGCTAATACAATTTTCGGTGTTAATATTAGTGTTCATTAGACGGCTAAAATCATTTGTTTAAAACGTAAAAAGGGCTATTCCTCGAAAATAAAAGGCTAAAATACCTTTTATAAAAGCCTAAAAATCCGGGGCTTAGTTATCACTTATCAGTATCATGTACAGACGCGCAGGCGCATCAGTTCAAGCGAATCTGACAGGTAGACCGGAACGTGTGTAGAAGAGTCCTTTAGTAACAGGTGTTTCTGTATCGTTACGATGAGCAAGGATATTGCACGGAAGTAATGAAATTTGAATGACAGTTACAATATATCATTACGGCGATGATAAATAGCCTTGTTTTGGTAGCAAGAGTTTATTCGCACGACAAAAATAGCAGATTATTAAAATATGTGATACCGTAGTGCAGGGAAATACGCAAATGTGGGCCGAGGGCAACAGTATATAGCCTGGGGCGCTGCTTCTACGTAATCGCTGTGAACGTCAAGCCGTCAAGTAAGTACAAAGTTATATTTCAATTATTTTCTTTTTTCCTACTGAGCTATACAATTTGCTTTTAACAATTACCACCTATGCTCAGTATTAAAACCTTAGAAATTGAATCTGTTTTGAAAAAAAAAACCTTATTTTAACACATTCAACTTACATAAGTAGCATAAGCTACTAAATTATAGTCTAGAGATATAAAAACTTGTGATACACACATTAAATTAGTCATAAGTATTACTAAAAATTCTTAAAACTATTAAAAATGTATTTAAAGTCCATAAAATATAAGTCTAATATTAAAATGCAGATATTGTCCCCTATTTTATGGACTTTAAATAGCCTAGATTTTTAACAGTTTTAAGAATTTTTAGTAATACTTATGACTAATTTAATGTATGTTTCACAAGTTTTTATATCTCTCTAGATTAGTAGCTTATGCTACTTACATATGTTGAATGTGTTAAAATAAGTTATGTTTTAAAAAATAGATTAAATTCCTAAGGTTTTAATACTAAGCATAATTTAAAAGCAAAAAGTACAAAGTTACCAACGTGAAAACATCATGCAGTCATCGGATAAAGGCATAGCAATATACCACTGAATCATAGAAGTGCTTTTAGGATTAACTAAAATACTAATATATTCTCACTGTGTTGTACTCAAGACTGTACTGTATATCATGCTAAATTAATTAATTAATAGCATTAATTAATGCTAAATGTATTAATTAATTAATTAATTAATACATCCAGTGATCGAGGGGTTAACGCGCTTTCCTTTAGATCAAAAGTAGCAGATTCAAGATCGACTGATAGCATGCACTTTTAGGGCACAAAATCTCACAGCATGCTTTTCAGCCTATGGGAAGGCACACTGAAGAGCGCCTTCAAGATAATATCTGGAAAATTACCGATCGTTTCATTCCTCATCTGCTCTCTTTTCTCAGACCATTGGCTATTAAGAAATAAAGGAATTGTGGAATCACCGGATTATAGTGGTCTCATTAGAGGCCTGAGAAAACCTGCATAAACCACAACTATCTTCTCCGAAACACAGGAAATAAGTCTAAATTTGATATGACGCATTCATATTATTTTCTCTACCCTATGCGTGGACAATATAATTTTCTCGCCTCACATTCCGATAAGGGGTAAATAGCCGCAATGTGGGAATGCGTATTTGTGTCGCAGGCTCACACAAAGCCGTACTGTGAGCCTCTACTACAGTAAAAATATTTGATGACCCGGACATCCAAAAGAACAATACTTTGGTGCGAATTGTTTAGTACCCTTCCCCCTTCATGATATTTTTATTTTATTTTAAAATTACATACTGTAAATACATATATAAGGTCCTCACACCCCTAAAGAATAAAGCTGAGAGTAAAGGCATGAGTCAATTGATATAAAATAATTATAATAATGAAAAATAAATTATCATGATAGTAGTAGGTACCAAAAGATAAACCGTATATAAAACATTCTTTAAGAAATTGCTTCAGGTTTAGGCAGTGCCGGGATTGGAAGCGGTAGAAACGGAATTTTCGAATGTTTCTCAAACATAATATCTTTAAAACCACGGTGTTTAACAAAGAATTTAAAAAAATTAAAGAAAATAAAATTCTCTACCAAAATATTCCACACATTTTCCCCCTAAACTCAATACTTTGGCAGATAGAGGTAAGATTTCGCTGGGCATCGCGGACAGACAGACAGACACTTCCTTTTATTAATATAGATGTCAAATCAATTACAGTTGGCTTTGGCTATTTTTGTCATACCTTGGAAATGAAACTTTCGCGATCGCTTGAATGTTGTAGCTCACGCTGGTCGATTCATTTGTTTTTAATGTCAAGGCACGCAGACATATGAAATTTTCAACCTACGCCGAATAGGATTATTATTATTATTATTATTATTATAAGTGGGATAATCAATATAGGCCTAAATATGGTCAAACGTTGTTCGATTTGGACGAAACTCACTATACAAGGGTTTTCTGGGCCAAGGATCTCGAATCTGAGGTCGCTTTTACCACGCTATCTAATCATGGTATGTAGTCCACGTGATTTAGGTGTTAATAAATATGATTTAACTATTATGCTCTTAATTTTTAATTTTTGAAATAATTATCGCGGGCGAAGCCGCGGGCACATGCTAGTATTACATAATATCTACTTTGATCTCGCTGAATAAGCTGACAAGTCGACTTTTTGCGAAAATTGAGACAAGTGTACTATTCAATTCTCTACATTTGTGTATAACCAGATAAGTAAATTCCTTCCCTTTCCTGAGTAGTAACTAATAAGCATGTCCATAAATAAATATATCTCGTAAATATCACAAAAAGAGGGATTAGCAACCAGATAACTCGATTTATGTTTGCTTTCCTATAAAATTTAGATTTTATAACTTACCAGATTATTCACTGAGGTCAATTAGTTGAACAAGTTTTCGTTAGACCTACTACAGAATGTGAGCTGCGCTCTTGCAGAATCAAAAGTGGAAAGACTGTGAGATTTTTCACAAAAGAGAATTAACACACAATCATACAGAGTAGTGCAATTCGTAAAGATATAGTACAGGAAAAATTTAAGTAGGCCTACAATGCTACTCTTGAAGTGTATAAAAAGTGCCCATTACGCAACAACTGCAATCCTCAACCTTCCTCAACAGAAGACTGCCTCAACAGAAGACTGTTATTACCCCTTGAAAAGTGTCTAGGGTTTCATTGCCGTATTCATTGCTCATTGTGCTGCCAATTCTGCAAAAATCCACCGAAATGTAGGAATCAATTTCAAGAGGAATGGAGTCAGGTTCAAACACCTTTTCCAATAGGGACTTTTTCTGTAACTGATACGTGATAAGTTGATAACAAAAGAAGAAATGATTGTGTATGTTGACAAAAATTCGAAACAATACAGCCTAACAGGCTAAATCCCACAACTAGGGGATTTCCAAACAACAGTCAAAACAAAGTGTGATCTCAAATGAATGCCAACATGAGTTAGCTTTTCCTCTAGAATAGGGGGAAGAAACAAACAAACAAACAAAAAACATTACATACGAGCGTTCATACAGGACAATAACCTCATTCTTTCCAAAGCAAAAACGTAACCTTGGCATTTCGCACTGAGTGGCAACTTCTATCGCGAGGTGGGGAATTCACCAATTCTTATCTTGCGGTCATTATGATTCATCTGTAGTGAGAGCTGCCAATGAGGACTGAGGTTACGTTTAAGGAAGGATGCTCGTGTTTTATAAAGATAAGGTTTATATAAGATGAGAACTTAGTGATACGAAGTTACTGAGAAGATGATGTGCTTGGTTATGTAACTACTTCGACCTATCAGGGGCCAAGAGACGGTTAAGAGGTATGAGTACTATATTAAGTTAACTTAATCACAAATCATGCTTATGCTGGTAATTTTCCAGTATTCTTGTATTTAGATGTTCTAATTTATTATTGGCTTAGGTGCGCAAGCATAAGAAAATCTTTAGAAATACCTGGTCGGGACAAGTTACCTAGGTGAGGTACTTTTCGGGGTTTTCCCTCACCTGTGAAACAAATGTCAGGTAACTTTAGATTCTTGTGGTCCCCGGATATCATTTGGCCGTCATTATCATCTTCATCCCCATCCTCACCTTGTTCTGCGTGAGTGTGTATGTGTGTGAATCGTGTGTCTCGTCCTATGTGTTCGTGTTGTCTCGGAGGTGGCCCCGGCATTGGGCTGATCATTCATCCGGGGAGGCCTTCCATGTCCTTGTCTAGTAAAAAAAAGTATGTATGTGATCCAAAGATAATCCCTCTCCCGACAGGTGGCGGCCCTGTAAGGCCCGGGCGGCTTGGGTAGCTTAAATCCTAAAAGGGAGAGGTAAAACTACGATGAAGAAAGAAAGAAAAATATATCTCTGCTAAATGATCTGGCTTATAAATTAGACGTATGCAAAATAGCCAGAATGCAAAAGTGTAACTCTTTCTTATTGGTAACTCTATGATATAAATTATTATACGTTCATTTGGTTTTATCCCTATTGTAATCTACCTATTCGATTTTATCCTTTTTCTTCAATAAATTGTGTTCATTATTATGAACATCCAAACACGACCACGACTCATATTTTCATTCAAATCGTAGCTCTTATTCTGATGCTATTAATCTGGAATAATGTAATTCTGATCTTTACAATAGACTATTAATTTCTTTGATACTGATGTCTAATGTGGATGAGTTTCAGTATATTAAAATGCAATATCCTGTAGTAGGCTATAAACTCTTTTTTTTAATGCTAATTATTGTCAAATATAATCAAATGTTTTCAGTACCCAGAGTATGAAAAGTAAACATATTTAAAGAACAAAATATAAAATAGTTCATGGAAAGGCCTAGGCAAAGAATAAAATATTGTTGAGTTGATGGTATCAAGTCCATTTTATTTATTTAAGTAGTCTATATCACACTAGGCCTAATTCGTGTTATAAAAATAAATTGGTTGCATGTGAATTAACTAAAAATCTTATTCTGAATTTGTACGCTCCAGGAATGGTTTTAAGTTATCAGTGGTTGAAAGCAGGGATTGTAGAGGTGTTACAGAGGGGAAAGAAAAGTTAAAATGTTACATGGCAATTTCGTTTAGAATAATATTTCCTACAACTTTCATTATTTGCAAACTTTCAGAGGATTAACCAAGATATACGTATTTTATGGGTCTAATCATTCCAAGTTCTTTTTCTCATAACATACAATTGTTTTCGTCTAATCTTCCGGTTAATATGGAATTTTTAAACTACTTTTTCGTAAAAAATCTTACACTGATATTTTAAGAAGGACATCGATAAATTAATGCATTATATGTAATTGTTTTAGAGTAACCTGATAAATAAGACAGCCTTTCAAAGGCTTTCTTGTGTAAAACCTTCACTAGCTCTCATGAAAATAACTGGCTTTTTGGATGGTTTGTAATAAAGCGAATAATTTCTAGATATTTTACTTTTAATCGCCGGAATCAAGAAAGTGATATCATCCCATGGGGATCCAGATATTTAAAAATGAAAATTCAGTTTATTGTAGAAGAATAGAAGAGGTCGTGGAGGCCACAAACAAAATATAACGTTCATGTACGGATCTCCTAAAAGTATATTTTGATTTGACTCGAGTTTCCCACAGCAAAATCATGAAAACCAACACATTTAATTGGGTCTTCCTATGCTACAGAAGAAGAGAGCTGAATTTGTATGCTATATAAGCAATCATCAAGTAAAACCATCAGTGAGCTTTAAGTTTAAAATCAAGAAGGAAAATTTCACTAAAATTTCTGGTTTCCACATGATAATCGTAACAAGCAAGTAATACGCAAATAAAAATCCTCACATTTTATATAAACATTACTGCATTACTCTTCCGTATCGGCTTCAAACACTGTTTTCACACGATGAATTTATTCAACAGTAGCAGTGAAAAGGTTAAATACTGTAATTGGAGTGCCTCTGATTCTTTTCACAAGGGTACAGCGAACCTAACTACGCTGGGAATCCCTACATTAGGTTTTTTTTTTGTCTACATGTAATTTGCCAAGGCCAGGTACTGATCTCTAGGAGACTGTTTCTTCAAGCAATTCATAGTATGAGCAAGAACCAAGGAGATTGAAACGTTGATTTATGTTTGTAGATATGGCTGGGCAACTGGTTTTGGTGGTCGTGGGTTTGTTTCTGTGTTGTCTGAGCTGTGCTGAGCGACTAGTTTGGCAGGATGAGTTCGATTCCTTCAACTTGAACGAGTGGAAACATCTCGTCACTGCCTGGAGAGGAGGCAACAACGAGTTTCAGTATTATAGGGACGACAGAAGGAACAGGTAATTTCATAAATCATAACAAATTTAAATACTTGGGTATAACTTACTCTATATCCCAACAAAAACTGGTAGCTGTAACGTGAAAATAATATTTCAGTCTACCCTACTAATAAGTACTAAAGCTCTCCAGCTTTGAAGTAATGTTGAATGCAATACCGAAAGTGAAGTTTTACAGTGTTAAAAACAATGTTGTGTTGTACCATTGAGTCCGATTAATAAAATTATATAACACTTTACGTTGAACTTCTTTTTATTTTGCTAGGCCTTTCGGTTACATGGAAATGTGAACCTGCAAAACTAGATGCCCTGATGATGGTTCCAAGCAATCGAAATCCCTAGGCAGAATAAAAGAAGAGTATAAGTGTGGTTCATGAAAGCTTATATATCTATCTTGAATAAAAGAAGTTGAGCTTAAGGTATTACATAGTTTTAAAGTTTTACAGTCACCAGTCACAAGTAAACTTCACAGACATCGGCTGCGACGGTAATAAGTGAGATTCTTCAGTAAAGAGAGATACTCGTATAAAATCAACTTAAGTTATTGGAATTATAATTCTTTCATACTGGCCGTATGAGTCAGTTGGAGAATTTAATGCCGTACCGGCGCGTTGCCATGGTAGATCAAGTGTCAGCAGCAAGGTGAGCCCAAGATCTGTGGTTTAAATCACGGCTATGACATTGAAAATTTCAGTTTCTACCTTTCCAAATGAACTTAGTATTCATAAAAATTGTAATGGTATAATAAGTTACGTGCATAATAGAAAGTACAATCTTACACAATCGATTTTAACTAAGGCCGTGTCATGTAGCGAAGCTCGACGAAAGAAGTTTCTGCCGAGCGACTGAATCGGTATCAGCGGTAAGCAAGCTACTGGTACTGGACTCAAATCGTAATCTTATAATAAGAGTTATATTTAAATAATCTCTTTGAGTTTTGGGCTACTATGTGTGCGAATTGTGTGTATTATTGTTAAAAAAAAAGTCTGCCCAGCCCTGAAGATTGAGAAACATTACATCACTCTTTACATAAAAGAAATTGCAATTCATGTGGAAGAAAACACATAAGAAACTAAGCAAACAATTGAAAACTAATTCACATTATATAAGTGATTATGTAAAATGGATAAAGTGTCTCTTAATATTGTAAAACTACAATTAATTTTGTCATCCGCAAGGTCTTAGTTTTGAAGTGTCCTTTGTGTCCACGTGAATGCTATAACTTACCTCCAGCCCCCACAAAAAAGTCCTTTTACCTAGAAAGCTCTAATGGAAACATTGTAACTCTCACTGAGGTGAGGAATACATGGTTAGTATATAACCTCCTTTTCTTCGCTCACTCGTAGGTCCTATTGGTAATTCTGTTTTAAACTGACCTTAGGATACAGGATTAACGCCTTTCCTTCTACACTCTTGATGGCTATGATGTCTGCCCTTCTAATACTGTCAGATTACGACATACAGCGTAATTCTCGTGTACTTCCCATTAATTTTTTCTGAATCTAATTGTAATGTACTTAGGAACAGATCTTGCGGTGTAGTGTATTTCTTAATGGTTCTCCTTTTGGAGAATATCCCAGAACATGTCAATAATTTCTGGCTCTTCACACCCTGGGTGGCGATAGGCAACAAAGTGTGATCGTTTCCGGTCTCAGCTCGTACTGCAGTATTATTACACTGCATTTTAATTGCATTTTGTCCACTCAGATGAAGTAGCCTTTTTTGTTTGACCCTATGTTTTAGTATTCGGGATCAGCAAATTACACCAAGTTTCGAAAGAACTTCGCAACTCGTTCTTCAAGTTTTAAAATGTGACACGAAGATTGGTGACGGCTTTCTCTTAATTTTATTACCACTTTTTATTCAGAAACTTTCATTTTCAAGTTTTTTTATACAAAATTTTAATTTGAAACATTTCCCAAAAAAATACCTGAAGCTATTAGGCCTAATTTAATTTACAACATCAGACTGTTAGACTTGTGTAATGAATAATGCGGGTTTGAATGAGTTGATAACTGAAGACACACTTCCGCAATTCAGTTGTTTACTCTATTGTAATATGAATGGTATAACAAGTAGTATGTTTCACATCAAATTTCTAAGTATTTTATTAAGCAGTTTGGCATAAAAAGCTGATAGCGTCTTCCAGAGAGGATAGCTACAGTAGAAGTAGGATTACTTCCAAAAAGTCTCTGGGTTTTTACCTATATACCTTAGGAGCGAGTCTCACCGTTCGTAGAGTTCCTGCCTAGGGAAGGTAACTGCACCCTGATTGGCTATCCCACTCCACGTGTTGTCTGTCTCTGTCTCTGCGGCATTATCCCTCCACTCAACTATTACAGTATTTTCTACCACTGGCAACGTGCAGCATGATCTTTACTCTGTGCTCAACAGTAGCTCAGCGAATCCGCGCATCTTGGTAACGAGACGTAACGAGAAGCTCGCTGGCTGGGTTAGTCTTCAAGGCCAGAGACTTTGTGGAAGTAATCCTACTCTACAACATACTGCACGAACAGAATAAGTGTGGTGATTTCATTCAGTAGGTTTAACTTTTTTGCAGCTATGTGCGAGATGGAGTGCTGTACATCAAACCAACATGGACTTCGGCAGAATACGGGGATGATTTTTTGTACCACGGCAAACTCTCCTATCCCAACTGTAATATGCAACCTTGCGAGTCGTAAGTAGGAGTGTAATACAAATATGTTTCTAACATACTTCTTTGTTTATTTCTTTATGCATCATTTATTTATTTATTCTGGTATAGCTAAGACCAATAAGGAGGAACATATCCCATCATAATAAAAATGTAAATTTTAATGGAATGATAATTCTTTCACACTGGCCGTGTGTAGGCTAAGATGGACAAGTGAAGTCAGAATGAAAAATTCAATGCCATAGCCGCGATTTGAACCAGGACCTTCGGCTATCCGTGCCGATGCTCTAACCAACTGATATACCATGGCAACGTGCCGGTACAACATTAAATTTTCCAACTGACTCACAATCTGGTATTCTGGGATTGTGAGTTAGTTGGAGAACTCACAATCTGGTATTCTGGGATTGTGAGTCAGTTGGAGAACTCACAATCTGGTATTCTGGGATTGTGAGTCAGTTGGAGAATTTAATGTTGTACCGGCACGTTGCCATGGTAGATCAGTTGGTTAGAGCATCGGCACGGAGAGCCGAAGGTCCTGGTTCAAACCCCGGCTATGGCATTGAATTTTTCATTCTGACTTCACTTGTCCATCTTAGCCTACGCAAGGCCAGTGTGAAAGAATGATCATTCCACTGTGACCTACTAGTGGTTTACTATAAAGCCCGGGTCTTTAAGCACTTACAGCTTGTAAGTCGCCACTGGGTTCGTATCTCATATTGAGATCGCCTGGTGGTATTCTGGGATTGTGAGTCAGTTGGAGAATTTAATGTTGTACCGGCACGTTGCCATGGTAGATCAGTTGATTAGAGCATCGGCACGGAGAGTCGAAGATCCTGGTTCAAATTCCGGCTGTGGCATTGAATTTTTAATTCTGACTTCACTTGTCCGTAAATTTTAATGTTTAATATTTGCTTTTGATCCGATTAATCCCATGGAATGTAGAAGTGACAATATCGAGCGAGTTATTATGACATTTTAACTCAAAATTATACTCAAAACTATGGGGCAATTGGGCCTTGCATAGGTACCCATTGCCTACTACATAGTAAACAGAGGTTTAAACGTGATGATGTTTTGAATACAATTAAGATAGACATGTAGTTACGCCCTCTTGCAGTGTAATACGAATATTACTAATATAATACTAATACTACCCCAAGTACTACTTAATACTATCACATGATGTGAAATTTTAGATTATAGTGGGATTCACAAGAACTGGTCTATTTTTTTAGGAGAATCTTTTTACGTTGCACTGTCAAAACATTTTATATGCAAAATATTTCTAAAAAATTTAACATGCATAATTAATGTTTTAACAAATGTTTATTTTTCAGCTCTGCGGGTCAGGATATAGTGCTTCCTCTACAGTCTGCAAGAATTACCAGTAACTTCGCTTTTAAATATGGAAGGGTTGAAATACGAGCCAAACTGCCAAGGGGCGATTGGTTGTGGCCAGGTAACTTACATAAAATATATAGCAAATATTTTCTTTTTTTCTCTTTTTACAAACATGTTGGGCACATGGTGGAGGAAAGACACATCTAAAAAATATTGGGAAGAGACCATTTGGAACGCTTAGACATAGGTGGGAGAACAATACTACAATAGAGTAAAGGGAATTAGGATTTGCAAGGACGGTTGAATTGAGTTAGCACAAAATATGGTTCAATAGCGGGCTCGTGTAAGAGCGGCAATGAACCTCCGGCTTCCATAAAATAGATAATATTCATTTAGCTTGCTTAGGAATTGCCTTTTGCCATTCAGTAAGTAAATAATCAAGTACGTAAGGGTTTCTATTTCCCCCTAAGCCTTTTTTTTTTTCACGAATTCTTATTTAAGTGGTAGATATGTGTCTCTTGTAAGACTGAGGAACTTATTTCAATACGTAAACTGTATTACTGTAACCGATACCTACAGCAGTGAAATTCGAACTTGGTTGGATCCCCGTTTGCTTCATATACCGATAACAGGAACCGTCAGAAAGAAAGGCAGTCTTCGCCCATCCCAGTTAATTCCGACCTTGTTTGTTTAAGAGGCTGGGATCGCAGTGTAACTAATAATAAATTCAAATTGTTAAATTGCGCGCTGGTTGAAATCGTTTGGCTCAGTCAACAAACTTAAATTAAATCAACATCTGTATTGCTGAACTTTATTTTTTTAGCCTACTTCCATCTATTTCAGTCTTTTCGCGTTTGCACATAATCATCTTTTCATCTGCAAATATATACATCATAAGGTGGCTTTCTGACCACTATTATTAAGGTTAATTATATGAAGATGTTTCTTTCTTATTGCTTTCTTAACGTAGTTTTTCCTGTTTCCTTTTCAGCTATTTGGATGCTACCAAAAA